>OU426978.1:126835873-127513373 GCA_911387785.2 Aelia acuminata | reverse complement strand
ATACGTTCTGTTATATCTTTTTTCATTTTCTGTTTATATTGAAATTATTAATAATTTAGATTGATTTTAGGTAAACGATAAAGAAATATTTTATGCCTCTTTTTTTTTTTTTTTTTTAATTTCATAAGAAATATTTTCTCTTTAAATCCTAGTATATGAATTTTAATAATATTTGTATTAATTTTATGGCATCTAGTTTTGTTTTATGAAATTTAAATATGATTTATAACAAGTTTCTGGTTATACTTATCTAATAAATACTCGTGAGATTCTTGTTGTTAGTATATTTATTTAAGTTCACCTAATGCTACTTTGGTTATCCGGACGATATTATAGTGGGAGGCCTAAATTTTGGCTAAGGGTAAGGATCTTTAACAAGTAATCTAAAACTGACACAGACACAGGACTGTCATTTTACGTCCCCTCTGAAGGGGAAAACCAAGGAATTTTTACTCCCTTAAAAAAAATGCAGGCCTATCTGTCATGCTGTTACTACTTGAAAAGTGATTGAGGTTCTTTTAATTAATGAAAAATGCGTTGGATACTGAACACGTAATATAACCTCATCTGGTTGAAAAATTTTAATTATATTATCATGATCACATTAATGCATCGTTAGGAAAATAAGAACCTTCCAACAGATCATTACCCTTGGTCTTATTAAATTGAATGTTGGCAAGAAAAGGATCATTAGAAGGTTCTCTTTCAAGAAACCTCTTAGCTAGATTAGAATTAAATAAACTTGTCCTAAATTGTTTTTATTTGAGAAAAAAAAAATCGTTATAACGAGAAGAGTGATAAATTAATTAAAGTAATGCATCAAAGTATTACTATTTCAATGAAAGATTTTTAGTAAAACAAACATACTACCTACATAGTTTATTTCATTAACGTCCCTTTATGCAACTGAGGCTAATGCTATGGTGGTGCCAGTTATAATTAGGATAATGACCTTAAACGACTTTCTGACTTCGTACAGGCTCAGGACCTCCTTTTAAATTTTACTTCCCATCCAAGGGACGGCATAGCCAAGGATTTTTTACTCTCTTAAAAAAATCCTAGTGCCAACGCGGTACGGAAACCCGTTACCTTTAGTATTGTGGGTTGCTATGCTAACAACTACACCATAGGTGACCCCGCTACCTCTATAGAGATTCTTATATGAAGGATAAAAGTATGTTAATTTAAAAATGGGTAAAATTAAATATGGGCTAACGTTATATTTTGCATAACCGAACCTACCCCAACATTTACTTTAGGGTGATTCCATTCAAGTGGTCCAAAGTGGTTGCTTGATCATTTGAGAAAAAGAATTATAATTGTACCACCGATTACGTATGGAATCAGTAGTTCAAAGCAACTTTTTAAAAAAATTTAGGATCAACCGTTTCAAAATGGCAGCCATTTTTGTTTCACCTCTCAGGCCGATTTTTGAGTTTTTAAGCTCTCACAGAAAACTCATTTTCTCAAGACTGTTAAGTCAAGGACTAATAATTCAAACACAATTGTTTTCCTTAAAGTCTTTTCTATATTTCGTGTTCTCTTTATTATTTGAATATTTTGAAATCCAATACTTGAAAAGTGCTATTGAAAACAACTGCTTTAAATTCTTAAAACACCGTTTTTGAGGGTAAGTTTTGGTTATAAGAGCATGTACGCCAAAGCTGATTTTTGGCATGACAATAAACCTAACTAAGTAGCTTTCATTAAAAGTACTCTTAGCCCGTAAACTCATTACCTAATTTTTTTATGAATTTTTAAACTTCTCATTTTTTAATGTTTGTTAACTTTAGGCGCTTATATCTCTGGTGGGCTAGTTGATAAAAATCTCATTTTTTACATGTTATGCTTACATGCAACATAAACCTAATGTATGAAATTTTAACCTATATATTTGAGTACTTTTGTAGCTACGAATTTTTGAAAATGGCCATTTTCGTGCTCATTTAACAATGCGTGAACTCGATCATACTTCATTAAAATTTGACAATTTGTGAATTTTTTACTTCTATTAACTCTTATTGTTTTGTTTTTAATTTTATCTAGGTCCATCAGAAAATATTTTTAATTACTTTTTCATTAAAAAATAAAAATAAAAATTTAATAGAGTAGATTTTAATTATAATTAGACCCAATGTTTTGTTTCTTGCATTGGACATAGATAAAATTGTAGCATTTAAGCATAACATGTAAAAAAATGAGATTTTTATGAACTACCCCCCCCCCCCCAGAGATATTAGAGCCTAAAGTTAACAAACATTTAAAAATGTGTAGTTTAAAAATTCATAAAAAAAATGAAGAAAATAATATACGGGTTAAGAGTATATTTAATGAAAGCTACTTAGTTAGGTTTATTATCATGCCAAAAATCAGCTTTGGCGTACATGCTCTTATAACCAAAACTAACCCTCAAAAACGGTGTTTTGAGAACTTAAAGCAGTTGTTTTCAATAGCACTTTTCAAGTATTGGATTTCAAAATATTCAAATAATAAAGAGAACACGAAATATAGAAAAGACTTTAAGGAAAACAATTGTGTTTGAATTATTAGTCCTTGACTTACCAGTCTTGAGAAAATGAGTTTTCTGTGAGAGCTTAAAAACTCAAAAATCGGCCTGAAAGGTAAACAAAAATTTTTAAAAAGTTGATTTGAACTACTGATTCCATACGTAATTGGTTGTAAAATTATAAGTTTTTCTAAGATGATCCAGCAACCACTTTGGACCACTTGTTATGGAATGACCCTTTATGTTTAATCAAGAATTATGCTAGATAAATAAACTTTGTGCATCGTAACATAAATTATCCTAACTAGTGATCAGTACCACCTAGTGATCAGATTTATATACAATGTGTAATAGTTTGATAACTGCTTCATTAATAAATTATAATCTAAAAAAGTCAGTGTTATTATCATATTGTTTTCTAAAGAAATATGTATTTTAAAATATTTTTTTAATTTTCAATATTTATATAGTATTTAATATTTAAGTAAAATATCATTTTAAAGAACCAAGTTTAGAATTTAAAAAAATGAGTCGTATGAAAAGATAATAATATCATTAATAACGAGGATAATACATTCAATTCTAAAACAAAGGCGACAGGGAGACGTGGGCGTCAAGACAACGTTAATACCTATAGAAAATCCAAAGCCTCAACATCAGACTCCGGCGGCTTTTATTGGCCTGCAATAAAGCTCCTATTACCAATCCCCCACCCACAGTCATGATGTAGCCCGGAAAACAACCGACACTGGAGCGAACCCGGAAAAGCTAGGATTCTACCAGATTTTATGTCTGAACATAAATTTGAAAGTATTCCAAAACAAACTATCAACATAAGTGAATGGGAGCCACTTGACTCCAACATGGAAAAGATGATGGCTTTATAGTTTATTTGTTTTCAGTTCTAACGACAACTATCGCATATAAGGCACAATACATGAGTATCAATCAGGAATAAGGAAAACTGTTTGGCATTAAGTATCGTTTTATTACAACATAAAAGTCAGATATCAATGAGCACAAGAACATCTGATATTTTTCAACTGTTACCGAACATTTTATAAATTGTTTATCCTTAATAATGTATTCATATTTATCATAAAATAATAATAATAATAAAGGATAATATTTATATAAGAATAAAAGGTTTCGAATTTTAAAATCATAACTTTTACAGCAATAAACATAAACAGAAATGTCAAAGTAGATTTTAAAAAAAATATTGCATTAATTCAGCCCAGGTGGCAACGAAAATTTACGCTGTGTTAAATCTTTGAAGCTACGATTCCAATGCGTGACTCATTTCGACTGATATCGAACTCCTATCGCGTTCTTTTCAGTTAAAAAGGACCTAGATTAACTTTATTTAAGCTCAGCTTCAGATTCCCGCTCGCTGCGCTCGCTCAAAAAGAATTAAGAAACCCCAAACATGTCGTTTTTAGTTGAAATCAACTAAAAGCAGCACTTCCAAAGTTCTACCCTCATATTTAAAAATCCTGGCAATTAAGGTAAATAATGAGATATAGTCACCTTTCTGTAGAATTTTGAAAGGAGGCACCAGGTTATAATAATACAGAAATATATAAATGTAGTCCCCCAATCAGATAAATTTTTTCAGGCGAACAAGCATTGTAAGCTATAAAAAATTAAGTTATTATTACCTAATTTTCAAGAAATTTATTTATATATAACATATTTTGATAGTGTTGAACCGTTCGATTTTTCTTCAGAAAAAAGTTTTCCTCACCGCAGAACCCCTCTGAATGGGGGGGATGAACATAACTGAATTTTTCTTCTTCTGAAATCGAATAATCTTCCCCTCCTACAGTATTAGCGGAGGGTAATCTTGGTCTTGGCCGCCACTGTTCGGCTGCCATTGGAGAGGAAGCACATCGATCTTGGGCTAAACGAAGCCCGGGCCATCCTGGTAGTTATCTGATAATGGAGGCCTAGGAGGAGAGAGTTATGGCCAATCGAAGAACGCCCCAGTCACGGAATCATCTATTTGATTAGTTCGCACCTTACCATAGTTATAACTTAGGCCGCTGAGACAACATGACTTGTCGATGGATCTAATGTAAGTAGGTTTATGGAGCATTACAACAGAATAATATCTTATGGACTAAGCATGAAAGATATATACACTAAAGTTAAACAAAACACAATGGGAACCTATAACATTTATAGCCACACTAAGGCAGAAGGGGAATAAAGTTGAAGAAACCAATGGCAAATAGGAATGAGACATTGATGTCGATGGTTTGTTAACATTGATGCCTTAACTTGATTTTTTTTTTTTGTTATTTGAAAAAGTACTGCAATAAAAATATAACGCTTATAGATTAACCCTGTAGCATAATTTTTAAGTATAGCACTCAGTAAATGTTAGCTTAAAAGGGATAAATACTCAAGAAAGAACGTGACAAAGGAGTGATAACCAACAACCAATCAGAGGTTTCGGAATATTAGCGTTCCTGAACCTATTTTCGGTTTTCATTTATGTAATAAATTTGCGAGGAGTTTAAACGTGAATTACACAAGAGTCGTTTTATTCAAATTTACTTGAACAAATGAAGGCTAAACATAGTAATATTTATTGAGTTTTTCACATAAACAAAGATAGTTTTAACATCGATGTTTCCACAAAAGCAAAGATGGTTTTAACATCGATGTATAGACTTAAGCACAGATGATTTCAACATCGATATTTTGACATATCCGATTTTTCAAAATAAAAGATATTTATTTCCTTAGTTACCAATGTTTTGACAAGTTGTTTTTATGACCGATTTAAACTAAAAAAAAACAAAAAAAAAAAAACACACACAAATACTTTACCATCGATGTTCTTATAAAAAAAAAAAATTATTGTTTTGACAAAAGCAGAGAAATATTTTTAAATTGATGTTTTTACTAAAACAAGGTTTTTAATAACAATGTTTTGACTAAAAATAGATATATTTAGGTATAAAGGAAGAAAAGAGACTAATATGACTATTGGAATTTAGAAATATAATTTTTTAAAAAATAGTAGCAGATTTTGCATTAAAAAGATTAAGTAACTACTTAGCTCTGCTAGTGATAATTGTAATACATTATTGAAAAAAAAAACACATCTATAAAAAATGTTTCTGATAATGTCACCATATGTTAAAATGGCGTTCGTGAAGTTACTACTAAATCTGTTAACTGTTATTACACATTATATATCACAAACTAAATAAACAATAACTTTTATTTTTTATAATTATTTTTTAAATTCCTTTTAATGAAAAATCGAATTAAGACTTTTTTTATAACTTCTAAATCAGTGCTTTTAAGAATGAAGAAAAATACATCTTCAATAATATTCAATGAATTGAAGGTGTGGATGATTCAGGAGTATATAAAAGGATCTTCTATGGATATTTTTTTTTTCCTTTTTAATATTTTATTTAACGAACAGAAAATTATCTGTTTGTTTGTTTGTTTAACGTCACTTTATGCCACTAAGAATAATGGGACGAAGCTACAGTGGGAGTCCTAAATTTTGCCTATCCAGGTATAATTAGGATAGGGATCATTAACGAGTACCTGACATCGTACAGGCTCGAGACCACCATTTTAAGTCTTATCAGAGGGACGCACAGAGTGGGACGAATCGCCAATCTAGGTGGAAATAGTTAACATCAACTAAATGAAAAAAATCATGTCGGTCTCATTAAAACAACAATCTAGCTAGATCATTTCCAAATTATTAATTGATTGAAGCAAATAAGCAGAATAATGGGGGGTTGAACACGGTAATTCCCTCAAAATGCTCACTTCCATAATCTTAGGCAATGTTTTATTACTTTCACTTACCTGTATATGAAATATATAGTAAGGGAAAGTATTGCGATCGTGTAAAATTTCGATTTCCGGGTTTCGACGGAAATACACGTTTTGGGGTCCCCTAAGTCTAAATAACCAAGTCCAGCAAAATGGTCTGTGTGTGTGTGAACAGACTAGCTCGAAAACCATAAACCGTGCGAACCTGAAATGGGTATTTAGTGTATGTATATACCCGCGATGTGACAGCAAAAATTTCATCAAAATTGGTCAAAGGGCAAAATTGGGGGTACTTTATTTAATAACTTTTTAGGTTTTTTTCGATTTTCTCAAAAACGGCTCTAACGATTTTGATTAAACTAAGTATTTGATGTATTAATATGCCCGAGATATGACTGTAAAAATTTCATCAAAATTGATCAACCGGAGGGGGGACTTTACTTAATAAATTTTGTATAATTTTCATGTGTTTTTTTATTTACTCAAAAACGGCTTTAAAGATTTTGATCAAACTGGGTATTTGACGTATGTATATGCCAAAGATGTGACAGGCAACATTTCATCAAAATTGGTCAAACGGAGGGGGCACTTTATTTCATAACTTTTTTCCAATTTTTACCTTTTTTTCGATTATCTCAAAAACGGCTTTAATGATTTTGATCAAATTCGTCATGTTTAATGAAAATTAGGTGTTCAATAATATCAGATAAGTTTTATCAGTATTAAAATTTTCTGAGGGGGCTTAAATGGGGAAGGGGCCTTTTTTGTTTTCCTTTAAAGTACCTTTGTTTTAGTTTATATTGAGAAATTAACTGTCTCTCATCACGGCTAAAAGTAAGAAATGGCTAAATATGATATATGAAGAAAATCAAGTAAACATATATAGGAGAAAAAAAGAAAAATATTCCGTCAACTCATAAAACACCTTGAGCTCACGCATGCGCCGTACGCCTTTAATGACAAACCAATGCGTTATAATTAAAGGTGTCTGTTCATTTAATGAAAATTATTTTTTCATCGGAACTAAATGAAATATTCAACAAGTACATAGAGAATTGTAAAATCAGACGACTTGGAGTATTATTCTTGCATTGCCGAATTATCACAAGTAAAACTTTTTATTTAATAATAAAAGAAATTAGTGCTTTTTTTTTTGTTTTTTTTTGAGCAAATGAAAACAAAAATAAGAAATGAATGTGGAAAAATGTATAACTTTGAGAAGTGGCAATTAACAAAACACATTAATCTCTAATCTAAGTAAGTTGGTAAGTGAAAGTTGTGTGTTGCGCGCACGCACCAACCAGATTTTTTTCTTATCGAAAAGGGAAAAGTAAAACATTTCGACTTTGGGACTAATCTCAATAATGATGTTATATGAATTTAGGACTTATGTAGATAAATCATCATAAGAAAATAATCTCTTAACTAATCTAGGCTACGTATTTGTAAGGAAATAGTTTCGATAACCGGTTTATATTGATTACGTTCGAGGCCAGCGTAGATGGTACTCGAACATCGTAGCCACAAGCATGTACTATGACAGTTTGTTCCAACAACAAGTCTAGATTGTTTCTAAACCATATGTTTCATGTTTGTTTCACGCTAAAATATTTTTCTTTTAAAAGATGTCTGTATGTTATAAACTTAATACTTGAAAATAAACATACTTTAATTATATAATGACCTTCCTCTGCTAAGGAAAATTTCAGTTACAACAAGATAACAACCGATCCTTGTTATATTAGAATTGGGTCTTTAATGTCTTTATAGCGACTCGGGCAGACATTTTA
Organism: Aelia acuminata; assembly: GCA_911387785.2. Taxonomy (NCBI): domain Eukaryota; kingdom Metazoa; phylum Arthropoda; class Insecta; order Hemiptera; family Pentatomidae; genus Aelia; species Aelia acuminata. The sequence continues at coordinate 127,505,267 of OU426978.1, read as the reverse complement.
TTTATCCTCGAAGCTCCTCAGCTAAACTAACAAGGGCACTCTTCCGGACAGGACTCCTAATTAATCAGCTATTTCTGGAATTCATCTCTATAAACTTTGCATAAGTTTTCCAATTTCTGGAACTTTCTTCCACCAACAGGCACAAAACTTCCCCCTAATTTGGAGTAGCCGGAAATTTTAAGAAATTTTATACATTAAAACAAGAACAAAAAACATTGATAGTTGCTTTTATAAATATCGTTAAAGGAGTCCACTGAAGTATAAAAATAGATCATGCATGTTTTCATTAATTTTTAAAAACATAAGGAAAACAACATTTATAATAACAATACACAATTTTACTGCTTATCCATAGAAATCTGGTGCTATGGGGATTTGAACAGTTGAGCATCCGAACCCAATGTCTGATTTTTAAACAATAACTAATTCATACCTAATACATTTTAAAATTCATTTAAACCATTGTAGTTGCTTTGGAAATATCTCCTATGCATCAACCTTTTATTTTATTTTTTCAACCGTTCAACCAATCAACCGTTTTTAAGCAAAGGAAAGGCGATTAGAATAATTTTCATCTGCTTCGAAAAAGTTTCCACAATACCTTTATCAAAGGTTACATATGTTTAATAAATAGAATATCTTAATATATGACTGAACTAAATGTTATCAATTTATATATAATGTCATTGTGTGTGGCTTTTAAATCGAAAATAAGCTACATACATTTTTAATTTTTTTTTAACTATTACCATTTTCAAATTGTTACTAAGAATTAATGAAAAGAAGGAATTAGGAAAAAAAGAAGGAGGAAGAAAAAAAATGTATGAAAATAATTTTATCTTTATGTTGATAAAGATGAACGAATGTTCAGTATATATATCGATCGAAAGTTTCGGTAAATTTATTATTAGCTAAATTCTTAAAATTGGATTTAACAGGTGTTGATTCTGAAGGCCTCATTTCTTCCACAAGGATAAGGCATTAAATTATTAGCGCTTCAGTTTTAAGTTTTGTTTAGAATAATTATGTATCGCAAATCAATGATGCGTGTTTATTAATTATTTTCTTCTTAACGTAAAAAATAATAATTGTAAACATTAAAATGAAGGGTTCTGGTCTCTGGTCTCGGCACTGATAATATTACAGAAAGTTATATTCCAACGCTAACGGCTATATTTTCCGTTCAGCATAAACCCTGTTGTCATAAGCACTTTAATTGACCACATAATCGCACATTCCTCCTCGACAAATTTTGAGGCGGTGTCCAACAGACTGATTAAAATTATTCAACCAGGATGTAACATTAGTGTGGAGCACAATTTTGCATAAGTGTTTGCAAAATTGTATGCGAGAAGCAAACAATGTATAATAATGTTACGCGAAGCAAAAACCATATGATTGAAATGAGTTCTAGACCTTTTGGTGAAACAGTTACTGACTGTTTTAGTACCTATTCTTGGTTGTAGGCAATTCGATAAGGTTCGAATTCAGACTAAATATAAGGAGGAGTGAATTATTTTTTTCTTCGTAAGTAAAAATTATTTAAACCCAAGGTAGTATTATAATTAAAGCTCGGAATTCCGTGCAGCAAAAATGTGCAATAAAAACTTTAAAACGTACAAAAACATGCTAAAAAAATATTGCTTGAAAATCATGAATTAAATTATTTATGTGAACAATATACAGCTAGCTTGAAACAAATAAGTAGCGGAGAGTAAATTGAAGTAAAAACTTTTATTTTTAAAATATTGCTTTTAATATAGATTTTGGTAAAATAATGATTTTTTATTATTAAAGAAAATTAATGGAGTACATTAGAAATTTAACTACACTTCATTATTTTTTACTTTCACTTACCTATATATGAAATATATATTAAGTGGAAGTATTGCGATCGTGAAAAATTTCGACTTCCGGTTTTCAACGGAAATACACGTTTTGGGGTCCCCTGAGTCGAAATGACCAAGTCCCGCGAAATGGTCTGTGTGCGTGTGTGTGTGTGTGTGTGTGTGTGTGTGTGTGTGTGTGTGTGTGTGTGTGTGTGTGTGTGTGTGTGTGTGTGTGTGTGTCTGTGTGGCTGTGTGTGTGTGTGTGTGAACAGACTAGCTCAAAAACTATAAACCGTGCGATTCTGAAATTGGGTATTTAGTGTATGTATATGCCCGCGATGTGACAGCATAAATTTCATCAAAATTACTTAAAGGGTGGGGGTACTTTACTTAATAACTTTTTAGTTTTTTCGATTTTCTCAAAAACGGCTCTAACGATTTTGATTAAACTGAGTATTTGATTTATTAATATGCCCAAGATATGACTGTAAAAATTTCATCAAAATTGATTAACCATAGGTGGGACTTTACTTAATAAATTTTGTATCATTTTTACTTGTTTTTTTTATTTACTCAAAAACGGCTTTAAAGATTTTGATCAAACTGGGTATTTGATGTATGTATATGCTGAATATGTGATAGCCAACATTTCATCAAAATTGATCAACCGAAGGGGGGACTTTACTTAATAAATTTTGTATCATTTTCAGGTGTTTTTTTATTTACTCAAAAACGGCTTTAACGATTAACAAAAATAAGATATGAATGTAGAAAAATGTGTGACTTTGGGAAATGATATTTAGTAAAACACGTCAATTTCTAATCTAAGTAAGTTGGTAAGTGAAAGTTGTGTGTTGCGCGCACGCACCAGATTTTTTAATCTAAGTTTATAACTAAATATATTTCTAACTTTTTTTATGTAAAACAGTGCCTCCTGTCACTTAAACTTTCTTTCAATTTAGAAAAAAATATCTCAACTTCTACAATCGTTAGAGGACAATATTTATAGCGACTTAGCAACTAGGGATCTTCAATTCAGCAGTGACTGAATTTCCGTTCAGGCAATCATTACAATTTTTTAATTGTTTGTATTCAGGATTTTTAAAAATATTTTTCGAAATTTTTCGTGAATGATACTTCCTTTTTCGCTCTTGATTGTTTCCAATGATTTTCCAACGTCTTCAACTATTTTTATTTGGTCATATAGAGAAAGATTTTTCTCCTCAAGTTCTGTAAGAGCAACCGGCAAAGCTGCTGAATTCGATCTAATAAATGCCAAATCAGATTGAATGGTTGGATTCATCAAAATGGTTTTTAATTTTATAGCTGATTGCACATTTATTCCAATTCTATATTTGAAAATATTTCCGGTAAAAAAACAAAAAAAAATCAGAATACAAAATATTTACTTAAAATAGTAACAAAATATGGAATAAAGAGTAAAACACTGGCATGTGAGCTGTAATTATGTTGGAAAAAATCTGGTGCGTGCGCGCAACACACAACTTTCACTTACCAACTTACTTAGATTAGAAATTGACGTGTTTTGCTAATTATCATTTCCCAAAGTCACACATTTTTCTACATTCATATCTTATTTTTGTTAATCGTTAAAGCCGTTTTTGAGTAAATAAAAAAACCCGTGAAAATGATACAAAATTTATTAAGTAAAGTCCCCCCTCCCGTGGATCAATTTCGATGAAATTTTTACAGTCATATCTCGGGCATATAAATACATCAAATACCAAGTTTGATCAAAATCGTTAAAACCGTTTTTGAGTAAATAAAAAAAACACGTGAAAATGATACAAAATTTATTAAGTAAAGTCCCCCCTCCGGTTAATCAATTTTGATGAAATTTTTACAGTCATATTTCGGGAATATAAATCGATTAAATACTCAGTTTAATCAAAATCGTTAGAGCCGCTTTTGAGAAAATCGAAAAAAACGTAAAAAGTTATTAAATAAAGTACCCCCTCCCTTTGAGCAATTTTGATGAAATTTTTGCTGTCACATCGCGGACACATACCTACACTAAATACCCAATTTCAGGTTCCTACGGTTTATAGTTTTTGAGCTAGTCTGTTCACATACACACACACACACAAACACACACACACACACACACACACACACACACACACACACACACACACACACACACACACACACACACAGACACACACACACACAAACACACACACACACACACACACACACACACACACACACACAGACACACACACACAGACCATTTCGCGGGACTTGGTTATTTCGACTCAGGGGGTCCCAAAACGTGTATTTCCGTTGAAAACCGGAAGTCGAAAATTTTCACGATCGCAATACTTCCACTTACTATATATTTCATATATAGGTAAGTGAAAGTAAAAAGGAGATCTTATAAAGGAAAGATACTTCTCAAATTATGGAATCACTAGATGCAATATCCGGTAACAATGTACTCGACAGAATCTAGATTGATAGTGACAGAACGATGAGAATCAAGAAACAAAATGTAAACGTCCAGGAACTACTGAACCCTTAGTTCTTGGAAATTGGAGGTTTGTTTTTGATTGAGAATGTAGAAAAATGTGTGACTTTGGGAAATGATATTTAGTAAAACACGTCAATTTCTAATCTAAGTAAGTTGGTAAGTGAAAGTTGTGTGTTGCGCGCACGCACCAGATTTTTTTGATGTGTATTTAAGAAAATTATAATTTGTAATAATTTTTTTTGTTCAAAGTATCAAATGATGCAATTTCTTGCAATAAAACTTCAAAACGTGCAATTTCGTGCAGTAAACCCCAAAACGTGCAATTTCGTGCAGTATAAAACTTCATTAAAACATCCCATTAGGCATGATTCGGAAAGGTAACTTGAATTCGCTTTATTCTGACTTACCAATAAAAAGATGCAATTGCACGGGAATCCGAGCTCTAGTTATAATAATTATAACAATTATACTTCTTATAGATCGTAAATCATTGAATTAATTTAACACATTCATAACGAAAATTCCTCTGTTGGATCGTAAGAGTTGATAATTGAGTAGTATAAAATAAAGGGTGTAGATGCATTTCATTACTACTTGGTAATAATAACACATGGAAAAGGTAATGTTAAAATAAAATTAACGTGATTTATCATATCTTTCAATTGAAGGGGTCGGTGCAAAATAGTGCCAAGCAACATTTTTAACAAAAATAAACTGTAGTACTGTAACATACAACAATAGAACTGTAATATACTGCAGTCTGCTGTATATTAGGATGGACTATATGTATATGATGGAAATGCCAACTAAATATGTCTGTAGAGGCTCTTTTAAGGACATTTAGTCCTTCGTAATATACAGCAGACTGCAGCTAAAGTTTATTTTTATTAAAAATGTTGCTTGGCACTTTTTTGCCCAGACCCCTTCAATTATCAAACATGAGTTAGAATCATATTATGCTCGCAAGTTTGAAAAAGGTGCAAGCTGCTATGTTCTTGTAGTAATTTACATGAATTTTGATAAAAAAAATTAGGAAACATTGTCCAAATAAATAATGCAGAATATTTGAATGCTTCGTTGAATAATTTCAGGCCTTCCCACAGGTGGGCATTTCAAAGCGTGGTTGTTTGTGTTTTTTTTGGAGGCGGTTGCTATGTTGTGGTTTTGGAGACGAGCCTGCCAAATATTACCCCTCCCTCAGAGACTGGCAGAAACACAATTATTTGGCTTCTCTGTTAGCGCCTAGGCCTAAGTCAATACCCCGCCCCTCTATTAACATGTTCAAAAGAATTCTCCTTTTGGACCGCAAGAGGAAATCCCTCTCCTTTGGGACCGGGATAACAATCCTCATGTTCTGCTACCACATCCGTCCAATAAAGGACAGAAGTTCTTTGCCGCTGCGAGTGAATGTTTTCTCTTGGTCCCTGGAGTAGTTATTAGGAGATTTTCTGGAGCAACCCATGGGTCTGAGTTGGACAGTTTATTCAACCTAACGTGTCTTATAATGTGGAACCTTTTGATCGGTTGTTATTATAGCGAACAGCAAAGCCATAATTTAGAATAAAATGTAATATTACTTTTTAGTCAGTGTTAATGCTTAATATAAACTTAGTGCTTAATATTTTCTTATACATCCAAAGTCAACTTTTTGTTGAAATTGTTCACGAAAATTGGTCAGCATAGGGTGGAAATTTGCTACAGATTCGCAAAAAGCTAGCAAGTATAAATTACTATTAGTACTTAAATTTTATGTTTTGCTTTTTATCATAAGTGTTTAATCTTAAGAAGGAATCCAAACTACCTTGAGAGTGAAAAGTTCAACGATGGATGATGTTCAGGAAATGTTAAAGTCATCTAAAAGGGGGTGATATGAGAAACATCATCAATCAAACAGTAGATTTCACTGATGAAACACCTCTAGGACATATGCATAACTAAAATTAAGAAGACGATGGTTGATTTGATGAATATAAATAATCATGAAGGAGATGTCACTGGTGTTTTATTATGTTATAGTTACAGTCATTACTTTGAACACTTGCACTTTTGGAAAAGATCAATTCGTCAATACATTTTTAATAGTAACAGGTCTACGAATAATGTAGGAAATATAGAACAAAATTGAACATTTACAGAAAAAAAAGTATTACCATAATGAAAATTTGGTCATAACATCATATTATTCGAAAGGTTCAAGATCTGTAGGTGCGCACCAGATAAAAGGGGACAGTCTCCTTAGGGGGTTGGGTTGAAATGGTGGGGGGCGGCAAATTTATTTTGCTTCAAGTAGGTCGAGTGAGGCATTTTTTTCATAATCCATATGCTTTTGAATCCAATGTCAATTTCCATGATAATTCAGTAAATAGCTCAAAAGTTTTCTACATTACTCACAGAGGTAATTAAGAAAACACCTGGATTTTTTTGACCAAAACGTTATCAATGACAATCATTTTTAGGGATATTTGTATATAATAGGAGGGACGAAAAATTTTAATTCAATCAATTATCGAATATCATATCAATCAAAACTTAAGAAAGATACAACAGAGCTTTCGACATTCCGCAAGATCTTGTGTCTTTTGTTTCTGTGTTATAGTGGTCTATAGCTATCTTAAAGAAATTAAATTGAACAAACGATATCACAGTATTTCACACGCACTAGTTGAGTATTCGGATACGGTAGCATGTTCAGTAACTGGATTTCAAAGTTTATCTTAAACAAGAATGTGGGGAGTACATTGATCGCCTGCGTAATAAGAACGGGTCCCAGTGGACTTCTTATTAAAAGGCAAAATATAAAGTATATTCAAGACACGTAGTGAAAGAGTTGAAAGGAGCCCGGATTTGGGTTCTGAATTTCTAATTTGCCGGTTGCCGAAATTAGAAGGGTTTATCATGCGCGGCACCCGGGCAAGTAGGCTCTTGTCGGTATTTATCGCAATACTTCACTCCTTTTTCAACCGTTCTCTCTACATTGCTGTGGAAGAAATGATAACAAAAATTACGGTACCTAGATCCAGGGATACAAGTTTGTTTTTGTTTGCTCACTGAAGAGAGCACCGGTTCTTGAAATTAAAAGATATATCATTAAATATCTTTACGGTGAAACTCTTCGCTGTAGATTGACAATGAATCAATGTATATTTTTGTTTGTCCAAAATAAGGTTTAAAAAATTCATCTTTGTATCTAAATAATAAACCAATATCTGTGAAAGTTTAACATAGTGTTATACATATTTTTTTTTACTTACACTAAACGACGAAATAAATTTTTAGTCACAGTAAATCAGAAGTTCTTAAGAGACATTCCTACCTTATTCATGGATCTATCATTTCATCACTAGAGAAATGATAAATGCGTGAATTATTAATGATATTTTCATAATTTCTTTTATTAAAATATTCAAATTATAATGCCTCAGAATTACTGAATTACTATTATTGCTTTTGATAAAGGAGAAAACTTTCGGTGCATGTATAAAAGTTTAGGTTAATTTCAACCAAGTGGTCCCCGTTTGAAAAGATCTTTCAGGTTCCTTTCGAAGTTGTTATTTTTAAACCTGTTTCATTTAGTAAGTACCTACCATGCGCTTTGTAAATTAAATGTACTAAATTGAAAACAAACACTTCTTATGGCTAAAATGAATAAAAAATTAAATGTTAAAATAAAACGGTCCTGTTACTTAAAGTATATAAAGTTGTGGTGGGTTTTGAACAGCAGATTTATTAAAGAAGTCCGAGATAAAATAAAAGAAATAGAATGTTTTTTTTTTCTACACTCACTTACTTGTATATGAAATATATAGAAAGAGAAAATATTGCGATCGTGAAAAATTTCGACTTCCGGTTTTCAACGGAAATGAACTTTTTGATGTCCTCTGAGTCCAAATAACCTCTTAGTTAAAATTGAGTAAACATAGGGGGAGGGGGCATTTGTTGAAATGGAGAAATTAATTATCTCTAGTTAGGACTAGTAATAAGAAAAGTTTATATATGAAATATGGAATAATTTGATAAATATATATAGTAGATATAAAGAACAGTGTTTCCACAAGATGAAAATTTCAAATTACATTAATTACTCCAGTAATTCATAAGTATAATATACCGTTGGAAAGGAGAATTTCAGAGAGAATACTATTTAGTTTATAATAATCGTAAAATGTATACATGACCAAAAGAATTGGAAAAAATATATTTTATAAAAAAAAATTAGATTAATAATAAAGCAATTAAATGTTACTTAAAGCACGTTGACAACTTTTCGCATGCGCAGTACATTATTAACAGGGGTCAACTGTGGGGTAGTGGCAACCAACAACACTAAAGGTCACGGGTTAGCGTCCCGCGGTGGCCCTAGGACTTTTTTAAGGGAGTACAAAAACCTTTAGCTATGCCGTCCCTCTGATTAGAGGTAAAATGGAGCTTCCGAGCCTGTGCGATGTCCGGTACTCGTTAATCCTAATTATAACAATGTTTTGCATTGCTAAATTGTCGAAGATAAAAATAAAAACTATTTTATTACTTCTGTAATTAGTATATGCGTAGATACATAGAAAAGCTAAATAAGAGATAATTTAGAGCTGTGTTTTTTTTTTTTTTTAACATGTTGTACAGTATAATTCGTAATAATTATATTATGGTTAAATACTTTAGTTCCATAATAGATTTCTGAAGAAATATAAGGTGGTTTTTGCTGAAACAATCGACGGTTATCATACATTAATAACATCAGAAATGTAATACAACTTGGTAGGAAATAATAATTATGAGATGAAATAACCTATATAAATAAATAATATCTTTTTTATATATAGATATAAATAGCTTTGAATGCTAAACAAAACATGTGAAAGCAACAATATCTGAGCTACTATGGTATGTCTCTCTTTTTATGTCAATTAATAAAACTATGTGTCAATAGTATACTTCAGGCTAGTTGTTATTATTCACCTAATTTCAGCTAGTTGTAATTAGGTGAAAAATAACAAATTCCAAATAACTGGACAAATATCCAACATTTCTTGCAGTTTTATTGGGTCTAGTGGAATAAACAGATTTTGTACTCAGCTGATTGAAATCAATCCTCTTAAGACGATTAATGCGAAGCAGACAATGAGGGATAGGCTGAATGAGGGAGGGTGACGCCATCGCCAAATATACAACAAAGCCCAACTAGCGACAATGGCCAGGCTCCCTGCAGTCTTAGGTTCAAAAGACCCGGCGTCAGCCACTCCACCCCCCCCCCCTCTACAAACTAGAAAATCGGACCCGAATTAAAAAGGGAATGGAATTCATATTGTTCTCGCGGGAGGGGGAAATGTTCCCTTTAATTGCCCCGAGGCTGTTAAAAGAGATATTTAATATCCGAACCAAAACAGCGGGGGCCATTATCGTTGGGGTGCATAACATATTAGCACATTCCCGGGGCATCGTCAAGAGTTATGATTTCCATCATCCTTTACCCGCTCTGAAACCCCAAGATAGAGAGTAATGGGTTCCTGTCTGCCAAATTGAAATCTTTAAATCTATCATTTAATCACATCAATTAGGATTTTGGTGTACAGGATGACACTAACACAACTTTGATATAAAGTAAAAAAAATTTTAGTAGAGATGAGAAATGGTCAACTGTTCTTCAATTACGATAGGTTAAATAATGGTCAGGATTTTCAGTTTACAATGATATTTATTATGGTAAGCCAACGTTTCGATCCAGCTTGTGGATCTTCATCAGGGCTACTGAGTCCAGGTGGATACTAAGACTGGAGTCAATAGATAAAGACAGAAATATTAAAACAAAATGGACTAAAAAAGACATTACCAGCAATAGAATTTTAAATTATCACTCAAACCATCCCCATACACAAAAAATAAATGTAGCGGAAAACCTTATTAATAGAGCCATAGCCCTAACTGATAATGAGAATTTAACAAGTGTAAAAGAAAAAGTATATAAAATTTTAATTGAGAATTTTTACCCAAAAAAGCTGATAAATAAACTATGGTACATTAAACTAAATAAGGAGAAGTTTGGAATAAATAAATATAAAAATGAAAATATTATAAGAGAAAATAATCAGGAAATTATTAAAAACACCAATCATAAGAATAAAGATAATAGTAGATCATTAAAACGAAAACAAACCACAATAACTGATTTTTACACAAAAAATAATACGATAGATGACAAAAGAAAAGAAAAATCAGATGAAGAGAAAATTGGGAGAAAACAAAAAAATGAAAAAGGTTACAGATTTTATAAAATGAATTATATACCTAACTTAACAGAAAAAATAAATAAGGCTTTTAAAAATTATGATCACAATAATTTGAGGTTAGGGCAATATAATAATAATAAGTTAAGTAATTATTTAAACAATATGAAGGATAAAATAGAATTGAATGATAAACAAAATATAATTTATAAGATAGACTGCCAAGATTGTGAAGGGATTTACATTGGAGAAACTTCCACAAAGCTAAAAACAAGAATATCGCAACATATTAGCAATTGCAAAAGTATAAAAAATGTAGGCACAACAGCACTTGCCCAACATAGCATAACAAAAAAACATAAATTTGATTTTAACAATCCCAAAATAATAGAAACAATCAACAACACAAACAATAGGAAAACTGCAGAGGCCATATACATCACCAAAAATATCAATAGAACAGTCAATTATAAAACAGATATTAAAACCATAGGCAGCCATTACATGGACATAATTAAAAAATTAAAAATTTAATGATATATACATATAAATTAGACATGTAATGTGTACTTAATAGGATTAAGTAGCATCAGACTAAAGCCAGTAACAGTGAGGTGGCCAAAATAAGAAGTACATTGTGATTATTTGACTTAATATTTGACGATATTTTAAAGAATTGATATATGTATTTTATAATTATAATATAGGTATGTATATAATGAGTATATTGTAATATAGGATTTTAAGTCATAAATGTTTATGTTCCAAATTTTATAATTATTGTAAATTAAATTTTAAAAAGTTGTAAATATCATGTATAATATTGTTGCAGTCACCTGAAGATGAGGCAATGAGCCTCGAAACGTAGTGATGTTATAACATTTAAAAAATATATATTATCAAAAAAGGAAGACTGGATTTTTCACTGAAATATAAATTTAGAATAATAAAAGACCGAAAGGGTTTTTTTAAAAAAGTCTTCCATTATAGGATAAACTATCAATACTTTTTAATAAATAAAGAAAAAAATTTGTGACCTAAACCCTGTGCATATTCTTAAGGAATTGCTTCTGGGACCGGTTTCCATTCTTTTTAATATCTGAAAAAAATTGACTTAGGCTAAATAAAATACAAATTTTAGAAGTAATTCAACTTTCAATATTTCGGGGAAAATACTAATATCGAGTCCTCTTATTCAACTCATTAGAATTATCCCGAATTAGTTTTTCTGAGTGACCCCGAGTTCGGTGAATAAGATATCAACAAAAAATTATTGAATTTCTCAGTTTCCAAAAATAATTTCATTCCATCATCGGAAATACTCTGAGCGACTATAACTTATGCTGTCCTCCTATCTCTTGCATATGTTTAATTGGGGTACTAATAAATATGTGAATGTATACTAGGATGTTCCCCATTAGGCCCACACTCATGCTGTAATGTTAATCGTAGTTAGACATTAATAATATACCAGAATCCACATCACAAAAAGCGCATTTTTAGAATTTTTCCTTATTTTGGAATGTAAGCAAGTGAACAAACGAAGGATGTGATGTATAAACAAGGTTAATTAATATCCTAAAAGGCGTTAACATTTTATATACATCAAAGTTTTAATTAATTAACTTTCTCAGCGATTTCTTACCGGTCGGTAAGAATAGTGACGTAAGTGATAGAAAGTTTAAAGAAAAGTAAGTGACGGTAAAAATAATAACGTAGAATAATTATTTTATGTTATATTTTTAAATTAAATAAAAATGTTACAAATTTGATTATTATTACTAATATTATACTAATTAATATTTATTTTTAATTAGCTTAAAATATGTATATAATATGTATAATAAAATGCATAAATCATAATAAAGTTGAATATTGATAGAATGTATGAACAACGTTTTTATTAATTCAATTGCATTTGGACAAAAATAATGGATCTTACGACCCTTTGTTCCGATCGGAACAACGAAATTATCAACCGTTAATTGTTGTTGAAGAGCATCATCCGTTTGAAGGAAAGAAGATATGAGAACAGACAGAGGAGACAAGCATTGAGTGGCCCGCTGAAGGATTGGCCGCCCCCTGAACTTTTTCTGCCCCAGGGGTCGAAACCTATTCAATAAGTCCCCGGCTACAGCTGCCCCCCCCCCTCCCACAACCCCCGAACTCTCCTTCTCCTTCACACCTCCTCACAGTCATCTTCTCATATGGGATGAGGGCTAATAAAAGTATTACATCAACAGGGAACTTTAAACGAAGTATTAAAAGATCCAAGATAATTTATAGTTAACAGTAGGTTACAACCCAGTTTATAAATTGCCCTGGAATGAATTAAGATCAAATTCACTAAGGTTGAAGTTGACTCAATCATTCCAACCACGGTTTGCTCGACATTTCAACGCTAGCCCGAGACAAGGAATGCAAAGTAGGTTAGTTAGTATAGTTCACTTATTTTGTTTATGTTTCATGATTTTCTACATTTAAAGATATTTGATTTGTCGGTTCAGAATAAAATCAAAGCGCAAGGCAATCGTAAAAGTAAGGAATACGCAAAACCATCTAGATACCAATCCTCACAATCCGTGAAAAAAATCCGAATTGAATTAACAGTAATTGGTATTATGCCCGCCGTATATTGTTTTTGAAATTATGTTTGTTTGGGTACATAGGTATACTACAATTCCAAAAAAATAAAAACACGAAAAATTATTTTTATTTCACTATCAGCAAAAGCCTATAGTAAAAAAAAAATCATTTTCTCATTTTTTCTTCTTCCATTCTTGGAAGACTTGTTAAACTATCGCGACAAGCATTCTTATTTTAAACTCATAATAAATAATAGGGATGAAATAATTTCTTTAAATAAAATGCGATAAATAGGACAATTACTATACAGCGACTTATTGATTTTTGGATAAATAAAATCTGTTACTCACACGGGAAAAGAAAGAAAACATTCTTCTTTATCAGATGACTAAGTGGGAATAGCATATCTATAATTTATAGGAGAGTTGATAGCGAGACCCTTGCCTTTTAGCTGAGAAACGAATGAATCTCGAGGATTTACCTTTTGAAGGCGTGTGGTTGGCAACGTAGGGGTAATGAAGGTGGAATAAAAAACTAAAAGTTAAATATTATAAAAAAAAAAGTGCATAAAAATAAACCACATGAAATGATAAGGAATATATTATTCTCAATGAAAGGAAAACGAGATAGAAATATAACTGTTGTTGTAGCTGAGAGTGTCTCCAGTGACTAAAATTACCTGCAATTCAAAGTCTGTCATGTTCCTCTTCCAGTAACACTAGCTTAACGGTAGTCCATATTTACAATCCTTTCTATTGTACATTAAACATTTCCCGGAAGGTTATGACTATAGAAAAACAAAGTTTGTGTGTCTAAAGAAAGTTGCAAATGCCTTTAAAAAAAAATGTATACTTTTTAACTATACCTCGTTGTCGCTCAGCCTGCAACAAGAAGATGATATTACAATAATGATAGAGAGCATGTCTGGCATGAGGGATATACCTACTGGCATCTATTCCTAATTTGAACCAACAAACCATAGTTTAAAATAACGGTAAAACTTGGGTCCTGTCATGAGAATGAAAAGCAATACCAAAATAAACGACTGAAATACTGTACTCGCACGTTTCTTTATCCTAACTAAATAAAAAGGGAGACGTATCTGCTAAAAGCCATATTATCGAACAGCGTGAAAATTCGCGGTTAGCAAAAAAATAAGAACTACAAAACTACAAACAATGTCATTCAAAAAATTAAGCTTAACAAAAGATGCGTCTTATTATCAAAGTAACAAACCTCCGCATGTGGAGTCAGAACTATCACCTGTGCCATGTATACAGAAACCTCCACAGGCGGTTCAAAAGACTTATTTAGGAAATAATCAAAGGTGTCTAACATTAAAAAAAATTTGGCTGAGTATTCTCTTCTCTCCAGTATCAAGACCGGGAAGATGTGCTACTGGGCACAATATTGCTTGCACGGTACATGAAGTAACTAACTGCATCTGTTTCCTTATCAGCTGTTGCAAATCTAAAAATGAATACAAAACAATAAAAATGTCAACCAAACAGCCAGCACCAACAAAATAATAAAATAAATTCAACACACTCCCAGTTATTGTTTGTTCAAGATGGAAGGGAAGCCAGCATCAATAAGAGATGTTATCGATAGCGGGCTCCCTGTTGAAGGTACTTATTGGGATGCAGCCCACGGGGGCAGGGAAGAGCTCTGGTCCTGAAGAATTGAAGTACCAACAGAGGATACCGCGTACCGCCTTTGGTGCATTATGCAACGGGTGCAGCATCAATCCAGCCAGAGCTATTGAATACTTAACTTACAGCTCTATTTTATGCATTCCTTCGGCAAGGTTCTAGGGCACCTCTCGCTCTGAATACTGGTTTGGATACTACGAGTATAATACCCAGTGTTTTCATTCATGGATGTATATTTCGTCCATCGAAGTCACCGAATTTATTTTGGATAGAGCAACCATCTCTGTATTAGTTTGTCGAATTCTACATAGCAAGAAAGGTGCTGAAAAATAAAAATGAATAAATACTTAAATATGATAAAATTAACATTATATATTTGTAAAGATACAAGTATTGAAAAGCATAGGAAATTAAAAAAAAATAAGTATCTACGCAGTTGGAATTTTTTTTTTTTATTCATAATCTTATATATAATAAAATGTTTACATACTTCAACTTTAAATATCCATAGTTAGAGTGGTTCAAAATGACAGAAAATCTTATTTATTCTTAGTATTGCCACCAAATCACTCAATTTAATAAAATTTAAAAGCTTTTAATTACAACAGTAATTCAAAATAGCACTAATAAACAGTAGGTGTTGTATCTGCTAATAGTGTGAAGCTTACTCAAAGGTCTATTCATAAAAACAAAAACAGTAACTTTATTAGCACAGTTGTAGGTATTTCTTATTACATTACATTAAGGTAATCGAAATATCACATTTGGGCATTGAGTTATATAATATAGATGCAGCAAACTGGCGACGAGGGTAGGATACTAAAACACGCCTGCATAGCACATTGGATAAGCATCTCGAAGAAGTTTGAAATAAGTTATCCCAACAGATACGATAAAAATATATCAGCAGTTTAATAATTAAAAAGTTCCTTGTAACCTAGCATTGACTCTTTATGGCAATTCCGTCGACAAAGAAGTAACGAAATGCCTATCAATAAAGATTTATATTTTAGCGACACTGAAGCCTTTGAGAACACTTAATGGATGAACAATAAAAGGAATATGAAGAGGACTTTGGAGGAGACGACAGGCTGACAGGAGCAAGTTTAACAATAACCGAAATAAACAAGAGGGCGACCCCGAAGGGAGTAAACTATTCACGGGGCCCATCCTTAGGGAAATAACCGGATTGATGTTAGACTTTCATTATGTAAGCGACCGGGGGTGGCCGCCGCGCTCCTCCGCTATACCGTTTACCTAAAATATTATTCTTGCTAGCCCTTGTTTGCCAACTAACAGCCTTCGGCAGAAGAATTTTTCCTCTTTCTTAAGCATTTAGATAAAAGTAAAAACAAAAAAATTTGTTCTGACAACTGATGCTTGAACACTGATTGTTCCTGGGATTGTCCCATTTTATAGACAGAGTCAAAGGCTACCAGAAATGTGTTACCACTTCCTTTCAACGATTTGGAGTTCAAAAGAAATATTCCAATAACGTATTAATATCTATCTTCGGTACTTAAAAAGACCAGGCCCGAGTGACTTACAATCTGACACACTCTGATGATTCCTAGTTTCTTATCAATGTATGTTGTATTAATGAAAATTTAAATATTTTTAAATAACTTGACTATAGCTGGAAGAAAGGGAACTATAACATAAACGTATTAGTATATTTTCTTTTACAATATAACCTATTACGCTATGCTTGCCATGATTGGAGAACCAGGTTGTCTGACATATAAAAAACTATTTTCATTATATTGGCATTTATTTTATTTTTATTTTTATTTAATATCTTAAAAACTTTCTTGACTCTGTATGATAGTTAAATCTGCCAGACGGCTTTTGCCATTGTCATAAATATTTTTATTTAATTGTAATTTTAATATTAACATAGGCGCCGGCCGGGGGGGCTGACGAGAGCAGCTGCCCCCCACCCCCAGAAATTTTTAGAATCAAAAACTACAAATTACATAATTCGAATTAATTTATTTTATTTTTAATCATGATATACACAAATATTTTATCTTTTAAATATCAATAAGTGTTATTTGAAAAATTAATAAAGACTTAAAAGGTCAAAATACCTCGAACCTTCCCCCAGTTATTAACAAAAGGAAAGTGATAAATAAAGGAAGAGGGCAGGTTACAAGAGTAATCAAATTAGATATAATTAAAATAAGGTACGTAAGCACCTTATTTTAGTATGAGCTAACTTAAGAATGTTGACAAATAGCTTTTTATAAAGAAATTAAAAAAAAAAAAAAAAAAAACGTGGTCTTCCACGTTTTCGTCGTTTTTCAGGACAATATTTTCGCAATCGAAAAGACCAACGTGATTTGTCTATTTGCTATAATAGACCAATAATAAAATAAATAAATGAAAAAAATGAGATTTTTTCATTTAGGTAAATAAATAAATGAAAAAAAAAGAGATTTTATAATGAAAAAACAAGATTAAAAAAAACAATTGATGATATAACACGGAGTATATATGATGGGATTTACTTTGGACGAAGGGTGGTGGAGGTGGCTTATCTTGGAGCTCGGTCCATTGCTAGTCTCAGGTAGGGGTGGGAGTGGGGGTGCCTGATGTGCTTGCAATACATCACACCGTGTTGAGGCTATCGATTATCCTTCTTCTTTTCTATATCTTCATCGACCTTCATAACAGTCATCTCTTCTCCACCATTAGCGTGGATATGGATGGATAGATTTAGGATGTGGATATCTCCCCTCTCCCTATTACACTCTCGTACCAACCACCTTATTTTATTAGCACGATGATAAGAACACCATTGCGAATATAATATTATTAAAAAAATCAGGAAAAATATTTTATACATATATATTTAAATATAACACGAACGACTCTCCTGATTTCTAAAATCTCGTAGAGGTCAATGTCCATGACAATTTAATTTTTTTTTTTTTTTTTGCTTTCATTATTTATTCGCACCTGTCTGCATAATGCAGACAATA
Organism: Aelia acuminata; assembly: GCA_911387785.2. Classification (NCBI taxonomy): domain Eukaryota; kingdom Metazoa; phylum Arthropoda; class Insecta; order Hemiptera; family Pentatomidae; genus Aelia; species Aelia acuminata. Next base: position 127,487,504 of record OU426978.1, on the reverse strand, counting down.
AGCGAATGTGGTGGCCGGATGAGAAAACAAGGACATGTCAGGTATGGGAAAGAAAAGTACTCAGCAGCATCCCCTTCCTGGCTTGATTTAATTACTAGAGCTGTTTAAGTAAGGAGATCTCTCGTCCAACGCAATTTTAATCTCCTCCTCGTATTTATTGGCATATCAGCTGTTGCCATGTCGATTATTAGGTGATTGTTATGTCCATGTAGGTTAGTGTAAAAACGTTTTTAGAGTGTCGCTGTGTACTGGTCAACTGTTGGCTGGAGGAGGTCCGTATGTAGGGTCTGGTTAGTCACGTACCAGGGTGCGTTGGTTATAAGTCGTAAAAGTTTTGATTGAAATCTTTGAATTTTATTTAAGTGTGTCTTTTAATTTAAGTCCCAGATAGTGTACTTGATTTGTCTGCGGTATGAGGTTGTTGTCAATATAAACGGGGGACAGGTATGTTTTCTTAGGGTAAATGTGATATGTTTTGATTTATCATGATTCAGTCTAATTTTCCATTTCTTGAACCATCATGCAATGTGTGTAGGTGATGTTGTAAAGTTAATGAACCTTGTGTTGCGCCCTGATGTTTAGTGATAATTGTTGTACCGTCAGCGTAAGTTGCAGTCAATGTCTCGTTGTTAGTTGGTATGCCGTGCAATTTAAAATTAAAAATAATAAAACAAAATTATCAAAAATATTGTATTATGAAAAGACTCATTAAAGTATGTGTCATATATGGTATGTGTAATGCCAAAGTAAACTAAGCACTAAAATCCATATTTCGAGGAAACTGAAGTTAAAAATTAATTATGTGAAATAGGGTTATCTTTACTTCTACCGCTTTTGAAGTCAAACATATTTCACTTTTTATTCTGTTATTTTCTTTTTATAATTAACCAAATACAAACAAGCATGATTTAAAAAATTACAATAGGTAATTAAAAAAAAAAGTATTAAATTGCTTTGGTGCTAGGTTGACTATGGTTTTAAACCGAACATATGTAGCAGTATAATATGTTTGGCTTATTTATATTATATGTTTATTTTCATTAACTTTGACCCACATCTTATACGTTTGTAACATATTCAGCTACTTATGATCCACTGGAATTAATCATATGCATATTTTTTATTCCATAGTAAAAATTTTCACAAAAATCATTTTTCTTTCGCAAATATAATAAAATTAAAAAAAAAACGGTTTTGATTTTGTCTACACTTTTAAATAAAGTACATTTCAATTTTTAACGGACATCAAAAATATACCGAGCACGATAGTAGTGTTGCTTTTTGAACCTTGTACAATTATCAAATTCTCTTAATGCACAACTGGGTCTCCGCATTTTCTCTTAAATCATCCAACTGAAAGCAGTGTTTTTTTTTATCTCGTTCGATAGTTAGAAATTTTTAGATATTTTTTAAGTAACACGCAGAATCTTCGCATTAATCATCAACTATTTTTTTTTACTATTGTGTAGAAGAAACACTGATTTTCATGAGAAAAAATCTCATAATGCAAATATCTCGAAAACTGTTAACTATTGGGAGAACACTACGTGGTCAAAATCATCCTAAATGATCTCTCTTTCGCACCTCTAAAAAGGATAGAGTCTAATTACCAATAGCTCTGTATATTATTCATTTATTTGGTAAGTGGATTTAAGACTAATACCCTAGATGGCTAGGGTACTAGATATAAAAATATGCTCATTATGAAATAATGGAAAAGATTTATTTAAAAAATCTGTTACGATGAATATATGAACTATATTCAGCAACTTGACACTTTTTTCAAATTAATTTACTTACTTTTGACTGTCTCCATACGTTCTGGAGTATTATAATTTGCATTGAAAAACTGAGAGTTCTCAGTACTTGTCAATTCATTATTGTTTATTTATTTTTTCAAGGGGCATAATTTCATCAATAGTAGAGTTTTTTTACTGCTTGCTTGTTTTTTACTTTCAGTTGCTATTTGTAAGTATATCGTGAAGGTGAATCGATAGGTGCATTTACTGCTAGTATATTAAAACTTAATTTTCAAATGTTTGTTTCTTATGCCTTTCCGAAAACCGACAACGATTAATGTTTCACTAAAATCACTTAAGATTTCATTCAGAAATCTACTATGGAAGTTTGTAACCTATAATACAATTATTAAAGATTATCTTGTACCCTACGTTTTTCACACCGTAAACAGCTTTAAATAATTTGAGCATCACGAATTTGCTCTCTAAAGTACAGTAAGATTTTTTATTTTTAGCTAAACGTTTTTATTTTTATTTTTGATTATACGGGAATACAAGAATAATACACCGTCTAATTTTATAATTCTGTATTTATTATGACTACTGTCATTGAAGGCACACTGCGCATGTATGAGTTAAACGAGTTTGAAGAGTTGTCTTCCGACAACTTTTTTTCTCCTGTACATATTTGAGGCATAAGAGACAGTTAAGTCTCAACATAAACAAAATGAAATTTATTTTATAGAAAAAAAAATTGATTCGCCATTAAAACCCCCTCAGAACGTTCCTATGAAGATAAAACCTACCTGATATTAAAGAACACTTAATTATCATTAAACATGACGAGTTTCATTAAAATCGTTAAAGCCGTTTTGGAGAAAATCGAAAAAAGAAAAAATGAGATAATATTTATGAAATAAAGTGCCTCCTCGGTTTGATAAATTAAAATGAAATTTTTGCTGTAACATCACGGGCATATACATACATCAAATATGTATGTATTTCAGGTTCTTAAAGTTTATCGTTTTTTTAGCTAGTCTGTTCACACACACATGCGCGCGCACACAAACTCACACACAGACCATTTCGCGTATATTTCCTTGAAAAAGTCGGAATTTTTCACGATAGCTATACTTTCCATATGACATATTTCATATTTAGGTAAGTGAAAGTACAAATAAAACATAAAATCAATGACAAAAACATAATTGTCTTCTTTTTAGTTTATTTTAGATTGATGGATGATTATCTAAGACTGATGGACAAATCAGCTAACATAAAATCGTTGGAACTAAAACCAGGAGTAATATGTAACAAAACAAAAATAAATTACTTTAATAACAAAATCAAATAGTTCACAGGCTCAAGTTTAACAACTTGCAAGCCGACATTAACTTTCGGTACGATGGGTCTCAGTTTTATGAAATTGTTAGTTTTTTTTATTTATTATTTCAACTTTCCAACACCAGGTGGAAAATGAGAAAAGTTGAAATGGCATGAGTTAAAAAAAGAACTTCAACCAAGAGGAATAAAAGTGTATACTCCCATATACTTGTGGCCCTAATGAAATTTTCACCCACTATGTGATATGCTTTGTGATAAAAACTTCTACAAGAATATTTAAAAAAAACATCAGACACTTAATTAGAGTACTAAAAATTTTACATACATATTACACACATTTACTAGCTTTGTTCCAGAGTTTCACCTTTAAAAAACTCCAGAAATGGCTATTATATGAACACATGTGAAGAGTTTTATTATAGTGCATCACATTAAAAAATAATATCCGAAATTCATGTTAGGAAAATATAGTAAAATTTAGTACTCCCACTGTAGCATCTTCCGATTAGCCTTAGTAGCATAAAGAGATGTAAAGTAAACCAAAAAACTGGAGGAAACATAAATATTGAAAATATATGTAAAAAATAGGAAGCACAATCATTAGCTTGTTTGAACGAGCAAAATTTTCTTTCAGTTGAAAGTATTTTATGATTCACAATTCCCGATTCCCTTATTTAAAATTACATTGCTTAAACATTTTTATTGTATTTGCAGAAGTAATAAGAAAATCTCATAGAAATAAAGTTAAGTTACGTCACTTAAACAAGAAGTCCATCATTCCATGAAAAATGCATAGGTAAATAGTATATTAATGTAAAAAGTTTGCTTCCAACTGAAATGTTATATAATATAAATTACAAACACAATTTTCTAGGGTAAAGTAAACCTTGTTCTTGATAATTCCATAAAATTCCTCAACTAAATTCAACGGAAAACGGAAAAATTTTCTCTTCTTATCTACGAAGGGCTGTTGACTTTAAAAAGTAGGCCAGGAAGAGGCTCACGCACAACGCGAGGGGGGGGTGCGGAGAGTGAGAATTTGCATAAAAATGTAACCGTTGTAAAATATTCTAAGAAAGCGACATTGAACATCCTTTTTCTCATTTTTTTTCAATGAATAAATTTAATTCTTCAAAATGAGGTCAGGTCATAGTTTTTATTTATTTTAAATTGCCCAAGGTGTTAATTTACTCTTCATCGGAAAAGCAATATTATTTCTGTCTACTGTCAGGCTTAATAAACTTCGAAAATAAGTTACAGTGGTATTATTATGTCTTGAAAGTCCATTATACACATAATATACACATACATGAACTCCATTTCCATAACTGTCTTAATTGAATCGGGTGTTTTTATTTTTAATGGGCGTCATTGCGAAAAATCAATTTTTTTAAACTATAAGAAAAACTTTCTGGAATTCTATAACATAAAAAAAAAAATTGATTTGTTATAAAAAAATAACCTTCCAGTAATAGTGTTTAGGCTAGGGGTTTTTCGGTGAGCTTTAGGCTCCCCCTACCAAACGGGTAAAAATTAAGAATAGTGGGCAGTATAAAAGGGGGGAGCATGTATCTAAGAGAACATTATAATGGTTATAAATTTATTTAATATTAACAGTAGTAAATTAAAGATATTAAACATTAAAAAGATTTTAAATATAATATAAATAAACCACAATATAAAAAATTAAAGATATTAAATATTAAAAGAAGTATATTTGGGTGGCGGGTTCGCAGAGTGGGTTAAAAAATAAGCGTTGTCCATGACAACGTTTGATTGGGAATCGAAGATAGCAAGTTCAAAACCCGGAATAAGGGGACATTTAGGGCCGTATTTATGAACGTTCCTAAGGAAGCAGTTAAGGTAACCTCAACTGGTTCCTATGTTAAGCTAACCTTTAAGCTTAAGTGTTCCTTTAGATAATTCTCATTTTATGAACCTTCCTTTATACTTCCTTTCCTTAACTAAATATGCATTTATTAAGGTGCAAATTTAAGGCCACCTTAACTAAACAACCAATCAGAGAACATTGATAAGAGTACTCTGCCGCTAGGTGTAACCTCCCTAAACTGACATCAGTGTTTACTTCACTCTTGTTTACTGTGTTGTTTAGAGTGTTTTAAGTAGTTAATGTGACAATTAAAGCTCTAGAACTATAAGAAAATGATAATTGGAGTAGAAATCACTCAAAGATGAATAGTGCAAACATTGTTAGTGTAAAAGAACAAACAAATGTATACAATGTTTCATCTAACCGATTACAAAACAACTTACTGGATTCTTTAGGATAACAATCAAAAATATCTTTATTATAAGATGAAGATGCAAATGAGAGTGAAAAAGTGTGATAAAACAATGTCAGGTAGTGTTAGTTCTCAAACTTTATTTCTCTTGAAGTTAGCTTGGGGGATGAGAGACTGCAATATTCTTCTAATTGAGATGTTTGTGATATACTATTGTATGTATGTGTATATTTCTTAATATTCTTCAAAATATTCTTGGATGGTTTAGTTCCAACCTTCTTTATGAGAAGGAGTTGCAAATGTTAGATATGTGTAAATTAGTAACCAACTTATTTTAAAAAAGATGTGTGTTGGAAATGTGAAATATTAAAGCTTCAATTTCCTTAATAAGTAAGCTGAAATTTATTTTCAACAACTTCATATTCTTATATGAATTATTAAAAACTGATTGTTTACTTTAGAATGCAATTACTTTTGTATTAGCATATTAATTATTGAAAAATCTTAGTGGATGTACATGTGTTTTGACATTTTATAAAGAATTGGTTTATTAGTGTGTATTATGATTCTGTTATTTATTTTTCATCTTTATATAATAATAAATAAAAGTTGTCTACCAATTTATTTCTGTTCTTTTTACATTTCTCTTACCACTCTTCCAAAAACTTGTTATACCTAACTTATCTAATTTCAACAAATTTCATGAAAGCCTTTTATGTAAAATAGGCATAGATAAATAAATAAACTTTAAAAATGTTAAATTGGTACTATTAAAATTACATTTAATTTTCTCAAATTGGATTCAGTCTATATTTCATATCAAGATTTTGTTTTTTCAATGAGTAATTGAGTGAAAATATCTTTACTATCAATAATTAAGATTGTATTTCTCATTACAGTACTACTTGCAGAAGAAAAAAATGAATTCACTTAATATTCTTTCAGATGTTTATATCACCAACTAATCAAATATTTACAATTACAGCTCTAATCCTGGCTACTATAACATAATTAATGTTAGAAGTGTAGAAATGGAAAAGATTCAGAAGCATCTGCATCAAAATGTTTGTGATTAAAGTTGTACACTTAAGTAATACTATCAATACCTATACTAAATAAGTATTCATTAATTGAAAATAATACATCTTTTGTTTTGATTTTGCTTATATAGAGAAATTATCTGTCTCTCATTGTGCCTAGTAATAAAAATGGCTACATATGAAAACATTTGATAAATATATAAAGGAGAAAAAAAGAAAAATATTACACCAAGATTAAAATTTTTATTCATCTTAAAAAGTGCAATAATATTTCACCACCTTTGTTGTTTATACCTCATATAAATAAAGTAAAAATTCCAAAAAGTCTTTGTTCTTAATAAACGGTTCTTTTTAATAAGTATTTAAGTCCTGATATTTGTTTTCTGTTTTTATTTCTATTATTAAATAGTTAAGGAGAGGCTAAAGGTAGCTGATCACCTACCTTAGCACTAAGGAAGGAAAACAGATCAAATTTATAGGAACACCTTAAGATCTAAGGCGTCCTTAAGATAAGAAAGGTAAAGGAACGTTTATAAAATGAAAATTGTGTTAAGGTTAGCTAAAGGTGGCATTTTAAGGAAGCCCTTAAGTAAGGCGTTCCTTAGGATCGTTCATAAATACGGCCCTTAATAATACTCATCATTAAGGACTTAAAACTAAACAAATGAATAATTGTAACAACAAAATCAAACGGCCTTGAAATTAATAAAATGATTTTTTGATGATTAATAAAATGATCATTTTATTTTGAATCCAAGTGAAAGTGTGAATGAGCAGCTGGTTCCCCACTAGTGGTAGCAGCACCCCTTGTAGGGATATATATTTCATAGCAGTTCCACTAAATAAATCACGGAACAACCCCTATGGTCAGAAGAGGGTGGCAACTTCGAGATGAAGGCCTGGATAGGCACAAAAAGCTGATGCAGCCTTGTACCCAAAGGAAAAAAAAATATCAACAAATAGGATAAAAAATAAAGCAAAATAAAAGGTTTTCCATTTTTTGTATTTGTCCTTTCCCTTGCATTAAATTAACTTCTCTTCTATAATAGGTATGAAATCGCCATAATTCGATATCAAGTTGCTATACGGTGGTGCATTTTAAAATTCATATTTCTACAAACATACCCATAAACATCGCAATTACACAAAAGTTAGAATATTAAAATTTTTGAGTTCTGATATAGCCATATAATTATTTATAGCGATAGGCAAGGCTCTATTCCTTAATTTATTATAATTTTAGAACGTCATAATTCCCAACTTCATTAATTCAAGTCCCAATCTCGGGACATTAATGCATCTGTTCATTCAAAATGGGACCAATTAAATTAAGTATTTTTTTTTTTATCATAAAAATCAATTGGCTAAATTAAATAAATTCCTGTTTTATTAGTATTAAATAAATATTGAATACTATTTCTTATTCATTATTTCACTACATTAAATATTTAGGGGTGCTTACTACCTTTAATAACTTGTATTTCTTATTTTATGTGCAAATATAATCGAAAATATATAAAAATAAAAAATCCTTTGAATGGAATGAAACAACCTTTCATCATTTGAACTTCCAAACAAGTATAATTTTATATAAAATTAAAGTTAAATGCAGACTGCCTTGAATGTTGAAAATTTATTTATTTTACTTACAAAGGAGTGCAGATTGTAGGTGATTCATGTGAATAATTTACATACCCAAATACTATACGCTACCTTTTATTGACATCCAAGGGACCGGGTTTGACCACATTCCTGTAATTATGTCTTCTCATGCGGTAGCAGGTATGCGCCAAGCTCTCAGGCCTCAAGCTAGTAGTAATTAATATGAAACTCTCCAACATTTTTATACCAAATGCTCAGCCTACTACCCGTGCAGAAAATATTTCTTGACTAGCATCAATTACATCTCAGAGCTCCAGTTCTCCATTTTCGTCGCAAAACCGATAGATCTACCATTGAAGCAATCTAACACCTTAACCTGAGGAAGTTCATATCGGAAAAGTGATATCTATCATGGTTATATATTTACATAAAGTTTAATTTCCTTATTGTTTTTTAGTGTTTACATATCCAAGAACTCATACATCAATTTAATATAAATTTTGTATTCTTTGCCCGTGGCTGGTTGTAATTTATTATTAAATATTGTTTTGGTGTAATATTTATAGTCCTCTGTGTTTGAGGAAATTGTCTATTATTTTATATTGAAATTTGTTGTATTATACTTTATATCTATAAATTAATATATTAATAGTATTAATTCCCATTCCTTACAAATTCCCATACCAATAAAGTGTTCGCTTAAAATACAAATAGATAACAAATTATTTATTATAAGCTTATACTCTGTTGGTAAGTAGATTTGTAAAGAATGGGAATTAATATTATTATGCAATAATAATAATATTAATATCCTATATCATAATAATTGAATGATATCATATTGATAAAAGTTTTGGTGTATGGTTAATAAGTTGGTGGTTCAACTATTGGTGTAACATAACTAGTGATTAGCAGCATATCCCATTTATTATATTACTTATATCCCATTTTGCACCTTCAATCTAAGACTAAGATAACTCCGAATAACCTATATTAGAAAAAAATACATTTCTAGTGCTTCATTTAATCTTATAAATCCTTCCTGAGGCTATTATTAAAGTTCTTAAAGCTATTATTAAATATTAAAGTTTAAGAAATCGTAATCACTATTAGTATTACTTTTGGAACAACTTATTTTAAAACGTGTTAATTACTTTAGCATTTAAATTTTAATAAAAAAAAATGATTTTTCTTATATTTTAAAATAGGCCTGTTACCTATTTTGTAGAATAGTTGCAGAGGTATTAAAATCAAATGGTAAATTCTTCCATTTAGGAGGCAATATAATCAATATTAATGTTATGAACATCTGTATTCGTTTGGTGTTTTCTTTCTAAGTATCCCATTGAAGGCATGGTTTATTTGTTGGTACATTCCATTAAAAAAGGTGTTTCAGGGTTGTGTCCTTAGACGGAATCTTTCATAAAAATGGCGTTAAAGGGTGCCTTAATAGGAATATTTTTTCTTTTATTGAGGTCCTAATACTTCATAATCTGGAAAAAAGAATAACGGATGTTAATTACCCTCGAGTTTACATCCTTTCGAAGCCCTAAAAATTTCACTCCTTTCTTTTCTTATATGCACATTTATTGTCGTGCATGATTTGTTAATGAAGGTACATATCTTTATATTATATTTATTATATAAAAACAGAAATAATTTTAGAAATACTCATATATGATATGACGGATGGGTAGGCTCAGGCAATAGAGAGGCAGTTATTGAAACTCGCTGAAGCGTAAGGATTCAGTTTTTGACGGATGCGGTATGAAGCCATAATACGTTCGAATAACCCGGCAGAATGGGTTGGCAACAAGCTGTGATGGAAGCTGACAGCTCAGACAATGTTGTTTAGATCCGACGGTAGCCCGGACCAGAGTGGATAAAAAATCAAAAGAGCTCGGAGCAATGGGAACATCTGCAGAGGCGTCCTCAGGAGCAGCGGTGCATAGCCACAATGGCTGCACGGTCCAAGAGCGATGAATGCTGATGAGGGTCAGAGCTGACCAGAGGGTTGGATTAGGGCCACTCCTCCAGGTAACCAGCTCTATGGGATCCTTACACGGGCTCACGCCTACTCTCACTCAGCCTTTGTATTGTGCCCAGTTGGGTAATAAAACTTTGTCAACAAAATTACCCACTTCCATTGCAAAGTTTTATTACCCAACAGGGTTATGTTGTAGACCTACATGGCAGATGAGTTAGCAAAACCTATTTGCGGAGTTTTCCTTTATAATCTTTTTCATCTTATCATCTAACTATGATTATTAATTATGACACTCAAGCTTATGTAGAAATACAGATAGTTACTAAAAGTTGTGCTCGGGTTTCCCTAAAATCATGTTTTCTTCGTGTAAACTATAAGATGAACAAAATTCAAAAGTCTCTTACGAACTTCGTAAAAAATAGTCACTTTTCATGATGATGAAGGCCAACAATAAAAATCAATAGTTTTTCAGCAATTAATGTGCAAATTAATTATCTTTCATAGCTCTTATTCTGGCGTTTTCTAGGGGAAGGACAAATTTTCCGCCTAGAAGGTGAAAAAATCATTAAATTGATACCTTAATCATCGGATATGATCAAGTATCAAAAATATTTGGCGCACCTTTTAGAAATAATACATAAAAGTTGTCATATCACATTTATTTTGTTTATTAAGTTATTTTTTATCACCATTTTAGTCTTTACCTTTAAAGTATCTTTTTTCCAAATAAATGAAAATAGAAATCATGTTTAACGGACTAATTTTAGACATGGAAAAGAATATAAATATTGTATAATAACACGTTTTTCTCTATTACTTTTAATCATAAATTATTCGCACAGAGCAATTCATTATTTTTACAAAAAATAAAATAAAAAATACAGAAAAAAGTTTTGTTCTTTTCTTCATGCCTTCAATCCACCGTTAAATAATTGATTCCTTAGTAACTAATTTCTGAAATAGTAAAAATAATAAGAAACAAAAGATAAGAGAAAATAAAAATAAAACATAAAGAAAATAAAAAACAAAAGATAAAAAAGTAAGAAACAAAACAAAAAAACATATGATTTTAAACAATTCTAGCCTTGTTGATGGAACAGTAGGAACAAGCTGTTTTAGTACATGTTTGTGACTATGATGTTCGAGTACCATCTACGCTGGCATAGAACCTTCCAGGCCGTTCTTCTTACGACTAAATATAAGGAGCGATTGCCTCGAGAGTTATTCTTGTTCTGAAGCTCAAGTCATATGGTTATTGTTGTGTTTCTGTGTAGTTAAAAAGTGATACTTTTTGTAACCATTTTAATTACTTATGTTTACATAGTTTGTTTGCCATTATGAATTATTGTTATTTTTAGAATAAAAATTGACTAACACACCTAAGTGTTACAATATCGTCTTATAAGGGTATCTAAATAGTCTATTGTAAATCCAAAATATGTAATATTTTAGGATTGTGAAACGTTTTCTTTTCCTCGCTACTTCTTGAAACGATTTAAAAATCTGGTGCGGTGCGTCCATCACACAACATTCACTTACCATTCTCCTTCATTTACTAAAAATCGAATTACATATTTATGAAAATGAGATATGTGTACTATATTTATTTTTTGTTACCTCTATATTCCGTATCAGACTTTATACCACTTCAATCAAACTAAATATCATTCTTTCTTAAAGTCTAAGCTTTCCAATTACATACTATACTATAAAACTGTTCTTATTACCGGAAATTAAAATTGTCGTTTAGGAAAAACATTTTATATTTAAATGAATATAATTTATGTACGTTTCATATTTTATATCCAGCTATAAGAAATATTGTAAATAAGACATGATGTATGTGGCTAACGATAATCTCTCACATAACTAAATAAACGTTACCTAATAAATAAGTAAATAAATTTAAATATGAAAAGCCTATATATTTATTAGTTTTACAAGTTATAACCATTGATGCGATGTTTTTTTTCGTCGGTCTTATCAGTATTATTGTTTTATGAAATATTATTAAAAAATGTTGGTGCAATTTAATGGAGCCGCTTTGTAGTTCTATCAATGTTGACAATTACGTTATCGTACTAAAGTATGACAATAAATAGGGAAGGGAAAAACAAATTAAAATACTTAAAAATTAAGAATCCACTTAATCTCCAGCGAACGTCAAATTTGGAGGAATACAACATTAAATAAATTACTAACTCTTTATGGCATAATTCTCGTTCAGATTTAATAGCGCTATTACTTTTTTCAGGTACTGACAGCAAGCATGAAAATATGAAATGGGATTTTTTTATAGTTATGAAGACTGACCAAAGCAGTAATAGTAAGCTATTAAACTTCAGATTGATCAGCAAGTAAATATAGAAGCAAAAATTAATAATTTAATCGATTAAAATTTTGAAATTCGCATAATATTATATTATATATATATATATATATATATATATATATATATATATATATATAGAGAGAGAGAGAGAGAGAGAGAAAAAACCTAAGAGTTATGAGATTTTCGTAGCAACATTCACTTGGATGTTATAAGCAGAATTTGGTTGTATTCTTGCCTTGGCGTTAATTTCATTGGCGTGACCACTACATGGACCTATTTAGACTTTGTAACTTCGGTTGCTGTGTTGTGTTGTATCAAATAGAACCTCACCAGTTTAATTATAAGTGTAGGGACGTTGAACTCAATCAAAGTAATAAGTAAGAGCATGTTTTATGTGTATATATATATATATATATATATATATATATATACGTAATATATAAAATATGTTTATAAGTTATAAAAATATAAAAAAATATTTGAAAGGGTGAATAAAAAAATATCAGGTACTTACAACACCAGACATCATTTGTAGTTACATACTAACCTGAAACAATAAAAAGTCATTTTAATTTAATTAATAAACAATCAATAGAAGAATGAACTAATCACAAAAATAATCGGATCAATAACTAATAAATAGAAAATAAATCTATGTTGGTCAGTAAGTTTATTTACTGCGAAAAAAAATAGAAGGCTTTGAAAAATTAATTAGGGCATTAGAAACTATTTTCTATCAAGGACAAGGGAAAAAATCCTGGTATCCTGTGGCAACCGAACCTCGCAAAAATCCATCAGACCTAAAGACTATAATTCGTTAAAGAAGATATAAATTTTTAGTCAGGGTAAATGAGAAGAGTTCTTAATCATACCTACCATATTCAAGTATCTATCAATTCATCATCGAAGTTTTCATAATTTTTTTTTTTATTAGAATATTTAATTTCTAATCCCTCAGAAATTCAAAAAGAAGATCTATTATTGCTTTTGATAAAGAGAAAAACTTTTCGTTGCATAAAAGGTGAGGTTAATTTCGACCAAGTGGTCCCCGTTTGAAAGGATCTTTCGAACATGTTATTTTGAAACCTGTTATATCTAGTAGGTACGATGCGCTTCGTAAATGAAATGTAGCACATTGAAAACAAACACTTCTCGTGGCTAAAATAAAACGGTCTTGTTACTTAAACAATACAAAGCTGGTGGGTGCTTCTAACCGCATATTTATTAATGAAGTTCGAGAAAAATAAAAGAAATACAATGTTTGTTTTTTACTTTCGATTACTTATGAAACAGGAGGATATTGCGATCGTGAACAATATTGAATTCCTGTTTTCAACGGGAATACACGTTTTGGAGTCTCCTGAGTCCAAATATACAAATCCCGCAAAATGGTCCGTGTGTGTGTGTGTGTATGTGTGTGTGTGTGTTGGTGTGAACAGGCTATCTCAGAAACTATTTGTTGTACGAAACTGGAATTAGGTATTTGAGGTGTGTACATATGCCCGTGATGTGACAGCAAAGATTTTGTCTAACTCCAGTAAACGTAGGGAGCACTTTATCCCAATGTCTATTTTTATATTTACGATATCTGGAAAACGGCACTAAAGATTTCGATTAAACTTATCATGTTTAATACTAATAAAGTATTCTTTCAAATGAAGTAGAAAACTCGATTAGTATTCCTATTTTTTCCTTAAAAAAATTCAAACTATTCTCCGAAAAGTTCTAGAGTAAATGGGACCTACTCCATTCTTGGTACACCACTACATGAATTACTGACCCCACTTTCCAATAATAAATTTTACGGCGAAAGAAAGTTTAGTGTTACCTCTCCGGTAGCACTTAAGTATACCATTAAAAAAAATTGTCGATTTTCAGTAAAAAAAGAAAGAAGCACCAGATTTTTTTTAGCTTAAGATTCATTAATTTTTGTTTCGCATTGATTCATTTTTTCATTTTCCATATTTTATGAATATACTGTTGAACTTTATTGTTTCAAAACAAACTATATATAATGTTGGATCAGTGTACCTTCACGCTATAGTAATTGTAAAATAAGAAAATAATCTATTTAATATAAATACAGATGTATATACGTGTACATAAATGATAGTTATCAAAGTCATTATCTTTTCTATTCCGGAATAATAATGACTTTTTTTAAATATTTTCCTCCCTCATCAGTTGAAATATGGGGTGTTATTCCAGATCTCTTCACACACAAATAGGGCAGTGCTCAAAAATATGTTTGTCTGTGAGCTTGTTATACTAGTGATAACAATTAGGTGATGGCTTTTAGTTGATGAGATAGAAAAGGTATGATTGGTCTTTCACTTTCCTCGGTGGAATCGCGTTCCACATGGATTACCAACCGAGAGATATTTCAACCTAAAAAGGAAGGCTTGGCATTTGCTAAAAGAGTAAACCTATTTATACTATAAATAGGCATAATATATATGTAGCTTATATAGCTGTGCATGTGTATAAAATGTGTTTATACATTAGTTAAGAGATGATAAATTAAGAGATGATAGAGATAATAGCTAATCGAGCAATAATTAAAACATTGTAATTTCAGTTGAAGTGACACTCTCCACTTAATGATATCTATGAAGGGCCTCAATGAAGATCTGAAATGTGAGCCAGAGCGTAGGCTAACAATCTAATAAATACTTATCCACTAATTACATTTTTAATTTCATTACTGCACCCGGATAAATTTCTTCTAGAAACTTCATACTAGAACAACCACCTTTATAATTAATGAAAAGTTTAAACAATTTTCAGTAAATATTTTTTACGAAAATAATATAATATCCGACAATCATACTGCTTTAAAATCCCTTGTCAAACAATATTGCAAATTAGTAATGTTACTTATTGAATTATATTCCATGCTGACTAGGAACATGACTTCTATTGAAAGATAATCTCCTATTGTCCTCGAGATAGCTAACAATATGTTTGCTGATGTATAATCAGTAGAGGAAGTCAACTCCTTAAGAAGTTAGACCTTATCCGATAAAAGCTCTTCAACTGAAACTGAACTAAGTTTGCTCTAAAGGCAGCAGGCTAATTATATGGACAGACAACAATGGAACAGAATTGAGGGGGTGGATATACTATGCGAAGTGAAGCGGAGCAGAGTAATCAAGAAAAGAAGAAAATCAAAGCAAGGGAAATTAAAATAGCTATTAAATATTGTAAGAATGTTGAGTTTCAATTTTTCCTTTATAAAAGTGAAGAGGTTGCAGAAAGAAACGTCTACCTATTCAAAATAGGAATTTATCTATACTAAAGAATTTGTAATTTATGAAAGTTAATTAAAACTCAGAAAAATCAGAACCACATTTAATGATATACTTACTGCATTGAAATTAGATACTTATCATTAGGAACATAGGCATCAGCAGGGTGGGGCATAGGTTGGAAGCTGCCCCTACAGTAGACATTATGAGAGACAAACGTTAAAAACTAAATAAATTCTTATTCATTTATTATTTATTTTTATTAGATACTATGCAAAAAAATATTTTGATTTTAAAATATAAATAAGTTATATCTGAAAAATTAATCGAGCCATAAAGACGAAGATACCTTGCCCCTTCTTCGGTCATAAGAATTTATATATCTAGCCCCCCACTGAAAGAAATCCTGCGGACGCTTTAATTATGAATCTTTTCCAGAAACGCCAAGCTAACTACTCAATTTGAACCTATAGGTGACGCAATACTTAATAGTTGAGATAATCAACTGCAAATCCCATAAATTACTCTATGCTGTATTGAATCTATAATACTTTAACCAGCAACTTTATTATGTTAAGTGACCTCATTTTAATTTTTGTATAATGATCATAAAGAAAAATGAAAAAAAAACAAAAAACATAAACATATGTGGATACTAAAACGATCAAATCTTTATTAATTGCCTGTACATTCACTACCACAGATATCTGAATATATATTGGAATGCATTAGGTCTTCAATTATTAAGAAACACGAGTTGAAATATTTTATACTATACATTTTGTTTATAGCCTGTATGAAGACAAAAAATTTATAAAATAAAACAAAAATGTAGATATAGAAAATATAAATGTTCAAACATTATGTTATTGTTGAAATTAAATATTATACATGCTATAGCATACCGTAACTCGCTAAACGAAAAAACAAGTCAACGGGCATAAACAGTTCCGGCACCGCTGAAGCTCATCTGATCGAGTGGGCACATGTGCGGCCACAGCCTCATTTTCCCCGATCGGAATTGAATTTAAACTTTTTTTACCTCTCCCTTCATTACTTAGGAACCCTATCAAACTAGATGCAGTGTGGGAGCTGAGGCGATTTTTTTAATATATAAATTTTCCCCGGATCACTTAGGCCTCTCCATGAGGAGATGGGCTCCCTGTCCCACAAAAGCAATTTCCTTATTGGAGGATAAGAGGGGTGCCACTGTATGGGCGATAGCGGGACCCTCACCCTTCTGATATACACTTTTTATGGTCCTCCGAGCCGGAATCTCTACCCCATGTGATAGAAGACAAGGGATTCGCAACGTAGATTCTTCAGAAGTCTAAGCGTTAGAGTGATGAGTGTTGGCTGGTTAGAAAAATGAACACGAATCATTTAAGGCCCCTAATTCAACTGGAAATAAGCTTTTCCAGGAAGTATTTTATAAGAATATATTTCATATAGGAAGGATAGAATATTTTGGTTTCACCAGTAGTGTGGCAATATGGCTGAGAAGGGGTATCGAATAAGAAATGAAAAAACGACTTGAAAACCAGAAACCACTACAAAATGCACTTAAAATCTGTAGAAAAAAAAAGATATCAATTTTTTTTTTGGAAGCCAACGTATTACAAAAAATTATCTTCACCACTAAAAAGTATGAAATAAAAAACATCTAAAAAAAAAATTGAAGTGACTTCCATGTTTACTGAGGAACCAGTAAACATATATGCACTAAAATGTATGAAATAGTTATCTTCTGATTTCTATGAAGCTAAATTGAAAATGGTATGGGAAACCCAAAAATGCAGAGAAAATGATAATTTTATTTAGATTTGTACGAATACACGCTAACTAGTTATAAAAATTATTAAATTAAAATATTTAATACCAAGTTCAATACAACACAATATTTTCGGAGGCGGCGCAAAATTTAAAATTGTTAATACTAGAAATTATGAAATTTCTAAAATTCTTCTAAATGCTACCACATATGGGCAATTCTTTTACATGCATCTTTTTACTTTCACTTACCTATATATGAATTATATAGTAAGGAAAGTGTTGCGATCGTGAAAAATTTCGACTTCCGGTTTTCAACGGAAATACACGTTTTGGGGTCCCCTGAGTCCAAATAACCAAGTCCCGCGAAATGGTCTGTGTGTGTGTGTGTGTCTGTGTGAACAGACTAGCTCAATAACTATAAATCGTACAAATCTTAAATTGGGTATTTGTTGTATGTATATGCCCGCGATGTGACAGCAAAAATTTCATCAAAATTGGTCAAACGGAGGGGGTACTTTATTTGAAGAATTTTGTCTAAAGTTTTTATCGATTTTCTCAAAAACGGCTCTAACGATTTAAATTAAACTCGGTATTTGGTGTATGTATATGCCCACGATGTGAAAGTCAAAATTTCATCAAAATTTATCAATTGGAGGGGGCACTTTACTTAATAAATGTTGTTCCATTTTCACGTGTTTTTTTATTTACTCAAAAATGGCTTTAACGATTCTGATCAAACTTGGTATTTGATGTATTTATATGACCGCGATGCGACTGTCGAAATTTGATCCAAATTGATCAATTGGATGGGGCACTTTACTTAATAAACGCTGTCTCATTATCACGTGTTTTTTTTTTTTTTTTTACTCCAAAACGGCTTTAAGGATTTTGATCAAACTCGATATTCGTTGTATGTATATGCCCATGATGTGGCAGTCAAAATTTCATCAAAATTGATCCATTGGAGGGGGCACTTTAATTAATAAATTTTGTCCCATTTTCACGTGTTTTTTTTTTTTTTTTTATCAAAAACGGCTTTAACGATTTTGATCAAACTTGGTATTTGATATATGTGTATGTGCCAAAATTTAATTAACCGTATTATTTAAATAAAAACTTTTTTTATTAATAAAATGATTAAGCTTACTTAAGAGAGTAAATACGTGATGCTCAAATTTTTGAAGCATTGCAGGTGTGTAAAAATATGGTATAAGATAATAGTCTATAATTAATGTAGGTATATTTTAGTCTAGAAACTTTTGTTCCATAATAAATTTTTGAAAACAATATAAAGCGATTTTAGAGGAACAGTAATCGTTCTTCCAGAAAGGCATGAGAGACTTAAATACACCTATCGATTGTGTGTTGCGCGCATCGCACCAGATTTTTTTTCTATTTATTGATATCAAATTACCGTTTTCTAATGAATTCATTATCCTTAACTTTCAGGAGGATTTTTTCATTTTGTGCCATCTCCGTACAGATTGGGTTGTATTGAACATGGTATTTAATATTTTGAATTAATAATTTTTACAACCAGGTAGTGTGTATTCGTACAAATCAAAATAAAATTATTATTTTCATTAAATTTTTTTGCTTTTTATACCATTTTCAATTTTGCTAAGTATTCATAAAAATAAGAAGGTAACTGTTTCATACTTTTTAATGCATTTATTTTTACTAGTTCCTAGTCTTCGAAGTCGGTTTATTTTTTTTTGTAAATGCTTTTTTAAACATTTATTTTTTTTTTGTAAATGCTTTTTTAAACATTTATTTTTTTTTGTAAATGCTTTTTTAAGTATTATAAATACTTATATCATTAAAGAAAAAAAATACTGCCATTGTTTTATTTATCTAAAAAAAAAGTTATTAATTTATTTAGTGGGAAAAATAAAATCTGCCTTTCTCGTAGTGAAGAAAGTATGTTATGCTTGTTGTATGAACTAATTCCATTTTTGTAAGAATAGCTCCTTACAGGTCATAACTTAAAGACAATATTTGAAATAGAGCATCTAAATAGTTCTTTTACTTAATTGATTAGGATTTACAAGGTAGAATATTTAAAAAAATCCTAAATGAAATAATAAACTGCCCGTTTGTTCAATAAAACGTGTTATCTTCAAAATGTCAAGTATGATGCTACAAAGATTCATTAAAGTCCTGGGCGAATCACTAATCTATCAGGATTTTCTTAAAATTTAATTCCTGTCGAGTACCCTCCAATTACCATCCCAATCAAGTCCTATAGAGAGTAGTTCCATGTACACCCCCTTTCCCTGAACGAGAATGCTGCGGAATGACAGATGGTGAGAGTGGAGCAGTTGCAAGGTATCTGATGATGCCCAGCTGCTCATCAGTGGGGTCTGTGCAGCAATAATGGATTATTTGCCAACAATGGTCCATCATTAGTTCCAAAAATCACCAGAGATAATTGGTAACTTCATATGTAAGACTGCGCATTTATAAAATGAATGTAAAGGTAAACACTGGCACTAGGAACAAAATAAAGTAAAAATTTTCGAACCGGTATGATTACTAATAGCTGAGTGAGAGAGAGGGAGGGAAGGAGGGAGGTAGAGAGAGAGAAAGAGAGAGAGAGAGAGAGAGAGAGAGAGAGAGAGAGAGAGAGAGAGAGAGAGAGAGAGAGAGAGAGAGAGAGAGAGAGAGAGAGAGAGAGAGAGAGAGAGAGAGAGAGAGAGAGAGAGAGAGAGAGAGAGAGAGAGTCATTAACGACAGGGGTGTGGTAGTAAACCACATAAATGGACATCGTTGCTGGCCCCAAAATTTTGGGCCAAACTCTTTAGCAAGAACCTTTCCGCTAAGATCTGAGCCCACCAATGAAACAATATATGATACTATTTGGTACAGCAGGGCCATTCACTGAAACGTCGTCAAGCTTCTGCAGAGTGAACTGGTCTGGTATCATGCAAGGGAGATTTTCCAAAAGCCTATAAGCCAATTTTTAAAATTATTGAAAACAATTTTAATATAAAACTTATATGCTGTATAAATTCAGCTTAATTCAAGAAGTCATTCAGTAAAATTAAATTAATTGAATATTTAGATAACTTTTCCTGACGTGAACTCATTGCAAACTTTGCATATATAATTATTAGTTTTTAAATTTTAAATAGACATTTTTTTGAAAATGGCATACTTAAGTTCTACTGGAGAGAGAACACTAAACTTCAAAGATATTTTTTTTTTTTTTATATATTGGAAAATAGGGTTCAGTGGTGTAACAAGAACGTTCACATTTGTTCAACAAACAAATTCTAGATTCTAGTTACTTCTACGAGGTTCACGGTTTTTAAATGCGGGTCTCGAATTAGTTAATTTATATTAACCAACAATGTTTTCGTACTTACAACATCTAAAACTTTAATTGTTTTAAAGGAGTTATGTATGTCTTTAATCCTTTAAATATTTTAATTGTAACTAAAATGGTACACATAATTCTTTTTATTGTAATTACGAAATGAACTAAATAATGTTCTTAATTATAGACGCTGAAACAAAACAATTTTTTTTTACTTCTCTTTATTGCTTTTAAGATTTTACATCTTGTAGCAAGGAGTAAAACCGGGTTATTGTTAAAACATCGATGTTTTTAGACAAAAACTAGTATGTTTTAACATCGATATTTTGACAATAGCAAAGTTGTTTTTAACTTCGATGTTTTGGACTAAAACTAATATGTTTTTAACATTGATTTTTTAACCATAACAAAGTTGTTTTTATGATAGGTTAAATGATAGTCAGGATTTTCAGTTTACAATGATTTTATTGTGGTAAGCCAACGTACCACAATAAAATCATTGTAAACTGAAAATCCTGACTATCATTTAACCTATCGTAATTGAAGAACAGTTGACGATCTCTCACCTCTAAAGTTGTTTTTAATGTCGATGTTTTTGAGAAAAACAAATGTGTTTTAACATCGATGTTTTAACAATAACAATGTTTTTCTTACCATCGATGTTTTTGGACCAAAAACGAATATATTTTAACATCGATGTTTTAGCAACAACAAAGTTGTTTTTAACATCGATGTTTTTGAAAATAACTAATATGTTTTAATATTGATTTTTTGACATTAACAAAGTTGTTTTTAACATCGATGTTTTGGACAAAATCAAATATGTTTTAACATAGATGTTTTTAAAATAACAAAGTTGTTTTTAACATCGGTGTTTTTGACGAAAAAAATAAGTTTTAACATTAATGTTTCGATATCATATTGGATATATTTCCTCTTTTCTTCCTAACCTTTCTTGTTTCTGTAAAATTTTCAACTTCAAACAAATTAATAAAATATGAAAACGCAAAACTATAGTATCATAATTGAATTACTTATTTAATGCAGCTGCACGCAAAATATTTTTAAAATATTCACGAGAACTATGATACTCTGTGTATAATATGGAAACGACATCAATGTATGGATATGTTAGGGTCCAACAGTTGAATCTTTAATAAATGAATATGAAAAACAAACTATGTCAAAAACATCGATGTTTTTATACATTAATTATAAAAAATAAACATGCTTTACACTTAAACATCAATTTAAATACGTTTGGGCACTAATATGTTAATGTTTGAAGAATGTATAAATTAAAGAATATAGATGTTTTTCGACATGTTTTTGCACGAATTTCATGTTCTTGCTCATCGATGTTTTGTGGTCGATATTTAATCGACATCGATGTTTTGATTGTGAAAATATCGATGTTCAAAACATCTGTGTTTTGCGTTCGATGTCGCATCTCTTGTTGGAAGGCGGAGCATAACACGGGTGGATGATGTCAGTTTTAATACATGGTTAAGGGCTGACGGGCTGCGACTTTAGAGTGTACAAATTGGCAGGAGCTGTAGTAGATTTCCCTCGCTCGTTTGCGAGCTGTAATGTTAGTCATGACATTACATGTTGACTATAATAAATTGTTGATTTGGAAGGATGATAAAATAATATCAATAGAAATAGTTACTGCAGAAAACTTGGCAGACTATGAAGTTTGTGTTTTCTACATGAAAATAAACTAAAAGAGACACGACTTGTCAATTATTGGGTCAGCAGAGCGTGAATTGAATTCTCAGTATGTTCATCTCAAAAATAAACAGAGGTAGATGAAAATGATTGAATAATAGTAGCTCTTAGTATTCAGAAAAGTTAACTACATGGTGCTCCATAAGTTTATTTTATTTAATTAATAATTTTTTAATATTACCTATAATTATGATAAATTATAATTTACCTTTTAACTAATTAAATTATAATTTATCGGACGTTTAAAATCTTCAACTTCAAAAGATATTAACAAAGTTTTAGCGAAACACTTTAAGAACCTAATTACCTCAAATTAGTCATGTACCTCAGTAATTTGGTAAAATTTTGTACTGTCACTTCCCGATATGCCACAGAACACAAGAAAAAGCAGTCCCATATTCTATATTATTATTATAAAAATGGAATTACTAAAAATCTACACTTATCTACATCCAGATATTTTAACAGAAATAAATAGTTCATTATGAATTGCTAATAAAGGTGCAAGGTTTTTTAAAAGTTAAAGCCTATAATTTTCTTATTGGGAGGGAGTGCGGAGGAGCTAATGAAATTTAAAATAAAATTGATCCAGTTTCATTATAATACATTACGGTAAACTCCAAAAGTATAGTAAAACGAGATTCGTCGGCCATGAGCACAAGAATTAAAAGCAAATGGCAATTTTTGTTCCGAAAGTGATTTCTTTTATTTTTAGGAACAAAAAATAGATGAAAATAAAAAAATCATATCAGTTTCATGAAATCATCAGTCTACCTGAATCATTCAAAAGCTTTAAATTCCTTGAAACAAATGCCAAAAAAAAGTTTAACACCGAAAATCTGTCACGATAATTGTCAGTTAATTTTCACTTGATCGATTATAATTGCAATCGTATTGCAAGTGTGCCAAAATAAATAAGTGAATTTTGTTTCGTTTGGAGACTTATTTATATCAGGCTACGAAAGGAACTTCGGCAAGGAAGTTAATATCTGTTTGGCTTTTAAAATGAGGAGTACACTCATTTAGTTCCAGTAGTTGGTAAGCTACTTATTTTATTATTTAAAAAAAAGCGTTACCTACCAGTAATCTACTCTGACCTACACCCAAATATTTTCATAGAGTATAATGAACACTAAATAAAAAAATAAATGTTTCTTTACAAAGTGCTCTTACCTGTTTATTTAGGCGTCGGTTTATTTCAGGCAGGTAAATTTGTCATTAGTGAGTTGGGGAACAATACGTTCAACAATAAGTTCAACCATGTAACTTTGTCTACTCGATATTGTAGACCTTTAGTTATTTTATTTTTAAAAGAGACTGCTGGCGTTACCTTAATGATATCTGAAGAAGAATGTAACCTGGATTAAGATATTTCAGATTCGAATGAATCAGAACGATGAAATATTATATATTATAATATAGGTGATGAACTACTATGATGAAATATTATGAAATATAGGTTATTTGTTTTTGAGAATTCGATATTACAATTTAATACATATTTAATTTTTACATTTATTTTATAATTTATATTTTATTTTAATTTATAATTTTAGAATAATACAATATTTTAGAAATATTTTTTTTTTCTTGATATTCACCTCTATCCCACCGGGTCATTGGCGATGCGTTCAGTTATATTCGGCTGTAGTATGATGTTTCTTTTAGGTATTTAAACAGAATAGCTATTTTGTCTTCATCATCTTTTAACAGCTCACTCAATGTTCCTTCCGTTTTAAGTTTCTTTCTGAGTTCTTTGTATTGTGAACAATGGAGGTGTTTTACCGTTTGAGGTACATTATCACATTTTTGGCATGTAGGTGGTTCAAGTCCTCGGAGAAGGTATCCGTGTGTGAATTCGCAGTGGCCAATTCTCATAACATAATATGACTTCTTCTCTTCTCGAGATTCTAGAGCTAGTAGTCCACTCCAGTTTTATTTCGGATAATTTGGACTGTTGGATCTTCCACTTTAACTCCCAAATTTTGTTCTGATATTTCTTCAGTTTGTGTAACCAGCCCTCTTTTGTTACTTCTTTCAGTGTTGTAACTTCTACATTTCCGGTTACTTCTATCCTAGCTATATTTGCTGCCTGATCGGCTGCCTCGTTTCCCTTAATTCCTTTGTGGGATGGTATCCAGATCAATATTATTTTTTTTTCCCCATCGGTTCCAGTTCACACCATATATTGATGATCTCTGGAATAAGAGAGCTACTTGGGTTCCAATTGTTGATCGCCGTTAAGACGCTTAGGGAGTCCGTTATGATAGCCGATTTGTTCATTCCTGATTCCGCTATCCAATAAAGGGCTTTTACAATTGCTGTAGCCTCTCCGGTGAAGATAGAGCATGTCCCAGGTAAGTTATACAAGAATCGGTTTTGGAGAGTGTGAACCGCGCAGCCTACTTTGTGTTCCAATTTGGATGCGTCAGTGTATACTTCTTCAAATCCCTTGTATTGTTCTAGGAGCTCCAAGAACGACTTTTGTATAACTATAGGACATTCTTTCCAATATTTTTTCATTGATATATCAATAATTGGTCTTTTTTCTCCCATCCTGGAATTTTTAAGTTTGGTATGGGTCTAATGTTCAGGTCTGTGTTTTGTCTAATGGTTTGTCTAATGGTAAGATTTGTGTTTTCTAGAAAGTTGCTTACCGTTACTGTGAAATTGCTGCCTCTAATATTTCGAAGTCCGAGCAGTTCCGAGTCCTCTTCAAATAAGATTCGATTTGATATATATATATATATATATATATATATATATATATATATATATATGAAATGAATATATATGAAATATATTTCAGTGCTAGGTACTCTCTCCGCAGATTCAAGGATGGTTCGCCAGACTCAACATATAAACGTTCAACTAGTGAAGTTCGGTAGGCTCCTGAACATATCCTTAGAGCAGCATTGAGTAGTGAATCCAACATCTTTAATGCCGTTTTTTTCGCAGTACTATAAATTGGAGCACCATACTCAATTTTGCTTCTTATTATACTGTAATATATATCTTTATCAAAGTGTTTCTGTCTGCACCCCATTCTGAATGTGAGATGCACTTTATAATTCCTATTCTTTTCATGCATTCTTCTCTCAAATGTTTTATATGTTGAATCCAAGATAGCCTTTTATCAATTACCATTCCCAGATAAACATATATTTCCACGTACTCGATGATGGATCCTTCTAACGTGATTTGGAGGTTATGTTGGCAGATCCTTTTTCGGCAAAATTCATGCATTTTGTTTTTGGTGCTGAAATTTTGAATCCGACTTCATTCACCCAATTCGCTACTTTATTGATCGCGTCTAAACTACGAATCGAAACCTACAATAATTCCTTATCAGCGGGCTTTACGGCATCATCATTTATCAAAACTTTTGTGTGTATTTTTAAAACCTATCCTAATTTAATATCTTTAATGAATTATACAGTTGTTTAATTAATTATAAAAGGTACAAGGATTGCTACTAAATTAGGCTTTATAAATTTAATATACTTAAAAATCCTAAATTATCATTTATCAAACATATATCTACATACATAAATTTAGGTGTAGAGCTAATTATGTGGAGGCCTTTTAACAATTTAAATTTGTTAGGAACAAGTTTTTCAATAATATAATATATACTCTACATAGAACTGGTTAAAAACTCCCAAATCGGCAAGGTCAAAACTTTAAAATGCAAATTTTATATCGACTTTTAATATTTGTTTAGTACTTTATTGTTTTCTCAACATTAACAGTAAGCAGTGGTTCGAATTATTAAATTACCAAAAACTTAATTTCCTCCCATCCTATCCTCCCATTCTACTGCATGAAGACCCAATAAGATGGTGGTATACAAATCGGCAAGACTTTCCATGGCTCTCACTAGTAGCAGAGGAACACCTTTGCGTAACAGCTAAATCTGTTCCATGCCAACAGCTCTTTTCAAAAGCAGGCATGTTTCTTTCAAATAGACCAAGCCAATTGTCTCCACAAAATGCCAGGATGTTGCTGTTCATCAACAACAATGAAGATTATTATATTTAATAAATAAATAGTAATTTTATAATTTGTAGCATCGCCTGATCAATCTTAGTAGCATAAAGTGATGGTAAATAAATTAACAAATATTACAAATCTATTATATGAATTTCGTATTAAACTCCTTCATCAATATACTTCTATAATGCCAGGCTAATTTACATTATTTCACTAAGGCAGGGAAGTTTTACTTCCTCTCTATTACATTCTCAATGTATAAAATTTCTTCATGATTTTTTTTTTTTTAATTTCAATAAAATGCGACTGGCCCCTATTAAATGAAAATTATTTTTTAATTCTTAGCAACTGCACAGCAAATAAAGTTGTTTTTGACCATCCTCTGTATATTTTATTGTTTAGTCTAAATGATTCTTATCTAGCTTTAAAATCAATCTTATACCATGTATTGTCATATATTAAAAATAATTTATTTTTTGTATGTATTTTGCATAATTTTACTTTCCTCTAATACATGTTTTACTATATTACCCAATTATTTTACAATACTGCGGTATTTTCAACATTAATGCCTAAGCCAATATTATGATCTTTAATAATTATAATTAAATCCCAAAATAATATGTTTTATTTTACAATTTCTTTTGCTAAAAAAAGGGCTCATCTTCCCTAAAGATCGGGGAGTATCGTGAGAGGAATGCTAATGAAACAGTCCTGGAGCAGGTAATGGAACCGGCGTTGGAGCAGTTAGTGGAACTGGCGTTGGAGCAGTTAGTGGAACTGGCGTTGGAGCAGTACTGGAGCAGATAGTGGAGCAGTAAGTGGAACCGGAGGTGGAGCAGACAGTGGAACCGGAGCTGGAACGCTCGTGGAGCAGACAGTGGAACCGGAGCTGGAGCAGTCCGTGGAACCGTCACTGGAACGCTCGTGGAGCAGACAGTGGAACTTTTCCTTACCGATCCGGGCACTTCCCACTCCTTACCGATCCGGGCACTTCCCACTCCTTACCGATCCGGGCACTCCCCACTCCTTACCGATCCGGGCGCTCCCCACTCCTTACCGATCCACCCGTATCGGTAAATCCCAGCGATTGGAACAGTTCCATACCGTTCCACAGCGAGATTAGGTTCTCGTTCCCGATCCAGTTCCACCAACCCATCCCTACTAGTGGGCATTACAGCGCCGTTATTTATCGGAACATTTGTATACTGTCGTATTTTTAAAACCTATCCTAATTTAATATAAAGCCTTATTTATTAATAATCTGTGTATCTTTTACAATTAATTAAACAATTAAATTTAGTAGAATCAAAATAGCAAATTATTTATTCAATGCAAAATATTATTTATGTAAAATCATTAATTTAATATTTTGTTATCAGAAAAAGCTGTGCGATCTTAAATATCAGTTAAGTAAACAACCAAAAATATGAAATTAGGAAAGGTTATTCTAAATCCACACATATATAAAAATATTTCGATAAATGACAGGGCCGTGAAGCCCGGTGGTGCGATGGTGCGAGGCTAAAAGGATAGAAGCTTTAAGTGCGGTGCACCTACATGGCGCCCCATTGCAAACGCTGTGTTCACTTTTTTGCTTGGTGCGAGCTGGTGCGAGGTGGTGCGAGGGGCTCGGGTCGGTGCGCCAATGTAGCCGAAGCCTAAGCATAATCCACAGTTCTTGGAAGTGCGGTATTGGAATCAATATCTTTATTAGCTTAGGCCTACTCAGAAAATTGCTGGAATGAATAGAAGGGGTAAATGATTTCCCCATGCGCGTACGGGGGTGTTAAAACAAATATTAAAAAAAAAAAAAAAAATTTAGCCTGTGTTTCCTGGTGTTTCCTTGGAAGCGAAGAGAAGAAAATGTACAAAGTGAAACAAAACCAATAATTCACCACTACTCTTTGAATTTACAACGATTCGGAGAACGCTTTTGCAATATTCTCCAATACAAGGCATTTTCCGTCAAACGGCTACTGGTGTTTCATACAATTCGTCCTTTACATCACGTGTCGTCGGTTAGCAAATACATAGTGATATTAATAATATTAGTAATAATTATTCAAATACTAGTTAGAATATAATAATTTAATAAATGCTGATATTCCTAAATATTTATCATCCATTAATTAGGAATTACTGTAAACATATATTGAATAAAATTGGTCAAAGATGCAAAAAAAAAAAAAAAAAAAAAATGAACTTCAGATCATTGGTCGTTACATTTCAGAGGTAAAACAGTTTACATTATATTGTTCATGAAAGTATTATTTTCTAGAATGTTAGTTAGCTACCCTAGAACGTGATCCATTACACTACTAGTAGTATAAACAAAACATGTGTTTCCTTTACTGTACAAGACACAGAAATGAAGCGTAATAACATCAATATCGGGAATAACGTCGATCAATTCTTGACGGTTGATGATCTATTTAGAGACGATCCATTATATAATATGAATAATAAAAAGTATATTAACTCCAAACGTGACAATCAATTACCATTTGAAGGGTTCAATATTAATAATAATACTAATTGTACATTTAATAAAAATATAAATATGTAGATTTTTTACAAGCCATCAAAACCTCCTACCATATGATTTTCATTCATATTTTTTTTTTTTTTTTTTTTTTATTACTGATAATCTTTATTCACACCTGTCAATAATAACATTAACAATCAGTGAATTTGATAGTTGTGAAATGATACATTGGCATGAGAGGCATGAGGGGGAGAATTACCCAGCGGCATCTCCTACTGTCATATTTTGTTAACCTTACAGTTCTTATTAAATGTTACTCAAAATAAAATTCGTATAATATATTTTATTTTATTTTTCAGTAAGTTTGCATCAGTTGTGCAGAAAGTGTCTCTAAAGTACTCGGTCTAATTACCCAACTCGGCTGCGCCTCGCTCATCAAACCAGACCTCGTACTGACTGTAAAAAAACACTTTCTGTCCTAGTGATGTAAATAACTATTTCATTAAAACTAAAAAACAAAAGGTTTTAATGAGCTTAGGTAAATTAGTATCTCATCTCAAATGTTTAAAGTTTTATTGTACATTTTAGTTTTAGACTCAAAAACATTAACAAAGATTCACAAACATTACATATAAGCAGTGGCGGAACAAAAATATCTTTTAAGGTGGCATATTTTATTTTTTTAACTTCTTGTTTTTTACTAACTGAATTCCATCTGTTGGATTCTCCCAACCCCTTCCGAAGGATTTTTACTGAGAAAAGTACTATTCCGTAGTTGGATTTGGGTTTTAAGTCAATGTATATGTAGACGTAAGGATTACACGGAAGATCAGCCATTGGAAGACTTGATCTACATTACTAAAACTAACTACAGAGGATGACTTATTGTTTTCTCGGTTCTAGAATAGAACTGTTTGTTTAATTGGCCAGTTCGAGGGCCAACAATATTCGAACGTTGGCGGGTACTTGTAAATAAATGTTCATTAACTTTTCATCTTGAATTTTTACTCATAAATTATAATGAAAAATATACGATACCAGAATCTACAGTTGCTGATCGGAAGGTTATCTTACTGATTAATATTTATAAAGGTTTGAACTTGAAGGATAGATAACAATTCACGTTCTAGAACCGAAAAAAAGTTCTGTCTTTATAACATACAATATTACATACAAATATAAATACTATGTAACATACAAAATACAATGCAATAATTTAATTCAATCTATTTTCCAATGAAGGACATAAAAAATAGGAATTAGAAGTGAAATTTATAGATTGTAGAAATGTTTTTCTATATTTTAGTTCTCACATTTCAAGATTCCCTATCATACATGCCTCTTCCCTTGATCTGCTGGTGTATGTGGATGAACTGAAGAAAGTAAAAGGGGTTAGAAACCAAGCATAACTAGCAGATTCTAACTTTCATAAAGGTACCTTTCCTAGTAGAAAATAAGATTGAAGATTTTCACCACCATCCATCACAGATTAGAGGGATTATTGCAACACTCAGACACAGATCGTTGATCAAAACCGAACCCACCAAACAGCCCTAATAAAAAACGGATATTCAGACGAAACCATTACTTCCGAATTCATTAAACGTGAATCCAAAACTAACAACAACCACCCTAAAGAAAATGAAACGGAAAAGAAGCCCATGGCTATCATCCCCTTCGTGAGAGGCACCTCGGAAAAAAGAGTCTGGCTCTTTACACTCATAAAAACCAACATCAAAACTATTTTCACCACAGACAGGAAAGTCGGACATAATTTAATATAATTTTACCCAATCCAAAGCACAATCTTGGACTCAACAAACCTGGACTTAACAGTATCCCTTGCTCATACGGAAAAACATATATAGAAAAGACAGGAAGGAACAACGCCACACGATTGAAAGAAAATATTGCAGCCGTTAAGAGAATACAGACAGACTAATCAGCCATTGCCGAACACTTTCACAATGTACAACACAGTATAACCTTCGAAGACACCAAAGTCATAGCTAGGGATTGACGACTACCACCACAGATCCATCAGGGAGGTTATTGAAATTATAAAACGATACAAACAAAGAAGACGGATACGGTCTTATCAAAAACTGGCACCCTGTAGTAAACAACTGATCCCCTTCTCCACTCTCATCCTTGTATTAACCCTGAAGAAGCCCACAGCTTAATGGGAGAATGCTTGGCAATTGTAGAACCTATTACATGGTGTTAGTCGGAAGAAGAAATGTATATAATTGATTCAGACCATGGAAACCTAAAACATTTCATAAAGGAGGTACTCGTTAGGTATCCTATGTTAAGTACTCGTTATGATTTCTATCCTAATTACAAAAGGAAAGGAAAAATTTAGGACTTCCACTGAAGCATCCTCCTATTAGCCATGTTAGCGTAAAAACACATTAAATAAACAAACAAATAAGAAAGGTAATGTTGTTGTTACCTTTATACCTCCTTAGTTTTTAGCCCTACCAAATAACGAAAAAATGTACTCGGTATAAGCACATGCCTCCTTCCATGTGATTATTACTCTGAATTATGAGATATTGGATTTTTTTTTAAATTTACGAACATGTAAATAGGAATGATTGCTGAATGAGCGATAAAAGAATTGGATTGGATCCAGCTGAGTGAGTTTTGTTTTCGATTAAGGAGGATCCTCCGCTGGCGGTAGTCCAGTAATAAAGGGAGGTCCTGGGTCAGCGAGCCGTGCCCTGTCTTCCCTCAGGCCTATTGTCTCTTCTTTGCCCTTTATTATTGAAATCCAGAGGGGTTGATTGCGGTCAAAGGCGGCCATCTACGTTTGTTTTGACTTAGCCTTCTTTTGTAAATAGGATAGAAACAAAGATTAAAGGTCCCAAGCTCTAAATTGAATTGCTTTCCGCTCGGCAATTAAGACATTCTTTTGCCAACTGACCGAAGATAATTGGTTTGACATCATCGCTCTTAATCAGATATTAGGAGACGTCAATCCGAAATAATTTCTTTCTATCACATAAAAATATTTGTCAGTGTAATATTTAATTTTACAAAGTTTTGTAAAATCTGGGGCGATGCGACACACAACACACAACTTTCACTTACCAACCTACTTAAAGAAAAAATCGACGTTTTTTGACATTTGTAACGCCAATTAGTAACTTCAAATAAAACATATTTACACATCTACATTTATTTAAGAAGAAGAAGAAGAAGAAGAAGAAAAGTAATTTTTATTCTGGGACATTTAGTCCCCTAAGAATAACAGTAATGAACAAAATTAATAGCCATTTGTCTGGTTATTTGGGAAAATATAATAAAAACAATAAAAAGAAATAAATAATTACAATATAAGGTAGACGCAGAAAAGAAAAGTAATACAATAGAGATAACAAAGACAGAATGTAGAAAGAGAAAATGTAAGATCAACATGCGAGTGTACAGTACAGAACTTTGGTCAGCTTTTGAGCTTGAGGGATATATATAAATAGAAATAATATATATAATAAAAATCAAATAAATTTATCCTTAATACTGTTACTGTTTTCACTATTTACATATTTACATAGCCATCGGGGATTGGAGCATTAGGAGGTGATGAAATAGTAGGGTTTTGAAGGATGTGAGGGATGAAGTTTTTCGGATAGAGACAGGTAATGAATTCCAGAAGGTGGCAGCACGGATGATGAAGGATTTTGTAAAGGATGCAGATCGGTAAAAAGGGATACACAGGTTAGAGGTTTGGGATCTGGTATTTAGAGAATGTATAGAGGAGCAGGGTTTGAACAAACTGAGGATATAAGGAGGTTTCTTGGTTCTGAAGGTTCGGAAAAGATATACACCTAGGAAGTATTGCCGTCGGAAAACTGGGTAGAGCCACTTCAATTCTGCGTACCGGCTGGAGACGTGGGAGCGCCTGGGGACACCGAAGATGAATCTAATGAAACAATTCATTAGTCTCTTCAACCTCATTTCATGCATGCCAGACAGTCCCCCGTATACAAGGCAGCCGTAGTCAAAATGGGGAAATATAAGAGAGGAAACTAGGAGTTGCCGGGTTTTTGGGGACAAGCAATCACGTGATCTAAGGAACTGTTTAAGGATGGCTATGGATTTTCTGGTGATTTCGGAAATATGATTTATATATTTACTTCTTTTTGTTTGTTAATCTCTACTAGTATAGTAAGTATCGAGTACTTTAATTATTCCAAAACTTGAAAGTCCTCAGTCCTTTCGATTTATTATTATTTATTTATTTTTTAAGGGGCCTAAAATAAAATCACAATCTGATCAATATACGAGATTTTTTAACCGTTTTTTGTAAATATAAGGGGATCGTGATGCGAGAATCGAAAGAAGTATTCATAGCTTGTGGTAAACTATAACTTAATTTTCGAAAGTTTGTAACTTATGCCTTTCCAGAAAGCGGCAATGATTGAACAACTTGATGATGAACAACCGTTTCTCTAATACCACATATTTTATTTAGAAATCAATAACAAACTGAAGTTAGTTAACTAAAATACATTTATTTAAGATTATCTTGTATGTTTTTTGAACGTAAACTACGCATTTATTCTTTAAAGGACAATTATATTTTTTATTGCTATATAATATATTTTATTTTTATTTGTGATGACACGGCAATACAAACATAATAATTTATTTTATACTTCTTATTGATTTTATAATTCTCTATTTAGTTATTGAAAACTTCCATTTAGTTACCATGGAAACAAATCATTTCCACTAATCATCCCAGAACAAACTTAAAACTCGTTGACAAATCTTTTGCATCCGCAGAAACCCATTACTTACAAACATTATAATATCGCACTCATTAACGAAAATTGAAATTTCAATCGAAATTGTTTTTTTTCCTTTTCTCTCCATTAAATGTTCATCGATTTTTTTCGTATTTCAAGTTTAGTTTAGCCATGTCTTGTTACTAGACGTTATTGGAGACAGTTAATTTCTCCATATAAACAAAACCAAATAAATCTGTTATATAGGAAAGTAAATATTTGCATTACCATTTAAGCTCCATCAGAACATTTCTATGTTAATAAAACCTACCTGATATTAAAGAATTGATTCTCATTAAACATGGAGAGTTTATTCAAAATCGTTACTGATGTTTTTAATCGAATAAATATAAATTTATCGAATATCGAATTTATTTATTTATATAAATATAAATAAATAAATATATCGAATTTATCGAATATATTTATATAAATATAAATATCGATTTAATAAAATCGAAAAAATATAAAACTGTGACAAAATTTATGAAATAAAGTGCCCACTCCATTTAAATGACTTCGACATTTAAATTTAAATGACTTCGTTGCTGTCACATCATGGGCGTATACCTACATCAAATACCTGATTTCAGCTTCAGCGGATTATCGTTTTGAAGCTAGTCAGTTCACACACAGACCAGTTGGCGGGACTTGGTTATTTGGGCTCAGGGGTCCCCAAAACCTGAATCCCAAACCTGAGGGGTCACCAAATACGGGATGTTAATATGTCAATGGGTAAGCTTCTCATTGACTCACTCTTATACTACTGATTGTGTTTTCCACTGTGTGCTTAATGAGCTTAGAGGAGATTCCCGGAAGAGTTCCTACCTAATAACGGTTTCATAATCAGCTTTAAAATCCATGAATCAAATCCAAATTGTGTTCTGGACCTCTTTCATTTTAACACAAATTTGCCCTAGGAGGAAGATTTGATCAATGTTCGATCTTTTTAGTTTAGAACCACTCTGGCAAACCCCCATCTTCCTTCCCACATGATGCGATCAAAGGTTATAGAGGACCATAGAGGCAATAATTCTTTGTGGGATATTACAATGAATAGGTTATTGGTCGATTATTTGTCCGCTACGAGTAATGGGTGTTAAAGGTACGCGTACCATTGATATATCCATGTGCGTAAATTTTGAAACGGGTAGCAGTTATACTCCAGCAATGGATAGGTCTCATTGATACCCTGTTAAGATACTATTGATTATAATTATTTTTTCAAATATTTTAAAACTTTTGGATTGCGACATTACCATAAAAAACATCAAGAAAAAAAAGCAAACTGTAAAATTATGCATAAGAGTGTTTAATTAGATAATGGCATGTAAAAATGCAATTATTCTCATATAATTGGTGAGTTCTGTCTACGTTGCAACTCAGTCTTTAATGTATGCTGGCCCAGGTCGCACGCCATATGGCTTTCATTTTCCCTTCTAATTACTGTAAATTAACTTAAGTGAGCGTTCTCATGTCGGGGAGTTGTTAGATTGCGTGCACAATGAGATTGAAAAAAAATATATCAAGGACCATTCGTTTAAAATTTAAATAAACATTTCCCAGATTAACATTTTATGATACAAATTATAGGGAACTCGTTTTTAGTCAGAAGTTTCCATAGGTTTTGTGAATAATATAATAGCCAGACGACGAACTCATTTCCGATTAATAAAGGTACGGTTTTGGTACGACTATTATCTATTGAAAACATATATTGAAAAAATTTGAGCTTAATAAAATTTTAAGAGAATGCTCCTTAAACCACAGGCGCTTCAGTAACTAAAATTAAAAAAAAAAATCTGGTGCGTGCGCGCAACACACAACTTTCACTTACCAACTTACATAGATAAGAAATTGACCTGTTTTGTTAGATATCATTTCCCAAAATCACACATTTTTCTACATTCATAACTTATTTTTATTAATCGTTAAAGCCGTTTTGAGTAAATAAAAAACCCCGTGAAAATGATAAAAAATTTATTAAGTAAAGTCCCCCCTTCGGTTGATCAATTTTGATGAAATGTTGGCTATCACATATTTGGCATATACATACATTAAATTCCCAGTTTGGTCACAATCGTGAAAGCCGTTTTTGAGTAAATAAAAAAAGCACGTAAAAATGATACAAAATTTATTAAGTAAAGTGCCCCCTGCGGTTGATCAATTTTGATGAAATTTTCACAGACATATGTCGGGCATATAAGTAGATCAAATACTAAGTTTAATCAAAATCGTTAGAGCCGTTTTTGAGAAAATCAAAAAAACACGTGAAAATGTTACAAAATTGATTAAGTAAAGTCCCCCCTCCGGTTAATCAATTTTGATGAAATTTTTACAGTCATATCTCGGGCATATAAATACATCAAATACCCAGTTTGATCAAAATCGTTAAAGCCGATTTAGAGGAAATAAAAAAAAACACGTGAAAATGTTACAAAATTTATTAAGTAAAGTCCCCCCTCTGGTTAATCAATTTTGATGAAATTTTTACAGTCATATCTCGGGCATATAAATAGATGAAATACTCAGTTTAATCAAAATCGTTAGAGCCGTTTTTGAGAAAATCGAAAAAAACCTAAAAAGTTATTAAATAAAGTACCCCATCCCTTTGAGCAATCTTGATGAAATTTTTGCTGTCACATCGCGGGCATATACCTACACTAAATACCCAATTTCAGGTTTCCACGGTTTATAGTTTTTGAGCTAGTCTGTTCACACACACACACACACACACACACACAGACACACACACACACACACATACACACAGACCATTTTGCGGTACTTGGTTATTTGGACTCAGGGGACCCCAAAACGTGTATTTCCGTTGAAAACCGGAAGTCGAAATTTTTCACGATCGCAATACTTCCACTTACTATATATTTCATATATAGGTAAGTGAAAGTAAAAAAAAGTCCATCGTTTCTGAAATCGACCATAAAAAAAGAACCATTTATATATTGGACCCACGATGATTACAGACAGCCTCGGTGATTACGCATCTTCTAGCATGGCGACTATCTTGACCACTAAAACATAATTAAATTGAAATAATATATTTCAAAATAGGTGATAAAACTAAGATAAACAAAAAGCAATAGAATAATACAAAATGATA
Organism: Aelia acuminata; assembly: GCA_911387785.2. Lineage (NCBI taxonomy): Eukaryota > Metazoa > Arthropoda > Insecta > Hemiptera > Pentatomidae > Aelia > Aelia acuminata. Next base: position 127,450,748 of record OU426978.1, on the reverse strand, counting down.
AAAATATATATTTAAAAGATATCACGGTAAATACAAGCAAAAGTGAACACACCTAAGTGCATTAATTTTAAGAAAATAAGAACTTTAAGTTAACTAATTTTAAGAAGATTAAATTTAAGAACCTTCTGGTTTTTCATCATTCCAATGCATATGAAGGCTTGCAACATCCTGCACTTCTTTTACGACATATCCCTACTTCTTTTTAGCCATACGAATTACAATTTGTTTAGACTCTTAGAACCACAATATTAGTTTTTATTGTGGATGGATAATTATGTAGCAATCCAAAATAAATCGTGATTTGGCGCAGCTAAGGTAATTACAATATCGAGGGCTAAAACGCAGGACCTCGTATCTCAAAAATCGTAAATTGTTCAGGGGGACGAAAAAGCTGTTTAAAATGTTGATCGGCATTAATTTTTAAACTTGAAATATTTCTTTGGCCTTAGAAATGTCAAATATATAAATGATGTGATGATAAAAATACTTCAATTAGGATTTTCAAAAATTAACAAGTTACTGTTTCTATAAAGTGTTCGCGAGTATGAGAAGTTACCGTTTTCTTTAATTTTTACAAGTAAATAATTTTTGTAGAATATTTTCCTCTCGTAAATAGATGGCGCTCATAAAAATAATGAGAACTGCATCAAAACACCAATTTGGTCAAAAATGTTAGTTACGAGGTCCTGCGTTTTTGCCCTCGATATTTAACTTAAGTAGCAAAAATAATACATGTTTATTGAACTGTTGGATTTTGTACATGAACCCTCCGCTTAAGAATTACGATGATTTGGATTGTATGTGAAAAGGTTGCTCAAGAATCTGGATTGGGACTCAATAATTGCTCGTAGTTCTAGAGCGACCCATAATGCCATCAATGAAAACATGTAATCCCACAAAATTAACCTAACACAAATTACCCAAAATCAAGAAAAATACAGATAAAAATGATTTCGATACAATATTAAGGAATGATTAAGTAGACATTTTTACAAAAATTTATAAAGTAACCATCAGATGGAAACATCTTTTTTTTATTATTAATTAATTTTTTTTTTTTTTAAATGAATCAACCTCTTCTATATTTCGTTTTCATTAATAATTTTGCCCCGAAGTTTCGTGCTTTTGACCACTATTCAAGGGATTATCACACTACCCGAAGAAGTCTTTACAAGAGACACGGGAGAATGATACGACAATGAATTGATGAAACAATGAAATGAAAAAATAAAATAAAATCACAAAAAATGTTTTTAAATTTTATTAATAACATAAAAAGTATTTACAAAGTAGATGGTAGTAGACAATTTAAGAATGTTATTCCAGATAATCCCTTGAAGATGGATCCAGAAACTCGAAACGTAGGAGAATAAAAAATAAATATAGAATAGGTTCCTTCATTTAAAAAAAACAAACTGATTTTAGTAATCAATTCTTTCTCAGATCCAGTGAATATAATATAAGTTAATGAAATGAAACGTGGATATGCATAAGATTACAAGTGCCCAAAAATATATAAAGATTTTATCTTTGCCGAAGTGTTATGTGTGTCAAAATCATCCTTCAGAAATGGATATAATTAATTTTTAGTAGTCAATAAGTAGTTCAGTGAACGTTTGAAAGATGCATGGGTGTAAGCGCTGAACGTAGTTTACCTATTGGGTATAAGCCATATCATTTCTGGAAAAAATTTACAAAGGCACTTATACCCTTTTGCATTTCCATGCTTCAATTTATTAGTTTATTTGGCACTTTAAACAGTCAGCAATCTTCTGATTTTTTAAATGTATTCATCAATGTGTCGTCTTCGAAGCGTTATAAATCAGAGATATATATGAAAAAAAATTAGAAAAGTTGTAGGCACAAGTATATATAATTTAATCTGATAACTAAAGTTAATTTAGTTTTTACTATACCGGTAGTTATAGTATGTAACTGATACATTTATTTAATTTCAAATGTATGAAATTACGCTGATAAATGATTTGTCATTTCGTCGCAGAATAAAATTTCCGGATTGAGGAGTAAAGTGATACAATTCTGAAAAAAACAGATTTGAAAAAATTTGATCTTATCAATTTATTCTATATCAATCAATTTATTCTTATCCCTAACTAGTTTCAGTACATTCCTGATATTAACTATGCCCTATATTATAATTCCTATGTCCATTTAAATTAAAACCGGCAAAAATTGTATATGATTGATGTATGACAAATCTAACTTAATAGTCACAAATATTTAAAAAAGTAAAAAAAAAAATATTGCTTTTACAATTTATTAAGAAAATATGTTTCTAAAGTATTTAAAGGTTATTTAGCTAACTTGCTAATTCAACAAGTTATAATAAGTAAAAGTTCCCCCTGCTCCTAAACAGTGTAATATTGACTATGGTTGAACCGATATATTATATTATAACAACACCAATGTCATAATAGTTCGCTTTTCTTTTTACTTCTATTCATGCTCCCCTCTGTGATTCGGCTTGGGAAGAGAGCGGGTCGGGCACATGCAGCACGCACAATAAAGGTTACACGAGGCACATAAGCTTACAGCAGCAGCAGATGAATGTACGAAAGGCCAAAGATGGCTGACAATGGTCCGGAAGTGCTTTGAGGAAGAAATCGAAGCCTGTTATGGCTGGCGGGATTCCTTTGTCTCATCATTTGCTTAACCTCCCTCATCCCTCCTCCCCGTTCCCTCCTTACCCTCTCCGCCTTCCCCTCCCGCACTTCGCGGACAAAAGGGAGGGATTTTTAATGGCACAGGCCTCTAGTACTCACCGAATTGTTGTTATGAACGGTTAAATTGGAACCGTCTAGAAATCCGACGCTGGTATGAGTCTATTGTGTTCGTAATTGTTATTGAAGGGTCTAACAGTCAAAAGAGGCTAGGGTTTTGGTAAACAACAAGATCAAAATACATATCTGCGATTCCAACGCTCTCTTATCCAACTTTAAAGATTTTTATAATCCAATTTGAATTTTATAATCCAGCAATGAAAACAAATTCAGCCAAACTAGATACTAGGTATATTATAAGCTTCAAAAGCTACTATGATGCACTATGGTAGTGCGCAGTTGCGTACCGTATTCGCTCTGGCTGGAATGACCCTGCTGGATCAGTTAGGGCTCAAGAGAAATACTCGTATTTTTGAGCCGCAAACTCTCGGTAAATACCACGCTCCGCCGGCAACGCTACAGTTTGCCAGCATTTAATTGAAACTCTTAAAATTCTCATTAGGATTAAGATTTCATTAGACATGTAAATAGAATATACATAATAATAAAACATTATCGTTAGATATCAATCGAGTAAATGTGAAAAACAAATAGTCCTCATTTGTTAGGTTTGAAAATAAATTACTGATATATTCATTATTAACTTTATATCGCATATTTATAATTGATATTGTAATATATATATCTGGTTTGAGTTAGTTATATAAGGAGGATTCCCTGAGATTAGCAAGTTAACAAGTTGAGCAATTTAACCAAAAAAGAGCTGTTGAATCGTTCAAACTAGAATTACTATTTACTATTATTTACAGAATTGGTCACGGTTGGTGATTAAAAGTTGTTTGTTATTATTTGATAAACGTGCATCTTTGTTACCCGCCATTAATGAATAATTATTGACAATAAGTAAACAACAGAAACTTAAAAAATAATTAACTAGACAATAAGGATTCTAAAAAACAAAGACTTATAGACTCAGAACCTATATGTGATTCAGTTATTAGTTTACTCCATAGGGTCTTTCTCCCAAAACAAAATGTCACGGGAGGGGAAAAGAAGTTATGACCCCCAAAAAGAAAGAATTAGCAAGGTGAGTAGGTTTTCTGAGGAGGAAAATGAAATTTTATGTTCTATTTGATTTCCTAGGAGCTTCTAAAAAGGCAGGAAAGGTTTTCCATTCCACAAGAGTAAACCTTGTAAGAAGGAACTTCTTCCTGAAAAATACTCCTTTGATAGGTTCTTCTGTCCAGCAATGGGCCCTTACTACGTTCCCACACCAATATATACAGCACATTATACGGTTTAAAAGAATACTTTTTTTGTTTTTTTTACTCTTCTTCTTTGATGAATCTACGATTCATCCTTGTTTCTTAGGATCGGATTCAATATTGATATTTCTTTGAAGTTTAGTACATACTTGTAAAATATGCAGTGCGTTTCTGTTTAAGGTAAGTGTTCTTACAAAGATTAAAAATTTATGACTCAAAATATAAAAAAAATCCCACAGCATATAGTGGTTGAAAATCGACTATTTTCGAAAAAAAAAAAAAAAAAAAAAAAACTGGTTTAACCTGATATGTAAAGTTATTCAGTTATACATATATAAATATTTGTAAAAAAATATTATTTGATTGCATCTGGTTATCGTTATTGATCAGGACCTAAATTTAATAGAGAGGTAGTGCAAATATCTACGTTTATGGAAACGATGTTTTAGAAGTTGTTTATTTTATTCGATAATAAAATGAAATGTTTGATTATTATTATTATTACACTAAAAGATTATTACAAAGAATAGTAGGAGGGTAAAGTCTTTTGGAAAAGAAAAGCTGTCATTAAAACAGAAAAAAGAAAATGTAAAACTGGAGAAAAATAGAATAGAAAAAATGAGCTAGAGAAGAGCAGCTACTAGGCTAAAAATTCAGCAATTTTCCTTTCCATTTAACATTAAGCGTAAACGGTAATGGCTTTTTTAGTATATTTTCTTTTCAATTCGAGGAAATCGTTTAATCCCTCATTTCCAAGAGAGTGAAAAAATAGCCCTATCATTCTTATGTTTTAGTTTTTGAAGTGGGGAGAATGAAATGATATAAGACTATATTTGGCTAACATGTTTAATATATACATACAAATGTATATATAAATATATACAAATACATGTATATATATATATATATATATATATATATATATATATGTATATCTAACTTCACCAGGAGATTTTCAACCATAAAATGAATAAAAAAGTTCATATTGACCATGGTCCGATTCTCAACCATTTCGGAATAATTTCGCTTTTGAAAGATATCACGACCTGGCATCGGAAAACCGCGATATCTTTAAATCTGAAAATTTCTAAGAAAAGCTGATAGCAACATTGGAATTTACATTAATTGTTCAATAATAAAATGGTCATTTCAAAATTTTTGGGCCAATTTTTCGTGTTTTATTTCAGCCAGAACAACAAAATAAGTAAAACATTTTATAAATCGGAAAGTGTTTAACATAATCCAGAGTATCTAATTTTAGTTTCAAATTTGAGGGAAAATACCTCATTTAATAATGCTTCTAACGCACTCTTGACAAAAAGAGAAAAAATTATGGTTCAAGGATTGTTAATGTTTGAGAATTTTCATTTTAAATTTGAAAAAACTAATACAACTCACCAATATCTTTAAAATAAGTTTATTTGTAATCATTTTATTTATGTTCAAATTGGAAGCCGTTCTCTGCAATACACAACGTGCCCGTTTTCTCATACTCTCAACTGTCAGACCAGAAGTGAGAAAACGTCGAAGTTTTTCAGCAGCGGCGAAGATCCTTGCCCTCAAATTGTCTATGTTTGTCAATTCAGTGCGATAGACCAGTATCTTGAGATATCCACAGACGAAATATTCCATGGGGTTGAGATCAAGAGATCTTGGTGGCCATAGAACTGTCCCATCAAGGCCGATCTACGTTTCGAATGTTCTGTCGAATATGCCTGAACTATTCTAGAGGAGTTAGGAGACGCACCATCGTGCTGAAAAATTATGTTTCTCTTCAATTGTAAAAGAAGGTCCTCCAGCAAGTTAGGCCGCGTGTTTTCGATAAAATTTAAATAAATTGGGCCAGTTAATCTCGCCGGAAAATCTAAGTAGGGACCGATGAGTACATCTCCAATAACCTCCGCCCTGTATATACAGGGTGACATGCTACTCGTGCGACAAACTTCACCAGTAGATTCTCTACCATAAAATGAATAAAAAAGTTCATGTTGACTATGGTCCGATTCTCAACCATTTCGGAATAATTTCGCTTTTTATCGATTTTGAAAGATATCACGACCTGGCATCGGAAAACTGTGATATCTTTAAATCTGAAAACACCAAATTAAAAAATAAAGAGTGCGTTAGAAGCGGTATTAAATGAGGTATTTTCCCTCAAATTTGCTGCCTTCTGAAACTAAAATTAGAAACTCTGGATTATGTTAAACACTTTCCGATTTATAAAATTTTTCACTTATTTTATTGTTCTGGCTGAAAGAAAACACGAAAAATTGGCCCAAAAATTTTGAAATGAACAATTAATTTAGATTTCAACGGTGCTATCAGCTTTTCGGAGAAATTTTCAGAATTAAAGATATCACGGTTTTCCGATGCCAGGTCGTGATATCTTTCAAAATCGATTAAAAGCGAAATTATTCAGAAATGGTTTAGAATCGGACCATGGTCAATATGAACTTTTTTATTCATTTTATGGTGGAGAATCTACTGCTAAAGTTTGTCGCACGAGTAGCATGTCACCCTGTATATATACAATTAGTTATCATAATAATAACCAGATACTTATATATAAAAAAAGTGTGGATACAACACTGTAATGGTGAGTTACAGAATTATCAACCTCTTCTCGAATATAATACTCAGTTTGTTTGTTTGATTAACGTTCCTTTCTGCCCTTTTCTCTTCTACTAAGGCTAATCGGACGATGCTACAGTGGGAGTCCCAAATTTTGCCTATCCAGGTATAATTAGGATACGGATATTTTACGAGAACCTGACATCGCACAGGCTCGTGACCTCCATTTTAGGCATAGCCAAGGATTTTTTACTCCCCTTAAAAATCCTAGGGCCACCGCGGGACGCGAACCGGCGACCTTTAGTATGGTAGGTTGCCATACTAACCACTACACCACAGGTGACCCCCATAATATTCAGTAAAATGGATACACAGGGACGAGGTTGTGTATGTTCCCCTTACGTAAGTGTATTAACCTTCTCAACAGTAAACATTAAAAATTTTGAATAACTAAGTCCAAAAAATTAGTTTTAATTTTAAAAAATTTAGTCTGAAAATCTTATTATTTTTGTTAAATTTTATTTATATTAATGTCTCCATTGTAAAAGAAAAATAAATTTGTGTTAAAAAAAATATATAAAAAAATAAACAAGCAAACAGAAATTCAACCATGGATATTGTAATTTTCCTTAGAGGAATGTTTTAGTAAAAATTTAAATGGTACAACATATTCATTTAAAACGCTTGATTCCAGTTTTTTCTGTAAAGGCATTCAGTGAGGTGCCAGGCCATTACATGCTTAAGCCCTTAAAAAATCTAAATAAATATGAAGTATTAGTGAATAAAAGGCCCTTTTCTCTTTTTTAATTTTTTTTACTTCTTTTGTTTTAAACACCAAGGGTACTTTTACAATTTTTGTATTCAATGCGCTTTTATGTATTAATACTTTTTGACCTTATAGCAATAAATTATGGTTTATAACATTGCTAACAATAAGTACTACTATTTTGAATGACATGAATCATGGATAAAAGAAAATAAAAATAGGTTCTTTTCGGACATCTCTGGATATATGCTTGTACGAAACAAAGTATCGGAAAGTGTTGTTTATAGTGATACAGTATATATTCTCATATATTATGGTACCGTTAAGATCCATACATATAAAAAATTAAAGTATCTTTTAATGTAAAAATTTAACCAAAAATATCGCACCGGAAAGAAAATTATGAATGAATTATTATCAACAACCTAAATAACCATTTTCTGCTCTCTGGGTTCGAAATTTTTGTAATAACCCTTGCTGTATGGAGAGAGGGAAATATGAAGGGAGTCTAGCGCTGTTTACGGTGCCCAGGGGAGAAATTATTTTTGAGAAGTTTGCTGAGGTAATACGGTGCACAAACACCACCCTCCACCCTTTAGCCTGCTTATCCTTCCACCATGACCGTAGCTTGAAACAAATGACTCTTATGCGCCCTTTATAATTTCACAGCCAAAGATAATAATAATACATTGTAATCCCTCCAAAGCCATCGTTTCATACCATATGTATAATAGATTATGAAATAATGTGAGAAGATCTCGATCACTGATATGAGATCATTTTTAATCTAATTTTCGTTTAGACGACATGTCATAATAAAAGTATTAGGGGTAAAAGAAGGTCATCCACTGGTACCATCTTTTACACACGTTTTAATAAAAGCTCGCTGTCAGAACAACAGAATGCTAGTCAGGGAACAACAGATAATTCTGACTATCCTTCAGCGAATAATAGCCAAAGTTCATCTGATACAAACACAGACTCTGAGGAATTAATCAGATTTAATCATGTGTGCATTAAAACATCTCACACTCTCATCTCAGCAGATTATTGTTAGCATTCACTATTTAAAATTTATCAAGTATTTTTTGAAGAAGTAGAACATTACTTTTTAATATCAGTTCACTCCTTCCTTCTTACCTTACGTCCGCGATTTTGCAAAAAATGAAAAGCATCAAGCGAACCATTAAAACGATAAGTTCGATGGAAAAATAGGGTAAACCAGACAGCTATAGACACTCAGTACAGTTATTGACACCCAAACCTCAAATGTTTCAAGGGTCCTCTAAGTCATCCAAGAAGTAATTGTTTAGCAAATTAACCATATAGAAGATTTCACATTACAATAAATATTGTCATATGGTAAAACTGTTGAACTTTTGACCCAATAAAACCTCTTTAGTCACTATAAGGATAGGTAAAGAGGAGCTATGGGAAGTTTCAATTTGATCCTTTCATAAAAAGTTTTGTTTTTAATTTCATCACAGAAATTTAGCCTTAAGGGTGTCAATAACTAACCGGTTTACCCTATTATATCAAAATGTGCAATAAAGAAAAATATTGCGGAGAACCATCTGAAAATTGAAAAAAAAAGCTGTTTTTTTTCAGAAAGGTTTATTTTTTATAGAGCCAATCAAGTAAATATATTCAAAAATTAAATTCAAAATGTCTTCACTAGCTAGGCATGGAAATTAGCATTGCAATATCCTAATTGAAATTAAAAGCTTTTACGTATTCTTTAATATTTCGTAATAGTAGTTCATTCTCAGGTGTCTTTGATCAATCCATATTATATAAAAAATTCGTTATTAACAGTAATATTTCAAGCCTCTATCAAATAAAAATTATTACATAGTTGAGAGACAGTTTTAACAATAGTGGGTTCACTTTCAATTAATAACCCAAGCTTTATATGCTATGCCGAATATGATAAAATACTTTTTGTTGATCTTAAAACCAAGAGTGTACGGGGGAAGGACATCGCCAAATTGGCACCTAAGGGTAATAGGCAGCAATGGGTAGCTGACGCTGTACTCAGGACATCTTAGTTATCGTTCTTGAATCTGGGCATCTCTATACCATATAAATATTAATTTTACCTTATAAATATTTATTACTTCTTTGTGCGTTCCTTGATGTTTTATATGCATGGTGGTTATGGTGCATGGTGGTTGCTCACCACACATGGTGAGGAATAAAAATAAATCACAGGCTTGTGCACGTTAACTGCCAGTTTCCATGGACCACACACGCCTGGTGGAAGTATCCACTGCAGATATCAGATACGACTGCAAAACAATAAAGCTGAGGGAAGAACACTTTATAGGAGGATAATGGGAGCGTGGGTAATCAGGATCAGGGGATCAAAGAAGCGGGGACCAATAGGAGGATCTCTTGTCTTCTCTAAGGGTTCCGGACCCCTTACCAATGAAGATATTACTTAGCCAGTAATCTCGTTGTTCGGGGCCATGTTTTGTTTCTGGTGGATGAAATTTGATGATGGCAACATTTCTTCAATATTTCCGCTGTCGTGATCAAAGGGATGGGAGGAAGCTTTCCCGTCTGATGGTAACTGATATCTGTCCGACGAGCAAAGTTATGTAATTTTATTACTTAACTAAAAAAGAATGGGTTCGAGTCGAATACCAAGAATGATATTGGAATGTGAGGCAGATGAAAAAAGAAAAATCTGGTGCGTGCAAGCAACACACAACTTTCACTTACCAACTATCTTAGATTAGAAATTAATGCGTTTTGTTAATTGCCACTTCTCAAATGAACAGAACGACTTTAATTAAGAAAAGGCGTACTCCGCATGCGTGGGCTCAACGAGTTTTATGAGACGTATACAGTGGATATATAAAGCAAAGGAAAGTAGGGCCGGTTATGTACTGAGGGAAGAGGAGACGAAGGACAGGAAGGTGTGGAAGAAGAGAATTGAAGAATAGTTTGGTTGAGGGAAACTTCAAACATGAAGAAATACTTAATTAAAAAAAAAAATGTTTTAGAAACATCGAATCGATATCGCAATAGAAATAATCGCAAGTAATAATCGCAATAATATCGCAACCCTCCCTACAATAGCTCATTTTAATCCTCATAAAGTAATTAACCAGGTAGATGACACATCTAAGTAAACATTAATAAACGAAAGAATATATTAGATAATTTCAAAATCAAAATTATTATTTAGAAAAAAACCTAATTCTCGAGCAAAAAGTATTTTTCTCTTCAAAGAGACTAATGCGCTGAATCACGATAGAAAGTACAAGTGAAATACTGTCCTTTGGATTCATCAAATATGGTTTAATTGATTGTCCAAAAAGTATCGGAAATTTATCAGCACATCAACTGCCTTGCGACCTTGTGTTTTAGACAAAAAACATGGAAAACTTAATTTCAAAACAAAGCCGAGCGAGTTCACTTGAGATTTTTCATGTGCAGTTTGCGGTATCAATCGCATATAGTCAGTGCATAATATACTATTAATATATATTGTAGTATGTTTAGTTTACTGTCGTTTTCTGTAAAAGAGCAAAAATAGTTTATATTTATATAGTAGTCACTTACCTACATATGAATTATATAGTAAGTGGAAGTATTGCGATCGTGAAAAATTTCGACTTCCAGTTTTCAACGGAAATACACGTTTTGGGGTCCCCTGAGTCGAAATAACCAAGTCCCGCGAAATGGTCTGTGTGTGTGTGTGTGTGTGTGTGTGTGTGTGTGTATGTGAACAGACTAGCTCAAAAACTATAAACCGTACGAGCCTGAAATTGCGTATTTGGTGTATGGATATCCCCGCGATGTGACAGCAAAAAATTCATCAAAATTGGTCAATCGGAGGGGGTACTTTACTTAAAGAATTTTATCTAATTTTTGTGTTTTTTCGATTTTTTCAAAAACGGCTCTAAAGATTTTGATCAAACTGGATATTTGATGTATGTTTATGCCCTCGATGCGACTGCCGAAATTTCATCAAAATTGGTGAAACGGAGGGGGTACTTTATTTAAAGAATTTTATCTGATGTTTACGATTTTTTTTATTTACTCAAAAACGGCTTTGGTGATTTTGATGAAACTGGGTATTTGATGTATGTATATGCCCGCTATGCGACAGCCGAAATTTCATCAATATTGGTGAAACGGAGGGGGTACTTCAATTTTACATTTTTTGGAATATCTCAAAAACGGCTTTGATGATTTTGATTAAATTAATCATTATTAATCAAAATCAAGTAATCTTTTTTATATTATTTACAAAAATGGCAATTAAAAAAACATGTCGATTTCTAATGTAAGTAAGTTGGTAAGTGAAAGTCGTGTGTTGCGCGCATCGCACCAGATTTTTTAAATATCATATTGTATTTCAAAAAATATGGTATGCCCAGATTTTATCACAGCACACATACATATGCTGTTTAATAATAACATTTAGTTTAATTAATAACATAATGAAATAATCCATATTGTTTAACAAAATTTTTGCTTCACTGTTTCCGGTAAACATAGACTGATAAAAGGTTTCTAATGACCCTGATTATAACTTTGGACTAATAAAAATCTAAAAAATAGGATTTGAATAGGATAAAAGCTCAGGAATAAATAAAGAAGATTGTAAAAAAATTAAGTATCTAAAATAAACCTACAAAGGAAACACCTGCTAGTATTATATAACCCAATAGTAAATGATTACATAACTAGAAGAGATATTTCAATTATGAGGGGTGAATACAATGAAAAATCAAAGAGGTATTTCAAGAAAGTCAAAAAGCTCAGAACAGTTCCATCTCCAAAGATTACATTTATATATAGTAAAATACCTACCTAAAAACATAAAGTTTAGAGGTGAGAGATAGTCAACAAACAATAACCTTACTGATCTGATACTAAGGTATACGGCTTTATATACTGAGGAAGAAAGCGGAAAAATTACGATGTCCTCTATCCAAGCTGTGGTGGTTTATGAACAATTGGTGTATCGTCCCCTGTAATTATTGATTGGTACGTATTACCACTCCTTAGATTTTGTAAGGACTATTCCGCTGTAAAACAATGTAATGAAAATAAATAATATATCGGAGAGGGATCATTAAGTATATTAGATGATTGCCTGATGATTTATTTAAGGCTGATGCCGATTTATGATATTCTAATTTATATTTTAATAGATATTTATATGTAACGCATGAGATCTGCTTGCCACACGGACTCAAGAGTCACTACTATATTGAGAGTAACCTTACTGATCTGTATGCACACCAGAAGAGAATTATGCAACAATAACACAACAGTACCCAACCAGCACACAAAAACCAACACACTTGTTACTGAGGCCGAAGCTGTCGTAATTCTTAGAACAGTGTTGTACAGTCCAGGATTCAGTATTCCCAAATGACCAAGGGAGGCTGAATACATGTATAACATTGTCGGGGATCGCAGAATGGAACTGTTTACTTCTAAAGGCCTCTGAGCTTTAGAATAGAAAGATAAATTAGCCCCTAAGAATGAATCTTATGCTAATGAATATAGTATTGTTGCCAAATAGATTGTTCTGCCCTTTGTTAGCAGAAGGAAGTTTAAAAGATATGATAGTTTTATCTTGGGATTATTTATGGACATGATAAACTGCCCCTCGTCTGTTCAAATATAAACTCAGAAAGTATATTCCGAATAGGGATTCCTTAGTTGTTGTTCAATAAACATAGTATGTATTTTATTTTTGGCACTCATACTTTATCCTACGTTCGAGAAATTCTCTACTCGTTACTATAATCTTTTATTTTGGTTTAAACAGTATTCAGAGTTCAGAGTAAATTATATAATGAAATTAAGAAAGAAAAAAAAATGTGATATTCAGCAGCAAATGTGAGTTTTTACAGATGTTCTGAAATTTGCTCCAACTTAGTAGTTTAGATCTACTAAAACAAAAAAATTCTAGAAAAAAATTGTGATATAATTCAACGTGTAAATTATTTTAGCTCATTTCAACTTATAATATTCCTTATTTTATATCTGTCGCCGACATGGCCAAGTCCAGATACCAATCCTTTCACATTAAACTCCACATGTCCACTCATCCCAATCCACCGAGGTATCTGCATAGGGACCTTCTAATTTAGAATTATTATTAGAAAGCTACCGATGGGGTTTGAGTGGAGTTTATAATTATACAGTTGTAAATATCAATGAATCTAATTTAAAAAACAAATGTTAGATATAAACTATAAGAGTTTGACCACTTCTTACTTGAAAGGTCATCGTAGTTTTAAGCGATGTTAGCATAGTGTCTTGGGAATCAGTACTCAGTCACCGTCTCAAAGGAAGATAAATTAAAATTCTAAAAGGGGAAAAAAAGGAGAGATATGATTGAGAACGGTGAGGCCGAGAGGTGGGCTGAGGTCTAATCCCTCAGGTATCCCAACTTTTTGTCATCTAATCCTTCCCTAACAGCTATAATCCCCGAAAATTTAACAGCTAACACGACACTTTTAATGGATCAATTAACTCATTACTAGTTTATCGCATCAGAATTTTTTTTTGTCCCCTCTTATGTTTCTTGTTTAACGGATAAGTGGAGAACATTGTTGGCCGTAGACTAAACATAATAAACTTTTTTTACATTCGAACTTTTTATTTTCCGACTTATATACTTATGATACTATTTAATGTTCATTTTTTTATTCATAATTTATTTTAAACGAAGAGCGTCAAAAATTAATTACCAACTATAGCAGTGTAAAAACATTTTTAACCCGGAAAGAGTGTCCTGCTATTTTTTAGGTTTCTACTACTCACTTTCAATTAAATAACATCATAAAATTGTTTTAGTGCATATAACTGTTTATATATATGAATAACTGTTTATTCACAATTACAAACTTTACATTACATGTATTTGAAAATGCAATGCTCATTACAAAGCGGTTTAGAACAATCAACATTTTCTTTGTTATTATTTCTGGTAGATGGATGGCAGTTCTTATGGCCTATTTATTCCTTGCTAATTTTTTGCATTCAAGTTTTTTTTTTTTACTGAAAGCCGCAACTAGAGGGGCAAATTTGTTATCAAATGAAAAAATAGTGGCTTGATAAGATGCGGTGCAATTTGTTTTAAATATTTGCGTATTTGAAAAGTGAACCGTATTAGATTCATAAATGATACGAGAATTGATTCCTCCACTATTGCAAAGTAAAACAAAAAAATCAGTAGCCAACCATTGCTCCTCCCCCCCCCCCCCCCTCTGAATACTATGACTTCAATTCGTCCCACACAACGAGTGGACACACGACAATGTTTTTTCTAGATTATAAAAGTTATTTGGTATGATTGTAATAATTATCGTTGATAGGAGCAATAATTCTATTGGGCAAATCCACAAGGTCCAGGGAGTGGGGTTATTTTGGTCCAATCCCCTCCCACCAAAATAATAATAAACAAACTTTCTAGTAACTATAGCAGTAGTATATGAATTCAATATAGTTTCTCCTTTCTTTGCAAATAAAGAAATATGCTATAAACGAAATTTTTTTTTGCAAAATACCTTCCAGCAATGAAACATTAACTGCTTCTCATTCTGCGATAAATCAATTCAAATCTTTGAGATCTTTATTCTAAATATGCCTTATTATCTGCACAGTTAACGACTACTCAAACTATTGAATATTTTACTAAATCGTCAGAAATCAAAGAACATAACCTTAGTTCTTAAAAAAAAAAATTTACTTAGAACATATTCAAATATCTCAAACTGACAATGAACATTATTCCTGGCTTACTTTTTATAGAAGAATGATATAGTGCCCATTCGTGAAATAAAAAACGAAAGATGTTTATATCAACCTATTTTACTCATTTTTTCTAAAATATCAAAACCGGAAATCCAACCAAAACTAAATACATCTTTTTAAAACCGCAATAGCCACATAGATATATACGGAAAAGAAAAAGAAAGAAAGAAAATAACTTACAAACATACAATGACCAACAGAACCTCACACACTAACTTACAAACGAAGACTCTTCACACATGTGTTTCTTACCACAAACAAAAACATTTTAACCAACTGACGTGAGATATGGCAACAGATGCCCATCATAAGAAGAAAAAGGCGTTTTTCTAGAATATCAGTGGCCGCCCGGGGATGCGGTCCATATACGGTCTAATTCGATGAAAGAATATAGGTCCTCAAGGCCTGCTGACTCTGAGCAGTCATAAGACCTAAGGAAGAGCATTGGCTAAACTGGCCCCAAGGGGATTGCTAGTGGTTCAGTCTGCGGTTGGCTCATGGAAACCATGGTTTACAGTAAGGTGAGGTTGATGGTTTGGTTATAATCTATTCTATTTATAAATACACATTAAGCAGGATAGTTCCTCTGAGATTCCTCACTTCATTATTTCGAAATATAAATATGTATAGTCATATCAAACATTTCTAATAGAAATTGCAATGAACCGACGGCGTAGTACCCTGAAGATCTGCTAATAGCTGATTAAGAGAGGACAGGGATGGTGGGATATATATACCCGCTTCCTGCTACAAACTGAGCGGGCCGTGTATCTGACGTTAGCGCCAAGTGGCTGACGTCTCGCTAATTATTGAGGATGCTAATGCATGTTCCTTGTCCTGCCCTTAGCCCATTGTTAGCCGCCGAAAACACCAGGTAGACATTGAGTGATGTTGCCGATGGATAGCGTTCAATGTCTATGAATAGAGGGAAGGTGCAAAGGAACAATGTCAAATGTTCTTCACCGCATATCTGCTGCTTAATTATTGTGTCAATGATACTGGGCTAAATAAGAAATATTTATACTTAATAATTGACTTCTATTTTGTAATGAAAGAGCATTTTTTTAAATTATAAAGTTAATATAAAATTTTCTTTTCTGGCTTTTTTTGGAGTCCCTATAACCATACCCCATCCTAAATAAAAATTGTCCTACTTAATCTTTATATCCTCCGAATTTTCAGGGAATTTTTCGTTGTGAGGCGTAATTTAAGTTGATATTGAACTACTCTTTTTTGCTGTCAAGTATTCATACCAACTACAATAAATATAAACGTAAAATAATATAAATATTTCACGGAGATACTATGAAAATAGATAAAGTATAATAAAAAATTATTAACAACATTAAGAAAATTAGCATGTTACCTAGATTATTCAAAGTTATATTGTTATAACTTGTAAATAGTATATCTTTTTCCGCATATTTTGAATATTTTTTAGTATCTTTTCTTTTAAAGCACTAATAATATTGGAACAGTATTATTATAATTAATTAATTATTACTACTATTACTAATAGTATTAGTATTTATTAATTAGTAGTATTAGTGTAGTAAGTAAATATTAGTTTTTGTAATAGTAAGACAGTATTAGTATTATTAATTAATTATTATAACTAATTACTTAATACTAAAATTAAGTAATTAGTATTCTTTTAATACAATAATTATAAACCATATTGTCCAAGTCTAAATGTGTTACAATTACAGATTCTTTTCTTTATTATGTATAATAATAACAACATTATTATTATTTTCCATTTAATACATACATACTCAATATAATACCTACGTATCAGAGATGCAAAACGTCACGCAATAAAAGAGCAATAAACACTATAATCTATCTGTTAAGAAAATCTACCCAATAATTATTAAAAACATTTAGAAAATTCATATTGTGTTAAATTATTATTTTGGCAGCGCAATTTTTCATAAACATTTATAAAAATTTCTAATACCTTGTTTGATAATTATTTCATTGTCGAACTTGTTTTCTGGCAATTATTGTTGGTATATTAAAAAAATATCAATTGCCTTTAATCTTAATAAATATTATAGAATAGCGTTGAAAATAATTATTTTCCGCAACGTTTGATTAAAATTTCAGAAATTAAATATCACAATTAATAGACAGTATAGACTCTCCACCATTTGTATTGGTGACAACAAATTCCTCAGGCTGACACAGTAGCTTAATATAGAGAAGACACCTTGAATTGAGGTCCATAAGCCTAAATGAAAAAAATAAAAGACACTTAACAAACCTATACTTAAAATACGGATTAGGAACGTACAATACGGAAAAATTAGACAGAAACGCCTGACAAACTAAAAAGAAGTTGGATGAAAGACCTATAGTCTTGAATTTGTTTCAATCACGGAAAGGTGTGCTGCAGAACACTATCATTCCTTATGATAATAGGTACGCATAATGATTTAATAAAGTGGTTCTCCCATCCTATTTGCTAATTATCACTATTCCCTGAAAAGTGTGAATAAAGCTATGAAGGGAAAGAAGAAAAATTCTTATAATTTGATGTAATGTGTAGTGAGTTCCAGACAAAATATATTTTATCAACCTTTCTTATTGTATAAAATTTATGTATATAGCAGTATAATGTGCGTAAACCTGATATGAAATAAATATAAAAAAGGAACGAAATCGAAAGCAGACATGAAAAATCATCGTTAAATGGCGTAGCTAAACCAATATCAAAAATAATAAATCAATATTAACCTTTGAAAACTCGAAAATATTTATAACTAGCTGTATATACCGGTTTCACCCGGAGAATTTCATTTTTTCAATCTATAAAATTTATTAAGTGAGACTTTTATCGACTCAAACGGTCGAATTCGTAAAAACCAATGTAAAGCGAGATCGAAACGATTTTTATAACAATAAAGAATATACCCAATTTTGCAATTTGGACAGATGTTCGCACCTGGTATCAAAGAACCACTGGGCGAAATTTGGAGAATTTAGGACAAACGGTATGGATTTCTATAAAGAACAATCAAACAGTATTTCATCTTTATTTTTATATAGATGAAGCCTAATAAAATGCTCATATAAAGACTCTGCAAACTTATAGTATCTCATTTCGTTAGCAGTAAATTTATAACTACCATTATTAGTCCCTTAATAAATAATTTTTTATTATTTTTTACTAGAGTATCTAGTCATAATAAAACCATCAGTTCTTAAAAGCTTGTAATATACCTATAAATAATAATTTTATTTTAAAACAATTTTTTTTCCTATCTTTTAAGTGAGTTTCTATATAACAGTAAAAGTATTTATTTTTCAACCCAAAGAATCAAAACAGATAAAATATCATCCTATAGATGATATAAACGTCCATAGATCTAGTAATTGAAATAAAAATATAAAGCTCTAATAATGGCTTTGATTTTGAGATATGTACAATAACATCTTAAGCAGAATAGTATTATTATGTAATATTTTTATTATTTTATTAAAAATAAGTTCGCAGCAATAACGCAATAAGCAAACGAATTTTAATTTTACTTCTTTTTTTTTCATACAACAGAGAGTTTTTTTTTTTTTTTTTTCAAGGGCAGCAGAAGATTTTAAGAACACTGTCTTTTTTTCCATATATATATTCGATTAGGACAGATTCTTAATATAAATTAGGAAAGTCTAAGGACGAGTTATTTAGGATGTGTAGTGTTAAAAAGTGAAATTTGCATTTGTTTGTTTGTATCCAGGTATAATTAGTATAGGGATCTTTAACGAGTACCTGACATCGTACAGGCTCGGGACCTCCATTTTACGTCCTATCCGAGGGACGGCATAGCAAAGGATTTTTTACTCCCATTAAAAAATCCTAGGGCCACCGCTGGAATTGAACCCGCGATCTTTAGTATTGTAGGTTGCCATGCTAACCACAACACCACAGGTGACCCCGAAATTTGCATTAGACACTGATATTCCCGTAGGGGTGACTTGATTATCTCTCATTTATTTTACTATTTCATATTCGGAACCACTTTTTGAGATTTGATATCTGTTTTTACAAAATATATGGATAAAGGTATAATGGATCTGATAAAGAATTGTTGAAACAAGTAAAATAAAAAAATTCTAATTTTTTTAGAATGGTGCGGGATAAAAACGATTAAAGGTGTTATTATATCTATTGTGGGACAAAGAGAATAACGAACGAATTATACCGCTGTATATAAAGTCCCATCCGCTATGGAAGATTGGAGGGCGCCTGGGACGCAAGACCTTCATAAAAGATGAGCGTGGACCGACAGCCTGAGGGCAGATATCCTGCTAGGGAGACAGTGACAGACCACAATGTGCCCGTGATTGCTTGCATTGTGAATGGATGCACTTGGCAGACCCCTCCCTGCTAATGGGATTAGGAGGGACTCCGCCCTGAAATATACCCTTCCCTTAGCCTCAGGAGATTAGCTAGCCGGTCTACTTATTACTCCATACTTCTCTGAGCACGAGGCCAGAATTATAAATAACGTCACATAAGTAATCATTCAGCTACGAAATATTGGATGCCAGTCAGGACCTGCCATACAGGTATTTATGCCTTCAATCTTGTGATAAATCGCCGTAAATTTTAGCAAACGGTACTTTTAAGCTTACATGCAAGAATCATTCTAGAAATTGAGGTTATTTAAATGTTTTAATATAAAATACGGCATCTCTCTTTGCCTATGAGACAGAACTATATCCCTAAGGTGTACTAATTTACTTAATTATTGTATAAGCCGGAAAAATTGCGACTACCTACTACAATAACACATTTTTATAATGAACATATTTTAGAGTAATGCTTCATCATCGAGAACTGCATATTTATTCTTATCAGTTGGTTACTAAAAACCTGTTGTGCTATTATCAACCCCTACTCAATACTTCGTAAAGAGTGATATTAATAGAGAAAAGGACCCCCCTTTTTTTTTTCATACCACAACCACTAAACAAGACTACCATAAATTAAAAAATTTGATTTTTCATTTTATTTGTTATCTTGAAACCACCGTAACTAGTCTATGAGTTCGGAAACCGCCATATTTTAAAATATAGCATAAAGTCATGACAATAAATATTTTGGTATATAATATTAAAATATTAAATATTAAACGATATTAGTATCCTGATATTAATAAATATATTTAGTTTATTTGTAATTTTCATAATATTTCAATACCAAAGTAACACATTGGTAAATATTTTGTTCGAAAATTAATACTAGCAGTGATTGTGGTTTCTGAAACTGATATTTTTGCTCTTCTAAACTTAAATAACTGTCTCACGGTGGATTTCAAAAATTGAAGCACTAGAAATTTAGTTTTCTCTGAAATAGGAAATTTGAAGTTTCTCATCTAAGGTGCGATATGTTCCTA
Organism: Aelia acuminata; assembly: GCA_911387785.2. Lineage (NCBI taxonomy): Eukaryota > Metazoa > Arthropoda > Insecta > Hemiptera > Pentatomidae > Aelia > Aelia acuminata. The sequence goes on along the minus strand of OU426978.1, from coordinate 127,430,218 downwards.
TGACAAACATATTGACTGTATTCTTGATTGAGCAGAATTCTTTTTCATGTTTTAGAGTGCTCATTATTAATTTAACGCCACTTCATGCGACTATCGCTAATTGAACAATGTTACAGTGGGAGTCCTAAATTTTGCCTCTCCAGGTAGGGATCATTAACGATATCCAATATATATCCTTTTGGCAATTCTACGACCACCTGCTACGAATCAGCGAACTTGGATTATAGGAGGTTGTCATGTTAAACACACATCATGTATTGACCTTACACCAGAGGAGTAACCAACCTAATCTAGCAACGGTGGGAGAGTCGAGATTAATACCGTAGGTTCGCCACGAAATATGATTCAACCGCCACCGCACAGTCGGGCAAGCAAGAGAAAAACAAAATAAAATCCAATGCCCATTTTTGGAGAATTTTTGTTGAGCTTTATCGTTGGATAGTCCATAAATAAGAAAGTTGTTTTTAAACTATTTTATTAGAAGATAAAAGATCCGACCACGGCCGGGAATCGAACCCAGGTCCTCTGCATCTTCTGTGATCCCTCCCTCCAGGTCTCGCCACATTGTAGCGAAGTACCGGGGGGCTGAACAATTGTCCAGACAGACGGGATCTAGTTGACATACGTCAAATTTATTGCGTCAAATTTATCAAATTGCAGAGGACCTGGGTTCGATTCCCGGCCGTGGTCGAATCTTTTATCTTCTAATAAAATAGTTAAAAAATTATAAATTAATTATCTAACGATAACTAATTACTACATAACAACATAGAAAGTTGTTTTTATAATATCTAAAAAATGTTAGAGTAATTGATAAAAACAACAACTAAAACGTGATACCCTGTAAGCGAAAATTAAAAAAGAAAAAAAAGAAACATATAAAAAAGAATTAGGGAGATTCAAACAAGATAAGAAAATCTCTATCCATATAGTGGGGACCGCGCGCACATTACTTCATACCTTACATTTGTGTTTTTTCTGTTGTGGCCGTGAACGTGGCCCCACTAGATCGCTAGAGAATAGTTTGTTATTTCCTTAATTTATTGTATTCACTAAGGAAAGAATTTTTAAAAAAATGTCTATTATGAAAGTGACGTTTAAGCTGGAGATATGGAAAATGAATTTGCCATGTTTTTTCATATTCTGGTAGGAGGCATCCTCAAATTCATTTTATTACCGAGATTTAATTTTTGGTGTCAAATCACAATGCCTTAATAGTTTACATTGATAGTTGAACTATTTTCTGTTTCTACATTTCTAAGTATCTATACTGTGCTTATAACACAGGCGAATACTTGATTTGGTACTTCCGCGGAAGTCATCGTCCATCTTGTTCTAATTTCACTTGACTGCCCCCGAGGGTTCAGAGAGTCAGAGGGACTGAGTGGAGAGGTAGCACCCAAATCCTCCAAATACCCACTTCCCTTAATCCTCTCCCTCATTGACCCTAATTAAGTTGGAATCAACTTCAGAAACAAGACGCTGAAACTACTTGTGTAGGATAGAGATGATCCGTTTTATTCTTTGTAAACATTTCATCTTTTCCTTATAAAAAAAAACTTATATTTCTTAAAAAATATATTTAAATATAAAACAAGAACACAGCTTGAATTTCCCGGAATATCACCACTTTTTTTTATTTCATTCAATTTTTTTCCTTAAATCATTTGAGAGCATTGAAAGTTATTAATTGTATGAACAAATTTAACTATACCAGTTAATACCTAATGACTATGCTTTGATACCATACATGTTTTACACTCTTGAAAAGTTAAATAAATATAATATAATCGAATCTATTTTGAATCACATACCTTCAATAGCAATGAAAAAATAATATAATGGGCTAGATAAAGAAAAACTCGATAGTACCATAAAAATAAGAAGAATATATGCATATACATATTAACTTCTACCAAGTCCATTCCAACAAATTTCATAAGAAGGGCTTCATTTAAAGCAAAAATACTTGCTTGAATTAATTCTTCAGTTATAAAAGAACTAAAAGTAATAAGTATATAGATCATTTTTTTTTTTTTTATCAAAAATTTATTTTTCAACATCAATGGGTTTTAACCTTCTTTTGTTTTTATACTTGGACATAGGTATACGTGTTTGGTGATTATTTAAAAATAAATTTGTAAGTAGCTGCTTAAATTAACTAAACTAAAACACTAATCTTATAACGTTTCCTTAAAGGCCTTCAATAACTTTAGTGGAAGCCGCGGACTAGCTCGGTTAATTTTTTTCTAGCAGTGACTCCATTAAAAATCTTAACATTATTTTGTCTTGTTTAAAGATGAAAATTATTGATTTTATAATTACAAGGATAAATCAAAATATTAGGCAAAATTGAGAACATATTTTCTATTTTATGAATAAAAACATGAGCATTTTACATTGATTCACTAAAAATTTCAGTTGCAATAAAGGTCTAAACAAGGTAGCCAATTGTTTAATTACAAATTTGTCGGACCTATCAAATATTTAAATTTTTTTGAAATAATAATACCTATGTACTTTTTCTGGGTATTTAAATTAGAATTTTTCGAAATTGCCGATTGATAGAGCAATCACAAAATAAGGAGGGATATAAAATGCAATCGGAAATATAAAATTAGATTTGAGATTTGACCTAAATCTATATTATTTATCTAAATTCAATACAAAAGATTTTCCTGGGATCCCACCTCGCTGATACAGCATTTCTAAGACCGGGATTTGATTTTCTTCCTCTAAATTGATATTGGATTTTTTTAGAATAACGTATAAAATAGGGTCCGTTGCCGTTCAGATTGATTCGGATAAGTAACACAACTCCTTTCAACAGTTTTTAAAAAAAAAATTTCTATTTTAAAAGAAATCCATCATATGATTTTCGTTGCCTTTTGATTTCATTGACATTGTCTATCAATTACTGTAAACATTGTCTATCAATCTGTAATCTTACTGTATTTCAATCATTCTTCTGAGCGATGTTATGGTATTAAAATGGCAATGTCATCTCGAGAAAATTATATACCCTTTGACTAGTTTTCAATTTGTTTTTAAGTGATTCCATTTTTATTTACATTCAATAAATCAAATTTTTAGGGCATAACTAATTTAAGATTGGCCTATCATCGTGAACAAAAACTCAACATATTTGAATGTTTTATCCCTTATTGTAATTTTATTTATGTGTAGCTTAGAAGACAAGGGGTCTAAGTGATGTTTTCCTATTTTGAGTAAATCTAAGATAAAGTTTGAAATAAATACTTTTATCTGTATTTTAGAATTTCTTTTCTTTTTTTTATTCTCAAATTTCAATCATGTAATTAAATTAAATTATCAGTTCTAACTTTTTAGTGTTCTTATTTTTAGAAATTTTATAATCCATTTCAGACCTATATATAAAATAAAGTCAGGTATGGATCAAGAACGGTTTGACCAATTTTTATGATCTTGGATTTGTTGTAATGTATCCACCCCAAATAGCAGAACAAGGATTAGATAATCGGGGGCTCCTATTGGTTATTAACTTTTGACCAGTTTATTCGATTTTGACGAAATTTGAAACAGGTTCTTGAGTGGTATAGTGTATATGAAGGTTTATTGCACAAAACAATCTATCATTGATTGGTTTAGGTGGAGGTGGAATGCATAACTACCATAACATTATACCGGTTTATACAATTTTAAAATTCTATATTTTTAACACACATATTTATTAAATCTAAATAATTTGTCTGTCACTAAATCCACTTCCATCTCATTACCAATTAGAAAGGTGGCATTTTCATTAAGATATTTCACATCTAACTCGAGTTTTCTCTCTCTCAAAAATCTCACTTGGTGCCTTGTTTTATTTTTAACCTAGTAGTCTTTTTTAGTTAAACCCCTTATACTTTTTATCAGTTAATATTTTTTATTCTGGAAATGATAATAGTTTAATGCGGAAGTAGTAATTAGCTAGAAAAATTATAGAAAGAAAGCAAAAAAAAAGTAAATGTACAAAGATTGCGGCAAAAAACACATTTTCGTATTGCAATTTATTTACAAAGTAAAGAATATTGGTATGATAATTGTTGCCATTATTTTTCTATCATATTGATGTAGCTGACATTAGGAACAAATTTTTATAAGGTAAGCAATGCTTTAAAGCATTTTATTTTAATTATCGATATAACAATATGATTTTTAACAGCAGATTTAACTTGTCATGTGTTATTTCATCAATTTTAAAGTAATTATAGACTCATAGCAGTAGCTGCGTACTTTTGTTAGACGCTGAGTGGGCGATAATTGGGCTCCTTAACTTATTCATAAACAAACAGTTATTGTAATCAAATCCATTATCTATTAACTTGAATTAGAATGGAGATCTAATTACATCCATAGTGTCAGTATGTATTTTGTAATATTTTTGTATGAATTTACTATTCGTTCCATTTTATAATCCCATCGATATTAAATACATTTCAAGAAATGTGTACACGTTCATATCGCATCGTATACAGGAACTACTTATCTTGAAACGACACTTGTAGATTCACGGTTGTTTTACTCAACCGCTAGGACCAAACGAAAAGTATTTTAAACATAAGAGTCCCATGTGTTGACAGACTAAAGAGTATTTCTTCTTCAACTTATAATTTAAGTTATGAGCTAATTTAGTTATAAAATAAAATATGAGATGCATAATATACTAAGTAAAAATAATTAACCAAAAATAACTTGTAGCTCCTGTCTGGCGAAAAAAAAAAATCATAAATGATAAGCGGTTCACGGTAATTATTCCGTTTATCTCTTCGAGGCAAAGATGAGTGTTTTTTCTAATCTTTCCCCGCTCTCATCCCCCAGATATTTGTATTCCAGAGGCCCTCCGAGGAGGAATGGAAGCAGCCTCTGAGCTGGCTTAAGATAAGAACTGTTTCATTACTTATTTTGATTGGGGCAATCTTATCAAGGGAATGGATCGCCACCGTCATCCGATCATCCATCCCGGCTGGGAAATGGATGGGCGGCGGTAGGAGCTAGTTCGAGCGTAACATATTTATTTCTGTTGGCTCCCCTCTTAAACGGGGTATTATCCACCTTAGGTGGGGGCAGCAGTCTGCAAGCCCTCACTATTTATTTGTGTATATAGACAAAGGGGAGCTTGTATAGAGGCCCACAATTGCCTCTACAAGTGATAAACTGTAAGGAAATTAGCAGTCCCTTACAACTACGAATTGTTGTCGCTTTATTATGGACAGTAAAACTTTGAATAAATATGTACGTCCACAAATAGGAAAAATGAACAAATTGTTTCAGGAACTAGTCAGTATCTGTCTCATGATAAGCAGGATATAGAGCAGATACCTAATCTTATATGATAGTTTATTGTATTACATATGCAATATATTCTTATAATTATCTTTAGGAGATGAAACAAGTCACGCAATCACGTTCCGATCCCTGTGGCATTTCTCTAGAAGTTTTGTGATACGTTTAATTTTTTTAGAAAAACTATGGATTAATATGATTTCTCGTGCTTGTGATTCACATTTCAATAAATATGCCAGGTTGGATAGTTTTAAACATCAATCCTATTACATCTATGCGATTTTGATTTTTATAATATGATTTACTGCTGTTATTTTGAATCGTTTGAATCAAACATAAAATCTCTCAATAATCATCTTGTAAGATCCCAAGCTTCAACTACATACCATTTCAATAGGCTAGGCATTTCTAATCCAGAGTTTTACTAAGAAGTATATTTTTCTCTTTATTGTAAGTCAAAAAATTAATGATGAGTCTTTTCAGCGGACCATGTTCATGCTAGCCAACAAAAATGAGTTTGTGACTGGAAAAATCAGGGCAATAAATTCTCATTCAAGGTTGTATTTCGAATTAAAACAAATGATTGATAGAATTTGATCGTTTAATTAGTTGGTAAGTAAGCATTTTTACTCTAAGAGAAAAGATTGATGTGGCTGGGACAACGACCAGGGTAGCGTAGTTACCCCGAAGGAGGTATGGAGGCCCGGGTTCGAGTAACGGCCATGGCCGAACCTTTCTCTCGGTAACGGTTCTGGGTCATTGGTTGTGCAAGGAGGAGCACTGACGCTCATCATAGAGGTTGAGTTCGCCCCAGAAATGTACTCGGTAGAGCAGTGGAAGGCATTGAAAATAAATTGTATTACCCACTGAACTATCCCGATCCCTTTTCGCTATAAATGACATACCTATTTTTTCTGTTATGAATATTTCAACTACTATTGTTTTTCTACTAAGGGATGTTCTTAATTATAATAATATATTATAAAAATGCTAATTATAAAAGCAATTTAAACCTCCCCGATGGTTGAAACGGGAGAGAGAACGAGACCTTACCTAGATATTCTTATCAGTTATACGTTACCCTACACACCATCATCCATTATTTTCAAAACAAGTTAGGTGGTTATGAGAATTTTTTTCCAAAAGTGAAGAGACAAGTTCTTACATTCTCAGGCTGATTGCCAATAGACATGCCGGTTTTCCAGATGACTATTTTCCTTTAGTTAGCAAAATTACTATATCATTATTATTATATTTTTTGTTAGTTTCGTTTAATTTATTTTTCTTGATCAATGATGTTTAATATGAGTAAGAATATTAAATTGGGATGTGGTCTTAGTAGTATTGCTACGAAAACAGATATCAATAAAACTAAAATTACACTCTTCTTGTCTTTTTAAACAAATAATTAATGGAACAAAAATCATTAGTAAGGTATAGAATCTTATTAACTTTTTATTATTATAATTTCCATAAATGGGTTACTGGATGGGGAAGACAGAATCTCATTTTCAGTCTTTTAATAACGTTATTTATTAATGGAAGTTCTTTTAAAAGGACATCGCTCCCTGAAAAAACCAACAAGGTAAAATGGGCGATCCGTAGTAATGGCCTCTGGAAAAATTAACTTAACAAGATAATATGACAGCTGATATTAAATTATAATTTTTTCATTATTAAAGTCGAAATGTTTAATGATATAATTTATAATACGAATAACAAGCTAATTGGCTCCTCTCTCTTTATATATGCATTTAAAATTAAAAGATTAAAAAAAAAAAAAATGTTCACGATGTATACTATCTTGGAGTAACTTCAACAGAAAAATGACATGGGGTCCGCACGTTTAAATGAAAAGAAGAATTCTTAATATGCGACACAACCTACTTTTTTTTTCTAAATCATCAAAACTGAAACTCTAAAAACAAATTACTACTTGCCATAACTTATAAGTAAAGTGGGTATATACGCTACTTAGAAATACGGCAATGCAAAAAAAAAAAATAGTAATAATTATAAACATATTAAAAGATTTAAACCTTTCAGTCAAAAATTTTACAACCCATTAACAAAGTACCATGGTGGTACTCCTATGAGCTAAATAAATGAATCATTAAATCATGATCGATGATTATTCGCACTGGATTATTTTTTGTTTTAAACTCTTAAGTTCTTTTTTTCTCTATCCACTGATTTCGAAACCCTGTTGGCAAGCAGAAGTTCACTATGTGGAACCCCATCACCAGGAAATCGGTAGACGTCAACTGAGCCGTGGGTCTGAAAATGGGAATATGGCATGGTTACTCCTTGCCTCGCTTTGATTTGTCCCTGCCCTCGGCTAACAGGCCACTCGGATATTTACACTGCCTCCGGGGGCGGCAAAAAACTCGGAGCGACTTCACAGGCAACGGTAATGGCGGTCGGTTGCAACCCGTCTCCGCCATCTCGTTTATCAGTATAAAAAAAAAAAAAAAACGACGAAAACTCCAATCTTTTATCAGAAACGTTTATTTTATCCCAATGAATAAGGGTAAAAAAAAAAAAAAAACCTTTATCTGTTTTACGTACATACATTCTCAACTATCTGTGTAAGATCTTCCATCCGCCTTCATTTATTTTATTACATATTACATTTCATTTAGTTTATTCTATTACTGGTATATACATATTGTAACTGCTATGTATTGTGGATGCTGCCATGATAGGAAAAGTAAATTGAATTGATAATTTAATATCAAAATATGTATAGTACTGTATATGGTCAACCCGGTGGTCAGTTTTACCTGAAGGCGGCTAGGTCTTGGAAATACCGCCTTGTAAGTTATTGGGGCCATAAACCTTCTGTTAGAAATTCAAAATAAGCAAAGCTTTGGACCGACAATGCTGCCGACAAACACCCAGGGAAATACCTTAGAAGATTGTTAGAGAAATTTGTGGTCATAAACCCTGGGTTTGCCCCGGCAAAGAGGCCGCTGGGAAAAACGTTAAATATAGAAAGGAAGGGAAATTTTAGGCAGCTAGCCACTGCTAGCACTGAAGGGATTGGGGGAAAGAGGACTTACACGGAGGAGAGAGAAGTTTGAGGGAAAGGAGTAGGGAGTTCGGGGGAGTAGGAGTCGGGTGGAGAAGTTAGAGAGGAGTGGAGAGTTCGGAGGTGGACAGAGGTCGGGGAGTGTGCCAAGAGGGCGTGAGTGGAACGAGAAGGGCAGAGGATCAGATAAGCAGAAGCGGCAGAGTCCAGATTTCCGAGAGAGACCGAGATGGGATGCTGCGCTGAGTCTGAGAGAGCGTCAGAGATGGCAGGGACAGATCCAGCAGATAGGTCAGAGACTACACCAGAGAGTGCCCACCAGTAAGGTTAATACATATACAGTACTAGTTGTAACATTGTGTGGTCAGTATTTATTAAATAATGTTAAATTGCCATTCAGCATCCATTAACTATTTCGTGACAATAAAATATCTTTATATGATATATTAAAGGGGGAATAAATGATTTACGCTATTGGTCAATAAAATCAAAGATATAGTTCAATTTAGATTTGTTTATTTATTATCATTTACCCTATGCCACAGGTTTATTAAAATAAAATAGAATTGGTAAACACGTCACCGTTGGAAAAGTATCCAATTTACATTAAGGCGTATTAACTACATTAATTACATATATTAATTAGATATAAGACGTTTCTGGTAACCCCCACCCGCCTTAGAAAAGCGGGAGACCCGGAAACATAGCATAACACTTGTGTGGGTTAAAATAATTTATATTAGACGAAAGTAATCATCCCAATGCCAGACAAACCATAAAAACTCAAATTATTAACAATGATATACAAAAAGTTGCTATTTGGAACGATACAGTAAAACAAAAGTAACCATATGATTCCATCTTCATAGCAAGACTAAGACTCCAGTCCACAGCTATTTAGACTAAATTCGAACCTTCTAGAATGTACCCGAATAGCGTGGAAGATTCCCGAATAACAGGTAATAATTTACCCTGCACTAAATTACACTGGAATTGCACTAAACTACACTGAAACAGTTGGTAAGTGTATCAACAAAAGGTCTAGAACTCATTTCAATCATATGGATTGTGTTTCACGTTACATTATTATACATTGTATGCTTCTCGTATGTTTTTGATGCAAATGTGTACTCCACACGAATGTGTGTTACATCATGGTTAAATAATTGAAGTAAGTCAATTGGACATCGACTCAAAAGTTGTCGGGGAGGAATGTGTCGTTTTGGTGGATTATCGTGTTTGTGATAATAGGTTCATGTTGAACGGAATATATAGCCGTTAGCGTTGGAATATAAGTTTCTGTAATCTTATCAGTGCCGCCCTGCATACCAGAACCCATTATTTTAATGTATAGAATTATGATGTGTTTTAAGTTAACAAGCAAACTATCAGAAACATGCTTCATTGATTTGTGATATAAAATTGTTCTAAAGCATAAATTATGACTACTTAAGCTCTAATAATTTAGTCTCTATTCCTTGTGTGAGAAATTAGACCTTCAGAATCAAAACCTGATAAATCCAGTTTAAAGAATTCAGCTAATAATAAATTTACCGGATTTTTTCTATGAAATAAATTTATACTGAAAATTCGGTCATCTTTATCAACATGGAGGTAAAGGAAACACCTTATTTCCATACTTTTTTTTAATTCCTTTTTTCATCTATTCGTAGTAACAGTTTGAAAATGGTAAAAGTAAAAAAAAAAATTAGTTTAAATGCTACAAATAAAGGCATTATATATAAATGGATAACCTTTGGTTCAGTCATATATTAAGATATTTTATTAATTAAAAAATACATAATATAAAATGTTATAATAATATAACATTCTATAAAGATATTGTGGAAATTTTTTCAAAGCAGATGAAAATATTTCGTCTTCCTTTGCTTCAAGAACGATTGATGCACAGGGGACTTTTCCAATGCAATGTATAAATGCTTGGGATTTGTCCTGTGCTAAGTGGAATCAGGGTAAAGATTTTTGGCTATGGTAATTTAGATTATGAGTTACCTAAGTGGGCGCAGTCGGAATAAACTGTATATTTACGTATTACAGGCAAACATGTACAAGAATAAACTGATAATAGAATTCAATTTTTGAAGCTGAATGAAAAATCAAAAATTATATATAAATGACAATAGATCGGTGTAGATATTGTTTAATTATTTTATATTTCATACAGTGGCACTATACATTATAGTTCGTTTACTTTTTCTTTTGTTTTGATGTATGTTAATGGTCTACAGATAATTTTAATAAACAATAGTGCTAATAACGCAAAATAAGGTATTTTTTATTTTTGTATATACATCAATATTTTCAGTTAAGTTTTTGTTATCTTAGGTTGAACTTATGGAATAAGATTGAAGTATGGATAAGACAGGATCCTAGTCCAAGCTTGAGTGTTTATATGAATGAAATTTAGTTTTTTATATGTACAAAAGGTTATTTTTATTTTAATAAATACATATTATTATTACTAAAATAAACACCTAAAAATTGCAGTCAAATAATATATAAACATCCTGGAACAATGAGTCATCCTAACGATTTTTGTAAACGGCCATGTCGAGAGCTGGCGCCACTGGTGCAGAATGACTGTCATTTATCCAAAAAAAAAAATTGCTGGTTTCTTTAAGTGAGCAACAGTAGTCCATCCGCCACTTTTTTTTTTTTTGGAAGCATGATTCATTTTCCACATGTAGGTGGTCCTCCATCGTTAGCTATATTTTCCAACGGGTGTCTCGAAACTTGAATCACAATTTCAGCATCCTCTCAACAACAGGATTACTAAAAAGTAAGGAAGGTCATAAGTCAGCGGGCAGAACCGAAAATAATCTTTTATCAGATTAATTGCAGAGCTTGTTCAGTGACTTGATCTACATTATCCAGCCACTTTTCAGTCTTCTTCAAAAATCCACACAGGTTGCCCAAGTATTATTCCTTGACAAGCCCATAACACCAATAGAAGACTGACTGAAAGGTAGTTGGTGAAAGAACTCAAACTTCCTCCTTCCTTTCTTGTTGAATATATGAACATTGTTTTTAGCCGTACGTTTTTCGGAAATTATGGACTTTAGCTATGGAGGGTAGTCAAGGAAGTGGAATCATAAATTTTAGATTAGGATTGTGGTTTTCAAAAAAATATGAGGATAATGTTTTATAATTCACACTATTATCGATAAAAATTTGAAAATCCAAAAATAGATGGGTAGATGCGTTGCGTATTATGTTCCCAAAACCCGTGTTGCCGAAAGGCAAGGTAGGGAGACATAAACATATAAAAAAATATATAATAATGCTAAATATACAATGACTATCTTATTTTCACCAAATCCACTAATATCCTTTTGCATAAGACAGGCGTGATTATAGAAATAAAGTTTTTAAAAAGTTTATTTTTTACTTTTGTAGAACAAATGTAAAAAAAAAAAAGCCTAATCACAGGTTACTGACTAGTTCAATTCATAATGATAATACATATACAAAGTCAAGTGAAATTATAAATTACAAGCTTTCCGACCATAACAACATTAGATTTATATTTTCCTAAGCTGTAAATGAGTGGAAAAGCAGGTTTTTGTATAGGTTACATACTTTGCCAAGATAAAAAAAAAAACACACACTCACACAGCAATAAATTATAATTTCAATAAACCGCATTAAACCACATCGGAGCGTAGCAAACAGTAATATATTTAGATATTCAGTTGTAAATATTTAAACGAGAATGCCCGAAGGATGAAGCGGAATGTATAATTTATTTATGAGCACGACGTCCTACCAGAGCTTTGCTTGAGGCCAACTTCTCCGGGCCACATTCCAGCCAAGGCTTACGAACATTTGCAAAGAGATGCGATTCATGAAATCCTTTAGTATGAAAAGATTTACCATATAAAGTTGAGTTCACTCAATGTATATCGATTAATTGATTGATTACTCCAACACTATGTGAAGAATCAATTCAATTCAGACAAATCCAAACGAATGTTTTTGAAATACAACTGTATTAATGAACTTTCTGCAAAGGAGGTTTTTAATAGTAGACGTAGAAAAGAAATTGCGTCTGTAAAAGTTGAGGGTTTTCATTCGATGAAATTGGTTCAGCACATTTGTTTCCCGCAAATAGGTGCAGTAAAAAAATAAAGATACAAAAGTCAATTTAACTAAAATAAATAAATTATATGGAGGGTCTCTCATAACCAGCACCGACGAACAACGTCATCATACGACAAAATATTAAAGAATTCCAAGCAAATTAGAACTCAGGACCTTGCTTGATCTCAATATGTCAGTGCCTTATACTTGAACTGCACCTCTCCTAAAAACGAAAATGATGGATTAACAATAGGAAAAAGGAAAATTAAAGTAAAAATAAAACACGAAATAAAATTGGTTTTAAACAAAATAAAGTTATAATAGGAATGGCAAAAATTATATGATAATGATAATCTTTATACATACAAAGATCTCGTGTCCCGATGTTTGTCGAAGATAAAATCAGAAACTACTCAACCGATCTCGATGAAATTTGGCTCATTGTGTGTATTTTTGTCCAACTTAAAAGATAGAATAGTTTTTATCTTAGTTATTGACCCCAATATTTCTTTTATTGCGAATTATTGCAAATACAGTAGGTGGCTACGTGTTTCGATTTATTCACATGGTGTCATTTGTCGTTTTCATAACCTTTTTGTTTTTAGGCATGCTTTTGTAATACAGGTTATAATTTTGTATTATGTTACATGAGTTCATTTATTTGTTCGTATATTATTATTTTCGACGGACAAATTAACTTCCATAGACCGATAAATAAATCAAGAAAAGTTTACAATAAATTCTTTTATTTGCATTTTATTCCAATCGCCACCTAAACGCTAATATCAACTCTTAGAACAGTAAGTATATTTTAATAATTTAAAATAGGCTATTGTTTGGGATAATATCATTTATATGTAAAATTTAAAAAATGCCAGCGAAGATTTGTAACCTATGCTTTAATTTAAAGTAGCCTATTATTTGGAATGATGTTTTGTGGTAAATTTCACCAGACCACACTTATTTACTTATCTTAAAGTGGATATTTTTACATATTATGATAATTACATAATACGTTAAAAAATGAACAGCAAATGTTCAATAAAAAATGATACTGGAACATTTATGATAAAATCTGATATAATAAAGAATTCAGTCCTTAAGCTCTTCCACGGTATTCTTTAACAAAACTTTCTTATGTCCAAATTAATGCGGACACTACACCTAATGTCTTGTTTCTTATAATATTTGAATAGTATTAAAATAGCCAAATAGTAATATTATACTACTATGCCTGACATCAGAAGTCGGTTGTATTTATAGATGTTTTTCATCTACTACTTGATACCGAAATATCCTTAGAAGAAACTTTTTCTCCTCATTTTAGTTAAATTGAAAAATCGAAAAACTGCTGTAACAAGATCTGATATCAGTTTCTAAAGAACCTGCCTCAAAACCGGATGCTTAACCTACTGGTTTTCTTAAACAAAGTTATGAATAACGAGCGGGTATTAGCCGAGTTAACTAAACTGGTATATTATTCATAAAAAAGGAAACCTTTTGATGAACTTGGCTAATTATATTTTGAAGGTTTTCACACAAGTTTTACTGCAAAGACTTAATCTTTGATGGTTTATTAATTGAAGTTGGTCTCTATACTAATTTTAAAACATTTTCGTTTAAAGATAAACGATTGGACAAGGCCGAAACTCAAACCCGAGCCTCCGCATCTACGTCGCTTTGCCCAGACTAAGGCCATTGTCCCAGCCATATCCAGTCATTCTGTTCACAGGCCTATTGATAACGGCCTTGATAGGGTACGTGGTTCGAAGAAGACCCAATTCAGCCCAAAATTAAAAGGGATGGCTTGGCGGATATTCCAGCAAACTTACGGGAAAGAATCTATGAAGACCCCGGCAAATCAATAAGCTACGGTTTCAATTTATTTTTTGTATCAGCTATTAAGTGGTGGTAATGCCTCGGAATGAGGCTTTAAAGTCGAAGTGGGAGGTTATGTCGAAGAGGATGTCCCCTACCTTTCCATCCTCTCTTGAAAATACTGGCTTTAAATTGGTCATCATGAGGTTCTCCAAAACCTTACTCATGACGGGGAGGAAACATATTGGCTTGTAGGAATTGGCTGATTGCTTATCCTTGTTGTAAATGAGGCTGACATCAGCTGTTTTCCAGCTTTTTGGAAAGTGGAATGTGGATCCCTCATATTCCATGGTGGGCAAGGTCCGAACCGGGAGGGCATTCCGCAGTACGTCTTACGAATTCCTCCTCTCCATTATCTTGTAATGGATCGCATTGGGTTGCTTCTGTAATATACATTTTCACCGGTTCTTCCGGAGTTTTTGCCTGGGCATCATTGTTTTTTATTGCGGTCATAACCTACATAGGCATCAGCTTACCCAGAGCCATTCTAAGGGAATGCTCCAGGGAATTCAAATGATGCCTTGATAATGAACTCATCCCAGGACTTCCTTTCGGTATACCCTTGCTTTGAACCCGTAATCAACCTCAGAAAATCTCCTCGCAAGTAGGTACACCTCTGATACAAACGCGGGGCCTTGTAGAGCTCTTTCTTCGGTGAGGTTAAGGTGTCCACCGGGAGGGTGCTACAAGAATCACACGAAATTAAAATGTGGCCACTCCTATTTTATGGAGATTTTACCGATTGCAATAGAGTGTTATAATTATTATTGTGTTGATAATTTTTTTTATGACTACGAATACGAATTTTTTTTTTTACACATATGAAAAAAAATCGTTTCCAATTTACAAACAACTAATCACTTTATAACCCAATGGTTTTGTTGGATGGTTGACAACGGGAGAGCTGAAAATTTAATTTGGGGTTGCATTGGGAGTACAGAAGCCCCACTGCCGGTGTACAGAGTGCTATTAAAATTTTTACTGCTTGCACCCTACTACCCTTCTACCATGCTCTCTCTTAAATTGAACTGGGGATGAGTTTTGTTTGAAATGGCCATCCACGCCAGAGGTAAAATTCGGGATGGTTTAATTGTCCATTACAGCTAAAATTGACCGTTCATTCCTGTTGGGTTTGAACGGGCGTGGAATCTTCATTATTATTTTTGCACGACTTCTACAATGCTATAGCCCTTTTTATGTTTATTTTTTTTGTGTGACGGACTTAATTGAAATGAAAAGTTATAGTTATTTTTTTCACTAATAATGGTGGGAGTGGGGAAAATTGGGACAGATAATTTCTCTCTTTTACCGTGTATTCCGGAGGAGTTTAAAATTAAGTAATAGGTAACATAATGACTTAAAATAAGAAGAACGCAAAGTCCCAAATGATGTAGCTCTCCATAATAAGAATTGAAAAATATATACCTAAAAAATAGAGTTAAGCTTGTAATTATTGATTGTTTTCATGTTGTTACTTATTTCATGTGGTATATATACTCATTTTAACATTGTACAAACCATTTAATGACATATAGGTCGCGTAGGAGATCGGTTTATTCTTATACACTTAATAACGATTTAAACGTGTGTAACATCATGGGTTTCATGACATTTTTCCGGTTTAGTATGAAATGAATAGAGGATAGACTGAAAGTTCTTATACTGTTCATTTATATACATAGAAAATATCTGCCGTGCCAAGTAAACTTTATAAATGTAACTACGAATTGTATTATTCCTCCATCATAATTATTCTCTGAATTAAGTATGTAGAATAGAGCGGGTTTCAACCGGTAACAGATTATATTGCGTTAAGTAACCTGTTATTTCTGCTATCAGTTATAACCTTACTTATAACTGATTCCTTAAGGGTTGGTCAACACCCTTGATAAGGGGCTTCTTTAGTCTAGATCGCCCAACCCACAGTGAACATCTCAGTTTAACAATCTGCGATAAAAACCTTTGCATGTTTTTATTAATATAATTTAATATACATAGTACGTAATGTTAATATTTCAGAAGATAATAGGTTAGTTTAATAATCTACACCTCACTTTGAGTATATCAACTTTTTGTATTATTTTTCTGTTTGGTAGAGTCTAATTTGAGTTGTGATAAAATTAGCATTATTTTTAAGAATAGCAGAAGAGCTGGGGGGGGGGGGGGGGGGAGACCAGGCTTATCTAATTTGGAAGAGGCTCTCGTCTGAAGAGCTTGTCCAATCCTTTTAGCTTACAACTTTTTCAGTTGTATCCTTCTTTGAAGCTCAGAAGACTTGAAAACAAAACTTTGAGTACGACTTCTCCGCGTTCCCCTTTATTTCCTTTTTGTTTTTCTACTCCTTTTTATTTTATGAATATAATAAATCCTTTCCATCTTTTAAACTAAAAGCAGTACTTCTTTTAAAGCGGCCTACCATAAGCGTCTAAAAACATAAAAAGCATTGGCAACGTATGTATATTGTTATTACAATCCATTTTTGTATTTACTGCAGGACAATGAAGATTTAGAATACGGAAATTCCTCAATATGTCTAGAAAGAAGAATGTTAAAAAATATTTTTTTTCGTGTTTCCTATAAAAAACTGATGCCCTTTATTATTATCAGTATTTACATAACAGGTCTTGGAGAAGTTTTGGATGGATTCTTCTGGATATCTGAATTTGACGGATCCCACCAGGGTGGGACTTATAAAGTAAGCTCTTTTCACTCCATAATACCAAAGGAATCATCTCAAAAGCATAATCCTCAGCGGTATGATAACAAAAAAGAAAAAAAAATGTTGGAGGAGGGGACAATCGATTTGCCTAAAGATTCCTTTCGTAAAACGGGGGCACAGGGTGGGAGACGTATGAGGAGTATGTGTGAATAAGTGGTGGCTTTAGGAGGGTGCGGCAGCGAGAAGGGAGCGGAGAGTGAGGAGGGTGCGTGGTGCTGGGAGGGGGGGGGGGGCACGTCAGGGAGGGGGCGGAGATAATGATAACGGAGCTGGGAGATAAGGCGAGCCTGCATGTGTAATGTACTTATCCTGAATACCTGGATTATTCATAATCATATTTTATACAGTAACGCGATTGTTCGGGGAGGAGATTTTCGCCTGATCTGTCCCTCCAGCCTTCTTCACATTTACATGCGTGCATTTAAACGAGGTTTAGAGGAAACAACCGCTATTCATTTTGTGAAAAATATTTAAAAATTGTTTTTTTTTATTAAGGATTTCTTCAATTACTGAATGGCAGATGATAAATTAAATATAACAATAATCCATTATTAGGTCATTGTGCATCAATTGTATAAGTACATTTTCAGGATAAAATTGGTACATTATTTTTTTAAAACAAAGGTTCAACAAATTCAACAATTAACTAATTATTTGTCCATTTTAATATTTTTATTTAGTGGGCATCAAGAATAAAAAAAATTTCTGGAGTTTTTCTCTTTTTAATTGTTGCAAACTTTTCTTATCAGTGCTATAGCCATGAGTTTTTATGTTTTAATGTACATATATTTTTCTAACAAAGCTCCGTATCATTATAAAATTAACTAAGTAGTCAGATTTAGATGTTTAAATAGTTCGATGACCATCCAGCCATTAATTTTTAATTAGGTTAATATCAGGACCGTTTTTATTTTAGTTTTTAGTTTACTTTCACTTATTTTTAATTATTTTAGAAACTTCTCTTAAATATATCGTAGTGTACATGTAATGCATTATACATAAATGCAATAATACGATGCTTTAACTGCCAAGGAAAACTAGCTCAAAACTTGACCAACCACTTAAAATATTGGGTTAAAAAAAAAATCATTAGTTTTTTGCGGTTTAAGTTGTAATTCAATTTGCAAAAAAAAAACTAGGTATATTTCTGGTAGGTAGTTTTCTTATCAATAACATTTATTAAGGGTTTTGTATTTGGATGACCACATGGAGAAAAAAAAGGGTACCCAGCCGCCGCAAAAAGAGAAAGAATTTTTTAAATAACTTTTATGTGTTGCAGAAAATTAAAATACAAAATATCATAAAGACCTATATCGCTATCATCATGATATATTTTAATAAACACACATTACATTATTTTATTGGTGAGAGGGGGCCTTATATTTAGGAGATCTTGGAGCCTTAATTAGTTTTTTTTTTTTTTTTTTTTTAGATTTCGCATTTTGAAAAGGTAATCTACTTTTTCCGATTTTAATTTTGCATTTTCGCATAATTTTTTCCTTTCCCCTCTACCTTGCCTTTTTTGGCTAAACGGGATTTTTCCAAGGCAGGAATGTAAGCGAGGAATAAATTAGGTCAGGTTTTCAGGTTGATACGCAACTTGCAATAAAAAGGCATATTGCACGTAAACGTAACCTCAAATTTTACTTAAATTTTTATGAGGGAAACATATTAAGATGAAAAAAAATAGTGATGGTAAAAAGTTTCGATTCCGAGTATTCAACGGAAATACTAACTTTGAGTCCTTAGAGTCTAAGTAATAGATGTCCCGAAACTGCAAAATATGAAATATTGAGATCCATTAATACATAGGGGGCTTTTATTATAAACAGGTGGCCTGAATAGAAAATTCCTGCTTGTACAGTTAAGTTTTTGGAAGGGAGTCTGGAACCAAACTTTGCTTCCCTCTTTTGACCGCCAGCCGCGATTAAAATGGACGAAATAGACCTGTTTTCACGGTTAATTTTTTATCATCTTGGGATGAAAATATTTTAGTTCACTCATTTCCGGATATCAATAATAAATATCATCAACGGTTAATAATCATCTTAAGGCATTGATAAGGAAGATTGATAAGGAATCTTTCCCTTAAAATAGGATAAAAATTTTGTTTAAAATAATAAACCTCTTTCATAGTTTAAGTTGTTCGAAAATTTATAAATTTATAAACCTCATAGTTAAATAAAGGATAGAGTATAATCTATTTTAAGTAGGGAAGAATATGATTCGCTCACCACATCTTATTCTTTTGGGATAAAGTTTTTCCATATCTTTGTTTATTTCAAGTTTTATGTTATTAATATATTTTTTTTTAATATAATCTATTCGACACTCTTCTCTCTCATTCAACATTATAATGAATCTATTCGACATTATTCCAAATTTTGAAAACAGCTTCAACCAGCATCATTCTAAAATTCAACAATGTTACTGTCAGGTCGATTTAATTCCTTTTCCTCTGGAATCTTAATTTTAATGCCAGAGGGTCTTCTTAGTCATGTGCAAATATTTCGACAGAATTTGGCCTGGTGGATAGTGTAGTAAATTAAAATCACTTATACCACCAATGCTCTTTCTAATTCTGCAATCGTATCTAAAAGATAGATTTTTCCGCGTAAAAATTGGTAATTAGTTTGCCGAAATAAAAAGAATACGAGTTGGAGTGCCTCAGGGCAGTGTCTTGGGCCCGATATTATTTAATATATACTGCTCAGACATTCCCCAACCTCCGGAAACGCTATTGGCTACATTTGCTGATGACTCAGCTGTCCTGACTTCAAACTAAGATGCCACTAAACCTCACAAGTGCTCCAGGAACACCTAGACGAGGTACCTCTAATTTTCATGACTCTTGTCCTTTATCTAAGTATTCTTTAACAATAGTCCGTTACCCAACTTTGATTCAGTACGCTATCTGGGCCTTTACATAGACAAACGACTATCTTGGAAAGACCATGTTAGACGCAAAAGAAAAGAACTGAACCAGCGATATGGACTTCTTTCAAGACTACTTAACAGACGTTCAAAATTATCTCTGACAAACAAATTAACCGTTTACAAAGCACTAATGAAGTCCACTTTGGACTTACAGTATTGAACTATGGGGAAAAGCCAAAAAATACGACTCACAGCCATTTGAATCAAAAATACTACGGAAGATTGTTAATGCCACCTTTTCTGTCTCTAATGAGACCTTGCACACTGACCTCGACATTCCTTACATCGAATTAACAGCCCTAGATCGCTACCGTAACTTTCATGACAGACTTACTCAAAATTACAACCTACTAACTCAAGTTCTATACACTCCCACATACCCTTACAATCCGCCAAGACTGTTGATGCGTTGGCCACGAGATTTTCTGCATTAAACATTTATAGATATATTTTTTTCTTTTACATTTATCTTTTTACTCTATTTTCTCATATATCCGATTGTTTGTTAATTCGTTTTGTGTTTTATTTGTATGTTTTTTTTAATATCTTGTCATGTCAGCCTATTTGCTTAATTCGTTAATAGATAGCAAATTTAAGAAAAATATCATAAGTTTGGATATCTGAATAATAAAAAAATATTTTTTTTTTGTTTAATGCCTTCGAGGTATCACTAATTTTAATAAGTTGATGATATTATTTTTCCTTAACCATACTGTTTAATCACAGTCTATCTTTAATATTCCAGTCTATCTTTAAGCGGAGGAACCTCCACTATTTCTGTACCTTCACCCCCTCCACCGTTCCAATTCCAGTGAACGCTATTTTGTGCGCTCGAAAGCCCTGATAACACCAGCCTCGCCCTTTAAGAGGATCATAAAGGATTCCCGACCTTGAGATAACTGTATAAAGTCGTATAGTGAGTCTTTAGAAGCTTCCTTTCTGTTGAATAATACGGAAATATTATATGATAGTCTACGTGTTTTTTTTCTTCTAACGATTATTACAGGTTTTATAAGGGTTCCCATAATAGAGAACGATTTTAATTTGAAAAGAAATGATAAATGAAAAATAAAATCCATTAGTAATAGTTTGTTTGTTTTCTTAAAGTTAAAGCTACTATGGCTAAACGGATAATACTTGTACTGAGGGGGCCCTAAAGTTTGTATATATATGTATATATATATATATATATATATATATATATATATATATACCGAGATATACTTAGGTAGTAATAGTTTTATTGAACGACAGAGTGTGAAGTTAAAAAAAAATTAAATATTAAAAAATCCCCAAACATGTATGTACATATGAATTAAATTTTATAGGAGTAATTGGCTACCTATATGAATTAGAATAATAAGGGAGAATCCTAATAAATTTTCGTTTTTGAATATTATTTATTATCCTACAGATCATCATGAGCTATAAATGGCTAACATGCAGGATTTTCCATTCTTAAATTAAATATTTGAATCAAAAAATGGAATTCGATTAATATGGGGATTGTGTCCTTTTTCCTTTTAGGTGTTGATGATACACATCAGGAAAAAAAGAACATCTTTCAAGTCATTGTTGTTTTAGTTTTAACCAGGTTATGAAATTAACTCTTATTTTTTCGAAAAGAGAATACAAGTTAAATCCGGACTTTTATATTTCTAATAAATTAATTAAAAATCACCTGAGTTTATATTTCGGACCAGAAGATAAAAGTCCTGATATGATCTTTATCAAAGTGATATATAATATAAGTCTGATATTATGACTTTATTTTCGGATTTCTTCATATTGGTATACATGTTTGGATTAACCGATATTAAATTGAATAAATTATATTATGTCGATCTGAAGATATTTTATTTCTTTATCAAGGATGCTGAGAATTAAAATAATATCGATTTAAAACCTCTGGCTCGCTCAGGTATCGATTTTTATTATACAAATTATCCGATATCAACAATTTTTCAATTACGCCCTCAGGTATTGAAAATAAGAGTTAATTTCAAACCCTGGTTTTAGCACCAGTTTTATGTAAGAGCACAATATTATATTAATTATGGTAAAAGAAGGGTCATAATTAATAAAATTTAGTTTATAATTCGGACATCTTCCATTTATACTAAATGATACACGGAATAAATTTTTGAAATAATAATGATATATGTATTATTGATTATTCATGCAGACATACAACGCAGATCCTTATATGGGTGATTTTCAGACTATGGGCGTTTTAGGCGTTAAACTGTCCACTTATTAAACAGGTATAGTTTTCTTATTTAGTGGTTAATTGGATTTTTTAGGAGCTTTCTTAAATCAAACGCCATTTTTAGTTCCAAAAACAGAAACATTGAAATCGGACTCAAGGTGATTATAGTCTCCCAAAGCAAATACGGATATTCTGGAACGTCTGGAATGGAATTCCAATTATAGATTGAAAAAGAAAATACCACTGACTGAAAAAAAAAATGAACACATTTCGAAACGGTAAAAAATATTAGAGCTAAAAGAGACCATGGTAATTACAAGCAAAAAGATAAGCACCAAAGAAAGATTAATTAAGTGTGGAATATTGCCCTTCAAATGATTCCAACGTTTAAGAACCTTCTAAATGTTCATCTCGCAGGGTTAATACCTTCCACTATATAAGATACTCTACAACTTTCCTGCAATTCTCAAATACCATTCTCTGTTTTTTTCGTGCCATTTTTCGATTATTAATGGTCCTGGATGGCCGAGCGTGTTGGAGCGCGACCCGCTTTAGCATACTCGAATTTTGAAGATGTTGAAGCATATTAGACTTTTATTTCGTGGAGGCCCTACGAAATAAATCTCGACCTACCCACCATGGTTAGTTATGCCACACAGTGCCAGGTAGAGGTATCGACAAAAAAAAGTTCGGTTGATTTTTCATTCTGGTATAACAAAAGTCTTACAAATATGAGAAAACTGTAATTTGGATAGCAAAACAATGACATACTTATTGAATTTATAGTCCAATGAACCGTTAGATTTTGCAGATGAGCTCTCTCTATTATCATAAGGGTGAAAACTTGGAGTGTGGGATGAATAGTTGCTTAAGAATCTCATCGGGACTTGATAACTGTCCATAGTTTGACAATCCCCTATATGCATTTATCAATTAACGGCATTGTAATAATTAAAAAAGAAAAGAAATACTGCAACGGAAAAATGGGAGGTGAAGCGGATGAGAAATACCATTTTAGTACAAAATTCCGTAAATGGAAATTTTCAGCTAGAAGGAAGAAAAGAAGGACCAGTAGGAAACAGTTAATATTCATAGTGAAGGAGAGTATTTACCAAAAGGGCGAGATAGAACGGTTTAGGCTGTAGATAATGGCGGGAGTAGCTGGAGGGTCTTATCTATAAGGGATCTCCCCTGCCTGGGGTGGATATGAAAATATTGATAGGGCGCCCTTCTCCCCCCGGTCCAATAATGTAATTCGCACTTGGCCGCATCCCTGTCAGGATTGCTTCTTCTTCTTCCAGGATCGATACTAGTTCTTATCGATTGGAAAAGGGTCTAGCCTTAAGAAAGATCCGTCGTCCAGTAGTAATGGATTAACAACCCCTGAGTAGGGAAAGGGTTGTAGCTCATTACCATTGTAATTGCGCCACTATATGATAACACCAGTAGCTTTCCGCATTGCTTCATTGTTTTAATATGAATAATTACTCACTCATTTTTCAGTTTTCATTGTAGCGGCCTAACAGCCTTTTTTAACTTTACCGTCTCAACTAATTTATACGCGACTGTGTTAAGCGAAATCGATTATTTTCTTTTTAATCAGCAACACCTTAATGGTGAACGAATGAAGAGCTTAGTAATTAACTATGATGACCCCCGCCGTCCTATCTCTGCCGTATTCGCAGCTCCTAATCTCGAATTAGAATAGTTGATACCTGTCTTACGCATTCAGGAGTGTTTGGAAAGCAGACAACAAGCTTACGTGAGCGCAGTACTGTAAGGTACAGGTTACTAATTGTGTTCAGGCTAGTTTAAGTTACGATGACATTACTAGTAGACTGTTATATTTCGTTACCGTTATTTTACATCAAAGAATTTGTATGCTAGTTAATGCATTTTCAGCAATTGACGTCAATGAACAATTTAATTACTTTTGTTAGTTTTTTATTTTGTTTTAATTGAATTATATAGAACATCGGCAAGAAGTTGGTTAAAACTAAAAAAACTGTTCTTTTGGATAATCACCTGAGAAGTTCCAATTGCATTCTCAATTTTGATATGTACGCACCTACAAACTGCTACTAGGGAAAAATAGTCTACCATTGGGGCAGTTAGAACCAGTGCCACCAACTGTAACTCAAAAGTAACTCTCTACCTACGCTAACACGAACGTTCTCTCTTTAAAAGAATGTGGTAAATTGCGCCGTATGCGAATGATCATTACTATCGTGACTATATTCTGGCTTTATCCATTTTGTCATTCTGATTCTAATGGTATGCATACTTCAAAATTGATGAATTTCGAGTTATCTTCTTGCCGACGTGCGTTATATACAAAATTTTATGGTACTTTAAGGAATTATTTTTTTGTTTGTTTAACACGAGTTTATAAAATAGCTTAGTAAACCAATTATTACCACACATCTTAACATCATAATAATTGTAACCATCTATTCATTATCAAACGTGATTTAATTCTTTCTTCTGTTTTTAACCATGGTTACCTCATAAATTTAATTGTAATTCAAACCCAATTATTGATCTTCTTTCACTTCCTTTGTATTTGATTTTTTTATATTTGGTTTCTAAATTTGATTTGAACAAATGGCAGGAGCTGGGCACCCGAAAGAGACCTCTAGAACACTGATTTGATTTGCATACAAAATTTTAACCAACCAACTTTATTCGAATTGGGTTTAGGGATGTAGAAACTTTGAAAACCTGGAAATAACGCGAAAAACCGCTTAGATAGTACATCATTTGGGCAAAATATATTCTCTCTCTCTTTCTCTCTCTCTCTCTCTCTCTCTCTCTCTCTCTCTCTGTCTCTCTCTCTCTCTCTCTCTCTCTCTCTCTCTCTCTCTCGCTCTCTCTCTCGCTCTCTCTCTCTCTCTCTCACACACACAGGTGACCGGATTATCAGTCCAATTAATGAGGTCTCTTACACACATCAATGTTTAATTTAAATGCTAATTCGATTAGTTTTTTTAGCCTTGATGAATTTTTAATTGTTTTTGTAACTACTTAAAACTTATCAAAATAATTTTCAGTCATCGTGACGAGAACATGAAACTATCCAAAATACCCTGCTTCAGTTTATTAGACATAAATATGTAACAAAATATATCAGTCATCCCGATTTCACAATTTTATTCTATGCGTTGCACAAAAGGAAATAAAATGCACATCTGAGGACATCTGCCCTCACAGGCAACCTTAGATAAAATTAAATAATCCGTTATGTGCAGAACAAATACAATTAAAAACAAAACGATCTCACTTATTATAAACGATTTTTTATATATTATTTACCAATATATAATGATAAGTGACAAGGATCTACTAATAAGAGAAGGTATATAATTCTCGAAAGTAAGCATCGTTCAGATTATCTGATAGCCATTGAAAAAATTAATCAGGGATAGGTTCTTTAACTATTCTGAAGCAGGAATGCTCTGGAATTACTCGAAGAAGAAAAAAAAACTGTATTGAAAGCCTGCACTGATTCCAGACACCTCACAGAAGAAGGAAATTGTAAGCGGACGACGAGGAGGCCGGGAAACTGGCTGGCTTTGTAGCTTGTTAAAGGATCGGGCCTAGAAGAAAGCTCACAACTTTGCGAGAAACCGATCCGCCGGAGAGAAACGTTTTCAATTCGCGTCGATTGGTTTTTCCTCCAGCCCTCGAGACGAAAATTGTACTGCTCCTGCAATCTCTCCCTCTGTAATCTCTGAGTCCCAATCGGCTTTAATTTAAAGGATTCTGCTCTCGCTTGCCGCTGTGTTAATTTCATTTCCACATTATAGGCTATTGAAACTATTTCCCTATTCTATCTGTATTACTAATTTTAACTACTTTTTTTCTTCATGACCGAATTCAATCTGACTTTTTGAGAATATTTTTCTTTATAACACAAGGTGGGTGGGGTCACCTGTGGTGTAGTGGTTAGCATAGAAACCTACCACACTAAAGGTCGCGCGTTCGCGTTCCGAGGTGGGTAAAAAATCCTTGTCGATGCCGTCCCTCGGATAGGACGTGAAATGGAGGTCCCGAGCCAGTACGATGTCAGGTACTCGTTAAAGATCCCTATCCTAATTGTACCTGGATAGGCAAAGCTTAGTACTCCCACTGTAGCATCGTCCGATTAGCCTTAGTAGCATAAAGTGACGTTAAATCAAACAAACAAAATAAGGCGGTTAGTTAATGATGGGGTCAGTAATAAATATTTAATACAATTTATGTCCACCTAGAATCAATATTATGAAACAAAATCTAAGTAAATTTAAAAATGTTTTGCAAGTTCTATTGACTATTAGTCATGTGATTAGATACTTACCACCAGCTTATATAACGTAGCTTCAAATACAGTTTAAGTTCATAATATTGTCAATAGAATTTATGATTATAAGTTCACTTTAATTTACTATTAGAAAATAATAGTAAATTAGATAGATAAATAGTAAACCTCAACTCAGAAGCGACAATAATACACAATCGAGGAAGAGTTAATCTTTGGCAAGTATAAAAATCCGTAGAATTCAATTTTTTAAAAAATGGTAATTGATAAACATTATTAAAGAGGTAATTGGTTATATGAACAAAGAGGTAATTGGTTATACAAAAATAGAAAATGATAGCCGTTTTTATAATCTAGTGATTATGAGGAAGAATAAGTTTCGTTTATTAGTAATGTTCGGTTTATTTTTTGTAAGTTCGTAAATTTCATATGTAAGACTTACATATGAAATACATATATAGACTTACATTGTAAGTCTCTACATACATTTTATACCCCAATAAATTATATTTTCTGTCATGTTTGTGTTGTTTAGTTACCTGAAAATGTAATGAATCTTGTTAAAAAAGAAATACGATTTTTGAATTCTTACACCATATACTCGTGACACTGCAGCGGTCCTTAAATTTGGGGGGAGCGATGCTAGGGCGGCAGGCATGGAATCTCATTGATCAACAAAGTCATACTGGCTTGGAAACAAAATGGAAGAAATGAATAGTATTATAGAAATGCAGAATTAGGTAGAATGGTGGATTATAGTTGAAGTAGGTGCAGGCTCTAAAATAAAAGTTTTGAAAACAGCTAGGTTATTCGAAAGTGGATTATTTTTTAATATTTATGGCATTATGGATTATTCATAAAAACTTTTATCCCGTTGAAATTTATACAATTCCGTGAATAGCGGTTTTATGCTATTGCACTTAGCGTCTAGAAACAGCTGTTTTACTACCAGGTATTAGGTAGCAAAGCTCAATGATTTAAAAAAAGAGAAAAAAGTACTAGACCTCCATAATATTAGGGAAAAGGGCGCTAAAGAAGACAGATATAAACATATAAAGATAAATAAATCAATTTGTAAGACTAACCGCAAGGGTGGCTATAAAACATGGCGCCCACTCGCTAAAACATTTACCGACTCAATTCGTGCCCACACTCTAAACAAGTCCGTATTGCCCGTGACTGTCCATATTACAAGAGGGAAATAATTCAGGCTGAGCGATGAGCCATTAGTCTAATAAAGTGGAACCGGATGAGGAGGCATCGGCCGCCCTATCAATCGGACGAGGGGAAGGGAGGAAATTTTTGCAAGGGTATGAATCATTTAAGGCTCGACAGATCCTGAGGAGCCGAGGGTGGGGAGTGAGAACAGAATGTCTCTTCTGAAAGTTTAACTCGGTACTTTAGAGAAGCAACAAAAAGCTACGTAATCTGAGAGCAACAGCTTTCCTTACCTCACTTAGTGTCCTGGAGTTTCACCACCTGCAAAAAACGAGGTATGAAAATGTAATGCATAAATAAACATTATATATAAAAACAAGGAACATGAAATTTGCTGCCCAGATTAAATTTTATAGAATCTTATCAGATGCGAGTACTAAGAGATTAAACAAAACGCTGAAAAAAATAACAAATTATCAATTAGAAAAAAACAAACTACAATTTTCGAAAAGGTTATTATTTAGAATTCTTTTCATTATGCTTAAATCTATGACGAACTATTATAAGAAAAATTGACGAACGTCAAGAGATGCCCAAAATTGGACAAAAATTGTCCATCTCCCGTAAATACTCGCAAAACCTGCGAGATCGTGGGAGAGGTGTCAGTGAAGAGGAAGGATTTGGCACCGTTTGGAAGCGAGCTCGGTGGTGCAATGGTTAGCATACCGCGCATGTCACGCGGAAGACCCGGGTTCGATTCCCGGCGGAGCCAAATCTTTTCTCTTCAAAAATAAATTATTTAAAATCTATAAGGGTATATTATCTCACGACTGTATTTTACTATTTTGATATACGAGTAGAGTTTTCAGTTTGAGACTACATATTCATAACAGACATAATAACATATACTAAAAAAAAATTGTATTTTCTTCGGACTTTTATTTGAACCTGTCGCAACTAAGCAAAAATCATAAATAAGATGAAAACTGCTGTAAGTTGGCAATTTAAGATATGAGGGAAGGTATTGCTCAGGAGCACATCATCCCGATCTTATAATAAGGTGGTCTCTCATCCAATTCCTTTTCAGTCGTCTTATAAAAGGCGTGTCAGTCGGGCCCATGTCATTAATAATTCTGTTGTTATGTCCGTGTAATTTGATATGGAAGCCAGAATGCAGGGTTCTTATTTTTTCGTCGATAATTGGTAGTTGTAAGGCGGTATGTAGTGTTTTGCTACTAACGTATGTGGCGAAAGGAGCGTTCGCTATTTGTAGTCATTTTGACATGAGGGTCCCAGGTCATCCTTTTGTCAAATATTAGTCCAATGTATCGTACTTTGTCTGTTTGAGGAATTTGATGGTCGCCGATAGAAACTGGTTTGCATTTATCTCGTCGGAGTTTGAATGTCATGTGTTGTAATTTGTTAAGGTTTTATCTCATTTCCCACAGGGAATAATATTTTCTCAAATGTATTAAGATATTCCAAACCAGATGTATGTATACATATATATGTGTGTATGTCCTATGAATGGTTGAAATATGGACTATGGGATGTATCCCAAAACCATCCATAAACGACTACGATTCTGAAACTCTTTAGTGGATGAGATAGTAATGTTAATTGTTTTAAATATGACTAATGCATTGTGAAGTAAATCTTTTCAATTATCTAATGGTAACTATCAAGGGCCTCCGCAGGATTTCGCTTAGGGAGAGCAGGCTGGTAAAGTTTTCGTATAGGAGGAAGGAACGTGTCATTCTGACTATATAACGCTGAATTAATTGGTCAAATTAAATTTTTTGAATTGACCCTTGCGGACGCCCGTGGTAACTAGCAACAGTCGAGGAAGTAAGTAAGGTTCGGTCCTCTCATGATCCGAGTTTGGCAGGTACTCTTCTACCCTGTAACAACAACGGCGTGTGGACACTGTCTGTGGTCGGGACACACTCCTGCGGCAGAATCAGCTTCCATAAAGTAGGTAGAAAAAAACTAGTGGCTGGAGCCTGATTTCGGTCAAATTCCCTCCTTCCGCAACTATTGACCATGAAATGGTGCCAAAATATATTTACAAACTAATGAATCCATGATACCACCAATGTTTTTATTTTCTTAACTTTTTAATAAATCCGAAAATTTGGAAACATGGCGGTTCATTTGGTTATTACTGACAGTTGTTTTCTGTTCTCGTCGCTTATATCTAATCTCGTGAAACAGTATGGAAGAACAACGCATAGAAAGTTTCAGTCAACATAATGGAATGGTTAGACCATATACTGAAGTAGTTTAAGGGTGTGAGACCTCTATCTGGCCGTTAAAAAAATGATATAATAAGCATAAATAAATAAGATAAATAGCAACATACCCTGAAAATCGATATTAAAGAAGTTTGTGAATATCAGGTCATTTCCTTTTTCCAAGATAATAATCGTGTTCATTGAACTCATACTCTGTTCGTCAATACTCAAAGAAAAATGGCGTGACCTCCCTAAGTCAGTATTCCATATTTGCCCATCTTTCCTCATTTAGACTTTTATTTATTTACTATGCCGTGAATTCATTTTTAAATTACAATGAAATAAAAACGAGCTCAAAAAGGTACTAAAAATCTCTCGTCTTCCGCTAAACATTTAAAAGAACAATTCGGTTTCTTGTGCATACTTACAAGTTTTGAAAATAACCTTGCTACTAAAATGTAGGGGCTCCAATAAAAACTTTTTTGTAAACGGGATACAATTGAATTATGAGAAATTGAGCAGATTGCTTTATAAACATAAGATTGAAATCTGATATCCATGGTTAGACTAATGCCATTATGATAATCGAAAAGTAATTTATATGCTAGTGACTATCACAATAACTAGATAGGGAAGTGCTAAGCAAGTTATCAACTAGGGAACATTGCAGTAGACATAACGCCAAGAGGAGATCTGAATAAACTACATCTGTTTACATTAGTACTCAAGTGGGACAGAATCAAATAGCCGGATTGCACTTTGAAACCATTTCCATACAGATCGAATCCTGGCTGCAATAATTGAAGGCCCCATTTGAAATGGAAATGGGATACTTCTTCCCAACGCAGGACGAGCCCACCTCCCTAAAGGAATGCGGTACTTATATTTAATTTAAATTTGATTTCCCTTATCGCTACTTTTTTACTCTCTTATCAGACGGTGGTATTTGCATAACAAGGCCAATTAGTTCCATTTCTTTTTTAATAGAAATTAATTTCTCTGATTTTACTTTATGTGGGTAGGAAAACTGTTTGCATACGTCGCTAGCCAAGATACATTGCAAGTAGGTATTGCTATGAGAATAAGATAATTTGAATAAAGAGATAAAAGAAATTTGAATTTTAAATAGGAAATTTTTGAATTTCTTTGAAATTTAGGAAATTTAAAGTATACAGTAAATATGGTAACAACATATTTATTTAAATATTAATGTCTAAACAGTCGTCAGATAATCTTTTCGTAGGAAAATTAAATTCAGCATTCTGTAACATACTGAAAATTTCTTGAGAATGTTCTTAGCCAATGAGAAATGTTACTATTTCGTAGCACTTTTCAAGGATCACTGTCCCACTAATAAAAAATATACCTCACTCTAGAGGATTTTTAAGGGTTTTCCTGAAAGAAAATATAAATGATAACCACTAGGGCCGGTTTTGGCCAAAAAACAACAACAAAACATGGGTTTGGTATGAATAACCAAACATTTCAAAATTTGAATACTAAGATCGTTCCTTTTTGGAGAAAATCTTTGTCGAAGCTATTTTTATTTTTAAAACTACGTTAAATAATATTATTTATTTGAGCGATTATTCTTGTTTTATATAAATTAACCTTAAAATTGTTGTAATTTCGATTCTGCTAGTGTATTTTACTGACATTTAAAAATTTTATTCGTTTCTGTTTTAAATTAATTAATTAGAAGATAAAAGATTCGACCACGTCCGGGATTCGAACCCAGGTCCTCTGCATTTATTTCGGTTATTTGTGAGCAAATTAGTTTATTGCTATTATTCTTTTAGTTATTAAACTTAATGATGGAAGTGAAAATTAAACTAAACAGTTTTCGGGCAAAAATTTATAACATAAATTATTTGTTTATTACCACTTTATTATACTTTCTATTACAAATCTGTTAAGACGAAAGTTGCTTATAATTCAACTAAAATATGGACTTATATCAATATGCACAATATGTGTAAATCAGTTTTCTTTAATAACAAGATCCCTTCCTATAAATTCTGTTTTTTCATTTTTTATTTTCAGACCGTGTTCGGTTATTCAACATTTTGTAATGTGGTCATCGTCTGTACTAAAATGACGAGGGTAAAATGGTCATGAAAGCTCAATAATGCGAGTTTATAACGTTAAAATTTGAATTAGATTAAATAAAGCAGTTAAAAAAAAAATACTAACAAAATCAAAGCATACAGATCTATTAAAAGTTCTATTCGAAACTGCGTCACGATACGTCTCTCAACAAATTATTAAGTCTTCGTTCCAATCTATGTAAAAAAAGGATTTTTTTTTGACATCACAAGTGGGACAGCATATCATAAACGTTCCTCCACGTAGAGGGAGACCACACAAGGATCGGAATCACCGGCTTCTTAATAGAGTTAGGTAGGTTTGTATATTTTTATCAATATATTATCAATTGGACAAATTGAAATTAGATTAATTATCTCAAATTTTTTTATTCAACAGCATTACATAGATGAATGTGGAATACGGCAGAGTTCTGTAATTTTTTGAGACAGAATTAAAAAGCCCAATAAAATGGTCTAAAGCGAATAATGATCCAAACAGAATTTAATACTTAATCAGTTATATATACATATATTTTTGGGGGGGGGGGGAGAAATTGGATGTTCAACATAAGTGAATATTAAGATTTTAATAACATTAAATAAATATTTAATGCACGCAGCATGTCCTCAAGTTAATTAAAAAAATCGAATTGATCAAGTTTATATTCTTGATAAAACAGAAAAGGAGATTAATTTTTTTTTTTTACATTAACCGACGAGGCAGCGTACCATAAACATACCTCCACGTAGAGGGAGACCACACAAGGATCGGAATCATCGCCTGAGAGGTTATGCTTCTCAATAGAGTGAATGTACACTTTTTTTCTTGTGCTGCAAAATGCTGAATATTTAAATCTTTGTATGGCTTCATGACCTCTATTAAAAAAATCTGGTGCGTGCTCGCAATACACAACTTTCACTTACCAACTTACTTAGATTAGAGATTAATGTGTTTTGTTAATTGCCACTTCTCAAAGTTATACATTTTTCCACATTCATTTCTTATTTTTGTTTTCATTTGCTCAAAAAAAAAAAAAAAAAAAACACTAATTTCTTTTATTATTAAATAAAAAGTTTTACTTGTGATAATTCGGCAATGCAAGAATAATACTCCAAGTCGTCTGATTTTACAATTCTCTATGTACTTGTTGAATATTTCATTTAGTTCCGATGAAAAAATAATTTTCATTAAATGAACAGAACGGCTTTAATTATGAACAATGGTCTGTCATTAAAGGCGTACTCCGCCGCATGCGTGTGCTCAACGTATTTTATGTGTTGACGGAATATTTTTCTTATTTCTCCTCTATATGTTTACTTGATTTTCTTCATATATCATATTTAGCCATTTCTTACTTTTAGCCGTGATGAGAGACAGTTAATTTCTCAATATAAACTAAAACAAAGGTACTTTATAGGAAAACAAAAAAGGTCCCTTCCCCATTTACGCCCCCTCAAAAATTTTTAATACTGATAAAACTTACCTAATATTATTGAACACCTAATTTTCATTAAACATGACGAATTTAATCAAAATCATTAAAGCCGTTTTTGAGATAATCGAAAAAAAAGTAAAAATTGGAAAAAAAGTTATGAAATAAAGTGCCCCCTCCGTTTGACCAATTTTGATGAAATGTTTGCTGTCACATCGCGGGCATATACATATGTCAAATACCCAGTTTGATAAAAATCTTTAAAGCCGTTTTTGAGTAAATAAAAAAAACGCGTGAAAATGATACAAAATTTATTAAGTAAAGTCCCCCCTCCGGTTAATCAATTTTGATGAAATTTTGACAGTCATATTTCGGGCATATAAATAGATCAAATACTCAGTTTAATCAAAATCGTTAGAGCCGTTTTTGAGAAAATTGAAAAAAACGTAAAAGTTATTAAATAAAGTACCCCCTCCCTTTGAGCAATTTTGATGAAATTTATGCTGTCACATCGCGGGCATATACCTACACTAAATACCCAATTTCAAGTTCCCACGGTTTATAGTTTTTGAGCTAGTCTGTTCACACACACACACACACACACACAGACACACACACACACACACACACACACACACACACACACAGACCATTTCGCGGGACTTGGTCTTTTGGACTCAGGGGACCCCAAAACGTGTATTTCCGTTGAAAACCGGAAGTCGAAATTTTTCACGATCGCAATACTTCCACTTACTATATATTTCATATATAGGTAAGTGAAAGTAAAAATTGAAAGTCTGATTAGTTAATTTGAACTTAAAAAAAAAAAAAAAAAAAAAAAAATGTAAAACCACAGAAATACAACTAACTGACAAGAATGGTTTTATCCTATAATATTTGGAAAAACCTTATTATATATAAAAGAGATTGTATCAATAATAATCAGATTGAAGGACTTTTGCTGTACGAAATTCTACGTACAATTATTAAACTGGAACTGTATTGGTACCTTAATTACAATAAGTAAGAATATATAATAACTGAAACATATTGTTATCTATATTGGTAATATACAAGCGTTGAAGAACCACACCAATTTCATCATTTTTTAAGCATACCACCAATGAAAAATATCTGGAAACT
Source organism: Aelia acuminata (assembly GCA_911387785.2). NCBI lineage: Eukaryota > Metazoa > Arthropoda > Insecta > Hemiptera > Pentatomidae > Aelia > Aelia acuminata. Next base: position 127,395,684 of record OU426978.1, on the reverse strand, counting down.
TTCAATGATAAAAATAAAAACATGATGAAATTGTGTAGTAGTGGTTCTTCAACCCTTTAAGTTAAACTTCATATTCCCACTGTTGATAAAAGGCATCAATCATTATATCTGTAGCTGCAGCGTTAAGAGTGTTATGCCCAAACTGAAAAATATATTTTTTAAAATTAATTCGCAAATGACTTTACAGATTTATAAAACTTTGTAGGCGACACCTAGGTAAATGAAGTTAAATATTTAAGAAGTAGCTAACTTTGTGCAGTGCTAAATAAACGAATAAATGTGTTAAAAAATCTGCAAAGTCATGTTCGAACAAAGTAAAAGAAATATTTTTTAATTACGGAACTAACGCTCTTTTTAATACCGGAATTTACATTTATATTCTTGCATGAAGCTACCCAAAAATTTCAGTTTAATAATTGTATATCAGAGTATCAAACAATACCCCGACTTTAATGGAATTTATCGCCATTCATCATACTAATTTATTCACAGGAATTAACTTCTTCTTCTTTCACTAGCTCTTATGTGCCTTTCAGCGTAGAGCTCGCTTTGCCTCAGCCCACTTCTTCCAACCGTCTCTGTCCATAGCCATTCGCTTCATCTGGGCCATTGACATCCCCCGATCTTTGCCTATCTTTTCTATATATTCACTGGATGTGATTCGTGGCCTGCCAACTGGTCTGCTTCCTTCTGGCCTCATCTCCATGTACCATTTGACTTTCCTTTCTTCTGGCATTCTGCATATGTGCCCAAACCACTTTAGTTGCCGCTCCTCAACCCTTAACTTCATGGATGGTACGTTGAGCTCTTCTCGGACAATTTCATTTCGGACACAATCCCTTCTTGTTTTCCCCACTACTCTTCTAAGGAACCTCATTTCCGCAGTAGTGAGCCTTTTAATGTGTTTATCAAGGGCAGTCCAGTGTTCGGCTCCGTACAAGAGGACTGGGAGGAATACGGTCTTGAAAACAGTTAGTTTTGTGTTCCGGGCAATTTCTTTTTTACCGACTATGGTACTGTTGATTTAGAGGTACACACTATTCGCTTTCCTCACTCGATTCCCGATTTCTGGGTCCAGCCTTCGATTCCTGCTTACCAGAGTGCCAAGATATTGGTAGGTATCCACGCATTCTAGAGGTTCCCCATTGCAAGTAATGTTTACTTCCTCTTTCGTCCGTCCTACCTGCATCACCTTACTCTTGGTAGGATTTATTTCCATGCCCTTTCTGTGCAGTTCCTCTCTCCACTTCACTACGGCCTTCTGGAGATTCTCCTGTGAGTCAGCTATTAGTACGATATCGTCGGCAAATATGAAGAATTGGGCCAATACTGGGTATAGGTTTCGATAACCTACTACTGCTCTAGGTGATCTTCTTTTGCATATTTTGGCGATCTCGTCCATAAATGCGACAAAGAGAAGGGGACTGAGGCTGTCACCCTGCTTTACACCCTTCATAAACTGAAACGGCTTTGATTCCCTTCCATTCAGGCGAACAACTCCTTTTGGATCTTGGTAAACAGCTTGTATCGCCAGTATAAGTTTATTAGGGACTTTTTTGTTGCGAAGGGATGTCCATATCTCCTCTCTTGGGACGGAATCGAAAGCTGCTCTAAGATCCAGAAAGGCCAAGTAGACACTCTTCCCTCTATCCCAGGCCTTCTCCAAAATCATTCGGAGGGAGAATATATGATCTGCGGTTTGTCGCTGGGGTCTAAATGCTGCTTGTTCTTCTCCGATTTCTTGTTCGATCCGTCTCCTTAGTTTCTGCTCCAGGATTCTAGAGTAAACTTTATAAGCTACAGGAGATAGGCAGATGGGCCTGTAATTATTACAATCATTTTGGCACCCCTTTTTATGAATTGGCACGATTACATTAAACTCCCATTCCTTGGGAATTCTGTTTTCATCCCATATTTTCTGGAAGAGCGTCTGAAGTTTCTTGATGATTTCCTTTCCCCCATACTTAATCAGCTCTGGGGATATTTCATCTTTTCCTGCTGCTTTTCCTGACTTCAATCTTTCGACTGCTAGCGAAACTTCATCTTCATCTATAGTGTCTTTCTCCTCCAATTCATTTTCAGATACGGGATCTGAATTAACAATATATTGAATTATTATGAAGGATAAAAGGACAGTCGTTCAGTTTAACATATTGTGTATATGGTTATTTATTAAAATTCTCTATTATAATAAATAAAACAAGTGTTTAATAATAATTTATTTATTTTTATATACTGTAGAAAATGTACTGGAGTGAATCGAAGACACTGCTGAAATTTTGATGTAAGTTTTATAAAAGTTATTTCACGGTGCTTGTCAGATGAATTATTCAGATACATTCCCTCTTTTGAATCAGGGTTAATTTTTTTTATCCTTTTACCCCTAGCCGACAGGCAAAAACAGGGAACAAACTCCCAGATCTAAATAATTAGTAGGAATCCTTCCTTTTGCGGTGGGCCCCCTGAAAGGAGAAGAAAGAGGGGAAGAGGAATTATTTAATACCTCTTCTAGGAGGGGGGAATGGGGCTCAAGTTTAAATCCCTGGGGAACGGCGGCACCCCCAACGTCTTGTCGGTTAAAATTGAATCAGACTCGGCTAATAAGTCAGCCGAACCCCGAGCAGTAGTAACTAGCAGTTCCACGTTAAAAGTTACCCCCCTCTGCCCTACCATCAGCAAAGCTAAGTTTATTACTTCTCATCATTCGTACTCAAGGCATATATAACCAGCTCTGAATATATCTCTTATACACTTTATGGTTCTTTTAGAAGAAATAGTTTCTGTTCTACTAGGGCTTTAAATTATATAACTGGGTAAATGTTAGATAATTTGAAGCCCTAGTAAAACAGAAACTATTTCTTCTAAAATAACCATAAAGTGTATAAGAGATATTTTGTTTCGATTTTTTTTTTAATATTTCTTCTTCCCTTTTAGTAATTGTTAAAATTTTGAATTTTTTCTAAAAAGTATAAATTTGCTAATTCAAACAATAAAAAATGGAGAAGTGATAATATTTTATAAGATCCATTTTTGTAACAACGGGGCATGAAGAAGTGCATGTGCATATGTTTGATACGATTGTGACTTGTTACAAAGCCTTCCTCGGTTGTAATTAAAGAGAGAGAGAGATAAAAAAAACTCTCTTTTATTCGAAAAGTTCAGAAACCCTTTCATGCAATGTTCCAACATTGAAAAAAGTAAGTTTACAACAGTATAGTTATGTAAACTATAATCATTTGCCCAGGCATCGGAACCCGAAAAACTTTGGGAACCCCTAGCTTAATATGGATTTCTTGGACAAAAACCTTTCACCTGATAGTGAATGTGGTGATGGGGAAAAAATATTTGCAAAGAGTTAGAGCCGAAAAAATTAAAAAATCTGGTGCGTGTGAGCAACACACAACTTTCACTTACCAACTTACTTAAATAAGAAATTAATGCGTTTTGTTAATGCCACTTCTCAAAGTTTCAAATTTTTCCACATTAATTTCTTATTTTTGTTTTCATTTGCTCTATAATCCCTTCATTTTAATAATGAATAGAACATTGTAATAATGATAACGCTTACCTGATATTAAATAACACCTAATTTTCATTAAACATGACGAATATGATGAAAATCGTTAAAGCCGTTTTTGAGATAATCGAAAAATTGGAAAAAAAGTTATGAAATAAAGTGCCCCCTCCGGTTCATCAATTTTGATGAAATGTTGGCTATCACATCTTTGGCATATACATACATCAAATACACAGTTTGATCAAAATCGTGAAAGCCGTTTTTGAGTAAATAAAAAAAACACGTGAAAATAATACAAAATTTATTAAGTAAAGCCCCCCCCCCCACCGGTTGATCAATTTTGATGAATTTTTTACGGTCATATCTCAGGCATATTAATACATCAAATACTCAGTTTAATCAAAATCGTTAGAGCCGTTTTTGAGAAAATCGAACACAACGTAAAAAGTTATTAAATAAAGTACTCCCTCCCTTTGAGCAATTTAGATGAAATTTTTGCTGTCACACCGTGGGCATATAAGCACATTAAATACCTAATTTCAGGTTCGCACGGTTTATAGTTTTTGAGCAAGTCCGTTCACACACACACACACACACACACACACACACACACACACACACACACACACACACACACACACACACACACACACACACGCGCAAACAATCGCAAACACACACACACACACGCAAACAATCGCAAACACACACACGCAAACACACACACACACACACACACACACACACACACACACACACACACACACACACACACACACACACACACACACGCACACACACACACACACGCACGCACGCACGCACACAAACACACAGACCATTTCGCGGGACTTGGTTATTTAGACTCAGGGGACCCCAAAACGTGTTTTTCTGTTGAAAACCGGAAGTCGAAATTTTTCACCATCGCAATACTTCCACTTATTATATATTTCATATATAGGTAAGTGAAAGTACAAAGCATGGTTATGGCAGAATATATTAGATATTAGGGAAAATAGTGACACATTATAGACTATTTTCCAAACAAAAATTAAACCTAGACTATACATTAGAAAAGTTCCTAAACCAGGGATATCGAAGCGCTAATATCGATTTTTTCATTAACAGAAATACCGGCCTAGAATTACCGAAACTATTAAAACATGGGACTTGAAATATCGAGATTCAATATTTTCATCGATATGATAAACATTTTTGAAAATCTTGTAATTTAAAAATATGAATCTCAATATAAATATCAATTCTTTACCTGATAGGCGAAGGAGTAATTTTCTCAGTAAGTAAATTAATGCAAACATGTGGCTATTCATATTTTTTGTGTTCCCTGAAGTCTATATTATTATAATATATATATTATATATATATATATATATAATATTTATCCATTATATTAATTTATTATTATGGACCATATTTTATATTCATTTAGCTTCTTTTAATTTTACCAACATATGTCTTTATTAAAAGTATATTTATAAAATAAAAATAATCGAAATCGTTATTAATGAAAAATAAATCGATAGGCGTTGATGACTTAAACGTTTTACGCCTCTAAACAACAACATACCAACAAAAAATAGATTATTTATCTGTGAAATGCAAAATTATCATTGAGAATATAACATTGTATCCTCCGTTAAATATTAATCAGATTTTTCAAGCTGATGGATCACGATACTTCTATTATCTCTGAAAACTATTCATTTGAAACATATTGAAATTATCCGGAGGGCCACACTGAAGATGGGAGTTTATTTAACACTTTTCCCTGAAATGTATAACCTCGAAGAGAATTAGAACAGGTGAACCAGAAGAGAGAATACCACGCATAAAGCAAACACTTCCGGAAGATTTATTGTGTTTGTTTCGGTAAGGGAGAGAAAGATAGAGAGAGAGAGTGAGAGAGAGAGAGAGAAAGTGAGAGGGTGTTGGTTAGTGGAGGTTTAGGGTGGCGGGGAGAGGTAAAACCTCATCCCATATGACCTCAGCAACGAAGAAAAGTCCTTCAGTTCCCTCATTTACAAGTCATTTATTTACAAACACTCAATGAAAAAAAAAAAAAAAAAAAACAGAAAACAAAACAGCAAACGAACACTCAATGAATTCAATCTAAGTAATGGCATAGCAACATAGAACTCCTAAATGGTTGAGGAACGAATCTGGAAAAAAATTTTCTTCAATGAATTGAGGGGCTAACGTCCGGGAAACAGAGCGAGATGCAGACAAGGGTAACTTTGTCTTATGTGTGCATATCTAACTGAACATTTTTGTTTGATAGTGCTGTTAAACTAACCAGAAGTATCAGGCCCGAATGATTTTCAAGTACTATACGTGACAGGCTGTTCCCACGAAGAAAGCAGAAAAAAAAAATCAATAAACTCTAATTTAATTTTTTGAATATCTCAGACTTATTGACTTGATTCATGGCACTCGTTAGAGATCTCTATCCTAATTATTGGCAAAATTTAGGACTTCCACTTAGGACCATAGCATCGTCCGTTTAGCCCTAGTGCTAGTGGCATAAAGTAACGTTATTTATAATAACAAATAAACATCATTCTAAGCTTTCCAGATGTTAATCAGAGAAATAATGAAATCTTCTTGATTGCTAGACCAAAACAGGTATGGTGGATATTTGCAAAGATCAAGCTGAAAGAATCGAACTAGCTTCCGAAGTAGTAAAAATGTTGATGTGAATGTGAATAGTGAAAAAAATTTAGATTAGACTAAATAATGCTTATAAGCGTTCTGTAATGTAAGTGAATTCATCTGATGATGCTAAACTAAATGATGTTGACGATTTTTTCACGTCACAGAAGATGATTTTTACATTTGAAATAATTTGGAAGGACTTACTTCACTTACATTCCTCCCAATTCAATATCAATCAGAAGATTCTTTTTTTGGTCAAGAAAATTACCCACACTGATAAGTACCATGAATCTAACATTTGGCTACTAAAGGTTTTTTTAATTTTATAATACATAATTTTTGTTGTTATTTTTTCTTTTACAAAAAAAGAAAGGGATAGTGATAGATGACAATAGATAATATATGAGGGAACATTTACATAACTTTTGTTTTATTTTCATATTTAATAATTTACTTATTGTGTTAATGTTGATTACTTATATGGTGCAATTTTTATGAAGGCAAAAAGAAAATTCTGAAGATGGAAGCAATTCCGAAATATGTATGGTTAAAAAATGTAAGATTTGTCTTGTTTTTTTAATAAATATGTAAAAATAAGGAAGATTTGATATCTCATCACTTAAATATTTTAATATAATTTAGAAAAGTTTTTAGAGTGCTGCTACCGGTAGTTCCTATGCAAATTTGTTCATGCCATTCATTTTAATTTTGTACTCACCTCTTAGCTTTGTATTTATTTGTAATACATATGATAATTTTAAAAGATATAATTAAAAATTCCATCACATCGTCTGAAGATTAAAGCACGGGATCTAAGAACTTGGCCGATATTAATGGGAAGAGTTTTGGTGAATATTTAGGGGAGGAATGAGGAGGGGGGGGGACGAGGGTTAGTAGTGGGGGGTGTGGCAAAAGGACACTGCTATTTAATCAGACTGGAATTGATAGGAGAAGGGAATGAGGGATTAGCATGCCATCACGGAGGGTGGCCAATGTGACGGAAGTAACTTGTGCGCACTTTGTAAGGCCTTTCTTTCTCAAAGCAATTATTTCTGCACAGCGCCTTATTTCTGCCAATATTCACTTTTTCTATTCCTCTGATTCATTACCATTGTTTTTCTTTTGCCCCATTTATTCCGCATTCTCCACCACTTTTTCCTCATTTTTTTCACAACTTTAGAAGAGTAAGAAAAGTAAAAAAAATGTTTCTGAACTCCACTCCTTTAAGACGAATAACTGAACGAAAAATATTTGTAAAATTTATCATAATTTTCAGCCCAGGCAACTTTACACCAACAGTTACCAACTTTTTTTTCGTTCTTATTTATGTTATGTAATATCTTACAGAAAATGACAAAAAACAAACAGTTGGCCAGGATAAATATATTTGGTACTAAAATATTTCGGCTATTCTCGTTTTATCCACTTATAATCGTTTTCTTCCTTTTGGCAACATCTTTTTTTCACGTTTGTGTGGCAAATCTTCTGTTTAGTGACCATTCAGAAGCGGGTCTCCTTCTATGGAGATAAAATGGCTTGGGCCTAATTTTGTTTTCCACACGTACACAATTTGTAGTACGAGTAATTATTCCTATTATCAGCTGAGGAATATCGTTCTTCGGAAGAAAAAGTGTTCAGTATTTCTCAGGAATCTGGTTGGTCCTAGATGAGTATCAAAAGCAGTGTATTTTGCGAAAACATACTCAGCAGTCTCCAGGACACAGCAGTAGAGGGGTAAATTATTCTCACCAAAGCTATGAAGCTCAGCTTGAAACCTCACATACCTTGTGAAATATTGCGATATCCAGTAATCCGGGAGAAATTATTTCGCTTCAATAACAGACCGGATGCAAGGGAAGTACTTCCTCAAATTAGCCTCCTACGAAGTTGTAACCAATCGCCGGTTCCATTGCTCTATCGGATTCTCCCCATGAGCCCTATTTCGATGAATTCTTATGTCCTATTGAAATTAACTTGTGTATTCTGACAATGTCTGACAACAAAGTCTCCCACGTTACCATAAAGACTCTTCTCGAAGAAAACGGAAAGTTAAAAAAATGTCCTCCCAGCATCGAATTTTAAAATCGTTAGTATTTTCCAATTCTAAGCCACTATTATCATCACAGTAGTTTACAATTTTAAAAATCCGAAAAGATAAAAAAAGAAAACAATTTTCACAATGGAATATTCCTGTCGTTTTTTTTTTTAAATGATTATTGTTTTTTCAAAATTATCGCTTTGTATATTGGACCCTCTTTCGAAACGATACAATGTTGACGGCTAAATACTAATAAATTTTTTATAACTTTAATAGAATATTTTAATAATAGAATTATAAACATTCCCAGCCACAGAAGTAAAAGTATCCGTAAAAAATTAACTAAATACCGAAGTACTCTCGGATACTCGGGTATCCGGGCTGACGGATACGAATAGTCACTGTATCCGTAGCTGACGGATACGAGAAGTATTGAAAATATTTGAGGGATTCGAGTACAGTATACTAGTACTTTTTTACTCGGATAGTGCCCAACTCTGGCCTGTACTGCGAACTAGAGGTGGGCCCCACACCGAGATCTTCTACAACTTAAAATTCTCAAAAATTAATAGCTTAAAAAAAAAACCTTAAAAAGCCAAGGGGCGGTAAAATTAAAACAGCAATAAAAGAAAAGCTAGTAACTGATAAATATGGGGTTAAAAAAAAAAAAAAAAGTACGCTACTTACACGAGGGCATATAAATATTTAAGACATGAAGCCACTGAAGCACGTGTGGTCACCAGAAGCTCCCAAAAACAGAGGATATTTTGAATATCAGCAACAAATTTTAAAACTACAGGTAGCTTATGTAATTAAATACTATAATTATGTGGTCTACAAGGTTTTTACCCACGACATCTAATCGATCCCCGTATACATAATAATAAGGCATCTACCTCCTGTTCTTCGATGCCTCTTGTACCCGAACTGGCATCTACGAACTTGCAATTTAGAAAAAATATATGGGTTTTAAAACTGATTGAATGTCCGAAGTTTTCAGTAAGCATAAGGAGAAGAACAAAAGTGATCTATTCCGTCAAGATGCACATGTTATTGAGAAAGGTTACCAAGGATAATACGGTAATGATAACATATAATAATAAGAAGACTAAATTGTTTATTTATTTGTTCAGGGAGTAAGCATACACTAAAATTTAAACGGGACTAAAAATTTACTTCTGTTACATTAGCTAATTTAGTGAACCTAAGACGAAAGACAGTTCGGATTCCGGGCCGGGATAGCCGAGCGTGTAGGAGCGCGACCCGTTGTTGCACGCTCGAGCCGAACGGCGGCGGTTCGAATCCGCCCTGGGAGGGTTGACTTTTATTTCGTGGAGGCCCCACGGAATAAATCTCAACCCTCCCACCATGGTTAGAATAGGTTGGTTACACCTGTAGAGTAACCCCCCGTATGCCACACATGGCCAGGTAGGGGTACAGAACAAAAAAAAAAAAAAAAAAAAAAAAGTTCGGATTCCAGAGAAGAACTTGGAAAAAAGTTCGGCGAAAGATAAAAAAAAAAAAAAATGGTTCCAAAAGAAGATATAAAACGGGGTTTCAGTAAATATTACAATACATCCTCGATTCTATGTAATATATATATTTAGGGGATAGAATATATATATATATATATATATATATATATATATATATGTATACGAGTATATATAATCTTTTTTTTACAAATATACAAGTTTTTATACAAAAATTGTTCCTATTTAGTTAGTTCATAAATTGGATATTGTATTCGGGCTTCATTAATACTGAATAAAGTTCATAAAAAATAAAATATATATATCATTACCCTATTCGCTTTAAAATGTTTGTTTTAATAGATAAAAATATGTAATTAACTCAAACAGTTTGGGGGAAATAGTGGTAAAATAGAAATGAGGTAGAGAATTCCCAACAACACTTTTATATAAAATTCCATTAGTATTTCGCATTTAATGCAGCAATTTAGAAGGCGGAGGAAGTAGAGATAGCGCGGGCCGGCAGAGACATATAGTTGCCTGGAGGGACATAAAAGGGCAGGTCTGGAGAGAGCTGGAAATTGGAAGTTTTAACAGTCTCTTTGAGGGGGGGGGGGGGGATTTCGGGCGGATAACTAAAGGCCACGGTTGAGGGCTCCAAGAAAAAAATAAAACAGGTAGCCATAATGACAGGGCACCTTCCAGTTTTAATTCGGCTAAATGGTGGGCTCAGGTAGCCCGTATCCTCCATCTAGGCCCACCGCCGTCCTCTTCTCCACTTCCTCCCATCTCAGCGTAGCCGTTGTTCGGACTCAACAGTTATTATGGTTTTCGAAATCATACGTCTCCATAACGACCGAGCCACTGAGTAAAGGTTTGATCATACAAACGATAATCTAAGCTGCTCTATAAAGCGTATTTGCCCTGTAATAATTCAAACATACAATCATACTATTCAAACATACTTATGGCTACCAGCTTTTATTGAAAACTATAAAAGGGCAAGCTAAAAAGATTTTTTTTTTTGGCACCAAGATTTGTTATCAAATCCTATTTCGCCAAACTGTTCCGTTAGACTTTAAAAACCTAATTAAAATAAGCTTTTAACATAAGTATTACTGATTATTTTTCAGAAAAACTATTATTACTTTTTTTTGAGATAATAATAAACAATGAAAAAAGGGGTGACGGCTTAGTGACCCTAGTGATATCTTTATATCGGGAAGTTTATTTCGTTGAGAAAGTTACACAATTTATGGGCTGTGTCTTTATAGATCGTAGCATTTCCTCACCATCATCTATGATTCGCGATCCCAGGCTAATTTTCCTCTCCTTTTTAAACTTTTTACATTGGTATACAATGTGTGTTGGATCCTCAGGGCATAGGCATGTCGGACAATCACCGCTCTTAATTAAACAGATTAACTTGAACAATTTATTAGTTCTTCCATGATTTATTCTAATCTCGTAAGCTTAATTAAGTCTGGACGGTTGACATGGCGTTTAAGAGTCGAGAACCATGGAATCAGAGTAACCTTCTGGTGCACATCGCAGTGGTCCTTACCTTTCGAAGAACATTGCCACTCGTAAAATAGCTGCCAGTCTTTTATTATTGTTCCTGTCATTACTCTGGTAATGTCCAATAATGGAATCTTGGCGTTATCTCGGTGAGTCTGATTTTGATTAGCTGCTTTGTCTGCCTGCTCATTTTTCGACAGGCCCACGTGACCCGGAACCCATTGGAAATAGTAGTAGTTATTAGCATTTTGTAACGCACAAATAATTTTATAGGAAATCTATGTTTTTGATTTATTTAAATGGAAAAATTCTAGGTGTTGACACGCAGCTGCTGAATCTGTTAAAATAACTATTTTTTTCATGAACTATGTTTTTTCAGCGTATGTTATGGTATATAGAATGGCACAATGTTCAGTACTGAATATGCTGAATTTGGATGGCACTGATAAAGAGATCTTTTTTTTCATAATATTTTTAGCATTTCCAATTTATAGTAACAAAAATATTTTAACACTAATGTGGGTTTAAAATAACTTGTATTGACGTTGAATTACAAATTTACAATGTCAGAAAAAAACAATTTAAGCTCAAATTATTAACGATGTTACAAGAAGTAACTTTATATAGTAATACTACTATATAAGTAATACAAATAGTAACTACTATTGACAATACAGTGACACAAAATTAACGATATGCTTCGATGTTCATGACAAGCCTAGTCCAAAGGTTCTTTTATATAGTCCGGAAAATTACAAAAGGACGTAAAATATTCCTTTCACATCTAGAACATGTCATTAAATATACTAATTCAGTTATGCAACCGTTCCGACAAAAGTACGGATCTCTTAGTTAAAAGAGAAATAATCATCTATTCCTATTTACGTCACAAAATTATCCCGATTATTTCCATTATAATCTGATGCTCAATATTATATTCTGGGTCCACCAAGAATTATGACATAGTATTTCTTGCGTTGACACCACTTTGGTAAATAGTTTTTTTGTGACACAAGTTTTTACAAATAGTTCTTTGCCCAAAATATTACTGCAACAAAATTATTCATTAATATGATCGAAATACGTATATTTCTACTATAGAGAAAAGTTTACAATGCAATATTTTAATTAATCCAATCTTAGTTCGTGGCTGACCACCATTTTAAATTATTTTTAAATAATTTATTTTTTTGAAGAGAAAAGATTTGGCTCCGCCGGGAGTCGAACCCGGGTTTCCTGCGTTACATGCGAGGATGCTAACCACTACACCACAGAGCTCGGCTCAAGGCAGAGCAAATCCTTCCTCTTCACTGATACCTACTCCCCCTATCTCACAAGTTTTGTGAGTAGTAGCGGGAGGTGGACAAATTTTGTCCAATTTATGATATTTATTGACATAAGTCAATTTTTTAAATTATTTTAATTAATCCAATTTGATGCAATATTTTATTATTTAATTTTATTTTACCTGGTTTACCTGGTATGAAAAAAGTGCATATCAAAATGTTGGGATTAAGATAATTAAATTAAATTAAAAGAAAATTAAATTAGCGGTTTATAATTTATAAATTGGGGGATATTCCGCCTAAATGGAAAGACGTTTTACTGTCCATATCTATATAAAATGAAATACAAATAAAATATGTATTGATATCAAAATTTTAAAAATAAATAAAATTTCTTTATGTATAACATATTGCTAATATCATCACTTTTATAATTTAAGTACTAGCTGTATATCCCGGCTTCGACCGGGGAATTTCATTTTTCTAATGCGACGGTCTATTTCGTAAAAAAAACAATGTAAAGCGAGATCATAATAATTTTTATAACAATAAAGGATATACCCAGAGATCGATTGAAGTTTAGCAGTTTTAATATGGACAGGTGTTCGCACTTGGTATGAAAGAACCACTGAGCGAAATTTGGAGAATTTAGAACTAACGGTATGGATTTCTATAAAGAACAACCAAACAAACAGAATTATATCTTTATCTACATAGATTAAATATGAATTATTTTCAACAATCTAAATCATAGTTCATTCCTGATTGCTGACTGATTCGCATATATTTTTATTTTTCGAAATTTTTGGTATACTGGTGTAGAAACAGCTTTTTTAAAATTTTTTTCTTCTGATCTTCTGATCTAACAATTATTTTAATATTTCATGGACCGGCTAGTACCAGTTTGTAGTGTATTTTAATAGTTAATTCTAATTAAACGTCAAAAAGGTAGATATACTATTTTACAAGCTTTAGTTACGTCCTTTCTCCATTTTTTTTTTTTTTTTTTTTTTTTGGATGTTTGTATTAACTCGCTTTGCATGGTGAAGAGCTTCACCGGTTAACCAGACTAGCTTATAAACTGGATTTTCTGCTCTTGACAGCAGTTAGAAAATTGAGATCAAAGAACTTGGTGGTGAGTGAAATCAAAACATAACGTGCGTTGTCGTCGAAAAAATAAGGCCAGAGATGTGGCGGAGCAACCTATGTTCCATTATAAACTTGCTTGCAAAATGATTTTTATTTGTTATTTATTTATTTTATTTTTTATTTAAAGAATTAATACATTCTGCCACAATCAAGGGCATTAATATTAGAGCTGTAAGGACACATTCACTCACTAAATATATACAAATGTACATAAAAAGAAAAAAGTAATAATCATAAATAAAATATGAGCCTAGAAATGGGAAATAAAAAAACAAAATAACAATCAGAAAAATTAAAGAACACACATTCATACCTATTTACAATATATACATTCAGCCTGGGAAACTCCGACTCGTGCTTTGCAGCCCACTTATGGAAGGCAAAGCAAGACTCTAGGAGATCCCAGTGCTTCTCTCCCAGCCGCGTCACTAGTTAAAAACCAGTGGAGGCTAGGTGAGAGCACTCAGCTTCAATTATGCCGGACATGAGTGGAGAAGCTGGCCAGTGCCAGGACTCCGATAGTATTTTACAAGAGGTCTCTTGGCCACTGCCGTTTCAACCTTCTGGGAGGATTGTAGGGATGGTTGGGGCATGATAGGGATTGAGCTGAAGGATTGGGATGATAGGAAAGGTTCTGGTGAAATTTTGAGAATCTGGATGGGATAATGTCTAGGACAAATGGAATGTTGAGGTCGTGATGTAAGGTTTTGTTTGTGACATAATATGGGGCATTGACAATGGTTCGAAGGACTTTGGACTGGAAAGACTGGATACGTTTAATGTTCGAAGGTTTTGCCGTTCCCCACAGTTCGAGGCCGTAGGTCCAGATTGGTTTTAATATGGTCTTGTAAATTAATAATTTGATGTCAGTTGAAAGTTGAGATGTTTTGTTTATTAGTCTATATAATTGTCCAAATCTTCGATTGAGTTCTTGTCTTTTAAGTCTAGTATGTGGGTTCCAGGTTAGTCTTTTGTCTAAAAGGAATCCCAGGTATCGGACTGTGTCTGAGACAGGTAGCTGTATTGAGTTGAAAAGGATTGGTGGAAAGGAGCTGCGTCGAAGGGTGAAGGTGATATGTTTACATTTTGATTCGTTTATTTTGATGCGCCAGTTGCTGCACCAGTGCTCAATCAAGGAGAGGTGACTTTGGAGGTTCAGGGATGCTGTTTCAGGATTCGGATGGGATGAAAGGATGGCGGTATCATCGGCAAAGGTTGCAAGAAAGGTGTTGGGGTTCGTAGGGATATCGGCGGTACAGAGGATGTAGAGAACTGGACCCAGGACGCTGCCTTGAGGGACAACGGCCTGGATTGCATGTTAATCGGAGATTCTGTACCGCAGCGGACTTGAAAGGAACGATTCGAGAGATAGGATCGAAGGACTAGGTATAGGATTTGGGGTAGATGGGTTTTGAGCTTGAAAAGCAAACCATTGTGCCACATCCGGTCGAAAGCTTGCGCTACGTCCAGAAAGGCACCAGTGCAATATTGCTTGCTTTCAAGAGCATAGGAAATATGATCGACGACCCGAAGACCTTGTTGGACTGTGGAAGGGGCAGAACGGAATCCAAATTGATGTGATGTGATTATTTGGGATTCTAGTTTGGGTAGGATTCTTTTAAGAAGGATTTTCTCAAAATTTTTTGAAAGGATCGGGAGTAGACTTATTGGTCTGTAAGATGAGGTGTTGTTGATGGGTTTGCCTGGTTTAGGGAAGAGAATGACTATGGAATGTTTCCAGAGCAAAGGAAAGTAGGTTGTGCGAAGGATACAGTTGTATAGGTATGTGAGGAATATAATGGCTTTTTTGGGTAGTTGGCGAAGGATCTTAGACGAGAGGAGGTCATGTCCCGGGGATTTACTGGATTTCAGTTTATTAATAAGGAATTTGACCTCAGAGGGGATGACCGGTTTAGGAGGTAGGGAGAGAGGTATGGGCGAAGTTAGGAAGTTAGGAAGTTAGGAGAAAAAAAATTCCTTTGTTTCAGCGGTGTGGGTGGGATTTTGTTCAGGATGGGGAGTAAACGTGTTACAAAGGTGCTTGGCGAATTCTTCTGCTCTGTCCTCATCTGACAAAGCCCAGGAGCCATCCTCACGCCGTAGGGGATGGGAGATGGACCGGTATTTTAGAATCCTTTTGGTAACTTTTTAGAGGGAATTGTCGGAAGTGGATAGAGAGGAGAAGTAGGAACTATAGGTTTGCGATCTAAAGGCAGCTCATTTCTTTTTTACAAGTTTGAATGTGGTTGTATGATTTCCGATCGTCAGGATGCCTGGTGCTTTGCCAGTGGGACCTAGAACGTCGCTTCGCTCGGATAAGGTTAATAAGATCCGGGGGTATGGAAAACTTTTTGCGGTGTTTCGGTTGTGAAGGAGGTGAGGATGCTGACCAGATTGCTTGTTGAATTAGGGTGGTAAAGGAATTTACGGCATCGTCTAGGTCTTGAGGAGTTTTTAGGGACACTCTGAGGTCTATTTTGTCATTCAGGATTTCTCTGAAGAGGTTCCAGTTAGCTGGACCCCTAAGGAATGAGGGTGGGGATAGCTTTGGAATTGGTGATGTTGAAAGGGTAAGTAATAGGGGACTGTGGTCTGAGGAAAGGTCGTCGAGCCTTAAAATTGAATAATTTAGAGGCCCTAGACCATTGTGGATGAAAAAATCAAGGAGATCGGTTGGCCAATATGTGGGGGTGTCCGGGGAGAGGATGTTGCTATGATGGGAGTTGATAGCTGATAGTAAGGTTCGCCCTCGGGAATTGGTCGTTCTGGCTCCCCATTGCTGGTGCTTGGCGTTCAGGTCTCCTCCTAAAAGGAAATTGTTTCCTAAGGAATTTAGGAAAGAAGTGAGTTGGGATTGGGAAATGGATAATTTAGGCGGGGAATATGCTGCGGCAACAGTTAAAGGGAAGGATAAGGTTTTGATTAAGACTGCAGAAGTCTGTAGGAAATCGTGGACTGGTAGGGGGACAACATGATGGGATAGGGATTGATGGATCAAGACAACAGTGCCGGCATGTGCTGTTCCATCAGGGTGGTCTGTGCGGTAGATATGGTAGTGAGGTATGTTGAATATTTGTTTACTAGTTAGTCGGGTTTCTGTTATAAGGGCTATGTCAATATTTTTATCATTCAGTAATGCAGTAAAATCATTAGTGGTTTCTAACACCATTCGCGTTCCAGAGAAGAATGGATAGGGATTCGATTGAGGACATTTAAGAATTTCTTGGCGGGGGGATAAGATTGGAGACTACATTTGTAAGTAAGGTTGTGGGGTATGCCTTCACTTTGTATCGTGAGGTGACACAACCCCTAAATTAGTTATCTTTAAGTGGACTGTATGGGAAAATTGAATAAGATACGTCTTAGATTATAATATATATCTATTAACCTATTTACAATGAATAAAAAGGGGGAAATAAAATGTAAATAAAACAGGAACAATTCTGGTTAGTGATGTGAGTATGAAAATAAATAATAGATGAAAATGAAATTGCGGAATAATATAAATTAAAGTAATTATATCGGTGACGAAACAGCATGTTGAAATTGTAGGTGAATTTTAACTAGGTTGACTTACAGCGAATTTGGTTGGCCATTCTTCTCTTCTGCCTCCTCTCAGGAGCCCAAGGGGCTGTTTTCAATCTACTCCTTCATTATAAGATTCATTTCAGCAACGAGAAAATTGTAAATGTACCAGGCCTGGATAGTGACTTACAGTTCACGAGACTAGATACGTTGGTCACGTGAGGATTCACGTGAGGTAGCTTAAGATGGAGCTTTAGAGATCCAACAAACCGCCCACCTAAATTGAGTGGGGCTCGATTTACTTCTGTTAATTGATGAGACCCAGAAGAAATTTGCTGCTGGTCGATGAAGCTACTTGAATGCTATAATTATACAAAAAAAATAAAAGGTACATTGGTAAAATAATAAAATTATACAAGAAAAGAAAAGGTACATGGGTATAGTGCTTCATTCACCGCATGGATAAAGATTAAAGTAATAAAGATATATACAAGTTGTCCTTCAGGAGGAGAAAATAAAAGAGATTTAGCAATGCAAAATAAAATACATCTTCAGCGACGTAATCGCAATAAAAGAAATTAAAGGAATAAAAAAGAGAAGGATAGGAAACAAAGGGAAAGAAAAAAAAAAAAATTACTTCCCTGAGTTATGCTCCTGCTCAGGGTGAAATAAAGGAACAAGGGATGTGACAGCCCTGGTAAAGAGACTGCCTGAAGGGGTTCTCACTGAGACAGTACGAGTGATTCTATCTCTCCCTGGGTAGATTTCTACCACTCTGGCTACAGGCCATTGTCCTAACCATGATTTCTTCTCTAACAAGATGACTAGATCACCTGGTTTGATACCGGGAGCCTGACGGTTCCACTTGGACCGCTGCTGAAGGGTGTGTAAGTACTCCTTGCGCCAACGGTTCCAGACATGAGCTATTTGTGCTTGTATGATCCGCCATCTATCATGATGAGAGTAAGACGTGTAGTCGATTTCTGAGGGTTCAGGAAGAGCGTACAGTGGGGCTCCAATCAAGAAATGTCCTGGAGTCAAGAAATCGTAATCTAATACGTCTTTTGTCAGTCCGCATAAAGGACGAGAGTTAAGAAGAGCCTCGATTTTTGCAAACGTTGTCGATAGTTCTTGATACGTAAGGGCGTTTCTGCCAATAGATGCGGCAAGTAAGGACTTTACAGACTTCACTCCGGCCTCCCAGAGTCCGCCAAAGTGCGGGGTGCGTGGCGGAATGAATTTCCATTCTATCCCTTTCGGTGATAAATGCTTTACGACAGAGGCTTCTGCATCATTTTGAAACCGATAAACGTCTTTGAGAAATCTTGAGGCCCCGACGAAATTGGTTCCGTGGTCAGACCAGATGCACTTCGGAACGCCTCTTCTTGATATGAATCTTTCCAATGCGTCCAAGAATGCAGTAGTGGTAAGGGAGGATACCAGTTCGAGGTGCACTGCTTTGGAAGCAAAGCAAACGAACAGGCTAAGGTAAGCCTTGCTGACGGGCGCATTCCTCCGACTTGATTCCTTAACGAGGAATGGACCGGCGTAGTCCACCCCGACTTCAATAAATGCACGGAACTGTGAAAATCTTTCCTTGGGTAAAGGTGCCATGAATGGAGTTGTGGGCTTGGCCATTAAGGTGCGGCATCGGACGCATCGTGTAAGGCAATTTCGGACTAGTTTCCGGGCTCTAGGAATCCAGTATTTGCTCCTAATAAGAGACAAGGTAAGCGTGGGTCCAGCATGAAAATGCCTTTCGTGCACATCTTGTATTATCAGTCGGGAAAGTGGAGACTGATATGGAATAAGGATGGGATGTTTTCCTATGTAGTTTAAGGGTGCGTCTTGCAACCTGCCGCCCACCCTGAGAACACCCCGCTCATCCAGAAAAGGTGCTAGCTGCGCGAGGGTCCTAGGGATGTCAGATGTTGGCTCGAAGATTGCCTTTGGAAAATATTTGCGTTGGGCATACCAAGCGCATTTGATTTCGGCATCGAAGAACTCCTCCGCAGTGATCGGACCCGAACTAGGTGGTGAGGTGTTTTTTCTTCTCAAGAAGCGTAGGATTCTCGCTATAGTCCTGATCAGCGTTGGGTAAGATGAGAACCGGGAGATCCAATCTTCTTTGCTCGACTCAACCTTTGGTACTTCAAAATTAGTCATAACTATTGTGTTCTCCCTAGGTTCGAACCAATTAGGAATGGGTGATTCAAGCCATCTAGGGCCGTACCACCAAAGGTCGTGAGTTTTAAGCTTACTTGGTAGGCAACCACGCGAAGCAATGTCGGCAGGATTTTCTTCAGAGCTTACGTGTCGCCATTGTCCCAGGGGAACGACGCTCAAAATCTGTGAGACACGGTTTGCCTCGAACACTCGGAGATCGTGGACGGGAGTGTTCAACCAAGCGAGCACGACCTCGGAATCGGAGAAGCAAATGGCTTTTTCTGAAAGGGATTTAGGTATCGAAGATATGAGCCGAGAGAGCAAGAGAGCGCCACATAACTCTAGCCGAGGAATGGTGCAGAATTTTACAGGCGCAACCATTGATTTGGCCTTGATCAAAGATATCTTGGTGCTAGAGTCAGGTGCTTCAGCACGGAGCAAACGAGCAAAAACTTTATTGAACGGGAGTCTTTCGATGTACCTTTGGTTGTGATCGCGTTCGTGTGTTCTCATAAAGTGATCCTCGCAGAAAGCATCATCCGGATTACTCCGATCAACTGGAGATGGTTCTTCTATCTCCCAGAACTCCTTCAGCTCGGCACTAATGCTCGATAGTGAGTCGAGGAAGTATGTCGCTGTGGAATGAGAAGGAAAGTTGCGAAGGGAACCAGAGACCACTAAGCCAAATGTAGTTGGAAGCATTAGAAGATCTTCAACACCGGATGAGAAAGGAGCGCCAGTAAGGATGTAAGGGAATAGATCTCCCCCAATCAACAAATCCACTGGAAGTGATTCGCCAAACTGATGACTGGAGAGTTTGTAGTGGCTTAACCTTTTGATGACAGATGAGGGTACGCCTTGTATGGGTAAAGCGGTTGTAATCCTGTCAACCACAATTGGGTTAACTGCGTATGTTTGATCACCTTCATAATGACGCAGAGTGCATGATATTTTGCCTTTGAGATAAGACTGTGGGACAGCGGACGCGGCAAGACTCCTTATAGAACCATGAAAAGGTTGAATCTTGGCCCCGAGTTTACTTGTGAGTTCCGACGTCACGAAGCTATGCTGACTGCCTGAATCGAGAACAGCGCGGACGGTGTAAAGCACACCATTATCCCCTGACGCTAGCAGCTGAACAGTACCTAATAGGACTGTGCTGTTTGATGGTGTCGGAACAGAAGGACAAGACCCGAAACCCGTGAATGCTTGCCCGGATCCCTCGGGTTTGGCACCATTCTCCTGTTTGCCAATGGCAGACTCTTGATGGATCAAGGTGTGGTGCTTCCCGTTACACTCTTTGCATCGGAATCTTGAGCGACAATCTCCAAGGGTGTGACCTTTGTAAAGGCAGTTCAAGCAGACTTTCCAGGATTTGAGTAACTCGATGCGTTGCTTTACAGGGTTTTCGATGAATCCTTTGCATTGTGCGAGGCGATGGTTGTCCTGGCAGTGAAAACATCGATATCCCTTATTCTGGTTCTTAGACCTGGATGATTCGGTGCTATGCAGAGTGACCGCACTAACAGAAGCTTTATACTTATTGGAGTTTCTGTTGGGATAGGTGCGAAACCCAGACGCTACGGAACTGCGGGCTGCCTGGCAGGTATCTGTAGATGATGCTGACTCAATCCCCTGAGACATCTTGAGCGCAATCTTCCGCTGTCTAACGAAGCTTATCACGTCGTCAACTGAGGGGAATTCCTGAGTGCAGCTGAGAGAGAGCTCAAAGTTCCTCCTCGTTTGTGGATCCAAAGCGCGTAAAGCTAGTGTTGATAAAAGGAATTCACAGGGGTTTTGAATGTTGAGGCTCCGAAAGGTCTCGACGCTATCTGCGACGTCTGTTAGAAAGGTCTCATAACGTTGAAGTTCTTGTTTAATCCCTTTAATATCGCAATTAATGATCCTGTGAATCAACAGGCTAGCTAGCACTCGCGGATTATCAAAGGTTTGCACTACTTTTTCTCAAGCCTGAGAATAAGATTTTTCCTCAATAGGAAACCTTGCTATAAGAGTTGCTGCTTCTCCCTTTAATGCTCCGATTAGATAGTGGAATTTTTCCACGTTCGTGAGGCTAGGCTCATTATGGACGATAGACACGAACGTGTCACGGAAGTGATTCCACTTGAGCAGATCTCCAGAAAAGGTCGGAATCTGAATCTTGGGAAGTTGGGGCTTGTGTGATGAGCATGAAGAGACGTTTAAAGGTGGGTTTGAGATGGTTGTGTCCAAAGAAACACGATTATTGAGGTCAATTAGTATTGCATTAGCCCCAATCATTTCATCACGAAGACGGTCATAGAAAGAATTCCACTGGTCGTCAGGGAATGTGTCTTCTTTAAGCAGAGAGCGGATCTCTTCCCGTTCTGCCCAAACACTCTTAAATTCCTCCCAATATTGTGTTGATGAAGCAAGCTGGGCTTTAAAGGTGGCGGCTTCCCTTCCGCCAGGAGGTATTTCTGTTTCCCCTAACTTGAATACCCCAACGATGTGCCATTTTAAGGCTCGTAGTTTGCGCTCCAAGTTGCTAGCGCGATTAGTGAGTTCTTCTTTAGTAAACTCAGGCATTTTGAATAAAAAATGTACTAGAATGAGAAAGGCTACAACCCAGTGGGCTAGAGAGAAGGACTAGAGATTAACTGGCCAACGATGAAAAAGTAAGTCATAGATAAAGTGACAATAAGAGTAAAGGGAATAATAATAAAATAAAATAAATGAGGAGATACTAAAAACCGGAATCAGAAGACATCAGGTAAGTAAATAAAAAAAGCAAAAATAATTACAAGACAAGAGCCAGAAGGAGGACTCTAGAGAGAAGAAATACAGCACTGAATAAAATTACAATAAGATAGGTGTGAAAGAGGCGTCAAGAGAAATGAGCAAGTGAATCGTCACGAGAAGTAAACTTGTAAAGGTGACATCACAAGTAGACAAGCCGTAAAGGCGGTAGTCTGTGCAACCTCTTTGGAACACGCATTGGCGGGAGAAGGTAAAGGGAGTAGGTTATTTGCAGCCGCCAAGCTGAAATGTGGCTATTGATAAGCAGTGCTGTGGATATTGAATCAATTATGATTAAATAGCTACTTAATATAAAGAAAATAAGTAATAAGGTTGTATACAAATGAATATTAGAACGTAATGTATTATTAGAACGTTATAAATGTTTAATGTATTATATAACTAACTGAATATAAATTCTATCTGAGGTTATGATTACTTTCCTGATTCCTATTACCATTGTTGTTTAAATGTATTGAAAGAAAGTTTCTAAATAATAATTTATGGTGCCTCAAATTTAATTGAATAAATAAATTTAAGTAATGTTTGAATTCTAATGAAAGAAGAAATGATTTTGAATTTAATGAAAGAAATTTCAAGGTAGGTTATAGATAATTGTTGACAGATGAATAATGATAAATATAAAATTGAATTATTTAAATGTTCACTTTAAATAGAATGACAAGTTAGCATTTAATTAGAAGGATGATAAATATCATGAAGTAAATAGTGAAAAATGCTGTGAATGAAGCTTACATTGTAAAATGAACTAATATTTACAAGTTATATAATGCTAATGCAATTAGCTGTTGCACATTTTCTGACATTTATGATTTAAAAATGTTTTTATATACAATATGAAATATTAGGAAGATTTTAGTTAAATAAGTTGTAATTGAAACTGAACAGTTTGAGAAAATGTGAATAATCTTACATGTATAAGGTTATGGTTCTATTGTGAAGCATATTAAATTTGATAAATTAACAATAGGTTTGAAATATACTGGATAGCTGCTTTAATTAATATAATTGAATTTCTAAGGTGTTAACCAATGCATTGAAATTTTGAAAAGAAGTGAGACTTAGGAGAATTATGCCAGTCTCAACATTTATAAGATCAGCAAATAGTAATGAATTTATCTTTTAGTTAAATTACAATTAAATATGCAACTAAAAATAGCTCAGAAACAAATTTATTATACCTTTCTCAATTTTAAGGAATAAAGGGTCCGGTACTGGACCGAATTTTATGGTTTATATTAGGCACGGTAGGACCAAAATTTGTGGGGTATGCCTTCACTTTGTATCGTGAGGTGACACAACCCCTAAATTAGTTATCTTTAAGTGGACTGTATGGGAAAATTGAATAAGATACGTCTTAGATTATAATATATATCTATTAACCTATTTACAATGAATAAAAAGGGGGAAATAAAATGTAAATAAAACAGGAACAATTCTGGTTAGTGATGTGAGTATGAAAATAAATAATAGATGAAAATGAAATTGCGGAATAATATAAATTAAAGTAATTATATCGGTGACGAAACAGCATGTTGAAATTGTAGGTGAATTTTAACTAGGTTGACTTACAGCGAATTTGGTTGGCCATTCTTCTCTTCTGCCTCCTCTAAGGAGCCCAAGGGGCTGTTTTCAATCTACTCCTTCATTATAAGATTCATTTCAGCAACGAGAAAATTGTAAATGTACCAGGCCTGGATAGTGACTTACAGTTCACGAGACTAGATACGTTGGTCACGTGAGGATTCACGTGAGGTAGCTTAAGATGGAGCTTTAGAGATCCAACAAAGGTGATGAGTGGGGTGACAAGGGATCTGAACTCGGAGAGGAATGATGTCAGGAGACTGGTAATAACATTGGAATTATTGATTTTTATTAGAGCAAAACTATGTAGTGGCCCGTGCAAAAAATTTACAGATGACAACAGTGATTGACCGAATGGTAATAATATAAAAAAAAATGAGGAACAAAAATTGTTTTGTTAACACTATGATAAATATTGAATAAAAAAAAAAAAAAATGAAAAATAATTAATAAGGCGTAAGTTTGCTACTAATTTTCTCGAGGTCTTTGCTCTTTGAATATTTTTGTTGTTTCAAATTCGCTCGGATTTATTCCACCATTAATTGAATAGCACTTGAGCACTTAAATAAAATTTTCTATCATCGAACGTTTCCATGTCTTGAAACATACTGCCCATTGACGGTGTAGGGTCTACTCGTAGGTTGTAATACTGAATATTTTTAATTTAATTAGCAAATAGTTTTATTTTATTTTTTAACATTTGATCTTATTTTCTATATTGTAACACCAACAAATCTTCAATATAGTGGTTTTAAAAAATCTGGTGTGATGCGCGCAACTGAACCTTCACTTACGAACTTACTTAGATTCGAAATTGACGTATTTTTTCGCGAATGTGTAAACGCTATTCCTCAACTTCACACTTTTCCCATATTTATCTGCTTATATTTGTACAGCTCCATAAGTTATGGAGCATTTGTATTTCAAAACTTGTAAATTCTCACCATTTTGATGAAATTTTGGTAGTCACGCCTCGGGCATAAACATACATTAAATATCCAGTTTGATAAAAATCGTTACAGCCGTTTTTGAGAAAATCGAAAAAAAACGGTTTTGATATTATTAGTTCTGTTATTAAATAAAGTACCTCCTCCGTTTTACCAATTTTGATGAAATTTTTGTTGTTAGTACATCGCGGGCATATACAGTTTTTGAGCTAGTCTGTTCACACACACACAGACCATTTCGCGGGACTTGGTAATTTGGACTCAGGCGACCCCAAAAAGAGTATTTCCGTGGAAAACCGGAAGTCGAAATTTTTCACGATCGCAATACTTCCACTTACTATATATTTCATATATAAGTGGGGCCGGGGATTGCCGAGCGTGGGATCCGAAGAAAGAAGTATTGAAGTAATTAACTGAGCCATACCGTCAACTAAATTAAGAATGAATCTTAAACGCTCAACGTCTCCTTGTTAATACACAGATAACTTCCTATTATTCGTGAGCGGTTCTGAGGATTGTATGCGCCGAGGATAATTTTTTGGTATATTCAGGACTTCTTGAAAAAAGAATCATATATAAATACAAAATATTCCCATTTAGGCTATTATGAAAATTTATTGACTTACTAATTTTTTGTGATTTTGCGGGTTATCCGCGAATGACATTCTCTGTCTGTGGCGATCGCACTAGCTATTCCGCGTTTACCCGGATTTTAGTTTGTTTGTAATATCTCAGCGCAATACGCAACACCAGACCAGACTCAGAAAAAAAATCACGCCAAATGGGCGCGCAGCATAACGATATGTACGACGTACTCGGGA
Organism: Aelia acuminata; assembly: GCA_911387785.2. NCBI lineage: Eukaryota > Metazoa > Arthropoda > Insecta > Hemiptera > Pentatomidae > Aelia > Aelia acuminata. The sequence continues at coordinate 127,370,189 of OU426978.1, read as the reverse complement.
TAAATGATGCTCACTCTTTCACAGATTTATCTTCTCAGTGATTAGGGGGCGCATCATTTCTCACAGGCGTTCTGGTAGCGCTGCGGTTGTGGGGGAGGGTTGAAGGGGGGGAGTGGCATTATGGATGGCCTGCATTAGGGCTGAATATGGTGCTATGGATATGGTGTTAACAGGTCGCCTTAGCCATGAGGGTGGTAATTAGAAGGCAGAGGCACAATGGTTGACATTGATTGCTGCTCCTTGGTCCACCGGCCGAGGAGAATAATGAGAGGGGATCCGGGCCTGCCTTTGTGCCGACCAGAAGCGATACCTTCACCTCCGCCATATTAATGATACCTTCGTAGTGGGAGATCTTCTGGAGTCACTAGCGCCGCCTTTAGCTAACTCAATGAAATTAGACCGTAGCACCTTTACTCACATGAATAAGGGATATTCTAGGAACCGACATCGTAACTAGTGTTATGATTTTTTTTCATAAATATTTTGAAAATAGGAGAAAAATGCCTTAAATTTCAGTAATTTATTATTCGGTTTCTCTTTTATAATTCAGATCGAATCTTTAAGGTTGGTGACAACATTTTATTTGGAAAGTGGTGGATATGCATTGATGACCATTAGAAGGACAACAATTCGCGTAATTTTATTTCGTTCGTATAATTCGGATTTTTATAATACACATGCACACACAACACACATAAACACACATACATACATACAGATATATATATATATACATACACATATATATATATATATATATATATATATATATATATATATATATATATATATAAGATTTGTCGGAGCCTCCCAAAAAATATACGAACACTTTGACGCGAACACTTGAAATTCTCACTCTTTTGATACTTCTTCATTAAATACTTCGCTCCTTGGAGCCGGAGAACGAATCTATAATCCATATTATATTTAACAATCATTAAATCCAAAATTTATAATGGCACTTTATTTTGAATAGTTTTTTTGTTACATCAAAAAGGGTAAAGTATAGTCAGTAAAAGGGTTTTCTAAATCCAATAACGTATAACAGTGTTACTAGAATTCTTGCATTGAATATCTAAACTGCTTATATGAAACCTTATTATGATAACATTTTTATTTACATCACATAACTAAAGAAGTATAATAATAAAACTATAACTAATTAATTACTAAATTGATGTAGCAGTTTAATTGATGTATTTGTTTGTTAAACCCTACATAGTCTAATGACACACCAATAAAACAACAAAGTCTTCATAAAGCGTTTGTGACCATTGTATGATCAAACATAAATAAAACAATAGTCTTTAATAACGCCCATTTTCAATTACGTTTTAACTATTATTTACCAATTCAAATGAAATAATAAGAACCAACGACATTATTAATAATCAGCTTAACTCAAACGAAAATAATGCATGGCCTCATTCTTTTATCTAGAAAACCTCAAAACGATAATTGTAAGTACAATATATAGTCTATATTCTCCATAGCAATATCTAACAACTTGCCCCCTTCTACGGCTTCTCGAAAACATTTTTGGTACTTAATGCAATAGTACGGTTCCCAATTTTAACACATCTTCCAAAAATGTTATAGCAAAATGTGTCCTCTTGAAATCCGTCAAGTTAACTTGTTTGTGATTACTGGCATTAAAGTTGTTGGGCTGTTAAGGCCAAAGGGCTGTTAATGATTTTTAGCGATTTTATTCAAGCCCCAGACCGCTCTGTTTCCGTGTTTGGGATTCGTTTGATACCTGATTCCTAAAAATCCATCGTTGCTGGAAGCTTATACAGGGATCTATCTATACTACCATATTATATAGAGTGTATCGATAACAACGATAATCATTATTATTTGTAAATTTCTTTAAAGAAAATAAGAATTCATTACAGACTTAGTAAATACGCAACAATTGCAAAAGTAAGTCCTTTCAAGACCAATCAATCGATTTGATATAACTTGCGGCTTAAATAACTTTAAATTGTTTCTAGTACAGCTGTATGGTTTGTTAAACTACCTGTGTTGAAAAGTAATTCTTAGCGTTGACCTGAAAACTAATATTGCCACAATAAAGAGTAAATAAATTTGTAAATTATAAGAATCAAAATATTTTGCATTAATCAATGATGTATGTAGTTACAATGGTTTTTCTCATCCAGCGTAATTTTTCTTTAATGGGCTAGTTATTTTTTCAACCTAATAGAACCTTCCTTCAATATTAACAGACCCCATTTGAAATAAAAACAATTTCCCCGAGTACCATCGCTCGCTGTCTGTCGAGTAATGGCTTGGTTCTGGAACAAGCTCGGCACGAATGCCATAAATCACGGGGACGTTAAAACCCTCATTAAAATCCGAAACAATGGAGGGAAGAAAAACCTAAATCGTTTTCTGAGCATTGCGAAGGGCAGATGCTCCCTCTGTTCTTCATCGTTTGGAAGGGGGTTGTTCTTCAGATGATTTAAAATGCATTAAAAACTTGGGGCGAGCCTTGGTAATTGGACGGAGAGGATGAAATGATGGTAATATCGTAAAAAGGCCGCCTGCAATTACTCCTGGTGAGACTTTTTCCTTCCGGAATAAAAAGCGTGGAAAGGGTCATGGAAGCTACTCCTACAATTGAGCAAGACAAAAGATACATCTTCACCCCTGGAGTCTTCCAACCAATCCTATCAGCTGACAGCTCTGGCCTGCTTTGTTTTTGTTTATCTCTCTGCGATTCTATTCCCAGACCCAGAGAATTTATAACAAGTTTTCTGAATAAAATATTGAATTCATTTACTAATGCATTTGTTCATATTAAAATAAAACACAATCAAGTTTAAAAATATAACTTTTTAAATTAATTCCTTGATATGACATTTTTGAACTACAGACATTGCATATTTCTTTACGTTAACAGTAAAAAAGTTATGAAAGAAATACGTATAGAAGCAAATTGCAAACCCTTCTAAATTTTATATTACTGCTTCCTTACTAAATAATCCTTTTTAAGGTTGGCGATAGTACGGACTATAATCTATCTGTACTAATCACAAATATTTTAAATTTCCTTATAAAACTAAGTTTGGTCTTAATCCTTAAAAATATAAGTAAACAAATCCAATTTTTCTAGTGACCAAGTCAAAGAATTCATCTTCACTTCCTCCTCACCCATAAATTTACCATCTAATTCGTCTGATTTTAATTGGATTTTCATCCAATTTTTTTCTGATTTCTTGGGGTATTATTTGAGTATTTTATAATAACACGATGTTTATTGTTTGACTTGTTCTATTACAACTGACTAGAATTTAATACTCCTAAAACAAACTAAAATTATGCTGTTATGCAACCAAAATTGACTTATCATTTTAGTATCGCTAGAAAGTCACCAATTTAGACCTCTGAAACAGAGGTATAACTACCGTATTATTTTTTAATTTATATTAAAGCCTAACATGCTACATACATTTAATGTGTTAAAAGGATGTTTTAGTATCCTTTTGGCGCAAAATGGCAGAATATAAAAACTATATCCTACATTTTTAAATAATTACTACAAATAGAAATTTCATTTATTAATATAGATATATTTATTTTTATACAGTAAAAGCGGTCAGAGTGTATACAAATTAATGTGTCTTTCATTTTAGTTCCTAATTTTTTTTAATTTTTGACAATAGGATAAAACGTTGAAATCTTTTTAAAATCTAATTAAAGCAATTTTTTTGATACAATTGCTGGATAAATAAGAATGCCTGATGCCTAGCATTGTCAGATTGAGACTGGAAAATGACCGCGTGGCTAAAACGTTGTCAATGGTTTGTTTAATAAATGAAATTAAAGAAGAAGTTGTCTTGGTGATTCGTTTAGATCTGCTAAATCAAACAAAAAAAAAATAAATAAATAAATAAAAATAATAATAATAAAGTAAACTAAAAATGGGAAAATAATAATTCTAATTTATTTTTAATGTTTATGTTGAGGAAATATATCGAGGGGTCAGCTCTCAGTATCCCTAACATAATAAAAGAGCTGAATAGCAAGGGTTACCACCAGCTAATAAAATATAAAAAAAAAAAAAAAAAAGTAACGACTTTGATAATACTTAGATTATTTGTAACCTAAGTGAAATCAAAATTCATAGATTTCTGGCTAGATAGGATTTAGATAAAATCTTAAAGCCAACAAAAAAAAGTAAAAAAAAATTACGTATAAATTATATTCTTGATTTCAACGAAAAAATTATATTTCAATTTAAAATCGCGTGTGATGCCATTATTCACTAGAATTAAATATAATTTAATAAAATAAAGTAAAAATAAACAATATTTATTATACATGTTATTATCTAGGCTTAAACTTTTATTTAATTAAAAAACTAATTAAAATTAAAAACCATTAAAATTTCTACGAGCCTTCATTGATAGTAACATGATTATATTTTTAATTAAATTAAAAGATATCAAGTACAGACTACCTGTAGATTTGAAATTAAACATTGTTTTTTATTCTTAAAAATTAACATTGAAAAAATCCCAATATATTGCAAGCCAAGGGTACATAAGTCATTGGATCAATAATATTTCAAAGCGGTTGACCTGACAGTTCATTTATCAAGCTCCTTTCAAAAGGAGTTGTTAAAGAATTGGGTAACGACATTTAGATAAAAAGTTACCTCTAGGAAACAGATCATCTAGACTCTACATTTAATGGTTCAACAAAATGTATAACGCCGTTTTAGTGCTCAAGCACATTATAAAAGTTTTATTTACGGCCGTATTTAAGAGGCTACGTGCTTTCATTAACGATGACAATTAATTTTTTTTTTTTGTATGTCTTGTTTCTTTATCAAGTAAATTTATTTTTGTCTTAAAAGAAAAAAAATAATAAAAGACAAATGGACAGAAAAGGAGATATCTTTTATAATGAGAGAGCGTCCCCCTAGATTAATAAAAGGATACAAAGTAAGACACTTAAGGTCATTAGGCGAAGTTATAACATTTTTATAAATATTATCAAATTAAAAGTTTTAAAAATATATTTAAGTTGAATATAAGAAAATTTTCACTACCGTTAATGTAGTTTAAAATTATTTTTAATTTTAGGGATGTGCAAGAACTATACCTCTATTCTTTTTTCAGAAGTATAAAAAAAAAAAGACCAAGGTATTTCAGCTTTAGAACAGATAAAAATGAAAAAAAAAAATTGAAAACGTTGCTTCTCTAAATCACCTAACGTATGAAAAATGATAAAAAATTTCTGTTTAGTTAGGAAATAAAATTAATTATCTTCAATATTTTAAACATACGAACAAATCGAATTTAAAAACATTCAGCCGCAGAAAGAAGTAATATACTAAGCCCGCAAGACAAGATCCTTGTATTTAAAATGAGTTGGATGTCATCTTTAGTACCAAGAAACTTAAAAAAAAAATTTTAAATGTTTTTAATTATGTTCATTGTTTCATTCCGAACGAATAACCTAATATGACTGAATCAAGAATTTATAATGAAATAATCAAGCAAAGCATACAACTAAGTCAGCATCTAACATATTTCACGAATTGAATACCGCCACTGAAATTCCAACAAAGTCATAAATTTGCAAGCTCATTTTATCATGTTTTTTTATTCAAATTTTCATATTTAGTTTTAGTTTTTTAAAAATTAATTTCTTGTGGTTTTCTGAAACTTTTAACATAAATTAATAATAATAATAATTTCTTACTAATTTCGAAGCAAGGATAACCAAAAATTAAAAATAAAATAATTATTGTTGACAAAGATCGGAAATGTAAAAGAAAATGAGAAAATGGTGTCCTAGCTACAGCTACTATAATCGGATAGGACAAGAGCGAGGGAGGACACCCCTTGGCCGGGGTAATCTGTGCCATTGTGCCTTGCTCAGTCTGCTGGGAGGTTTTAAGCTGACGGGTGATAATTCAAACTGGATTTCTGTTTATGGGCTCCCGGGAGAGGTATTTGTTTCTTTTTCATTTTTTTTTTTCTTTCTTCCTCTTTCTCCACCGAGCTCCTTTAAAGAGGATGAACACCAGCGACCCTTGGGAACGCCAGTGGAGACTCAGCGCAGCTCTGAATTAACTCTTTCATTTTTTTATTTAAATTACAGCTCAGCCTGAAAAATATTCTGATATAATTTTTGCCATTTTAATGCTGGTCTCGAAATATTTGTAGCCATATTTTCTGCTTTTTCATATATGCAGTAGGAACATGGAATTTCTTTAATAAAAATTCATGAATATTTAACATTCTGAGGAAATTTTCAATATCAAAATAGACTAAATCTTCTCCGTAAATTCATCCTAGTTCCATCCACGTTTCCCTTGGCACCTCACTGTTCCTCGGCTCCAACATGTAGGTTGTACAGTAAGTACTTACACCATTACAGGTGATGTAAAAAAAAAAAAAATAGCTGTTTTTTGACGGATTTCCAGTTAGGGGTTAATATACCCCCCTAGTATAATTGGTAATAATTACCCACTTCTATCTTTAGTTCGCTAAAAAAACTGTATTGAATATTTAGACGAATTACGTACTCATACTGTTAAAAATAATAATTTGTCATTGCTTTACTTACTACTTTGTTCCATATGAATTTTTAAGAAGAATAAAAAAAAAAATGATAATTTAACAAGAAAATGTGTATTTTGTGCTAGTCATTATGAAATTCGTTCCACCATAAGTCGCCGTAATTCTGCGATTGGAAAATCATGCCATTGGCGCAAAGTTTGGTTAAAATTGTATAATAAAAGTAACATAGAAAACATAAGAAAATAACATAAAGAGTAACATAGAAACTGGCTGAAATGGAAATACATATAATAATCATCTCCGATTAGTTGCAAAATGTAAAGGAATGACCCTTTTGGCTAAAAGATGGGCTGATCCGGCAAATCTGTGGGCAGATTCAAGATATCATTAACTTAAACATGATACTTCGTTAGCGTCATTTTTAAAAAAAATATTTGTATGGAAAAAAATGTATTTTCATTGTTTTATATTTTTTCATGCGCAAGGTCCCACTAGATCGATCCAGACTTTTCCCCCTAACATTATTTACTAAAAAACGAATTAAAAAAAATATCGTTTACAAAGTACCACGTATGGCTATGTTATGCTGAATTTTAATATCGCTAGTTCAATGCTTGACCGGTAATCTCAAAAAAAGCGATTTTGCAGAAAAGCCAATTAGTGTTTCTTTTTTCTCTCCATTTGATATCCGTTGCCTATTTAATCGGAAATCCTGTAAAAATGTTACAGGAATCATCCCTCTGGCAGTCTAAAACGGTCTTGCACAGAGATAACAGAGGGTAAATAGAAGGTGATCCGTGAAAAATACTAATAATATGCGATTTTGAATATTTTGAAGTATTTTTGAAGTATTGAAGTATTATTAGTAGGTACATTGGCCGAGCAATACGTTTAGTTTGACTTTAATTGATTATAAATGTGGATGACGGAAAAAAAAACATGTAGGAATATGTTTAAAATTATAGCTTTTTTTTACCAGAAGCACTTTTTTTTTGTAATCTATTATGGAATAACTATATTATAAACCGGTAAAAAAGTGAACTACAACAGTACCATCTCAAGGTCTAAACCCGAAACCGTGTTAAAGTTAAAGGGTCTATTTGTTCCATTGTGATCGCCCCTATCGGTCAAAAAGCAACGTATAGTTCCAAAATATTAACCGTGTAAACAGGCCTTTAAATGTAATTTTTACTTTCACTTACCTATATATGAGCCCCTTAAAGCACAAGTGGTCTAACTCCAATTTTCGTTTTGTTTTTTTTGTTAGGCATTGTACTGTGTAGGGAAAACTGTGTTTAATTAATTATGTTTAATGCACTTACAGTGTAACTCCTAGTTTCCCATGTTTGTGCATTCATCTGTGGTCTGGTGAAACAAGTAGTACCAAAACGTCTTAACATAACAAACCCTTTAATATCTCAAAACATAAAAATTGGAGTTACACCACTTGTGCTTTAAGGGGCTCATATGAAGGAAAGTATTGCGATTGTTAAAAATTTCGATTTCTGGTTTTAAAGGAAATACACTTTTTGGGGTCCCCTGAGTCCAAATAACCAAGTCCCGCGAATTGGCCTCTCTGTGGGTGTAAAGAGACTAGCTTAAAAACTATAACCTGAAATTGGGTATTCGGTGTATGTATACACCAGTGATGTGACAGCGAAAATTTCATCAAAATCAAAACAGAGGAGGTACTTTATTTTATAACTGTTTGCGTTTTTTTCGATTTTCTATTATAAAATAAGACGACTTAGAGTATTATGCTAGCACTGCCGAACTATCCAAGTAAAAACTTTTGTTTAACCATAAAAAGATATATTGTACTTTAGAGGGAAAATACAAACAAAATTAGTGAATAAATATGGAAAAATGTGCGAATTTGAGTAATGGCGTTTACATATTTATCAAAACACGTTAATTTATAATCTAAGTAGGGCGTTAATGACCTTAGGGTTTTATGCCTGGAAGCCAAAATAAACAAACAATATAATCTAAGTGAGTCGGTAAGTAAAAGTTGTACGTTGCGCGCATCGGACCAGATTTTTTTTAAATTCAATACAGTATAATTACAGATCGGTTAAATGGACTATAGTTTTTCATCAGCCTGAAATGGTCGTTTTCATTTTACATTATTTAGATATAATGCCGAAACAAAAGCATATGGAATTTTTTATTCTTTATAAAACCATAATTATCTTGTTGATAACACCACAAATTGAAACATTGACAAATAGCCTAGGAAATGATTGATAAATAGATACAACTCAGCGTAATTGAAACGACGAAAAGAAATTTCAATGCTATTTAAAAACAAGGTCATATCTTTTTAAACGGGATTCTATTTACTCACAGCAACCCGGATCACGGTCTAGAAGATAAAAAGAAGGGATGAAAAATGACGCAATTTTTTTCTTTAATCTTTCCGTTTTTTCTATTGTTTTGGTAAAAGGTTTCTGAGCCAATTGTGAACATGAATCCTGACAGATTGATCGGGCAGAATAGAAATCAAATTGCTGTTTTGCCAATTCTATTGTTCCAGCGGGATCGCTGTTGGGAGCCAACATTTAGCCTCGAAAGAGAAAACACATTTTCATCCTCGTCAATATCAATTTCCTTTGATAGCGTCGTCCCTCCTGTACCCTATCCACGAATATATGATGGTATCACAAGTGCGGTCTTCATGAACACCTGTATTAAATTGTTTTTAAAATGATAGGGAATTTTTTTCTTCAGTACCACTACAAAAAAAGTGTCTGAAGATCAAAGGTTTTTTTTTTTTTTAATTTATTGTAAACCGCTTCCCCTTCTTATTTAAGAACATACATTAAATTCCAATCTATATGAGAGTTTAAATTGTTTCATAAATATTTTTTAACAGTATAGGCGTCAATTTTCATTTTTTCTTTAAAAATGTATTCCATGCTCCTTTGTTCCATTAATTTTATTTAAAAAAAAAAAATACATTCATTAATAATAGTTTCAATACTTATTTTTATCTGAAATTGAACCATCAAATAGTGATATGAAATATTTTTTTATACTGAAATATTAGAAAATAAGAAAATGTAAATTGGATTAAATTATATTATTCATTTAGAAGAAGGCTGCCGCAATACAAAAATTATAAATTTTTCTTCTTTTCTTTTTAGGCTTAAAATACTTCAAATCACATTATCTTTCTTTGAGGAAAGTTCAAGATTTTTAAAATCAATATTTAATTCTGGTAAGTAGTCAAGGGGGTCTTCCATAGAGTTGAGAGATATCAATAATTATCACTTCTCAATAATAATCTCACTTCAAAAATTTCATTTTTCTTTCATTGATGTGTGTATATTTTATAAATTTATGTAAACTCTATAGCTTTTAACCTTAAAATTTACATTAAGATTCACTCGGGACCCTCACACCAGACATATACGACAAGAAACTCCTCGACGCTATCGACTTAACCGATTCAGTAGTTGACAAACGCCCAAAACTCCAAATCAATTAGAAAAGACTTATTTATAAAACAGTAATGACTCCGCTTTGGACTTAAGGGAGAAGCTTTACCAGACCATCAAATTCCTTTCAAATCCAATCTTTAAAATCTTCATTTCTTTGTTTTACGGGGTTTCCCAGCCCAGGGGAGAAGGTAGGGGATTATTGCCTACTATTTTTAAATGCTCCCTGGCTCCGGGTTTTGAACTGGCTATCATATGTTTTATCACTCATATCTTGTACGTATTCCGTAATGCGTTAAGCACCTCGGCCATCTCGCCATCCCAATCCTGACAATGTAAAATCATGTTCATAATCCTCAAATCTACTTATGCAGTCACAAATAAAATCATCCATAATGACCTTAATTTTCCAAATGTGACCCGATCCATATACCAGTCCATTATAGCAATCTTCTGACCCAACTCATCTCACTAGTTTACGACCACGCTTCCTCTTGGAAGTCTGAAAAGAAAATGGCGTATGGATTTTCTAGCTTAGATACATTATTTGAGTGCTACCAATGAATATTCTCTACATTGATGAATATGTTTGATCATGTCTTAATAATTCTTTTTAGGATATCAAATTTATTATTCTAAAAATAGTTGTAAATATTTACAGATACATTGTATAAAAATTTATTGATTTCAATGGGCTTTTAAGTTCTTTGAAAATATTCTTAATTGAATTGAATCCAGTACCATTTATGACTATTGAAACCATCATTAGGCACTTACCCCTTCAATAGGGTTAGGTGATGTTAAATACCTATAAATGACTTCTGCCCTAATTATAGTCCGAATAGGAAGGCAGAGGCAAGGTAGTAGAGCTAGGTACAGAGGACAGGTGCCAGGAGCTAGGTCGATTGTAACAGTCACAACTATCCGAAGACGTAGGGACATGGTCAGCCGCAACGTGCTACCGCAACCGCTTCCCCACTCGCCCTGTATTAATGCTCCCTCTAGCGCGAACAACGGTCATTGTAGTACTCCCACCATAAAGGCAGTAAATCATCAAAACAGATTTATAAATCGGGCCATTACTACCCATGGATATATCAATATTTTTTATTTTTTTATGTATTAAATATTGGAAATCTCTGAATTCGAAACTGTAAATATTACTGAAAGATAACAGTTGATAATTTTTTATTGAAAAAATTATAATTATATCAAATTGTTAACGAAACATATGCCTTGAGATCCGAAAAGTGAATACATTTGGAAGTATGTAACGAGAAAACCCTGGGTCTGCCATTTTCAGTGAACCAAAAAGTTTTTATCGGATTTGGTTTTTCTTTCCTTTTACTCCTAAAATTCAATGATTTTCCTATCAATTTGAAGATTGCTTTCCCATTCAAAAACTATTCAATTTATCAATAATTACTTAAGTACATAAAGACATTAGGAACTTTGATTCCTCACAAAATGTCTAAAACAACATCCATATTCGGCATTTAATTAAACTGACAAAAGGCAGATAATGTACATAAATTTTACCATTAAATACAATTATTATTCCCTACGAAAGAAGATAGAAAATCATGAAAATCGGAAAAATATTATCTACGTTGCATTCTATTTAATTTTGTAAAGATTTTGGTTTGTTATTCTTCATAATAAACCATTGGGTAATGGACTGAAAAAAAAGTAAGATAGAAGAAAGAAAAAATTTAGTATTTTTTTTTTAAATCCGATATTGATAAAATGTTAAAGCCGAAAAAATGAAATATAAATAAAATGATTTTTTCTACTATACGTGTTTTGTATATTAATAACATCAATCACATGCTCTAACTTCAATGAAAATTATTGGACTGTAATTTATTATTTTGAATCATTATTTTTACAGCTATTGTAGATTTTTTATCACCTTAAGCAACCGGCTAGATTATTTACTGTTATTATTGATTTTTCGCCTTTGTTTATAACGAGGTACCTATTAAGGAAATTGATCAAGTAAGACTGTAGATATCACTTCATAGAGGTTTTATGTTCTTATCATGCTATAATATCGATAAAGAATTTTTTATTAATTTTATTTGCTAAGGAAGCAATTAAATAAAAAGTCGCTTACGAGGACAACTTAGGATGAAGATATGTTGTTTTTTGTCATATTGGAATAAAAAATAAATAATGGTCTATTAAAGAATAAAAGGGCGATTCTCATAAAAATGGAAAAAATTTCAGATTAAAAATGGCTTGACCAACTCTTGGAAAAAAATTGAAAAAACCAAGGATCATCTCTTACTACCACAGATAAGTTTGCAATTAGGTTAGTTCGAATTCCATTTCCATCCACGGTAAAGACATTCCTATAAAAAAGAAGTGTAAATATTCAGAAAATTCAGGTCTGGGTAAAGATGGTTAAATCGGCAGGATAGATGAAGTGACGGGAGTGGGAGAAGAAAGAACAAAAGTGGGGAATAACACTTCAAATCACCAACCATTTCACTGCAAAAATTAATCGCCTTCTGAGGAAAATACTTGAATATTTCATACGAATGGAATGGAAACTAATTCTCACAGGGACAGCCAATAAGAAAAAACTATTTCTTTAAGCTCCACAAAATACAAAATAGGCCTTACATTTTATACATATTATGTAACAGCAGAGCAACATTAAAAATATGTAAAAGCCCAGAAGTCAAACATTCGATATCTCCCCGATCGGCAGACCAGAGGCATAAAGTTTGTCCTTTTTCTAAGAATCATCCAACAATTTTTGCATAGGTAATTTAATATGAAGTATTTTTAATCGTTTAATCTTGTACTTCGTAATGAACAAAAACAGAAATAAAAACACCAGTTATTAAGAATATCATCAGTACAACTAATTGCATATGCAAAATAATAGCTCATACCGATCCTAAATTATTAGGAATGCTCAGCCATGTCGAGCAGAAGTAGCAAACAATAAATTATAAAATAAATTTCAATTAAAAAAATCAATCGATTCCTTGCTGTGATTTCAGTAACTATTCTAGTAATAAGTCAACAAGAAAAAAAATCTGGTGCGTGCGCGCAACACACAACTTTCACTTACCAACTTACTTAAATTAGAACTTAATGCGTTTTTTTAATTGCCACTTCTCAAATGAACAGAACATCTTTAATAATAACGCATTGGTTTGTCATTAAAGGCATACGGCCCATGCATGAGCTCAAGGTGCTTTATGAGTTGACGGATTATTTTTCTTCTTTTCTCCTGTATATGTTTACTTGATTTTCTTCATGTATCATATTTAGCCATTTCTTATTTTTAGGCGTGATGACAGACAGTTCATTTCTCAATATAAGCTAAAACAAAGGTACTTTATAGGAAAACAAAAAAGGCCCCTTCCCCATTTAAGCCCTCTCAGAACATTTTAATAATGATAAAGCTTACCTGATATTAAATAACAACTAATTTTCATTAAACATAACGAATTTGATAAAAATCGTTAAAGCCGTTTTTGAGATAATCGATCAAAAAGGTAAAAATTGGAAAAAAGTTATGAAATAAAGTCCCCCCTCCTGTAGATCAATTTTGATGAAATTTTTACAGTCATATCTCGGGCATATAAATACATCAAATACAAAGTTTGATCAAAATCGTTAAAGCCTTTTTTGAATAAATAAAAAAAACACGTGAAAATGATACAAAATTTATTAAGTAAAGTCCCCCCTCCGGTTGATCAATTTTGATGAAATTTTTACAGTCATATTTCGGGCATATAAATAGATCAAATACTCAGTTTAATCAAAATCGTTAGAGCCGTTTTTGAGAAAATCGAAAAAAACTTAAAAAGTTATTAAATAAAGTACCCCCTCCCTTTGAGTAAATTTGATGAAATTTTTGCTGTCACATCGCGGACAGATACATATTCTAAATACCAAATTTCAGGTTCGCAGGGTTTATAGTTTTTGAGCTATTCTGTTCACATACACACACACACACACACACACACACACACACACACACACACACACACACACACACACACACACACACACACACACACACACACACAGAGACACACACACACAAAGACCATTTCGCGGGACTTGGTTATTTCGACTCAGGGGACCCCAAAACGTGTATTTCCGTTGAAAACCGGAAGTCGAAAATTTTCACGATCGCAATACTTCCACTTACTATAATATAGTAAGTGGAAGTATTGCCTATATATGAAATATATTATATTTCATATATAGGTAAGTGAAAGTAAAAAATCTGGTGCGTGCGCGCAACACACAACTTTCACTTACCAACTTACTTAAATTAGAAATTGTTGTATTTTGTTAATTGCCACTTCTCAAAGACACATTTTCCACATTCATTTATTAATTTTTCTTTTTGTTTGCTCTATAAAAAACTCTAGTTTTTTTATTATTAAATAAAAGCTTTTGGTAATTCGGCAATTCAAGCATAATACTCCAAGTCGTCTGATTTTATAATTCTCCATGTAGATGTTGAAAACTTCATTTACCATGAAACAAATAATTTCCATTAAATGAACAGATTGGCTTTAATTATGAACAATGGTCTGTCATTAAAGGCGTACTCTGCATGAGTGGGCTCAACGTGTTTTATGAGTTGACTGAATATTTTTCTTTTTTTCTCCTCTATATGTTTACTTGATTTTTATCATATCTCATATTTAGCCATTTCTTATTTTTAGGCGAAACGAGAGACAGATAATTTCTCGATATAAGCAAATACAAAGGTACTTTATAGGAAAACAGAAAAGACCCCTTCCTCATTTAAGCCCCCTCAGAACATTTTAATAATAATAAAGCTTACCTGATATTATAGAACACCTAATTGTCATTAAACACGACGAATTTGATGAAAATCGTTAAAGCCGTTTTTGAGATATGTAATCGAAAAAAAGGTAAAAAGTTGTAAAAGAGTTATGAAATAAAGTGCCCCATTCGTTTGACCAATTTTGATGAAATGTTGGGTATCAAATCTTTGGCATATACATACATCAAATACCCAGTTTGATCAAAATCTTTAATGCCGTTTTTGAGTAAATAAAAAAAACACGTGAAAATGATACGAAATTTATTAAGTAAAGTCCCCCCTCCGGTTAATCAATTTTGATGAATTTTTTACAGCCATATCTCGGGCATATACAAACGTCAAATACCCAGTTTGATCAAAATCGTTAAAGCCTTTTTTGAGTAAATAAAAAAAACACGTGAAAATGTTACAAAATTTATTGAGTAATGTCCCCCCTCCGGTTAATCAATTTTGATGAAATTTTTACAGTCATATCTCGGGCATATAAATAGATCAAATACTCAGTTTAATCAAAATCGTTAGAGCCGTTTTTGAGAAAATCGAAAAAAACCTAAAAAGTTATTAAGTAAAGTACCCCCTCCCTTTAAGTAATTTTGATGAAATTTATGCTGTCACATCGCGGGCATATACTTACACTAAATACCCAATTTCAGGATCGCACGGTTTATAGTTTTTGAGCTAGTCTGTTCACACACACACACACACAGACACACAGACACACAGACACACACACAGACCATTTCGCGGGACTTGGTCATTTCGACTCAGGGGACCCCAAAACGTGTATTTCCGTTGAAAACCGGAAGTCGAAATTTTTCACGATCGCAATACTTCCACTTACTATATATTTCATATATAGGTAAGTGAAAGTAAAAATTTGGAACAGGTTATGAGTGTTTAAAAAAAATTGTGAGTTGAAAAGAATAAGTGAGCCACTAAAAAAAAAGAAAAGAAAAGAAAAACTTTGAAAAGAAACATTTCACTTTCTTCCTTTTTTTTTTCACAGACCTCCTCTACAATATTATAGAAAAAAGAGTTATAAAGTGTATTCATTTTTTTGTTTGCTAATTATAATAGAAAATTTCATTTTTTTTTTATAAACAGTAAATTTATTAAATAAAATGTAATTGTATTTCTTCGATAGTAGTCTAGTAAAAGACAGCTATATATATATATATATATATATATATATATATATATATAATATAAAGCCATAATTTAGCTATAAAGTTTATCCCGATTGATAATATCCCGTCAAGATCAAGTAAGTTCGGTCGTCTTTTGATATTTCATTATTATTTTAATATCTATTGAAATAAATAAAAACCAGAAGGAGCTCGAATGAAAGCTTGGATGAATAACTATGCCTTGAGTAACTAATGCACATAATACAAGAGGTAGACTAAAGAAGTTATTTTAATGTATATCAACCTTGCCTGGGGGGAAGAGCTTTCAGCGAATATGGGTTAACCAAATGGAAACTTGATGAGGGAGTATTAATAAAATTTCCCGAAGGGGTATGAGAAAGCCGAGGAGGTGAAGTATTCATACTCCTTCGTGAAAGAGGGAGCACAATGCAACTTTAAATTCCATAGCTCCGCCGCGGAGTTTGCCTTTCTCTTGTGACCGACTTGATGCTCTTGGATTGCCAATGGCTTCTCCTTCGCTTGCTACTTGAAATTTTAATCGCTTGTTGGTCTTGTCTAAACCGTATTACTTTAGCCGCAAACTCTTGAGATAATGTCGATCAGATTGGCCTGGTGTCTAATAACCTCGACACAAAATCGGATCGTTAGTAGGTAATTATTAATAAAGCGTGATAAACTCACTTACAAGCTCTACCTTAAACTTCGATTTAAACTTTAAATCATTTTTGCAACCTATCCCTACAAAATTAGAGTGTAAATCGATAATGATCCGCAATTTAGATAAACATTTTACTGCAATATTAATAGATAATTTACATTATTAAAAATTTTCAATAAATTCTCCTTGTTTTTTAAACGACTTGCACAAGCTTCCTGATGGCATAAGGAATGAAGTTCTTCGATTAAACAATATTGCTTAATGCCTCTTTGAATTGACCTAACAAACGGTGATCAATGCAAGATCAAGACTATATGGAAAATGATTCACTACTACAAGCTTGTTATTCCATAGTATTTCAGCTTGTGTGTCAAATCAAAGTCTATTTTGGATGATTTTTATTGAATTATTCTGATGTAATAGTCATTAGAAATTTAGTCAATAGGTTAAAGATGCAATTTTTATTACATAAATTAAATCAATTTTCAGAAATGACATCCGATTCAACATTAATTTACTGTTTTCCTGTTTATGGGACCTTTGAAGTAATGTACAATATGTGAGGAAGTGCGTTTGTGTGTTCAGAGCCCTCGGTGGTGAAGCTGACCAACGCGCAGGACCCGATCCGAGCTCAAGCTAATTAACTTATTCCCCTACGTGAGTCGTGGACCGATTTTCGTGTACGGGAACACTCCTGAGCACAATCAACCTTACTACAAAGTGTAAATTCTCTGGAGTTGGTGGTTGAATGTGAATGCTAACCAAATCGGTTAGCATATAAGTACTCGGTCAAAAAAACTTCGTGTTCTGTTATAGGTATTGTTTTTGGTTATAATATTTGCTTAATCTTGCGTTCAAATTTTATTCAACGTGCTTTATTCAAAGTGCCAGTAGAATACTCTTTTTTAAAACAGAATGGTTACATGTTATGATTCATTTGTACTTTGAGCAGTGAAAAGGAACTTTTTCTGAGATAACTTTCTTGGCTCACCAGTTTCCAACATGGACCCTTAAGGGTGTTAAGTCCAAAATCTTCCTTTTGATAAAAACGCGATATTAAAAGTTAGACTTTTGTGGAATGGAAACTAAGTTGGGAATTACCTGGTTATTCATTAAGGTGTCGCCTAAAAGGTGTTAAAAGTCTGCAAAGTTATCTACAAATTATTGAGATTATTTATTATAGATAAATAATTGAGATTGAATGCATATAATATGCTCCCTGATTTGCAATAACAGTAATATTATCGATATCCAAAGTTTGGAATGGTTAAATAAATTAGCTGAACGGTAATGGGAGCGGGCGCACTCATAAATCGGGAATATGCTCGCTGTGGAGGATCTATGGCCCCCAACCATCGGGACAATGCTCACTGCACAAATAATGGTCGCTCTGTCCCCGCTACTATCCCAACATGCTTAGCGATAACACTTTCCAATGCTCCATGTTTCCCCCGCAACCACTCCAAGCATAACCGACAATATAACCGGTGAATGAGAACCGAAACCGGTTGTAAAAATACATTAACAAAACAATACTTCAACAGTAAGTTGGAAATAAAATAAAAAATTCACCAAGTTTTATTTATTTTTTTGGAAAAAATTTCGACCACGGAATAAGGAAATAAATAGAAACAAATCACATAATTTCACTTCTTCCATCTTTTCCCATTGTTCCATCTTTTATAGTTGTCATGATAAACAGTAATTGTTATTAAAATATATAATTAATAATACTTTTAACAGTATAATTACCCCCACCTCGACACCAACTAAAGGAGGTTAGCCTCTTCATTTAGGCAGACTCTGAAGATCTCGAATCTTACTCCTAAGACAAAGTTAAGACTAAAGTATCATGGAGGTTAAATTTCTATGTATCCTATCAAAATTTTTTATATATTCCTTTCAAAATTCAAAGAGTTTCCTATATATACTATCAAAATAGCCCTTTTTCTATAAAGGGCCAATTTTTCCAATACCAGAGCTAGGCTGAATGCTACTTTCAATAACAATCAATCGCAACGCTTGCGAATCAATATGGTCTTTAGGGGACCTACGTTCCTACTAAACTAACTAAACCTAACTCCCCTAACTCCATAACCGATCCCTTTGGGGCTAATTTGGTAGTGTACCTTCCAGATGACTCACTCGAATATTGACGAATAGCCCGAGAAGACTCACGAGGACCTATATTAGTTTTCCACAACAATGGTAGGACAATCATCCAGGCAGTGAAGGTTCTAGCGGTAATAGTTCTCCCATAGTACTAACGAAGTTCGCATTTCCTTCAATTATGACTAAACATACATGTAGAGCCCGTATTGTAATTGCGAAGTAAGATATTCAAATCTTTATATATGTAAATCTTGTGTCACGATGTTTGTCAGGAGTAAAATCTCAACCGATCTTTATAAAATTTGGCACTATGTGTGTACTTTTGTCCAATTTAAAAGATAGGATAGCTTTTACATCGCTTATTAGCCTGAATATTTCTTTTATTGCAAATTAAATGCTAATGTTTCAACAATTGAGTGTTATTATTTGTAAGTTCTATGAATGTCTAACAGATGGAGGTGTAAGTTGATTTATTGACACACTTCATTTTCTTTCGATATTTAGGGTAGCCAAGCATCCAGTTGCCAAATCTATTTTTTCCGGCCTTGACTGGGTTGGACGTTTTTCCCATGGACTATTATGAATTGGTTCTTTTTTTTTTTTTTTTTTTTTTTTGGTGTGGAGAAAACATCGAATCTATTTGTTTTAACCAAAGACAGGTAAACCAAAATCATAGTGCATCTATTAGCACTACAATATATAAAAATTGTGAATTCTTTTAATAAAAAAAAATTAAATTATTATAATAAAAAGTTATAAATTAACGTTATCTATTTCATTCATAAAATTAAATTTTTATGTCTCGATAAGTTGTAGTGTAAGAACGTGAAGCATGGTTTGAGCTTCCTCCCGCTCCGTGCTCGCTATTCGTAACCTGTTTCAGGTAGAACCTACTGATACGATATCTCATATCATCATGTGTTATATCATGAATTTAATTGATTTGTATTATGGCAAAAGATTAATTTGGTACATGTTTGCTGCCTATTGTGATTGTACTATACCCTATTCCAATTATATTTTATATTACTTCCTTTTAAATTTGTGTTATTAATATTTAATCTCGTCTCTGCTGAAATAATCCAGTAAGTGCTAAATGAATGATCATTAATCCTCACTATAGTCAAATTTGAGATGTAAAAAATAACTTTAACCTGCTGAATTCTTTTCCGAACAATTTTAATTTTGACGTAAAATTTTATTTTAAATCCCGTTGGTTTTCATATTAGCTGAAGGGTTTTCATCTTTAGCGGTGAATGTTGATTTGACTAATTAATAATAATTCGCTACTAAGCGACGGCAACGCGTGGCCGGGTCTGCTGGTACCCCATATACATTATTTAATATTTCATATGATTCACTGATCACTCATTAAATTTACAAAAAGGCATTCATGAACACATAAAAATAAAATATAGTAAGATAATATCGTGCTTTTAAACTGTGTTTTTAAAACGTCCAACTAGCATTAATTATTCATACCTATATACCACAATACATTCAAATAGTCACTGCATTTTATTTCCAAGATCTATTCAATGAAAATGTCCTTTCCTGCATTCCAAAAAAAAAAAAAAAAAAAAGTTATAGAAAAATCCAGAACAGCATTTGAGAAATGAAAAAAGTTCATAAAATACAGGTGAGATTTATATATATTGAAACAATTCGTAATAAATATATATTTATTTTGTGGTTTAGATTCATGTTCGTTTGAAATATATATATACAAATGACGAACAATTCAATTGATCCGCCGAAAAACGTTCTAAGCGACAAAATTGCCGAAGTGGCACTTTTGGGTGAATATCTTAAAATGTATAATACTACGTCATAGTATGATCTAGTACTCCATTATGTCATTTTACATGTATACATAACAAATCACATGAGAAAAAAAATTCACCTACAGAACTAACAATGTACTTTAGACTATGATTTTATTTCACTGATTACTCAACATTGCATATTTGTCACTTAGAACGTTTTTCGGCGGATCCATTCAATTAATATTCATATTCAGAAAAAAGAAAATATATATACAGCTTTTATAAAAACACCTTATCTTCTTTAATAATTATACTCATTAATTTTATTACAAATAAGTATTATGTTTATTTTATCAAATCTTAAGCACATTTAGCTACAGAATTTTTAATTGATTTGAAATTTCGTACAAAAGAACATATTTGAACATTATTTAACACATAAATCCGACACCCTCTTATTTCTGATCATACATGTAATTCCGCGGCAAAGTATTTTTTTTTTTTCACCTCTGTTAAAACTTTTGACCATCTGAATGTTTTGATATAGGAATAGTCTCGGATTCAGATGCATAGAAACTATGAGTGTATGAATGTGATTACGATTTTTTTCTTTTCTTGAGCTTTTATTTTTATTTCTTTCTATATTTATAGTTTTTGTAAATAATGTATGAATGTGCTCAATTAGCACTATTACCAATGTCTCGAATGAGACAGAATGTAATAATATCAATAAAGAGTTTTCCTCTGAAAAAAAAAAAAAAAAAAGAAACTATGAAAAGAGATGAAACACTCAAAGATCATGACAAATGAGTTATGACTAAAGTATAACAAAGGTACAAATTTTGCTTCATACTAAATAATAATAAAGTACTATAATTCTTACTAAACAAAGTAACCATGAAGCTAATGTTTACTTTTTAATACAATTAAGTTGAGGCATTAACATGCTGAGTAATAAAATTGAATGAACTTAATCGAAAAGCACGCATACACTTTTTTTTATTATTCTCTCATTAATAATTCATCATCGTTTAGTAAATATCTCATTTGGCAACTTATATACTACTAACTTATTCAAACAACGCCATCTGCCTAAACATGATACTTCGTAAGTTACATAAGTTTTTTAATATTTTTTTTCTTTTTATGTAGAATAAAATTTTTGCATTTATAGAGTAGAACGGTATGTGTCACTTCTTTGTGTTTTTATGTCTTTGTCGTGCACGAGGTCCTAATAGATCGAATGGAATTTTTTTTTATTAATTTTATTTACTAAATAACCTATTAAAAATAAATATCCCTTTCGAGGTAATACGATATATGACTGACACAGTAAGATTGCATTTAATTATTTATTAGCTTAACTTAATCCATATTAACTCCTGACCTTTCTTTAATAACTTGTAGAAAAATAATATAAATCTTTGCCACAGTTTTCTTTTAACGGCAAGCTTTTGTGGCTTAATACCTAACAGAACTAAGTATATTGAGTCTTCTCAAAATCTAAAAAAATAATTTATTCCATTCTGATCCGTCCGTTTTACTAAAAGTCTCCATGCGTTTGGGAATCTGATGGACCAAGAAGCAAGGGGCTGGCTGAGGATTTGGACTCACGTATCAAATAAATAGACATTCTAGAAAGGATTGGAATGGACCGAGGGTAGGATGTATGGTCTTAGAAAAAATGGATAGCGTCAATTCGAACTTAAAAATTAAAGCTCTACATTTAACTTGATTGGTTCCTTGAGTGCTCTCAATCCAAATCGCCAAATAAGACTTCTTTTTTATATCAATACTCAAGTTCTTACCTCTTGAGTGAAATTGGAGGCTTGGCTTACTGGAAAGTACACTCTCTCCCTTCGTTCCCTTCCATCTAGCAGGGACATGTAAAAATATTGATTGCCTCCTCATATTTGCCTCTTCATTTTTCCTTTATTTTATGATAAAAATTGATTTAAAATAAAAAAACATAATAAATAATTTAAAAACAAAAATTAACTAACGTTATTTTTTAAATTGGTATCGTAAACATCGCTCAAAATATTCTACATGCTTTATTGTTTAGTATTAACGTTTATGTGAACGCATTATAACAAATGTGCAAAGGCCACTACAAACGTGCCGACCTGACTCATAAATAAAAACATATTTTTCTATTTAGCGTGATTAAATAAAAAGATATGGAATTTTGGCCATTGAACCACAAAGTTTTATTTCTTTATGTCGGTTAGATAGTCTACTTAGGAAGGAAGCCGTACAATGCTACACACATTCCGAACTAACAGGTTGGGCGGTTGGATGCCTGACCATCCAATTTGTCAGGCCTAGATTAAACAAGCCTACAAACGATCAGAATTTAGGTTTCAACAGACAAATCGGGCCCGCAGATCGATATTAAGTTCACCTTACTTTATTGGCGTATTGGCATTTATGATTATAATAAATGAATTTTTACGGGTAGCGTAGGTGTAGGAGAAGGAACATTTTAAAATATGTGACAGATAAATATCCATAGCATTCCATTCTGTTTTATTAAGAAGAATGTAATTGACGGAGCTCAAGAAAGTTAGACTAATCAATTTTGGTTTCATCACCTCTAGGTTCCGAAAGCTGTTATAAATTTATGAATTGGCAAAACTTATTTCCATATAGCGAATTTGCAAAATAATTCCAACATATTTTTATGTCATAACATTAAAGGAATATAAAAGGTGAATGTATTGTTGACAAATTATTCCACTAATTAGATAATTGGAGGGTTAAAGTGACACAAAACAACGGAATGCGAGGCGAACAACTTTAAGAGAACCCGTGATGAGAAGTGAATGGTTTTTATTTAATTTCTGACTTCAAAATCAAAATTTAAATAAAAAAGTAGAATTTTTAATTTAAATAAAAACCACATCATAAGATAATTTCTATATCAAAACCCGTTTTTTTCTTCTTTCTTTTTTTAATTCAGATCTTCATTTCATTTCATTCGAGAAAAGGTCGCTCCCTTCATCAAGCTATGAATGAAGATATTCTTCATCCCTAATTAAGCAACAAACCCTACGCAATGGCTGAGGACCAATTGTTCTCGCGAAGAGTGGTAATTAGGTCTTCTCGGGAGGAAAAATCTAACCCTGAATATCAAAGACATCGCTGATGCCTTCCATGGAGCGGTAAAGAAATCCTCGAAAAAACAATTTAATTCTTAAAGTTTGATATACACCAAAATTTCCAAAAATTATAAATTAATAAATGGTATCAATTTGTTCATGATTTTGATTCTTTGATGATTTTTTACTATTATGTTTAAGAATGTGAGTTTTCCCTTCTCTAACTATTTCTGTTTAAATTCAATACAGTTGTAAGCGACGAAGGAAAGTGGGCAGATAGAATTAACGTGGTTAGTGGATATGATACCCCTCAAACATATTTTTAATTTAATGGTAGAGTTCAGCTAGTAGTGTCGTTATTTAATGGTAGCAGTACGCTTGTAAATTAAAATATCACCTGCCTATAGAGAGATATATATTTTATATTTATTTAGATATGGAGGACCAACCCTCTTTCCGGTTAACCAAAAAACAACCCTATTTTAAAATTATACAAGTCTTCATATTCATTTATGTTGGTAGACTGTTTGCATGTGAAAGTTAGTTGGTTTGATCAGTCACGTATCAAGGTGTAAATGTGTTTGTTGGGCAATGGCGTATATCTGTTAAAAGAATGTATATCCATGCAGGTTTAAATAAGTGTGTGTACGTATTTAGTTTTTTTCTAAGTCTTAGTTATGAGGATTTAGAAAAAAATCGTTAAAGTAACTTTAGTCGTTATTAAGAGCTTTCCTCCTCATTTCAACATACGAGCCCGATGCCATCCTCTAATCAAGATTTAGTCCATACTGCACTGTGTCTGTTTCAGGAATTAGGACGTTTTCGATATAAATTGGAGGCGAAGTATTTTTTCGAAGAGTAAAAATTGTATCCTTTGATTTCTCGTGATTAAGACAAATTTTCCAATATTTGCACCAGTAATTTAACTTATGTAAGTGGTTTTGTAAGTTTAGTGAAGTATGTGACGGATAATGATGTTTTGTTAGAATTTCTATATCGTCTGCATAAGTCTTCACAATTATAGAGTGATAATTTGTAATTTTCTCACAAAATGCGTGGATTTAAAATTAAATATTACACTAAAACTTATTTATATCATAGCATAAAACAACAATGAAAACTAAGAATATCAGCTTCGGAAATAGTTTCGAAAAGAAAACACAAAGTGATATACAATCATCAATAACAGTAATGATTAAACAAATAAATATACGATTGAAAGATAAAATATAGGCCAATAGAGAAGTTATTGGTATTTCAAAATTGCTTTCTAAATGTTCCCGTTTTATGTTTATGACTTTATCCATTCTCTTACTCTGTTGCTTCACAAATAACAGAACTTACTAATTCAAATTCTGAATCAAATTCAATAAAATATTCAAATTCTCAACATTTTTATCATGACCTAACATTTTTACCTTAACGCTTTAGTTTTATTCTTTTCACATACCTAACACTGATAATCACGCTGAGTGGAATAGCAACCAAAGCAGATAGTTATGCATGACAAAATATGCATAATTTTGAGAGAATAATCATTTTTTTTTTAATTGTATATTGTTACTAATGAATTTATTAATAAAATGTTTTGTGTAAAGTTATATAAATTTAAGAAAATATCAATCTTTTTAGTATTCTCTTGCTAAAGAGAGAAACAGACTTATGAATGCAAATATATTTTTTTTAGTTTTACTGATAACTTTTTCCAAACGTATACATACCAAGTAATGCACGTGGAAGAATAACCAATATCTAGAAGTGACAGGTGTAGCCTCGAAGACACGATTCAGTGGCTCTCTAATCATATTCCTGTCACGCGAGCTATAAACGAGACTGAATACTCATTAAAACCAACCTTTATGGCTGTAATTCGTCAGACCCTCATCTCTTCCCTTCATCCCGGCATGATCGGCACCACAAACAGTTTTTTTGTCTCAAAGAAGGTGGGCCCAGTGCAATTTAAGACTTAAAAAAAATTTATTGCTGGGTATTCGTTTCTCACTGTCTTATAGAAGAGTGAGAAACACAAAAGGTGAATGTTTGAATCCTTTTAGTAACAATTAACATTTTTTTACGGCTGTCTGATTCAACCTATAAAGTAAAATTTATATTTCAATTCTTTAATATTCTTTTCTATTTTTTTTATAACAATGTTTGGTCACGATCTGGATCGATTAAGAAGACAAAGGAAAAATGCTTACAATGATCAACAATGTAATTTGTGAAGAATTTGGTCAAAAGGACCTTCTAAAAATTATTTATTTCCATATTTACTTAATATAATAATAGTTGTTAATAACATTGTATTGATAAAGTAACACTAATACGGGTTTGAATAATTCTTACTGATATAAAATTATAAAGCAAACAATTAAAACAAGAAAATAATATAACTTAACGAAATAGTTAAATTTAACAATACTGAAAAATGGCTATGTAACTTCGCCAGGTAGACTTGCTCACTAGTCAATCGCTTACTTATATATTATTGTCTGGGATGGCACGTTTTGGAACGATCCTAAATCGTCTAGGAAGAACCAAAAATTTGACCAATTGGTAATTTCCTTAAGCGTTACAGTCGATTCTAGAACTTTTACAAAATTTTAATAGTCCTGTAATTTTACGAAATGACTTTGGAATGTTTGTAGAAATAAACATCTCCTTTCTTTTCTTCCGTTATCAAAAAGATCTCAGAAGGGGAAAAAAACTGTTGCATTTCTCTGAGAAAAAACTATTTTTTTTTTTTTATAAATTCCTTAATTTGTCCGTTTTTCATTTTTTTTTAAATTGTAAAGTAAACATGTAAACATCAGTTGTAAACCTCCCTGTTTGGTAAGTAATTGCATCGATATTGAAATAACGTTGGCTGCTAAGGCATGTTCGATCCTAAATAGATTCATCCTTTTGTTACGTATACTTATATAGATCATGTTCATTACATACTTTAATGCTAGTTTGAAAATGGTGTAAAATTTAAACAATTTTGCTGACGTCAGAAAAATATTTGAAACCCAGTTACTTAGGAATCTATCTATCAGTTACTATACTTTTTTATAAAATCTTAATATATTTCATCCGTACTGTGATAAACGAATTAGTTTATAGAGATTCCATGTGAAATTATTTTAATGTCATTATTACAAGTGGGAAGTGGGAGGTTTTTACAGGTTTCAGTGTCATGATCACAATGGATTTAAATTAACAAAACCTATTGTCCGATATTACGTATAGCAGCATTTTTTCCCTCTTAGTATCGAAACAGTTATTATTAACAGTTATATACATGTTATTTTGAGTTTTAATGGATAATCAACACATATTTCCCATGATTGAAATACTTTTCGCTGGTTTTCATTTGATTTTTTATACTTATTTTCCTGTCTAGCTTTCAGTTTATCTAACAGTCCTGATTTAAATTCAATCTGTCTCTGTTTCCATTGAAACCATCCTACTGACCCCTTTGATACGTTTACCTGGGATCCTTTCAAATTAATTGAAAAGTAATAATAACAATGAAAACAGAACGGTTACACTTTATTTTTTTTTTTTCATGTAATCTCCAAATTCGAAGAGAAGTACTAATACACTACAACTGAATTATAGTTCCACAGTTCCACAAAAAGACCAAACAAAGAGTTTTAGAAGGATTTATTTTGGATATAAACCTTTAATTGTTTTATTTTCTTTTAAATTTTGAATTAATGTCCTTCATAACAAAATGTTAATTGATTATTATTAAATAAGGATTATCGGAGGGTTCAATCATAGGTATAGAACAATAATTGCTTTATTCATACAATTTATAATCCATATCTCATTTCTTATACAGATGTTACCGATAATAACATAATCTCTCTTATTCACAATAATTTATTATGCAAAGTTGCAACCGAACATTATTTTTCGAATGTCAGGACCAACAAACAAGTTCTATAAGTCTTTCTTTTGACAGATGAGGAAACTTTTTACAAATATACTTGAAACTTCTCCATCTTTGAATAAGGCTTTCAAAACATGTTTAGCCAACAATAGCTTTATGTATTGATGTGAGTACAGAATTGTATCAGAACCCACAAGGTTCTTCTCTAGGTGCAGTACGTACTGCTCTGTCTGTTTGGTTTTCAGGATTTTCTGTTTTTTTACACAGTATTTTCCTTTGCTTCCAAAATATCCCCCATTAAGGAACTTATAATATTAAATCTTATATTTATTACTAGTTGCTTCATAATGTTAACCATAGTTATAAATGTGAGGCATATTTGCAGCATTTTCAGGAATAAGGGAACTCAGCAACGACACCTCTATGGTCTTTATTTAGTAGTTGCTTAACCTGCTCCTCATCAGTCGCATACTATAAAAGATGTCCACCGTGTCTATATCATTTTTAAAAATTCCTAGCTCCACATGAATGGTATACAAGAAGAATTTAATTCATTTTTCGGAGTATATGTACCACAAGAGAATCTAAAGATATTTATTTAAAGTGAAATTGTAGAAAAACGATTGGCTATTGTTCAGGGTGAGATGATTATGTTTTTGCATAAACCAGATTAGTATATTCAAATTATTTTTCTTGTTCGTTAAATTTTTGTTTATTTTTACTTCATATATACCATGGTTATATTAAAAATCCTTGAATTTTAGATAAGATAGCATGCATAACAGAGCGAAGAAATATACATAAATTTTTTCTTAATAATACTAACATAATTATAAACATATAAATAAAAACATAATGATACTATAATTTAAATGCATAAATAAAAATAAAAAGGCATACAAATTCAAAGAAAGAATTATAATTAAATTCAAAATATGGTTTTTCTTATATCTTACACCATCAGTCGCTCCCTACGTACCTCCATCCACTGCCCTTCCAAACCCTACTCCACAATATCACTCCTCACAGAATCCTCCCACCTCCGTCTCGGTCAAATCCTCCGAGGTTTTTAGGATTGCAAAGCGCTTGTCAATCTATTAGGTAATCGAGCGCAATTAGACTAATAAGATAAGAAATAAGACTCCCAATGTCGCTAGCCCACTTTTACCGGCACGCAGTTATAAGTTTTATTTTATTCACCGGGTAAAGCTCCTGTAATTCAGTGTTCAGCCTTTCTCGAAAATTCTCCGGTTAATTGATCCTTCTTCGATCCAAATATTCTAGGCAGTACTATTTTTTCAAAAACCTTCCAGCGTTGTTCATCCCTTCAATCTAAGTGGCCATGTTTCAGATCCGAAAAGAACTATTGGAAGTATTATAGTTTTGTAAATCTTAGATTTTAAGTTTCCAAATAGAAAGCGCTAACTAAGTGATTTTGCAGCCATAAAATAACAAGTGTTTCCATACTTCAAACTAGCTTCAACTTCCTCTACAAATACGTTTTTATTGTAATAGTAGAACTTAATATCTTTATTTCTAACGGCTTTAAAAGTTTTCCCTTCAACCTCAATATCGTCACCGTTCAAACTACTAAGCATATGTTTTGCCTTATCCATATTTGTTTCCAACCCAAGTTCTTCATATGATATCATTAAGGTTGTCATATTTTTTTTATTTTTTTAAAAATAGTTTCCTTGACCAAGCAGAACTAAATCATCAGATAAAATGAACGGATACCTTTCCTCTCAGATTCAATCCTTCTTCGGTTAACATTAATGTTACTGAAAATAATCTGAGAAATGAACAAATTATAATGATCTTGAATGACCTTATCTTGCAGGACAGAGCCCGCCCGACATGTGCACTCAGTGATCCGAGGAGATGAGTCAGATAATCGGGGACCCGAGCCCATCTTGTTCAAGAAATTTTTCATTCAATGTAGGTATGTTAGATCTATCATTAGGAGCAGACCTGGGCATTATTTTAAATAAAAGTATTTTAAATACAAATGAAAATACTTTTTTTTTATTTTAGTATTTTAGAATTAAAATAAAAAAAATCACATGTTTATTTTCATTTTAATTCTAAAATACTCAAATAAAAAAAAAGTATTTTCATTTGTATTTTAAATAATAAAATAAAATAAATCTTAAGTAGGTTGTTTCAAGTTAAACAATTTTCGTAATAGTATAGTGTAGCACTAGAGCTCTCACTCCTAAATACATATTGAGCAAGTATATTTATTTCAGTTTGTGTTGCTGTTTTTTTTTTTTCTTTTTTTTCTTTTTTTTATGGGGGGGGGGCAATTATTAACGAAAGCGAAGATGATCTGAGTACCAGATACATTACACCAAGCAAAGACAACCGAAAAAATAAAATAAAAACTGTCGATTTATCAATCAATTGCGTCAATTTTCGAGTCGATTTAAAAAAATATTTATTTATTAATCAATTGCAATGCACTAGCTAATAAGTATTTTGTATTTTATTTAAAATACAAAATACTTTTTTTATTTTGCATTTATTTATTTATTTATTTACATTTTAGCCTCTACCCGTAAGGGTCATTGGCTTTAATTTTTCCTGTTTATATTTTATTATAATAATTTGTTTCTTTTAAGAATTTGAATAACTTAAGGGCCGAAGACTCTTCATCTCCCAGTATTTCTTTAACAGTTTTCGGCAGCTTTACCTTTTTCCGTGCATCATTATGTTGTAAACAATCTAGTAACAAGTGTTTTGTACTCTGAGTTGTGTTGTTGCACATTTGGCAAGTGGGTGCTTCAAGACCTTTGAGTAGGTATGTATGTGTGAATGCGCAGTGCCCTATCCGCATTCTGCACAATACTACTTCTTCTCTTCTCGATCTTCTATTGGTTGTGACCCATTTGCTGCAATCTTGTTTTATTTCCGCTAGGTTCGATGGTTTACTCATCCAATTTTCTTCCCAATTTTTTTTCATACTTTTTTTTAACTGGTGGATCCAATCCTCGTGGGTGATACTGTTTATTGGGATTATGTTGGGGTTTTCTCCTTTTCTTGCCAAACTTGCTGCTTGGTCTGCTCTCTCGTTTCCTGTTATCCCGGAGTGAGATGGAACCCAGACCAGTATTATGATTTTTTTACTATTTCTAAGTTCCCACAGCGTATTTACAATTTCCGTTATTATTGAGTTAGTGGGGGCTAGGTTGTTGATAGCTGACAGTACGCTCCTTGAATCTGTTACAACCACCCAGTTTGACTTTCTAGACTCTTTGATCCAATGAAGAGCCTTCATGACAGCTACTGCTTCTCCAGTGAATGTAGAGCTCTCTCCTGGTAACTTGAATAAAAGCTGTTCTTCCGGAGTGTACACAGCACAGCCCACGCTGTCCTGCAGTTTGGAAGCGTCTGTGAATATAGCCTCAAAGTTATTGTATTTTTCTAGTAAGGCTAAAAAATATTTTTGTATTTCTAATGGGCTTTCCTTCGAGAATTTCGCCATCGATAAATCTATCAAATGTCTCTCTTTCTTCCATAACGGAACTTTCAGATTGGGGGTGGGTTTAATACTATTTAGGTCCATGTTAAACCGTTGTAAGGATGTTAGTATCTTTTTTTTTAACGCGCTATTCTGAACATTTACAAGTCCGGCCATTTCATACTCCTCTCCAAACAATTTTGATGTTAATGGGTGCTGAACCATTGTTTTCAGTTTAGACACGTATTTAAGCAGCAGGTATTCTCGCCTCATAGTCAAGGATGGTTCTCCCGACTCAGCATAAATACTTTTAACTGGAGAAGTTCTAAATGCTCCAGTACAAATTCTGATGGCTGCATTGTGGAGAATATCTAACATCCTTAAAGCCATTTTGTTTCCTGTGCCATATATCCGAGCCTCATAATCTATTTTGCATCGTATTACGCAGTGATATACTTTCACGAGAGTGTCTCTATCAGCTCCCCAGCTTTATGCGAGATGCACTTTATTAGCCCTAATCTATGGGTACATTCTTCCCTTAATTGTTTTATGTGAGGGATCCAAGTCAAACGTCTGTCCAATGTCATCCCCAAGTATACATTTTTCTCAACATAATCGATATTAGAGCCATCTAGGGTAATTTCTGGGTTCTGTTGGCAGTTCCGTTTCCGACAAAAATGCATACACTTCGTTTTTGTCGATGATATTTTAAAACCCACTTCCTTTGCCCATTTTGCTGTTTGATTTATAGCATCCTGTAGTCTCCACTGCACGTACGCTAGGGACTTGCCTCAACACAAGATGACTATATCGTCAGCAAATAAGATACACGTAACTGGATTCTGGATAGTTGATATGATTCCGTTAATTGCCACGAGGAACAATGTTGCACTCAGCGGAGATCCTTGTGGAGTACCATTTTCCATGCAATATTCGGAAGAGCATTTAAAATAATTTTATCGAAAAGTATTTTAAATGATTTGAGGATAAAATGCATTTTATTCAAATCTATATAAATAAAGATGAAATTCTGTTTGTTTGTTTGTTTGTTTGTTTATTTGTTCTTTATAGAAATCCATACCGTTTGTCCTAAATTCTCCTAAAAAAAATTGCATAGCTTCAGCCAATCTCTGGGTATATTCTTTATTGTTATAAAATTCGTCATGATCTCCGTTTACTACGGTTTTTTTTTACGAAATCGACCGTTTGAGTCGAAAAAACGGCCTTAAAATTCATTTTATAGATTTTGAAGTGGCCAACAAGGCCCGGTAAGACCGTCCCTTGGTGGGCGTCGAGTTCTGGGATTTTTAAACCATATGTTTTTTTTTTTTTAACATTACAATACGTTTATTCACATGTATGGTAAATTCATTTTTTAAAAATGCCTCCTAAGAAGCGAGCTTCAATAGGAGTAGTGAGCTCAAAAGCGAATAAACAACGTCAAATACGAGCAGCTGAAACTCTCGACGAACATCAAAATAGGATTGAACAACAGAGGCTTAGACAGGCAGAATCGCGGGGAACTGAGTCTGCCCAGGAATGAGGCCCGCCTTGCGCCACAGAGGCTTAGGCAAGCCGATTTGCGAGAAGCTGAAACTGCAGGGCAATATTTCTGTTTGTTTGTTTGTTCTTTATAGAAATCCATACCGTTGATCCTAAATTCTCCAAATTTCGCTCAGTGGTTCTTTCATACCAGGTGCATATTAAAATTGCATAACTTCAGCCGATCTTCAGCTGATATTCTTTATCCTAATAAAAATCGTAATGATCTCGCTTTACAATGTTTTTTTTACGAAATCGACCGTTTCATTAGAAAAATTAAATTTCCCGAGTGAAACCGGGAAATAAAGCTAGTATATTTTAAATACTTGCTATTTAAAATAAAGTATTTTAAAATAAAAATTAAAATACTTTTTGCACAGCTGTGATTAGGAGTCCTGCTTTCTGTTATACGTTTTGTTGATTAGGAAGAATTTCATTTTAAATTTTTAATATTAGACCGCTTTAATGGCAATAGTCACTTCTTCATATTTAAAACAAAAATTTTCTGAGGTAAGTATACAATTTTTACAAATCAATAAAATCCTTCCCGAAGCAAAACCAGGAAAACTTGATGAAACGGTTGTTATATAAAACTGTTAGTTGGTTAAAAAAAATTGGGAAACTGTTAACTGATATCAGTTAAGAGAGTATTCATTTTCTTAGTTTTTGTACCGTAGTTTTATTTGTCTTCCCTTTCCTCACCATTTATGTTATATGGTGATTTCCCGGGCGGGGAAGATGGTGGGAGATTAATTCTTAGTAAAAGGGTACTACAAAGGTTTTGCAATACAGCTTTATTTATTTAATTTTCTCAAAGTAATTTCCACCACATTTAATACACTTCTCCATACGTCGAAACCAGTCATTAAACCAGCTCTGCCAAGTTTCATCTGGGATTGAGGCACATAATTTGTCCCAAGTCTTCAGAAGGTCCTCGTCGCTTGAAAAACGTTTACCTTTCAGCTTCATTTTCACATGTGGGAACAGCGCAAAGTCAGATGGAGCAAGGTCTGGACTGTAAGGAGGGTGTTCAAGAAGTTTCAGCCCAGTAGTAGCCAAATAATCGGTGCAGGCTCTGGCATGGTTTTGACTTTGGTCTCAGGTTTTTTATAGACTCTATGACTTAGGCAGGCACTGGTCAGTGTACCACTGCTCACTGTGTTTTGAGCCTTGGTCGGCACATCACAATAGTATAGCCAAGTTTCGTCACCAGTCACGATGCTGGTCACATATGTAGAATGTCCCTTATCAAATAGTTTCAGCATCTTTCGGCACCAAGACAAACAATGAGTCATCTGCTCTTCCGTTAGACTATGGTTTACCCAATGACAACAAAGTTTTTTACCTTTAAATGGTCTGTCAGAGTTTAATGGATTGCTGGTGCATGAAGGCATAATGTCTCATCTATCTGTTGATATGTCACTCGACGGTTCTCATCAAGCATTTTCCTCACAGCAGAAATGTTTTCCTCTGTTACAGACGTTCGCTGCCTTCCTTCTCTCTCAGCGTGCTCCAGAGTGAAATTGTCCCTTTTGAATTCTCTATACCATCTAAATATAGTCATACGATGTGGACAATCATTATTCAATGCAATCTTCATTTCTTCTAAGCATTGATCTATGCTTAAACCACGTTCGAAATTATATCGCAAAACTCCCCTTACTTCACTACGTGACCATGATGCCATAATAGGCACATTAATCTGTGACTGCTAACAACTGAGCCCAGAGATGTGATACTGGTGGCTAGTATGCAGGCATGGATAGGTCTGAACACGCAGTAACTTGCAGCCTCCTGGGTCTTTCTGTTAAGTTACATTGCAAAACTTTTGTAGTATCCTTTGTATTACTAAATGTCCTCGGGCTCCGGGTTTCGAACTGGCTATCTTCTGGTTTCCAATCATCTCTTCCCCATGGCAGGCCTATTTCCTAACGCGTTAGCCCACTAGTCCATCCCGCCACCAAACCGAAGTATTTATAAGATCCTTTTTTGTTTTTGTTTGCTAAGGCTTTAAGGCGTAAAACCCTTGAGGTCATCAACGCCTGCATTCAACTTTTGTTTATCTCAAAGGAAAAGAAAAATAAATAAATACTTAATAAAAAAATTAAATGAATATTGCGCATACACTCACATATACACACAGACAGTAATACTCGCTCACATAATATAAAAAATTAGATTTTTTTGAATAAATAATTTTCTTTTAGAAAACTAAATGCACGTTTTATTTCATTTTCGTGATCATTTAAAATATTTGATAATTTTGGTATGATTCCTGATCTGGACAAAGAGGAAACATAGAAAGGGCACTGTTCAAAAATGTGTTTGACTGATCGTGTTACCACAGTGGACACATATAGGTGGTGGATCCTTGCTAATAATATGCGAATGGGTCAGGTATGTGTGGCCTATCCTCAACCTGGTCAAAACAACTTCCTCTCGGCGAATATTACGGTTCGAAGTGGACCATGGCTTAACTGTCGCTTTGATTTCTTTCAATTTACTAGGCCGGCTCTCGTCCCACATAGACTGCCAGCCGATAGCGATTTCTTTTTTGAGGGGAAGGCTTATATCGTTTGGCGTTAAAATCGCAGCACCCCGGCCTGGGAGGGAAAGTGCCTGCTTGGTCGCTATGTCCGCAAGG
Organism: Aelia acuminata; assembly: GCA_911387785.2. Classification (NCBI taxonomy): domain Eukaryota; kingdom Metazoa; phylum Arthropoda; class Insecta; order Hemiptera; family Pentatomidae; genus Aelia; species Aelia acuminata. The sequence continues at coordinate 127,335,071 of OU426978.1, read as the reverse complement.
TCATAGCGCTATGTCCGCACGATTCCTACGTGGCCCGGTACCCACATAAAATAAATCAACTTTCCCAGGTTTTCGAGCACATTTAAATAGGCATGGATTTTTATAACGGTTGGATGCCTCGGATAAATATTTTTCATACTTTTTAAGGAACTTAGTGAATCTGTTATTACTATTATTGTTTGTGGGGTTATTGACATAGAGAAGTGAAGGGCTGAGGCTATCGCGTGAAGTTCAGCTGTATATATGCTGCATAGCTTATGTAATTTTATTTTATAAGTGGAATCACAGGTTATAAATGAAGATGCTGTAGAATCTTCAGATTTTGAACCATCTGTAAATATTAAGAAAGGTTCCGGAAAATTTTGAAGAAGGCGAGAAAGCTTAGTTTTATATTCTGAAGGTGGGGTTTCGTTTTTCGGCATCCGTGACAGGTTTAATATTGTTTTTGGTGGTTTGATAATCCAAGGAGGAATGTAATTTTCTATTTTTTCTAAACGTATTTCTTTGAGAAACGCAATAGCTGAGTTCATTCTCTCTGACAAGGGAAGGCTTGAATTTGTTTTCTTTTTAAAAGCTTTTGAGAATTTTGGCTTGAAAATATATGTATGGGTCGGGTGTTGTGTTTGAGGATGAAGCTTGGTTATATAATTTATGGCTAATTTTTTTCTTCTAAATAAAAGAGGGGGTTCTCCTGCTTCAGAACATAAACTGAGAACAGGGCTAGTTCGAAACGCGTCCGTCGCGATTCTTATTTCGGAGTGATGTACAGCATCAAGTTTGTTTAGAATCCGAAAACGCGCAGAACCGTAGATAAAACAACCATAATCAAGTTTAGAACATATTAGAGAGCGATACAGCTTTAGAAGAGTGATCCTATCCGAACCCTAGGAAGTACCACTGAGATATCTTAATATGTTTAATTTTTTAATAGTAGTTGATTTTAAGTTTGAAATATGTGTTTCCCAAGTGAGTCTTTTGTCAAATATCATACCTAAGAATTTGTGACTATTTGTATAAGGGATTAAGGAGCTTCCTAAATAGATATCAGGTGAGGGAGGTGTATTTCGCTTTCTGTGAAATGGAGGCACTTTGTTTTTTCAGCTGAGAATTCGACCCCTGTAGAAAGTGACCACTTTGTTATTCTATTTATTGCATCTTGTAGTTTTTATTGAACAACGGAAAGATTTTCGGAACGACAAAAGATGGATAGATCATCTATGAAAAGTAGAGGCTTAACACCTCTAGGCAAGTTGAGACCCAAGTCATTTATTGCAAGGCAGAACAAAGTTGGACTGAGCACACAACCTTGCGGGACACCATTACTTTGTTTATGATTTTCAAATAGTTCACTGCCTATTTTAACTTTAAAATAACGATTTGATAGAAATTGTCTAATGTAATTGAACATTTTCCCTACTATCCCAACAGATGATAACTTTTTTAAAATTGATTGATTTACACCTATTAATACTCCATGGTGGCTGTGGTTTGGGTTTGGGCCATCTTTTCTGTAGATTTCGAAATTTTTAATAGTGATATTGTCTTTTACGGAAAGATGCGTTTCTTGGAGAGCTAGACAGAATGAATTTGTGTCGGATATTAATATTTTTAAATCATTAAAGTGAGATTTTAAACCATTGCAGTTCCATTTAATTAACGACATTAAGGGAAATGTATTTCAAGAAATATAACAATTAAATACATATTTATACTATTTTGTTGATTTGTTATAGTTTACGTCTTTTTTTTAACTTTTCCCTTTTTATAACTAACTTCGGTGTATCCGTCGTCAGTGCTCTGCTGATCTACTTCTATATCCTCAACGCCGTCCTCAGGCTTGTCCAGAGTTTCCTGGATTGAGGGAGCGTTGGGCGAGGATTTAGATACAGGAGAGGAATGGGAGGGGGCCAGGGGTTTAAAGGCGAGGAGAGGGAGGGAGAAAGGGAGGAAGAGGAGGGGGAGGAGTGGGGCTGGGAGGGGGGAGAGGATAAGGAGGGGGTAGGGGATGAGGTATGGGCAGGAGAGGGGGGTGGCGGCGCGGAAAACGCGGCCGATGATCTTGTGACGATGCTCCGCTGCGCCCTAGGTGCCGGCGGTTTGGAGGTGCTAGGCTGGGGAGAGAGATTATTTGATTTTGCTTCAAATATGAAAAATTGATCAGTTTGTGTACCGTTTTCCCGTGTTTTTGTATTTCTTTGGGATTTAATTACTTCGGAGAATAGCTTATTAAAATGTAGCGGTTTTTCAAGTTTAAATATGTTTTTTGCTTCATAATATGTCACTTTCTTAGTAAGCTGGATGATTTTGATTTCTTTATTCATTTGGTATATCGGGCACGATCGATCAAGACTGTTATCCCCGCAATTTACACATTTGGGGTCTTTGTTGCATTTTTCATCGGTGTGTTTTTCTTTACCACACTGAGAGCAGGTGATTTTGGGGTTTGTACATTTTAGAGTGTGGTGGGAAAATCTAAGACACCTAAAGCACCGAATCGGATTTGGTGTGTACATTTGGACCTTAATATTCTGATAACCTATTTTAAGCGTTTCTGGTGGTAATGGAGACGGGAAGGTAACAATATAGGAATTTGTGAGTTTTTCGGTACCGTTTATTTTAATTTTTATTCTATTAATATCCATAATTTTTCCATTTAACTCATTTAAAATTTCATTTTTTTTCCAAATATTGTAAGTCGAAGCACCTGATAACTCCTTTGCTATAATTTAAAGTCGCGTGTGCTTTTACAGTTATATTAAATTGATCTGCAAACGTTTAATCTCTAATAGTTTTAATGACTGTTTACTAGTGCTTGTCTCAATCAGTAAATTCCCATCCCTCAATTTCTTAATGTTTTTAACCTCACCTACTAAATTAGTGATAAATTTATTTATCAAGAAAGGGGACACTCTTGGAAAACCTTCACCTCCTTCCCTGATCACTATTAAATAGGTAGGAGTATTTTTTAATGCTTCATTTACTTGAAGGGGGTCTGGTGGGGTTTTTATCCGACCTCTTTTCCGACGTTTATTAGAGCTATGAAATAGCTCTTCCATTTTAAGTTTTAACAAAAAATAAAATAAAAATAATTTTATGTAAAAAAAAAAGGAAAAATATATCTGTGTATATAAACGAAATAAAGAAGAAAAGAGAATTTGAATTGAAAGTTTGCTTATCTGGACAATGGACCAGCAGCAGACTGCTTAATCCTACGGAGCTGCGTAAACAACCTCACTCTGCGAAGTCCACTATCTAACTGTGAGATCCTTTTTTTATAAAGTTCTAATGTGTAGCAATTATTACTTTATTTATAAATTATTAGCAACGTATGTTCCTTTTTATTTTCTTACAAATTTCATTCCTTGACGTTTCGGTTTTGTGTCCCCATTCTCAAAGCATTTATTTCTCAATCATATGATTGAATGTATGTTATTAAAAAATAATAACGATGTGAGATTTCCAAAATTCACTATTATGCATTATTATATTTTAACTCATATTTGTCTCATCATATTACTATTAGAGTTATTAATATAATAAGACATTCAGTAACGAAAGACATATACTTATTAGACTTAATAATATAATAAGACATTCAATGACATAAGCCATATTATTATTAGAGTTAATAATATAATAAGACATTCAATAAGTTACGAAATATTATTAATAGAGTCAATCATATAAGAGATCAATCATTCAATAACACAAGATATATTATTTATAGAGTTAAAAATATATTGAGACAAGTATGAGTTAATGTATAAAAATACATAACAGTGAATTTTGGAAATGTGACATAGTTATAATCTATATAAATAAAGTTGAAATTCTGTTTGTTTGTTCTTTATAGAAATCCATACCGTTTGTCCTAAATTCTCCAAATTTCGCTCAGTGGTTCTTTGATACCAGGTGCGAACACCTGTCCAAATTAAAATTGCATAACTTCAGCCAATCTCTGGGTATATTCATTATTGTTATAAAATTTGTCATTATCTTGCTTTACAATGGTTTTTTTTACGAAATCGACCGTTAGAGTCGAAAAAAAGGGCTAAAAAAATCATTTTATAGATTTTGAAGAGGCCAACATGGCCCGGTAAGACCGTCCTTTGGTAGGCGTCGAGTTCTGGGATTTTTAAACCATATGTTTTTTTTTTTAACATTACAATACGTTTATTTATATGTATGGTGAATTTATTTTTTAAAAATGCCTCTTAAGAAGCTAGCTTCAATAGGAGTAGTGAGCTCAAAAGCTAAAAAACAACTTCAAATACGAGCAGCTGAAACTCTCGACGAACATCAAAATAGGATTGAACAACAGAGGCTTAGACAGGCAGGATCGCGGGAAACTGAGTCTGCCCAGGAATACGAGGCCCGCTTTGCGCCACAGAGGCTAAGGCAAGCGAATTTGCGAGAAGCTGAAACTGCAGGGCAATATTTCTGTTTGTTTGTTTGTTCTTTATAGAAATCCATACCGTTTATCCTGAATTCTCCAAATTTCGCCAGTAGTTCTTTCATACCAGGTGCGAACACCTGTCCATATTAAAATTGCGTAACTACAGCCGATCTTCAGCTGATATTCTTTATTGTTATAGAAATCGTAATGAACTCAGTTTATAATGTTTTTTTACGAAATCAACCTTTTCATTAGAAAAATGAAATTCCCCGATCAAACCGGGTTATACAGCTTAAAGATGAATTTCTGTTAGTTTGTTTTTTCTTAATAAAAATCCATACCGTTTGTCCTAAATTCCCCAAATTTCGTTCAGTGGATCTTTCTTACTAAGTGCGAACACCTGTCCATGTTAAAATTTCATAACTTCAGCCAGTCTCTGGCTATATTCTTTATTGTTATAAAAATCGTTATGATCTCACTTTAAATTTGTTCACGTTTATTAGAAAAATGAAATTCCCCGGGTGAAACCGGGATATACAGCTAGTTTTATTATATTATTTAATAACATGACATTCAATCATATGATTGAGAAATAAATTTTTTAAGAATGGGGCCACGACCCTGAAATGTCAACGAAGTAAAGTTGTATGAAAATAAAAAGGAAGATACGTTGCTAATATCTGATTAATCATATAATATGCCTACTAAATTAAAAGATAAAGAAAAAACTTTATTTACTTTGTATTCGATTGTTTATTAATTGCGACAGGCCTTCATTACACATATAATTTTCTCTTTCTTATATAAATAATCCATCTGAAATTGCATATTATGTATTAACCGGACATTAAGTGCTTTCAATATTGTAAATTAGAGATGACAATTCAAGTTAATATTTATAATAATTTGCATACTATAAGAGAAAAGAAAACTCTAAAACACGTAGCTTTTCGGGATAGATACACTGTAAACGTGGTTTCACCTAGATCACGCGGTATATTTCATAAATAGTTCACCACGCTATTATAGTTTTCCCTCAAGTTATGATTTAATTAAGAGTAACTTTATTACACTAAACAGAGTTATTTACTTTATTACACATATTAACCATGTGGTCGATCCACGGTCAATCATGGGTAATAATATCCATTACTGAATATGAAAACATCCTGCTTCAATCTATTTCGAACGCGCGCCTATTATTTAATATTTTAATTAAATTTCTGATGTGGGAATACCATTGAATGTTTAAACTGAATGCATGATATATGTACACACATAAATACCGTACACCCACATGGATACTCAAAACTCTAATGGAAAAAGGATGGGGCATTGTAAAGTTGGGCCTCCTAGAGAGGTTATATTAGCGAGAGCTGGGCTAATGGAAGACGGTTCAGTTATGAGAGCCCCTGGCATTCCTTTTCATTTCTGCGCTTTGTCTCCAAGCAGCTTTTTTCACATTATTCCGCCCCGGCATCCTTCAAATCTGACAGTTATTTAGTACACTTCTTTTTTCCCTGTAAAATGTTACTTTCATTCGACTATTTTTTCAGCTCCCTTATAAATTGTTATCTTTCTTTTTGTCCCATTTCAAGAATACTTAAGGTAGCAGACATTAATGGACAGCTACCCTTCTAATATATGAAGTTTCAGTTGATTCTCACACCGCTGAGCGATGATATGACAAACCAGGCTGCTTAAGAATAAGCAAATTAAATCGTAGTAATGTTTTTTTTTCATATTCCCATATGCAGACAGTCGCCCAAAATCGGCACGCAAGATCAGCCTGATTTTAATTCTTCCAATATTTGTTTCATTATTCCCTAACATTAAGTCTATTATGAGGCAGACCAGGAATATTATTTTCCTTTTTTCAACCATCCACTAACTTTTAGGCGATACCAGTTTTTGAAAGAAGAATCACATACTTTTGTCGTACATTTTATTTTCTAGTCATCGCCATCTGATTATCCTCTTTAGCTACCCTCATTTCGGCTGCCTCCAAGTGCATGTCCTCTTATCCTTCTCAGATTGAAGTGGTATGATCCGAGGACTTTCAATAAAGACACTAAAATGAGGATATCCTTGGTCATAAACTGAGGGAGATCGCACTCCCTCATCAGCTTGGCCCTCAGTGTCTTATAGGCAGTAGAGGCAACTACAATTTGCTCAGCAGTCTCCGTTACTCCACAACTAGATTATACGGGATCGATAAAACCGGTAGGCATCGCTTACATTTCTCTTTAAACGTCGCGCATTAAAATTCCAACTTTTAATTTCTCCAGATAGAGCGATTGAGCTCTTAGCATAGCTTAAATCTACAGTATTTTCTAAATCAAACAAATAACAAAAACAGATATAATTTGACATTTAAAGCCTCCATCCCTAAATCTTCTGCAAAGGAGAAAAATGTTGGCTGGATAAATAAAGTTGGCAAATATGTTCCATTCCACAGGAACTCATGCATAACAGGTATCAACCTATTGTCACAATAATCTTTGTTTTATAGTCTAATGAACGCAAAGTCTAAATAGGTAGCTGCTTGATGGGAGAAATAATGGGACTATGACATGTTTGTTAGCCGTTGGATCATATGAAGGCTTACCTTATCATGTCAACAGCTAAAAAGGTTAATGACCTGTGTGCGTGTTGTTTATTTAAATTAATCTCCTAGATGGTTCTTGAATAAAACTTTTCCCTTAAATATTCAGTTAATTTTGTACTGTTCAATTAATAATATAATAGAATCTAGATCAAAAACACAATACCAGCTTCAACAGCATATTAAAATTAATGCACCATACTATTAACTTACATAATATGTTTCCTAATATTTTAGCTAATTGCAATGCAAGAAATTTCAGAAGATCCGATGGTATTCATCGATAATCCATCATTATCTCATCAGCAGGGATAGGATATATATGTAATAAAAATTTCAAAATATGTACATAAATATGGACGTATATTTGCAAATATATGTAATAAAAATATGAAAATATGGACAAAAAAAAAATTAAAATATTTACAGAATATTAAAACATAAAAAATAAATTTACATTTGAAAAATTTACATATCAAAATAAAAAAAAAATAGTTAACGAAATTTTTGGAAATGTAACATTAAATTTTAAACTTCTTCCTCATCTTCACCATCAAAAACGTTGCAAATAAAGTGCATTTTAAGATTTTCTTCGGAAAATCTACAACGATTCGGTCGAAGTAATGCTTTATATTTGCTGAACGATCTTTCTACATCGACTGATGTGACGGGTGTGAATTTAAAAGCATTTATCTCTTTAAGTGCAAGGGCCAAGTCTTTTTCGGGGTTTTCTCCTTTGTGCTGACATGCAATATTTTTCAAGTCGTCAAGTCCAGGATTTTTTTTCAAAACAACTTCTAATTTTTGTTTTACAACGGTTCCCTTGTTTCCTTTGGCTTCATTTATTTTCTCGATTATTTTTTGCAAAATTTCCAAGCTGTCAACAAGTGCCATATTTTTAGTTTCCAACTGTTTTATGGCTTGTGATAAAAAACTAAAGTTACTAGCTAAGTAAACCAGATCTTGTTGTAATTTATTATCTTTGAAGAGAGCGTTCGCTTTTTCTATCGCTGAAGAATCAACATCTAGAGTCGATGTTATATGTTTTATTTTTTCGAAGTTCTCTAAGTAGTACTCCGCCGCCTCTAACCAAGTTCCCCAGCGTGTAAGGACTGGTTGGGGTGGTAAACAAAGCTCGGGATACATGTCTTTCAATATATTAATACGACCTGGGGCCTTCAAATATATTTTTTTTACATTAGAAATTAATGAATCCACATTTGGAAACAATGCCCTGACCGTTTCAGCAATGCGATGCAAAGCATGTACCAAACATGTCACATGAATTAGTTTTGGGTAAAAAACTTTTAATGCGTTGCCAGCCTTTATCATATAAGGAGCTGCATCGGACAAAAAAAGCAAAACTTTGTCACATTTGTTTTCGTTCCAAAGGAGACCAATCGAGTCGTTGAAAAACCTTGCAATACTACCGTGGTTACATTTTTCTAAAAATTCGCAGTTCAGTAAATATGCCTTTGTAGGAGTGTCTGAGAGTTTGCCAACGATTATATTCGCCACATATCTTCCGAGGGAGTCCGTCGTTTCATCAATCGAGACCCAAATCGGACCGTCCCCGATATATGATTTGATTTGTTCCAAACTTTCATTATAAATGTCTTTAACATAATTTTTTCGAAGGGTCGTATGATCTGGCATTTTCTGCCCAATATATTTTTCCAAAAATCCTTTAAAGGTTGGATTATTTATTTTGTATAAAGGAATATCCGCCTTTAACAAAGCCTGGCACAAATCAGTGTTAAAACTAGACTTACTTGAACTTGCTTCTCCAGAAGTCAAAAAAGTTTGTTTTTTGAGTTGGTTTTTTTTCTTATTTTCTATGTGTTTCGCTGTTTTTAAATGCTGTAAAACCAAAAATCGTTGATCCGTAGAAATGTTTTTTTGGCAGCACAAACAATATAGAACACCTTCACTGTCGCATTTAAATGTTTCTCCTTCGAACTCCGCGACGTACTTAGCGGCTAAGCTTTTTCTGTTTTCTTTTCTTTTTGGCATTTCACCCACTAGCGATGAACTTATCACTAAATTTTTCAAGCAACTGAGGTAATATAAGCATTGTCAAGGATGAGGATCTATATAAGAAAAGAGGGGGATCAACATTTCTGAGAACTGTCGACAATGGTTGGGGTGTTTATTTACTTAGTCTTTGTTTATTTATTTTAGGTATTGATAGAAAAAAAAACAAGTGAATAAATAACAATAATTTTAATGTAAATTCCCTAAAAGTTGTAAAATATGGACAAATATATGTATTTATCGAAATATATGTAAAAATATTTAAAAACGACAAAATATGGAAAAATATGGAAAATAAAAATGGTTCAAAATGGTTTATATCATGGTAAAAATCATTTAGAATGCATATACATGCATTTTTAGGCCTCAGAACAAAATATGTAAATACATGAAAATCCCATCCCTACTCATCAGCAACTCATCAACATATATAAAATAAAAAGATATTAATACTACTCATATTTGTTTGAAGCAGGAAAAATCGTTGAATTGTTTCTTGGCATACTAAGATATTTTATTCCTTTCTCAGCAAAATTAGTACTTAATAAAATTTTTTTTTTCTTCCTTCACTGGAAAAAAATCAGCAGAGAAGTCAATGTTTTAACCAAATTACAGAAAAAAATCTATCGTCAAGGTCTCAGTAGCTAGATTTCTTACTGTTTCTGTCTGGTACATTAAAACGAAATAAAATAAAAATTTTAACTTTTTTAATAATTTATTAACAACATATTTTAGGATTTGTCATCTCCACTGTCTGACGCGAGCTCTCTTGATTCCTTGTTTGTCTGAAAGAAAACCTCTAAAATAAATTAATATAGATAAACATACTAAGATCTTCATTTTGTTTATTAGAGTTTCTTTTCTTTAAATATTATAATAACTATTCTAATAAATGCATTAACTAAATCCATTAGCATAAACTAATTAAATCCATTAGTTTTCCGACCAGATAGACAGTTGCTGGCGCAATTTCACTAATATCATAGCAATTAGATTATGTTTTTTTCTACATTCTATCTAAACGGTTCATTGAGTATAATGTAAGTTAGTCAGGCAGTTTACTTGTGATACCCTTGTTTCTACAAGCAACATTATAACAGATAGGAAATGATGAGAGATCATGGAACTCTCTATACATTCTTCAAAATAAATATTATTATGAGAATTATAGATAAATTAATAAGTATATAAATAAATTATAATGAGTGTTACCTTTATTGCTCTTCTTAGGCATTATTTTGCTTCTTGATCAAATTCAAAAATTAATTAGTGAAAATTATATAAAATCTATCTATATATTATTTTGAAAAGTTTTTAAGGTATTATTTTATTTTGCATTCTAAAGTTTCGTCAAAGAGGTATTATTATTATAAATTTTTATTATTATTATTTTTTTTTTAAAGTGGAAGTATACTTGAAATGTATATTTGAATTAAATGAATGTTATTATAATATATAAAATATGGGTTGGTAGTCAAGCGGACGGGGAGTTTGTCCTTCATATTTAAATGGATTGAACGATATACACCTCTATTGTATAAAAAAAAAAAATGTGAAACGTGTAATAGTTTATTTTGAAAGCGTGCTTGTAAAAACGACGGAACTTGCTGAAATATACAATAAAGATTAAAACTATGATATACAAAAGATTCCTATTAACAAAACAATTTTATCGTTGTTTATGTCCATTAAATTCAGACAAAGAGAATCGAAGGGATTTTTCATATTATCGGTAAAGATGTGATATTTTTCAGCCTTAATAATTATTTAGTGAAATGCTGCATATTTATTATTTGCTGGTGTTCCTAGGCTGAAGACTTTGTTTCAGATCATCCATTAACAAAATAAACGATCTTGACAAATATTTTTATTAGAAATATTTGCTCATAATTTTAATATTTTATTAATGGAAGTTTTAATATCCACTTCCAAAGTTTTATACAACTCACTTTCTATTAGTTTTTTCCACGAAATAATATAAAGACATAAACTTTGCATCGGAGGGTCGTTTAGCAGATGGCTAGGCTAGATAGCTGAGGAAAACATCATCCGTTGGTATATTTTCGCAGATGAATAAGTCAAGACGAGAGGTCTGAAAAATACATGAGCGACAACAGCCATCTATCATGAGAGTCGACATCTTCAGGGCCCTCCTTCTGGGACACTCTTCGTGAGGGTAGATTGACTTCCTTCCGCCGTCACGCAACAGAAATATCATTCGGCTTCGCTATATGATACAACAGTCAGTAGATGGGAGTTGGAAAGGAAAAATGGAATATTTAACAGAAAATTTATACATCACGTTTGAAAGTTATATAGAAGTGTTAAAACTTTAAACATTTCTTTATAAAAGAAGAAGTATTTCTATTAAGCTATGGTTCATCTAGTATTTTATCTACAGAACACAGCCATAAAAGATAGATGATCGGACAATGAAATAAATGTATGTTAATTATTTCTAGTTATTAACTTCTGGTTCAAAGGGACAACTTCATTTATTTTTCCCTCTTGATATATTTTGTTATACGGTAGAATCTCCATCAAACGTATGGATAAACCATTTTGATGGTTATCCTTGCCCACAAGTAAAAAAAAAAAATACTAAGAGAAGTTTTAAGTTAAAAAAAAGTTGATAATTCCCTCAATACAGCTTGGGTAAAGGCTTAAGGTTTCCAATTCGAAACAAAGCTCTAGAAATGAGAACAATAAAAGATACCCTTATCCCAGTATTTGACACATGAAGACAATCCTGGGCAAATATCTTAGATCAAGACATGATATTATGTAAAAAACTTGAAGAGAGTTGTACCAACTTTCATGAAAAGGACATTGTTGATTGGCTGCAATTTGATTTTAATGAAATGGAATTCGAACGTTCCGCTGATAGTGACATAGCGGCTCGTCATGGCAGCACAACTAATGAAACAACTAGCATATAAAAAGCTGATTCACAGGACGATAAAAGTGACAATGAATTAGGTGGCAAAAAAAAAATGAAAAAAGTTGCTTTCATTCTAAATTTCTGCGAAAAGGATAATTTAGATTTCCATGATGTCACAAAATTTGAGAAAAATTAAAACTGAGGTAAGTAAAATGTTTCTGAATGAAAACGAAGACTGAGTGCCCTGATATTTCAAACTCTGCTAATGCTATGTATGAACTATGTATGCAGTATATTAAATGAAAATTATCCCGAGCAAGTTTTTTTATTAATCCGTTTGACCCCCAACCCACAATACCTCAGATACCTACTTACTGACTTCTTTGTTAGCTTCCAATACCCAGCTAACCCACAAATATTAAAACAGCCGGATGGATCAGAGTAAGTATAAGTAAACATAAGTAGAAAATCTAAAACTAGACAGCCAACTTAACAAAATGACTGGTACAACCAATTAGGTGAGCTCCGTTACAGAGACAAATTTCATATATTGACTAATTCTTTATAATGGAACGTAACTCAGCAAACCTTTCTTGCAATGCATCTTAATAGTAAAAGAGTTGTTTGTTATATTTTGCCAAATTATACAGTCAGTACTAAAATTATTTATTTATTTAAATCGCCCACCAACAGGCAAACGCCCAATTACAGGTAGTCATAAATTCAATTCTTACATCATAATATAACATAACCATAATGTATAACTTTAGTAATAATATAAGATAAAATACAAATATTACTTATTCTTTAAAATAATATAGCAAATTAAATTATCCCTTATTACAATATTATATAATATACAAATGAATGATTAAAAAATAATAAAGAAGAAAAACCTAAAATAAAAGAACTAAAAAGAAAGAGAAAATTAAGTAAAAAATAAAAATAAAATAAACGGTGTAGCTCAGATATGATTCATCATAGTTTTGATAATTTCTTCAATTATATATTTTAATGTGCCTAAGCTATAACTAAAATCAAGTTGTACTATATGACTTACAGAATTCCAAAGTTTAGACATTTTATTTATAGGTAAAGCACTTGCTAAACCGGTTCTACATACTGGTACATAGAAATCAGCGTTTACTCTACTGCATTGCCTCCCATACTTAAAGTTTAGTTTACTTAAGGATTCGCTATCATCAATAATCCCTTTAACTAATTTTATTATGTGTAAAAACATAAACATTTCACATCTCTGTGACAATGTAGGTCGAACATCAAACCTATTTTTTAACTCCTGGTATGAAACATATTGGAATTTCCGCAAGTTTAGTATCTCTGTTTTGAAATAAATATATCTTAAAAGTCGTTTTTGCAACTTTTCTATTAATGCCCTTCCTTTTTTTGAATTCGGATACCAAATCAGGCAACAATATTCAATTTGTGATCTTATTAGTGAGTTGAAAATGGTGATCAGTGTTAATGGGTTTCTGAAATTATTGCAGTGTCCTTTTATGTAACCTAAAGTTTTGGAACATTTTAAGTAAGTCATTTCCATATGATTGTTAAAAGTGAGTCTTTTAACAATCATCGAAAGATCGAAGTAAAGACTTTCCCTCTATAACGTAATCAAATTTTATTATATAATATCATTAAAAATATCATTTAAGGGGATAGTAAAAAAACAAAATACATCAATGGCTCTAATATCGAAAAGAGTTAAAACAATAATACGATGAATCATATTGACCAAGAAATTATTTTTCAAATACTTTTACTTCTTTTGAGAAATTGCAAGGTATTCGTATCATAATTGAAGGGTATTCTGAACTTCGGAGGTCTTCCAAATTATGACTCTGTTGTACCTTGAAGGAGTTATCACAAGTTAATTTCAAGGAAATACATTTATGATGACTAATCAAAACATTTCGCTACTACAGAAAGCAAAAAACTGGCCTAGATAAATTTGAATGGCGCTAGGAACACGTGGACTAAAAAGGATTACAAGGTGATACTTGTTAAATTTCCTGATCGATAAACCACCAAAGTTCAGGGATCAGCCATAAAACTAGCTCCTAGCTCTGCAACAAGTGCCATAGTCCCGCCTCTGAAAGCGTAACACACGCCAGCCAACTGTATAATGCCTTCCAATAACAACGAAAGCGCCATTGTAAACAAGCCAATTCCCAGTGCCTGCCAAACTAACTAATACCTATAAGAGTTCTCTCATAGGAAATTGAATTCCTGTTCAATACACCAGACAATGAATGAACGTTGAAAGAATGACCCTTGGTCGTTATTTCTGTATTTATTTATTATTTAAGAAATCATGAATATTACAAGAATGAATACGTTTTGTCAATATTTCCGCTTTTATATTAGGTTAAATTTTCATTACTTTGCTTTATACAATTTCGCCTTTTTTTTTTTTTTTAATTTAGTTTCTTGTACTCCAGAGCTAATTTTGTCTGGCCATTTTCCATGTCTGCTTCTCTCCATCTTTAAATAGATTCCCCTCTCCAATTCAATCTAGCTTTAAGCCTTAACCGAGCTTAATAAAACGCAGGACGTTTGCTTTCCAAATACGTATACGTTTATAATAATACGTTGCTGTGCACATTCAAATCGTATTTAATAACATAAACTGAATTTTTTCTTCCCATTAATCATTAACACTTGTCATCAAAATGCCGCCAATCAGCGAATGAGATAACCGAATGAGGAATTAATGACAAGTCAGGTTTGAGGAGGCAAGCACCCAGCATCCTGGTGCTTTTCCTGGATTGATTTAATTATCATAGTTATCTCGTATCCTAGGTTGTTATATTTCTTATTAAACTATTCTTATATCGATATGTGTTAACCATATTTCTTTTTAAAATTGTCCCGTTCAAATTAATAAATAATATTTTGTAAAGCTTTATTATATGCTGGTAGATTGAGGTCTGTATATAAAATTTTATTAGTAACTTATCGGAAATCTTTAGTATTAAATCGTAACAATAGCAAATTAAATACTTTTACTGTCGTGATATTATAAAAAACCATTAGAACTCAAATAATAACGTTACAAAAACGTAACCAGCAGTGACAGAACAGTGACTCAAAAGTAAACGTATTCTTTGTGTTGAGGCTATGTCTAAGCCACTAGTAGATCGTTTCTTATATAGGGTCAGCTATAGAACCACCCAGGAAGGCCTAGAACGATCCAAACTGGGTAACATGTACAAATACCTGACAGTAGCCGTTCAAGGCAGTTCTAGAAATTTTTACAATCTGTTTTGGTTTCAAGTCCCAACATGAACATGTAGAGGTCCAGAGAAAGAAATACTTTATTGAAAAACAATGTAGTGGTCTCCTGTTGTATAGGGTTGTTAGACACACAGCATACTGAATCAATCTTCTATAGAAATAAGAGTATAGACATTTATCGTTTTACAAAATACTGCTATGGATCCATTCACTCGTAACCTAGCTCCTTTTCCAGATTTCTTTTTTAATTTTCAAAATATAAAATTCCTACTATTAATAATACATTAGGATTAAAAATACATTAGAATTAAAAAAAAATAACAAAATGAGCGTAAAAATATTAAAATATATGATATAAACGTAATAATATTTAAATAATTTATTTTTTAAGAGAAAAGATTTGGCTCCGCCGGGAATCGAACCCGGGTCTTCCGCGTGACATGCGCGGGATGCTTATCCATTACACCACGGAGTCGCTTCCAAACGGTGCCAAATCCTTCCTCTTCACTGAAACCTCTCCCAACGATCTCGCAAATTTTGCGAGTATTTACGGGAGGTTGACAATTTTTGACTGGTCAAGAGATGCCGAAAAGTTAGACAAAAATTGTCCACCTCCCGTAAATACTCACAAAATTTGCGATATCGTTTGGAGAGGTGTCAGTGAAGAGGAAGGATTTGGCACCGTTTGGAATCGACTCCGTGGTGTAATGGATAATCATCTCGCGCATGTCACGCGGAAGACCCGGGTTCGATTCCCGGCGGAGCCAAATCTTTTCTCTTCAAAAATAAATTATTTAAAATAATTTAAAAACAAGAGTGGTCATCCACGATAATGATTAAATTAATATGTAATAATAAAAAAAAAAACGAAATAAAATGAAAAATAATAATCTGTTGAAAACCGATTAAATGTGGGTACTTTTTGGGAAATTCCACAAGTCCTTAGATTCTTACAAAAAATTGTAAGGTCAAATGGATAATATACCTCAATAGGGACACAATCCTCAAAACTCTGATACTTAACAATGAGGAGAAATCATGACTACCAAAATTAATCCTATTAACTAAGTTTTTCTTTAAGATAGTATAGAAATCACAGAACATATAAGCATAAATTGTATCGACATTATTATAGGTAATTACCATCCTCTAAATGATATATTGATATTTATCTTCACTTTCAGTATCCAATGAGTCGTACCATTCAGATACTTAGTCGGTTCATTAAATATGATGTTAATCTTTTAGTGAAGGCAATTCTTTGATATTTCCAGATGACTAAAAGACCTTTTAAGAAGGAGTAGACTAATCATGCGAGAGACCGGGAAGCAAACAGGGGTGACACCGGATCCATCCATCAGAGTGGTGGGACTTGTTGAACCTGTACCTCCGCCGTTCTACTTTGTTCTTCTGATTCTCTTTAGCGACATTTACCGCATCATCTGTCTATGTCGTCTCTAGATTGGCTATTTCGTCGCTACTTACCTATCGGAAAAAAGGTGTCTTCAAGAAAGGAGGGAAAACGAGTAGCTATCATTTTAGTATTTAATTAGTACTAGAGAAAATAATAAAATATAATTAAATAAAATTAATTCAATAATGAATTATATTTTATTTATCATGCCTATAGTCTCAACGAAACCCTTCACGGCTCGCCAAACACTTGGTGACCCAAACCCATCGAAAAATTCTCTAGTTAAATAAAGCCAAATTTGACCGAAAATCCTGACAATTTATTACCCTAAATGGTATTAAAAAAAAAAAAAGTAGCCTGTTTCGCCTCTATATTTATTTATTTGTTTATTTTAATTTACTCATTTTTTAATGTATAAACTTTTACTGCTTTTCGATTTACTATGTCCAAAATTTTACAGTAAGAAAATGAGTGCACGTCCAGATTTAAATATTGAACACTATTATGGGTTAAATATTGCCTAACATTATAATTCACAAGGTCGGACAAACAATAAAAATTTAAATTATAACAGCGTTTCAATAATAACAATTAGTGACAACACAGTGACACAAAAGTAACCGTATATGGTTCGATGTTAAGAGCAAGATCAAGCTCCTAGTCCCTTCTTTTGTTTAGTCCGAAATCAAATATTCTAGAAGGGCATAAACGATTCTCATAAAATGTAGAACATATACTTGAGGCGTTTGCTATCAAAACCAGCTCATTCCATTTTTGGAAATTTTACAGGAGAGACAAAAAACTTCTCCCGTCCTACTAAAGCTATTTTTTTTTTTTTTTTAAATTTTCTAATTGTAGTTATAACCGCCTAGAATTTGATTAGTTTTTCATTTTCATTCCAGGTGCATTACCTTAGGCGTAATTACACTAATTAGGTTGGAATGAGCTGATTTTGATACAAAAACACGATTTCATGTTGTTTTTTGTTCAGTTTTTTGTTCAATTAAGTTGTGTGAAATTGTTTTTTTCCAGTTTACCAGTTAATATTTTTTTGTCTTTACGAGTGATAACATCCATCTTATATTTCGAATTTTCCGATATTTAACAGTTGAGACGTAAATTGTGGTACAATGTGAAAAAAGTCATATATTACAACGCCAAACGGAACAGAATGTTTTTTTTATTTATCAAAGAAAAATAATATTGTAAATAAAATGCAGAAAGCAAGGAGAGAAAGGAAAAAAAAGGCTCGTTATTTAAATGAAATTGTTGTCGTCATAATACATCGACTCACTTATTCTTCCAAGTTGCCTAAAATAATAAATGAAATCAGATGCTCAGAATGCTGAATACTTTTTTTTTTACTCAGGACTTTGCTTATCGACATGGAGACAGATCATGATCAATTTGCTATTCTCTCTGAGAGTTCCAGAATAACAAAATTCTTTTCCTCTTATTGGAGCTCACCCATTTCTGAGACTGCTCAATAAACATCCCAAGCTGAAAGATCAAATTGATACTAAGGGAATAATAAATATGTGCCAATGTACATTTAGTAATTCTTCATGAGAAATTTTTTTTCTTTTTGAACTCATTAGATTTATTTTTATTACACGAATCACATCTGTTCGTTTTCTTTTTGTATCTATATTAATTTGTCTAGACCTCTAAATTGGATATTATTAATATGGATATTATTAATATTCCCTTATCATTAACTGACACAGAAAACAATACTATCCAATTAAAGAATTTTATGAATAGCATTTAGGTAGTGCTGTTTAATAGTTGCGAGATTGATTTTATTTATATCCCAATAATAGTGTTTCGGTTTTTAAATTTTCTATGCTCTCTTTTTCATTCGTTACTGTTAGATGTAATAATTTTTCCCCTCCTCATTTAACATTGGACAAGGTAAATGAAATGTTGAAGGTGGAAGGGAGACCCGTTGGATAGATGAAGTATTGAAAAAGTTTCGCGGTCAAAATACGAGAGTGGTAAAAAGGAAAAGGTGATTGCCTCTATTCAGCGGGGACCCCCTGAGACCGGCCACCTCGTCATGTCCACTCCCTGCATTTAGGTTGTTCAATAAAGCAAAAGTATATTAATTTTATCTTACCTTCCTCGCTGTGTGTTGGCGGGTTGTGAAAAGGCAACTAACAAATAAAAGACTAAGTTTGTTTTTGTACTGATAAACAAAATCGTTGACCCAATAAACAGTTATCGTAAAGGGCTTTTTATAAAATACGGACCAAAAATCGAGACTGAACAGACTCCCCTAAGACTACATCCTTAACCATCTTTCTGTCATGTTCAACAACTATTAATGTACAAATACATAGTTATTTCCAAGGTGAACAATCTTCTGTTTCTGTAACTTTTTTCCCCAAATCTGCGGTACAGTTCTTACTTCGAGACGATATAAAAGTTGAATTAAGGGTCCAAAACTAAGCAAGGGCCGAGAAATATAGTGTAGATGAGCTCATGAACTCTAACAGGAGGTCAGATCATTAACCTAATACGAGTGCAGATATAGTGGTTTTCAAGGTAATCCATTAACTACTGTATTTCAATTGGAACATAAAATTCACAATCCGACGAGATATATGTCCATGAGTGTATATCGGCGACCACTTAATTCCCGAAACAAAGTAAGATACCTTGGAATAATATTTGAGATATGGATGGCTTGGGGCCTTTAAGTTCAAGTTGACAGACAGAAACTTTATACATAAACGTAGATGCTGATCCCTATATGGAGTCATTTCATATAATATATTATTTATATTTTTCACATAAGTTGTTTCTCGTCTTTTAATTGCTTTTTGTTTTAATTATTCTTTCATTTAATAAACCTAACGGAAAGCATTTTTTATTTAACATTCATATGAAATATCAAATTTATACCATAAATATATAAAGATATAAATATCCCGAAAAAATATATAAATAGCTGTTTTTTTTGTTTTTGTTTTTTTGGCATGTGCATTTTGATCGCCCAGGTGGTGAAATAAAAGAGTGGGTGGGTAATTTTCATGGGTCGGAGTACGCAACAATGTTTCTTACTCGTAATTATTTTTTGATAATCATAGTATACATCATCATCCCCATGCTAAAGTAACGAATATGCATAGGTTTTTAGTTGCACATTGGTTACTATTCGATTGGTGCATAAATCGATTGGTTGGATATATGCACTGTTATTCTATTTTACTCTACATTTTGCAGTTTTAATACCGCAGCAGAGTAAGATTTACGGCTAAAGAAAAGCCATTCGAATATTTGGATGTGGGCCGGGCGAGCAAAGTATGGGGCTGAATATTCAAAGTTTTATCCTAGCGGCGGTGTATTGCCCCAGTTCCCATCCTTTATAGCCTGAACACCTCCAAAATACCAAAAACACCTTGAAACGTTAAAACCGGTCACATACCTACAAGCCTTCCAAATTTCTTTTGGGAAGGAGATTCTTGAGAAAGCAAGAGGCTCCTTGGAAAGTTGACGTGTCGTAAAATCAATATAAGCTAACACCTTCGAGGTTCGTGTCATCATATCATTTATTTCTAAATTCCAAAATAGCGGAATCCTAATAAAATCTCTTATAATTATAAAGGCATTATCTCTAATAATTTTTAGGATGACTTTTCAATCGTAGTGAAAAAAAGAGTAGAAAAATTATACCTTCTGCCCCTATAAGTATTTTTACAGCTAGATTGTTATTTAGTTGTCTGGATAAACTCATTCGGTGTGTTTTTGTTTACTTGTTATTTTTTTTGTGTGTTTTTTGTTTACCTGTTATTTTTTTTTTTTTTTATATATCAGTTTGCTGGCAGATGGGAAGACAATTGATATGGGTAGTTATAAATCTGCTAGAATATTTATAAATGCACGTATTTTTATTATGAATTAATACATTAAAAATCTACCTAATTTTACGTTTTAAATCAAATCTATATTTTTACGTTAATTTTTTTTCTATATTATTATTTTAAGTTGTATTTGTGAAAAAGTTTTACTTTTTATAAAGATTCATTCTAAGAGTACAGGCCACTTTTTAGATTTGCCTAGTTTTAGGGATTAACTTAAAACTTGTCCTTGACTCTATTTTAATACTACAGCAGAATTACAATCAGCTTCCTATTGTATATCCTATTGTATATAGAACCTTGTTGCCTTGGTATTACGGTCATTTTTTATCAGATCGCATGGGTTATCGTCTAAAGCGGACATTACACGATCAATAATATTGTCAATATCAGTATTGTCAATATATTGTCAATACTGTCGTTTAGCGTTGAGGGCCCACCGTCAATATCGCCATCAATTCTAAAATTTTCACCTTACACGATCAATATTATGGACAATACCATACTGTACTGTCAATATTATTGATCGTGTAAGGTCCGCTTAACAAGCTTTTTATCATTGTGGTTATTTTGAGTTCCGGTTATAAATAATTTTTTCCTTTCAGCTTTCATTTCTCTTTCTATGATTGAAAAAAGCTTCTACCCCTAATTAATAAATTATATTTTTCATTAAATAAGACATATATCATCAGTATAAACTACGTTACCTTAATTTAACCAAAAGTTTTGGTTACACGGGATACTTGATGTTGCAAATGCGAAAAATAACATTAAAGAGAAATGAAACGGCCATGATGAGCCACAAAACCGTATTGTTGTGTCTGACCACAGCTATCAATATTTAATAAATAGATATTGTCAGTTTAAACGTCTAAATCAGAAAAGCGTTACGGCAATGATTATTTATGATCGAGTAAGAAGGTGAATAACGAGTGATTGATTTTAAAGCTTTATTCGCTAATCCGACATCTCTTGTTGCCTCGCTGTGCTCATTATTTCACGAACTATCTCCCGCGAAGCAAAGCCATCCGATCATCGTTATGGGAATGATATAGAATACTTAGATACGTTCTTTTGTACATTAATTTCCATAAAAAAGGAACAAAATGGTACGAAGAAATTATGCTTTGCAGATTTTGTTGTTAATGGTTCGAATGTCAGTTGAGGTAATACATAGATTAATTTTAAGCTAGCTACAACAAACCTTTACTTATTCTTTTGTTTTTTCAATAACCAACTAGAGATTACGTTGATTATTTTATACCTTTTATCACAATTGTGAAAAAAAAAAATTAACTTTATTTCATTACTTATCTAATGAGACATTATAAGCAATTAAGAAATATTTTAATCTTGGGCTCCATTATCGTGCCATATAATTAAGTGTATAACTGAGTCTTATGAAGTACAACAAACAACAGAATTGATACAAGTTTTTTTTTTCTTTTTCTAAAAAACTGTTTTAGTGGGGGAAGGTGTTGCAGTAAATCACTATTATGTTGTAACAACTTGTGGGCTGAAATAATTTTACTAAAAGAAACAAACAACTCTACAATACCACAAAAACAATGAAAACTCAAATAATTATCAATCTTACATAAAGTATCACTTTGTACCGATAAATAGAGTAACAGAAATGGAGTCATATGACTTGAGCTTCACAACGAGACTAACTCTCCAGTGCATCGCAAATTATATTTAGTCTGAAGAAGAACTGTCTGGAAGGTTCTAGAGCATCACATAGATAGTATTCGAAAATGAACTAGAACAGTTTGTGTTTCAATAAAAAGTATATATTTAAAATCATATATTTTTGTGTTTTGTTTTATTTCACGTTACCATACTAAGTATCTGGTTTCTATAAATTTTTTCCCGAATTGAGACGATCTGAAGGTTGGTGCGTCGAAAGCCACGCAAGTAGTGAGAAATATATTGTAAGAGGAGCTCGTGAACTCTAAAAGGAAATGTGAAAATTCACAAGGGTGGAAATCGTACACCGTAGGAAATATGGGTCAGGAAAAAGTTCCATATTGAAACTTTTCCCGGCCTAGGATAAGTTTTCTACATACGGTGTCATTTGTTGAAAGTTTCTAAGCGTCTTTTAATGCGAGTCCCCCCCTCTCAACCCCCCCTAGACGGTGACAAAGTAACCGCCAGAAATAACGCCTCCGCTGATAGCGGCTAAAACTTGCTCGGCTCAACCTTCTCCCTTACCCTTAGGTAAACAGTTCCCCAATTTATCTTTATATTCAAAATACCTTTACTCCTTTATGCTATCATTTTTTTATTAAATTACTTAAACCTTTCTTTCAAATAATCACCAAAAAAAATTAATAAAATTTAACTTGCCATTTTAAATGTGTTTCTAATATAAATAGGAACACAACTTTCAAACACAGCATGCTTGCAATCCTTAATTATGCATTAAAATGAGAATCTATTTTTTTGGACCGACTTAATTAAATTGAAGTTGTACTGGAATATAGAATTTTCCTTTACACTTCAGATAAAGAATACTATTCTTGACACGCATCAAGGAATTCCGCATGTAAAGAATGCAATCTTAACTTGAAAGAATTTGATGAATTCACTCGGCATACCCCTTATTTTAACCAAATTCAACTTCGAAAAAGACATGTCTATTGGAACATTGATTCCCTTATTTCTCTATACGTAGACCACATTGCTGTGACTTAAAAAAGTTACGTAAATAAACATTTTACAGGGGCATGGTGTAGCTAAAATTTCTCGAATTATCTCTTACACGGTTTTGATTTACAATCTGCAATATGCAAATATGCGCTCCACACAAATGTGTGATCTATTCCAGAGTTTGAATTATTGAAGTAAGCCTCTTTGCTGGAACTGCCAAAAGTCGTCAGGATGGATGTGAGAATTTGTGGTGGATATAGCTGTTTGTGCAAGTGGGTTGAGAGATAGTCTTTCACGAAAAAATGCAGTTTTGTGTGGCTGTATCGATAGCTGTTGGGATATTAAGGTCCTTGTGCAGTAAGTCGTTTGTCACATAGCATAGCGGGTCCACTATTTTCCTCGATACCTTGGACTGGAATGACTGAATTCTTTGGATGTTTGAGGGTTTCGCAGAATCCCATAGTTCTATCCCGTATGTCCATAATGGTCATATTAGTACTTTGGAAATAGTAAGTTTGCTAGTTATTGATAATTTCGAACATCTATCGAACCTAGATAATATTCCAAATCGTTTGTTTTATTTAGTAAGTAAATATTATTAATGATATTGAATACTTACATACGTTCTTTTGAACATCCATTTTCATAAAAATGCAGCAAAATGGTAAGAGGAAAGTATGATTGAAATGTTTGATAAGGGAATAAAAATCGATGACAAAGAACCACTTTAAGTAATCTCCTTTAGTAAGCAAGGGGATACCTGCTGCAAGAGTGATGTAACGATATTAGTGATGTAATGAGGTTTTTAAAATCATTTATGAAGTGTGTGAGTTGAGTAGTTAGGTCAAGAACGTTTGAAGATGTGCTAGATACGGGCTGTTCATCTGTTCTTTTTAGTAAGCAAATACAAACAAAATAAATAAAAAATTACAACTCTTTTGTGTCACTGATATATTGATATATTATACAATAATATTATATGAAATTTATACTAACTATACACTTCATTATAAGTAAATTATTTACCTATTTGTTGTTTTTTATTGTTGCCTCTACCATGCAGGGTGATTGGCAACATCTGTATTTTATACTTTGTGATAGTACTTTGTTAGCTTCAAATATTCTATTGTTTTTTTTACTGCTGTCTCATCGTCTTCAAGATTTTTCTCTAAAGATCCCAAATCTAATTTTCTCCTGAGGTTTTCAAAAACTTTGCAGCTTTGTAGTAGATGCTCTACAGTTATTTCTACCTTACATATTTTGCACGTAGGAGGTTCAAGACCTTTCACCAAGTAAGCATGCGACAACTCTACGCGATTTTTTGTTGGAGATGGTCCATTTACTCGAGCATGGCAACCTACAATACTAAAGGTCGCGGTTTCGCGTCGCGTATTGGCCCTAGGACTTTTTAAAAAGAGTAAAAAATCCTTGGCTATACCATTCCTCGGATAGGACGTAAAATGGAGGTCTCGTGCCTGTACGATATAAGGGACTCGTTAAAGATCCCTATCCTAATTACACCTGGATAAGCAAAATTTAGGACTCCCACTGTAGTATCGTAGCATAAAGGGAAGTTAGAAAAAACAAATTATATTATATATTATTATTTATTTAATCACCAAATAATTTATATTATTTATTACTTATTTATTCCCCAAATAACTTTCAACCTCACTCATGCTACTGAGCTATCTAAAATTGGAGTTGAGGGTATGTTTAATGTCAACGGACCAGATTTGATTTTGAAATCGGTCTAACACCTTATTTAATATGATTTACCTATATTAACATCTACAATAATAGCTTGAATTATATAAATTATATTGAAATAAAGAATCAACTTAATCAGGAAATATGCTAAAAGTGAGAGATGCAAAGAAAACTGCTATTAGCAGTGCCTTATGGATGGTGTACAGGTGTTGGAATAGGAAGGCGGTGAGCGTTAATGGTTTGGTAAAAGTTTAAACAGAGTAAATATTGTATACGAGCCGAGGTAAGAGCCACTTTAACTTTATGCATAGTTAGGGAACGCTGGAGTGCCTCAAGGCTCTCAAGACAAATTATAAGAAGCGCTTCATGAACCACTTTAATTTGTCTATGGCAGAATACCACATTGAAAGCTTGAGATGGTGGGAACGCAATGATTAGGCAATATGATGACACATAACTTAGAACAGCCTGAATATATTCCCAAGAGACAACAAGCAGAGAGTAAAAAGGGTGGTCATAAAGGTTAGTATAGAATTCCATTAAGAACATAGCACCTAGTACTATTGAAAAGTTTTCGCTGCGGTATAATCAGTATTGTTCAAGGAAAATGCAATTCTTCTAAACCCTTACTCTTGTGACCCTGTTTGCTATTGGGCCAGAATATCAAAATTATAAGTTTAAATCACATGAAGAAGTTATCGATGAACAGATTTTTTTCTATAACTATCTGGCCATGTCTGTCGGCTATATCACAAATGTAATCAACCTATTCTAACTAGAATAGGGATGTCAGAATTTATTTCGTGGGTCCGCCACAAAGCGAATTTCAACACCGGATTCGAACCGCCACAGCACCAATATACATGTTTTGTGAAGAATAATCAAACTGAATTAGCTTGTGTAGTATATAACAATAATTGTTATACAGTTGTGATAAAAACCATGAAAACTCCGTAAGTCATACTCGGAAAATATCGGCCAAGTTTTCTATCCTAATTGTGAGTGAATTTATCTTTCAAAAAAAAAAAAGCCTCATTGATCAATATTACGGATTTTATATTATGCTTATGATTCACGGTTTGCTATGTAATAACTTAATAATTTGGTGTAAAGAACTTTCTTTCTTAAACTTTCCATTTCTCAGTTTTTTCTTTTATTTAGTACAGAAGTTCTTATTGTTTCGGGGAAGCTTAGTCCCCATTTTCAGAGCACTATATTGTGGATACACAATTTGCCCCTATATATGTAGGGGTATATTAAGAATAAAATAAGAAAAAATTATTGAAAAATGTTTCAATAGATGTAAATTATTTTCTTGTTTGCTAATCTTGGGCTAAGATTACTAGGCTATTTATATAATATTTTAATTTTCTTTTCTTTTTTACCATTTCTTGACTATCCAACAAATGGATTAATTTGTCTGCATGCGCACTTTGTAAGGTTGGTGTGTGGGGATTTAATATTGCTGAATTGTGTTTTTTTTTTTTTTAATAAAATTAATAAAAATTATGAGTTTATGAATATGAAAATAATTTTAGGCGTTTATCCTATTTATGATGTCGGGATATTGGATACTAAGTGCTAGGTATCAGGTTGACGATTAACTGCCATTTTGATGTTTTTACCTGAAACGCACATAAAAATAAAATAAAATATTGGAATTTTTTGATTCGTAAATTATATCATAGTTGTGTCTATTGCACATATGAGTTTACTTTGATAAGTCAAATAGATATGTTACCTTAAGTGTGACAAATTTTACTAGTTACAAATAAAAAACAGCGTATTTGTCAAATTAAACTCTTCACACTCAAGATGAATTTTTATATGTTTGGAATATTATAAGCATGAAGTTTAAAACTGGATACAAAGCCAGTACTAATCCTTTAAGTTTAGCTAATAATATTTTCTAAGAAAATGGCGGCCAAGCCCAAGATTTGATAAGTTCTAGTAGCATAAATTTAAAAACTACCTCTGATTTAGATAAATGTAAATATGTTGTATACATTTCATTAAAATGTTTATAAAATGAATTTTGATTACAGAAACCGGCAGGAAAACATGGATAGTAAGGTTTATGCTAAGGGAACCGTAAAGTTTTCTATTCTCTTTTTTCCTTTTCTTTTTTTTTCCTTTTTTTTTCTTGCGGACTACTTTAGGGAAGGGAGGAGGGTAGGAAAGGAGCCTCAGGAGCTAACAACAGGTCGTAAATAGCAATTAAGCCTCTTCCTAAACTACCTGCTCCTTAGGGAACCCCTTCAGAATTTCACAGTTCTTGACTTGTAAATTTTTTTTTTTACCCTACAACCCCACAGGTGCCCGCCCTTACACCCTTCCCTTCCCAACAATAAACATTATATGTCTCCCCTTTGACGAAAGTGTGAAGATAGCTGAAAGTTCGGAACAAATATTTTGGAACATTTTAATTTACACAGTTGTGTCATAGAAGCAGAAGTCAATAAGATAGTATTCAAGAAGCAACTATGTTCACAATTTACTGAAATTTATGTTCCTTCTTTAATTTAACTGATCAGATCTTTCTCCAGAAGACGTTGCTGTATTCGAGATTGAAATGAACAAAACGCTAAAACTATCTAAGAATCCTATGGCGGAAGGTGTTAACCAAAAAGTGATGAACGAAAGCAAAGGCCTTTATATGTTCAAAGCTTTACATTTATAGCACTGTGTACCCTCCACTTCCTTATAATATTGTCTGACTGGATGCTACATACAAGAATGGAATCCGCAGTGTTACGAGCTCACTTAAGTCAAGTCTAACCTTGTGTTTATGGACGGAGATTTAGACAGATTCTATTAATCCAGAATACATTTAAAACTTACACGTCCCAAAAACAATCATCTCTTTAAACCGGGTACCTTTATGAAATTTAAAGATAGGTTAAGGGCTGGGATAGCCGAGCGTTTTTGAGCGCGTACCGCTTTAGCATGTTTGAGCCGAACGGCGCCGGTTCGAATCCGCCCTGGGATGATTGACTTTTATTTCGTGGAGGCCCCATGGAATAAATCTCGACCAACCACCATTGTTAGAATAGGTTGGTTACACCTCTAGAGTGACCCCCTTACCTAGACTGACCATATGCCTCACATGGCCAAGTAGGTGTACAGAACAAAAGATAGGTTATGGTCTTACATACGGAGATGGTATAGTTATCAATATATCAGAGATAAATTCACCTCCCATAAGCTCAAAACTCTATGCGCAACTGACCAATTTCCACAAAAATAGAACAGGGCCTTCCATGTATGAGTTACACTAGTGAATATTTGGTTGAGGTGAATTTCCTTAATTTTGAGGAATATTTCGTCATAAAAACCACTATAGTGGCTACTGACACTTACTAAACCAATTGAATATACCTTACCAGCAATGAGATATAGAGTTGACTAATCGTTCACCGAGCGTTTAAAACAGATTTAAAGCAAATATAATACATATATTTTAAGTTAACGCCTAAAGCTATACAGTATTCACTGAGGTGACAGATGAAATACTTAAACAACAACGATATATATTACTTCTAAATTTAAAAGTCAATCAACATACTTTCAGGAATGATTGAGATGTACGCAGACCTTCCAACCCTAAAAGGCATCCACGGTCAGCTGAAAATTTTGAAAGGTATAAGAGTATCAGTCTACTTCATCTGGACTCCGAGTCAAGTCAGTAACACAGGAAATGGAATATGTGTCAGAAGCTTTTAAATCTCACGGGTCTAAGCATTGATAAAATATGGCGCGAATCAATGTGGGATTGGTATTACAGCAACGTTGGTTTGGTATTGCAATAAAGATATAGAATGTCTATTGAAGGAATACTAAAGTATATGACTATGGCGTTGAAGGACGATGAAAATGCTTCAGAAATTAAATATCTTTAGGATTTTAAACTAATATCTGAATCGTAATATCTCTTTTTATCTCTATAAATATCTTTTTATATTAGAAAAATATCTCTTTATTGCTTAAATTAATAATCGATGGGTATATTAATTAAGATCTAACAATTTATCATAATTTTCTATTCCATTTATATTTTTCTCATTTTAATATGAGAAAAATATAATGTAAAATTACTATAAATTTTTACATGTTAATTGAAATACCAAATTTTAACAATTTAATTTACTTTTACGGTTAATCGATTTATTGTAATGCTTCTAATGATAATTTATTAGCCAAAAGCTTCAGAAATATCCTCAATTATTAAAATAACTTTATATCAAAACAGATTATAAAAAAATGTAAATTTAAAAATAAGGGCTGTACCTATGATAAATGATCATGCTGTTCTTATCCCCTTAAACACCATAAAACCATTACCATTAGATCATCTCATGTATTCACTAAATACAATTTTTGGCCATACTCCACCCTAAGTTCCCAATGACAAAAAAGAAAAAAAAAATGGTTTTAGAATTTTCAGATTAGATGACTTTAAATAATTAATCTTTTCTGCACATTTCTAGTCCAATCGCAGCCATACATGGTTAAAATTAATCCTTTTCGTCCCAGTTTGTCCCTTTATACATCATTTATATTAATTTTTTCAGTCTGTTATAAGATTTTGATTTCTATTTATGTTTTTTAATAAATATAGGAAGTTCTAAATTATTCTTAAAAACTTAATAATTATAAAAAATCAGAAATATGAAATTCTCTCAAAATTATTAGTATTTCAAGAATATAATGAAAAAAAAATGTTTACCTATTTAAATATTTACCTATCAGTATCCTATACTGATTAAAGGAATGTAATAATAAAAAAAAAATGGGGTTGATTAATTAGTTCACTTTTGACTCGTTTGAATCCCAAGGGTGCGTTTCCGAAAACAGGGTTCGTAATAATTTATAATTATAAAAATCATATATTTTTGACTTTTATAAAAGTAGAAATAGAAAGAAACTACCATTTTTTATTTCTACCTTTTGATTTGTTGATGCCAATACTTGGTATTTGGAATATTCTACTGGAAATAAAATATTCATTCATTCATACAATATAACTGAGTTAACTTATGTACGTCTGTTACGTTAAATATTCACAAAGATATACTTTTTTGTTTCCTAAGGTAAGAAAAATGGAATGTGGGATGGAGTACAATGGAATTTTAAGTTTGGTCGAAAGAGGCATGATTTGATATGAAGTATTTTAAAAACAATAATTTAATGTTGTATGTTATATATGGTTACATTCTATTCTAAGCTTCAATTCCTTTGTAATTTAGTGGGTGCAGTTGGATTCCCGAGGATGGTACTTGAGGATTGGTATCAAAGCAGAAGACAATCCCAACTCTCAAGTTACTGGCGCGTAGCCAGGCAGGATATCAGAGGCTTAGGTAGGCTCCAACAGAGATAAGATCAGAGCCTCGGTTTAATTGGTCAGTCTGTGTGGTCCTCGAGGACAGTCATCAAGTCTTCATCGAAACTCTAATAAACATATCGTTTTATAGTAGGATTATTAAATACTTATGCACCTGGTGCTTAAGATTAATAAATCTTTCAGTTGTTGATTAGAACGTTAAAATTGCTCCAGTATTAACTCTGTGAGTACTTCATCCCCCGTCTACCTTGTGAAATCGATGCGAGTCCATCCTCAACGTAATGCCGAATTCAAATACATTCTCCAAATACAAATTTCAAACAATGATTTGACACTGTTTCTCTCTTGATTTTTCTCGCTACGGTAACTTAACGAGGGAGATTATTTCTAAGCGTTCCATCTTGCGATAAAGAGTGTATTAATTAAATAAAATATTTAAAATCAAGGAACATATATTAAATCACGAAGCATATAAGTTGAAGAAGGAAGAAAATGGATACCTAATAAAATATAAAGAAATTAGGATAGTAAGAAAATAATAAGTATGTGCTTGGAATCAAAAGAGATTAGAAAGATTAATTGATAGGTGTAAGAAAAAAAATACAATCATAACAGTAGTAAAAAATAAGGTAATTGATGCCTGATATAACTTACAATTAGTGGTTTAAAGAATCAAGTTTAAACAATAAAAATGCTTTGGAAATTTCAACAATAAATTATTTATGATAAGCTTAAAGCTGAATACTCCCGAATGGCCTCAGAGGTACGAAACTGGATAAAATATACATATATAAAGATAGGAACAATGCGAGGGTATAATTAAATACAATCATATTTATATGCATACGTACGCCTATAAAGTTATATGTTATAGTTCAGAAAAGTAAATCCGGTTTACAAATGTATCAACTTCAGAAAAATATTTCACTATTAAGTCTTTCTTTGGGCACTTTTATTGAAAAAAGAAAATATACTTGGTAGAAATTATAACGAATTTTTAAATAAATTTTCAAACAGCATAACTTGAGTTTAGATTAGGAAGTATTAAACAATTAGTTTACATTCGAAACGTTTAAATTATTTTTCAATTTACTTGAGTTCAAGTATATTCTTACTAATATTAATGTACCCCGAAGGTGAAAATTACCATTTCCAATTTGTATTGAATTAAATTTCCCACTATGAATTTTAATACCATGAAAAACAATTCCAATTATATGTCAACGTTAATAAAAATGTGAAAAACGTTCATTAACTGTCTCTATAAGTAACGAAAAAACAATTTTAACATGATATTTAAATCCATTGAAATCAATTTAATAAAAAAAATGGAGTTGGTGTTATATACTTTCGGGGTATACATATAAATTGGAGTAAATTGACAAACTTGAAACAGATGTTTTTTTCAATACTATTCTTACTAAATAAGTATTTTATCAATGAAGTAAGTAGTCAATAATAACTGAAAAATAAATTTTTAAAAAGACATAATACCCTTAATCACGAATTATGAAGGTGTGTTAAAGACCAATTGATTCTATCTTTTTGAAGTTATTTAATCATTGATTGTTTCTTAAATTAGTAATCGATCTATTCTATCTTTTTTTATATTATATCTATTACCCGGCGAGGATAAAAATATAAATTTGTATAAAGAATAGTCCTAGTCTTCCAAATATAAAAAGATAACACGTAAGTACTATCCATAATTGAAATTAATTATGTAAGGGATTCAAACTCAACGGAATAGTTAACAACCAGGATGAAACTGAATTCCAGAACAGAAAGTATCTTTTCGGGAGACAGTTTTCATCTGCCTCATAATTTACAATTAGCTTGAATAGA
This sequence comes from Aelia acuminata, assembly GCA_911387785.2. Lineage (NCBI taxonomy): Eukaryota > Metazoa > Arthropoda > Insecta > Hemiptera > Pentatomidae > Aelia > Aelia acuminata. The sequence goes on along the minus strand of OU426978.1, from coordinate 127,303,075 downwards.
AGCTAAAGAACCTTTATATTTAATCAGCTAAGTGAAAACTAACAAACGTAGCGCATTTAATGAATAAGTTGGCATTGGTCCCTACTTGCAGGGCAAGTTGTTGGACTATTCATGTGAACTCTGTAAAACTTACATTTAAACTACTAAATCGTAGCAACAAAGTCGCCGAATAATAGCAGGTTTATAATAGCTTACAGGAATAGCGGAATTTTTGGCCCTTTGACAGATGCAGACTCAAATAGACAACGGATCCATTGTTTTACTTTGTTACTGACTGTTTGAGATAAACGAGCATTCAAATATAGATTCATTACGCCATCTCCGCTTATCCCTTTATCGAATCGGACCACAGAAATTAAAGAGAAACAGATAGATCCAGCGTGGGAAAACATAAATGTAAAAGAAAAAAAAATCATTTGATGCCGAAGTAAGATAGATAAATGTAGATAAAGTGTCAGTGTTTGGGGTCCGGAAATGCAATGGTGCTTATGTTTCGACCCAAATTTCAGGTCCTCATCAGGGCTCCGTGATACATTTGGATAAAAAACACCATGGAGTCCAGATGAACAACCTAAAATTTAGGTGGAAACATCCGTCGCAATAACATATATATTACTTTTGACATTTGTTTTCCAGTAACAAAATTAAATATGTAATTATCTTTCGGTTTTTTTTGGGGGGTTTTCTTTTTACCCAAAATAAATTAAACTCTAAAAATTCAGGCGGTTTATGAGGTTAAATAAGAATAGTCGTATATCAACTTCGGAGTGAACAAGACTTTTATCCGGTTTCATGGTACAAATACAAATACTCCATAAAAAATGTATCAAAGTATTCATAACCAGACTTGCTTTCTACATGGTGCCTTCACCGTGTTGCTAGCGAGGGCAATCAATTTATTTATAATTGATTCCTCAATTAGTGGTTGCTGATGAATAGCTCCTACCCTTCATACTCTTAATGGCCCTAAACAACTTCAAACTGTATACGCTAAAGGAATTTCTAATTAAATACAAAATTGTTCAATTATTATAAGTTTATGAAGATACGCCTTCACCGCAGAAAGGTTCCAAGAAAAAACCTATAAATTTTATTTTACCAAGAAACTCTTCTCCAATGAATCACGAGAGAATTCATTGAATTCCAATAAGCGCTATTATTTGAATTTATTAACTGATACGATAGAATTATAGCCTTTGAGGATAAATGTAAGTATATTTTAATTCCGAGGTGGGATTTCAATTAAAATGGTGGGGGGAGGTTGTTGGAAAGGGGGGGTTGGTTGGAGTAGGAGGGGGGGGGATTGCGCTGATATAGTGGCTAGCTGTAGGGCTTTGCTCCTATCTTAATTGGTCTCCTCTCTTTTTGGAACTGATTTATTGCGGGTTGGCCGTTGGCTCCATGATTACCTTCCGCACATATCTCTGACTACCTTTCATTTCCAATAGCTCTCATTTTTATTTACTCTTCTCTTGCTTACGGTCGTATAAATCCGGTAAATATTTTTTTCTCTGACTAACGGAGATAAATGTTACAATTGCATCACACTGTAATTGAAGAATAACAGGGTACTATGATTAGTATCTAGAGTAGCCTATGAGCACGAAAAAAAAACTGGGTCGCACAGTTGACCGCGCACATTGGAGAGCAGTTTCTGTGCCGCAGTTTTCCGAAGGCAGGGGCTTATTTTGTGAAAGTATGTAAGATTTCTTGGATTTAAGCTCAGAACCTGATTTGGATAAAGAGTTGGAAACAATAAAAATTGCTATATCAAAAGTCAAGATAAAAAATATTGTGCTAAAATGAGAACATGGAGAAAAGACCAGGTCACGAAAGAATTTGCTAACAGAATTTTCTTAAAATAACTATTTCCGTCTGAGTCTGGTGAAGCTCATAATTACAATGAAGTTACTATTTGGTCTGAGAGATCCAATGCTTAAAATAATAATTTATCGTGATGTTTAAAATCATGTAATGAGAAGCTAAGCTCTAACTTTGTAGAAGCTTGTTCCTTATAACATATTAGGCTCAACATGTTTGCATGTACAATGCCTTTTAAAATCCTCTTATACGATTTTAACAACATAATATCATTATGTAATAAATTTTCATTAATTTCTTCTTTATTTTTATTAGAAATTTATTTTAATTTATTTCCGATTTTGTTTATTTAATTAATGAATATATTATTCACTATTTTGTATACTTTTAATTTTTTATAAATTTTTACTTTTGTTTTTTATGTAAATCTTATCTTTCATTATACACCAATACCTTAATTATTTTGACAGTTGTAATTTTATTTTTTGTTCTAGTGAGTTAATTCTTAAGGGGTCTCGTCTTACGATAAAGTTTATTTTTTCTTCCACTCCATTCTGTATGAGGATATAAATAAATTATGTAGAGATTATCAAAGAGAAGTTATATTTACATCAAACTTCTTATCAAAAATGTTCCTATCGAGACATGGTCTATTGCCTACTCTTTTCGATTAATCGCGGGTTTTGATTTTTTAAATAACAGTTTTCTTTTTACTCAAATATATTTGAAAAAGAAGAAATATACATAATTTGTTTTTAATCAACTTTTCTATTTACTAAATTTCCATAAAGCCTATCCTTTTTTCGGTTAAATAAAATCAGTCAAATTTTCCTGAGATCATAACTTGTTAAATTGTTTAAACTTGTTTTTATGTTTTTTTAACGTGTCACCATAAGGCGAATAAAAATTAACAAAAACCGGAATAAACAAATCAATAAAATATTAAAACTATTTAAGCAAAAGTAGGTATCTACTTTTCGAACTTCAGAAAGGCCCTCATCTAAATTTAATATATGCATATATATGTTTTAAATAATTTTAAAACTACATTATTCATCCTGGATTTTTTTAGTCTAGAAATTAAAAACACTAGTATAATGCACATTTGGAGTAGCGAGAAATTATATTTCGATTTTAAAATTAAAAAGTAATAGAATATATATATTTTTAAATTATTGTATTTCTAAAATCTTTTTTTTTTTTCCCCCTGTACTTTCCTAGAACACCCTTTATGTACAGAAGACTTACCTAGTTTCATTAATCTGCTTAAGAAAGAAGTAGGATTTCACAAACAATAATATTGAATGATAATGGGAATTAAAATAAACAAATATCGAAAACTGCGTAGCATCGGCACAGTTTTCTGTGGCACATCCACGAGTGCCACATCGGCCTGCTCTGCTCTGCGTCCCAATTTGCGCGGTTCCTACCTAATTAACATCCCACAAAAACAGCTCTGCTCTGCTCGCGAGTGTCTCAATGTGCGCTCAGCCTCAATGTGTGCTCGGCATTAGATAGGAACCGTGCACATTAGGACGCATAGTAGGGCAGCGCAGTTTCCTATCTGTCACACCTATAGGGCCGACGCACACGGGTCGACGCTGGAAGTGGTCGACGTGACTCCAGTCCGTAGGCCTCTCCCCCCCACTCAACTTCTTTCATTGTGGCATTATGCTACTCAGACGGGTCGTTCACTGGTCGTCTAGAACCGCAAGGATCCTCGTCTTGTGCAGTTCTCGTCTCTTGCGATTGGTTTGGAACGGGAAAAATCGAGCGAAACGCACGTTTCTTCGTCATGGAGGTAATTTTTATTTTATTTGTTTGCTTTGTTTTTGTGCTAAATTAATTTTTTTTTAAATTTAACCTGTATTACCTCTAATAAATGTTTGAAAAGAAAAAACAATTTTCCTGCAGTTGCCAGTGATTTTTTTCTATGGATATCCAAGCTACACAACGTTGGCTCCAGCTCTACCACAGCAGACACCTGGACACTCCCATTCCACTGACGAGGAGGGTTCAATTCAACTTATTTAAAAAAAAAAATGTATATATATATAAAAAAAAAATTAATTTTTTATTTTATTTTATTTTTTATTTTTTATTCTATTTTATTTTATTGTAAATTGTATTTTTTCTATTAATTTTTGTTAAGTGTGTATTGGTTTTATTTGGAAAATTTTGTTTATTGTTAATAAAAATATTTGTACATAAACTTGAAAAATTAAAGATCTTACATCAAAGTTATAAGTATGCGTTCTTCTGAATTCACACATTCCCTCATATTGGTATCCGCATATTGAATAGCTGGACTAATTATTTTTACTCGAGTAATGTATGATTCCTTTCGCATTCTATAAAATGCTAGAAATTTAGCATCACGAATAGCCGTTTATGAAAATCGCGTTCAATAAAAGGAAGCACCCATAATCTTCGTTTATTCCTTTTCATTTGCCGGTACCACAAAAACATTACAAAGTCCTCCTCATCACTTGAACTTGAACTGCTCATTGTAAGTTTATACAAATTAAACTAAAAATACCGTATATTATTAATGCTGATTAGAAATATACAAACATTCACAGATCGAAATAGCCAATTTGATTGATATTTAAGAAAAAAAAGGTCAACGAATGCACTGAGTACGTTCCTAGTTGGAAGATGCGAATAAGCTAATCGACTTGTGTGCTGAGGACAACCGCTTGTGCCGCAGGGTTCGTACATGACGAGCACGACGAGCGAACCTCTCGACGCGTCTTTGATCGTACCGTGTGCGTAGGCCCTTACAAAAACTGCTTGCTCTGTTCTGCGTCACGAGTGCCTCAATGTGCGCACGGCCTAAACGGTGACATAATGGCCTCGCCTAGATGTAGCATAGCGATACTAGTAAATTGAATTTTTAATCTTCTTAAATGCATTTATAATGTTTCTATTTTAAAAATCCTTATCCTAATTATACCTGGAGAGGCAAAATTTTGGACTACCGATGTAGCATCGTCCGATTAGCCTTAGTAGCATAAAGGGGCGTTAAAAAACAAACATAAGTTCATATGTTCTATTCTTTAGTAAGGCGTAATTCCATTAAGGCAAGTTTTAGGCAACATGTAGCCTGGCGCATTGACGCATGCTACAAGTTGATCGTTGTTGCCTGTCTTCTGCGCCACTATGCTCAATGATGTAAGGTGATGAACATTGTTGTCCTCCTAACTTTTTCCTTCCTTTTTTTATTTAAAGAAATATTATCAAAGTGAATTTTATGTATTATTTTATCATGTAAATAAAATGAAAATAAATGATGTGTATAATAAATGATAAAAATGTTCACTAAATAAAAAATAAATAAATTAGATAGTGTCTATTTGCTATGGGAGAATCTCTACAATCAAAAGAGAGGAAAGTTATTGAGAGAAAACTCAACGATCTGTAAGCGTGGCATGAATATTTTAGCTTACTGAAATGCTGAATCGGAATAAACCATTGAATATGAGTGCCTGTGATAAAAACTCATCCGGTATTTCGATGTACATCCATTGGAATTTCATAAATACATTTTGAAAATAAATACTTTTTCATAAAGAGGAAACAAATTTTTATTAATAAACAACGTAATATTATTTAACATTATTAGTATATTGATATTATTAAATAATAAAAATAGGTGGTTAGCCTAATATTATTAACATTATTTAGTTATATTGTTTATTGAGGTTTAAAGGCATAAAACCCTAAGGTCATTATTTAGTTATAATAACTAAACTGAATGCAGGAAGACTCGGCTAATATCAATTAAAACCATTGAAATGGGTACTAAGCTTTACTGGGTATCTGTTCATAGACCGGTTCTATTCAATCTTACGTGTACATGTATATAGATATCTGTATTGTTTTTAAGGTATTTTTTTTTTAATTTAACCATTTATTTGTATTTTTTTTTAATTTAACCATCCCCAATACATGGTACGTTTAAAGTCCATTATTAATTATTTTTATTTATATTTGGGAAAATATTCTTGATTTACTGAAGACGAGTCTTATTAAGAAGAGCTAATGTAAACGAAACTGAGGCATAGCCACAGAGAGGCCACCGCATTTAGCCTTTCTAACGCGGCGTTGTTCGTTTCTGCCGAGAGTTGGGAGGTCCGAGAGCCGGTAATTGGAAGGCCCTGTTTGACTTGGAAATGAACAGCTAATAGTTTTAGCATGAGTTAGCTGACACTGGCTCGGTTAGCACTTCACCCGCCCCGCTAAATCAAAAACTTGGCTTCCCCTCCCCCCACCTCATCCACATTGCAGATTTAGTGGCTCATCATTGTAGCGGGTTCGACCGCAGTAGTCCCTTGCCTCGTCCGAACCCTCTCCATCCCTTAATCGTGTTTTCTCTCTCTGACTTATAGCCGTTGAAAAAGGTTGAGACCTAAAACAAGGGTGGACAACCATTCGGCTCCATTTATCAAAGCTGTAATTTATCGCAAGTACAGTACCATCTGTGTATGATGACAATATAAATCTTCGTGCAATGTAGCAAGGATAAAGCCTAAATGCAAGGAATGTAAAAGAAGGGAATCAGTCCAGATTTAGTTTTGAGTGGCAAAGGTAATAGGTAACTGATTCCAGAAATCTAAAACGTTAAAAAATTATATATTTTTTTATTATGTGTTGTAAACAAACCAATTCTATATTCGATCCAAAAATTATGCTTTAATAAGTAATGGGGTCGGAAAGTGACTTTCTATTGGTTTAATTGACCTATCTATTTTTTTTTTAAGGTGACCGCTCGCCAGATGATGGTCATGCAGTCCCAACCCCTACTGAAGGCGACTCTCCGATCTTGGGTATGAGCGATGATCCCACCACATGTATGCAATGAAAAATCATGATGTGGTTTTTGAGGATGTCAGCAGTCCCTCAGAACTTCGGACCATGAACGGTCTGCTTCAGGAACAGAAATATAGGTCCTCGTGCGCTTGCTGAATCTGCAAATCTAAAATCCTTGGACATACAAAATTTGTTAACTGTCCTCTAAAGCCAAAACAATGCTATGACAAAGAATATTTTTATGAAGATCAGAACTAGTTAAAGTTAAACAGAAAAATCTTCTAATGAATGTTGTCTAGTGTAAGGAAACAAGTAAGAAATTAAAAATAATCAATATACTTTTAGAAGAGTTAAAAAAAAAAAAGTTGAAACACCGTAATTATTATTCATTTCATTTTTTTGTAGAAACAAAAAGAAAGAAGGTTCCACTGCAGGTGGCTTTAAAGGATTTTTTTAATGTGAGTAAAACATCAACTGTTATGCCGTCCTTTGGAGGAACGTAAAATGAAGATCCCGAGCCTATGCGATGTCAGGTACTCGTTATATTCTGTATGATGGATCGTACCGATTCCCTATCATATATATTGATGCCTGGTTTTGATGAAAAAATTAGGTCTCCCACTGCAGCATTGTCCAATTAGCCATAGTAGCCTAAAGTGACGTTATAATTAAACAAACCAACATTAAATTCAATAACCAATATTAAATTTGATGAACTTCACAAAGTATTGAATTGTATAATAAAGACCATAATTCCGTTTAGAGTAGTTTATATTTATTTTTAATGCTCTACTTGTAATATGTATATACGGAAAAAGGGTTTTCACTTAATTCCATTTATTTTATTTATTTTTTTGGGAGACACAAATCATGTCAGTTTTTACTAGATTTGACGGTGTATAAACATATGTATGCATGTAGTATATCTTGAAGACTCAATTCAAAATGTAGAAGTTATGGCAATAGTTTTCATTTTTATAAAGATCCTAATAGTGACGATATTAAATTCACACTTTAAAATCTATTGGCATTTTTATAATTCAAAAATTGTCAAACAATCAGTGGCTGTTGTTTGGGGGTAAGGAATGTCAAGCAAGGTAAGTGTGCAATGTCTTATCAGAGACGTACTTTTAATTGTAATGTTCACCATAATCCAACAACCTAGTTCAGAGTTAATGTAAAACAAAAGCCATGTGATTTAAATAAGATCTAAACTTTTTGTTGAAACAGTTACCAGCCTTTCTAGTACATATTTGTGACTGTTCGAGAATCTTATTCGCTTTACGGGAACCTTCTAGAATGTTTCAATTCAGACTAAATATGAGGAGCGATGCACTGGAATCTTAGTCTGGTTCTGAAGATCGAATTATATGGTTACAAGTTGATACTTTTCGTAACATTGTTAATTATTTGAGTTCGCATTGTTCTGATTTGTTGGTTGAAATTGAGTCTGACATTGTGAGTTATAATTTTCTTTAACTAAAATAATTTAAATCCACAATATGTTACAATACTTTACAAATATTTACTTTGTTAATATGAGATAAATTATAAAGTTTGTCAAATAGCCTAGACAGAAGGCCACTATTATTCGGTCCATTGAACCACATGCAACTTTTGACCTATATTTATTTTACAGACCGTGTATGAGTAAGTTTAACAACTATCAATTCCTGCTTTTACTAGTATTAATTTGATGTCAAACAACCGGGTCAGAGCAGTTTACAAAATATCAGATGCAATAACAGTGCCATTTATCCGCTAATAAAACAGAGTCACAATAAGATACAAAAATATAGGCACTAACAATGGAAGTAAAGTTTGGTGACCGTGAGTCGTTTTCCGCGAGGCTGGGCCGAGCCCGTCCACAGCCACTTCATACAGAAGGCTCTAACAGGATTCGTCCTTTCCTCTCTTTGAATGCTATCCACTCGTCCGTGATCTCCCGTCTCGTTTCTTTTCAGGACATCTTCCTTTAATACTGCCCTTGCTTCAATTTCATAAAAGATCTTCGATATTGATAAATTCGATATCAATCGATCAAAACCTCCGTTAGTTGTTATAACTGGCCCAACGCTATATTAATATTGCCTTTTTTTATAAGTGTTAACAACCGTAATAACTGACCAGATTAAAAAGATTTGAATGTTATCAATTAAAAGTACTTTTTTTTCTGGTGGGCTTATAATAATGATCGAACGGACTTGCATAAATAAAAATATTGTCAGATTTGAATAAAATCACAAGGAAATTTGTTAAAAAAATACTCGGAATATAATTTCATTAAATCCACTTCGCATAATAGGGATAGGGGCGGGGTCCCCTGTGGTGTTGTGGTTAGCATGGCAACCTACAATACTAAAGATCGCGGGTTCAATTCCAGCGGTGGCCCTAGGATTTTTTAATGGGAGTAAAAAATCCTTAGCTATGCCGTCCCTCGGATAGGACGTAAAATGGAGGTCCCGAGCCTGTACGATGTCAGGTACTCGTTAAAGATCCCTATCCTAATTATACCTGGATAGGCAAAATTTAGGACTCCCACTGTAGCATCGTCCGATTAGCCTTAGTAGCATAAAAATGGACGTTAAACAAACAAACAAACAATAGGGATAGGGGCGTTATTACGGGCACCAATTTTATTTTTCATGATATAAAGTTCAATACAATAACATACCCTCGCATCTGCTAAAATTATAATGGTAATAACATCGGACTTGACATACTTCACATACACCACTTAACAAGTTTTAGTTTTCCTGTTATTACTTTTTGTGATATTTTCAAATGTGCTGGTAATACGGGTACCATGAAAAAAGAAAAAAAAGAAATACGTCTTTATGGAGTAAAACAAGGTTTTCCTGGGGAAAAAAGAAGACTTATGATAAATACCATATAAATATTATTTTTACAGAAACGGTGAAATTTATGTTTAAAACGTGAAAATATATTTTTCTGAGGAAAAATAATCAATGGTAGCACAACTGTTTCCTCCGCGCTGCACTTCACTCTGAATGTCAGAGAAGCCACTTTCATCAACATCCCCTAATAAGTGAGCCTGTAATAGAACATTAAAATTCCCAGATTTTTTAAATAGAATAAGTTTGCTATTTGAAAAGTTGCAAACACGAATCGTATAAATTTGATCAATTGCTTTCTTCAGACAGAACAAGGTTTCTTAAAGAACTACCAAACAACGTCCGAAAAGATTCAGACCTGAAAATTGCTAGGTTTTTCGCGATTTATTTTATTTCACTTCTTTTTTCAAAAGTTATTGTTGATGAACACATTGTTTTACATCATTTTATTTTTGTTTTACATCATTACCTCCAAGAACATCATTATACCCTTTAATGACTACTGAACGTGGACCTTGGTAATGACATCAAATTTCTGACCGATTATGACCAATCAGCGCCCTTCACCTGCACCAGGTGTCACTGACCACTCCTTCAGGAGTTTGGTAGCAGGGTCAGTAACCAAGACCCCTGTAATCTTCCTAGATCGTATATCCTGACGACAGCTCATTTCAGACCTAACAACTCGATCTCCAGTAATGACAGTCCTTGAAGAAGTAATGACATCCTGATGGTGCAACACTGGCAATCAAAGCCTACGCTATAATCTGCATATATTAATACGTCATCCGTCCAGGCATTAGGGACTCATTATCCAACATAGTGCATCAAGCTTTTGATAGTCCTTAACACAGAATAATCATATATATGGAATGAAATATTTTTATAGAAAAACATTATAAATAAATTTGTGTTGAATTTTATGTGTATGTTTAACTTATTATTAATTTAGTCTGTTGAATTATCAAGGATCCTGAGACAATGCAAGTAACTAAATTTTATTAAAATATTAGAAAAAAGCACTACTTTAAGGAAAAAGTTCCGAGTCTAGATGTATGTTATTCATAATATTTTCCTATTATTATTTTTGATTTTTTGTTTGTTTTTTTATTTTCTATGTAATATCAACACGCTTACTGTACAAGTAATGTATTGAATAAAATTAACCAGCGGACTATGTAAAAAGTTTTGTTACTTACAAATCGGATTATATTTTTTCAATAAATATTATTACTACTATTATAACTTTTGATTGCATTTGTATTATTATTCTGCGTTAAGGACTATGAAAAGCTTGATGCACTTCGTCAGAGACAGTTACAAAATATTTGAATTAAACTTATGTCATTTTAGATGTTCATGATGGCAAGGCCCCGAAACACTAATATCTTAACAAAGCAAGAAGAAAATAAAGTAGTGAATTGCCCGAATTGTAGATGAATATAAAAAAAAAAAAATGCAAATCATCAGTGATTGAGTAAAGATTTTACAATATTTTTATTCGAAAATACGGGAGCTGTGCTAATAATCACTAACCGTAAATATTTAATCACCGTACAAAAGTGCCCCACTAAATGATTTATTCAACACAAACAGATTGTTAACGAAAAATAAGATAAACACCATCACTAATGCCACGAAATGGTAAAACAATCTATAATATTCAGGAGCCGATATGGCATATGGAATATGAGAGGATGCCGTGACGTTTCATTATATACGAGGCAACATCATCAACAATACATGAGCGGAATGAATCAGCAAGACATGCCAAACAGGCCGGACTCCTACATCATGCATGCTGTAAACATTGCCGGCCAGATGGTAATTAGCTAAAGGTAAACAATGACTCAGAAAAACGGGTGGTCCTTTCAGGCCTTGCGAATGTTTCCGCATATCTGATTGGCCGGGTTAGTCATGGAGGGGTGCGGTGCTCACCCTTCACATTACTGTCGCGTGTCGTTTAAAGGCACTTCCCATGACCGGCCTTGTTATCAATCCTCTTATCACGGTTGGTTATGGGGTGTTATCTCTTCAAATATATCTCAATGGTGGGAAGTTGTACTGCTGGCTTATTGTCAAATTATGTAAGGAGCATTTTATGTCCAAAATAAAACTGATCACAGGAAGGGACAAAATAACAAGGAAGGGACATCAGTAACATACCCTTATCGTTTTTCTAATCAATAAGTATTAAGGGAATCAGAAAAAAAAAAATCATTAAAAATATACATGTTTACAGAAATAATATTCAGAATTTTTCATTCGAGGTTAACATAGGTTACTATCAAGCATATTTAGTTATCAAGCTATATTATGTTTATTAAGTATTGTCATTAGTTTATTCATCTTTATAGTTGTTTAGTGTTTCTTGTTAGTGTGTTGTTTTTGAGGATTTTTGTTGTTGTAAAGTAGTTTGTAAATATGTAGGTACATCTATGTATATAATATTCTTTTAGGAGTGCTCAAAATTCAGTGGATTATCCTATCGGAAATGCATCTTAAGTAACGTAACTACTTACGACAGCTGTCGAGTTTTTAAATAATTTAGGATTAGCACTTCAAATAAATAAATATTCATATTTATTATACATAAGCTGATAAGAAGGATGTTATCTGACGAGTTTAATGTAGTTTTGAAATACTTGGAATTTCGTTAGGGCACAAGGAATGTGTGTTTTCATTGTTTGAAATTCCTAGTAATTTTTTTTTTATCTTGAAACAGCCCAAAACATTTACCATAATTATATATATATATATATATATATATATATATATATATATATATATATATATATATATATATATATAGGGTGTCCCTTATACATGTGAAATTTTATTTTAGATATCGAAATGCATACCTCCAATTTCTTTTTAAACTACCCAGACTAACTTAAATACAAAATTTCATCTTCCTACGTCAATGTTAACCCGTGCCGACAGAACTCCGAAGATTTTGAAAATTGCTGTTTTAACCCTTTCCGTTATATAGCTAAATCAATTGAAATATTTATTAAAAGAAGATAAAATTACTGATCAGCCAGGTTATTTTCTTTTCTTTATTCTCTTTTTACAGTCTGGATACAGATTTCTATGCTCCTGAACAGAACAGAGCGTAGCGAAAATTGCTTTTGGTCTTCCTTTGGAGTGATAAAACCATGCAAATCTTGCACAAGTTTTTCCAGCTCTTTCAGCTGTACCATTAACGTCCCTTAAAGAAAACACTTCCTTTTCGCCTCTGAATAGGCAGCATCTTTATCCCATATTGAAGCGGGACTCTAGAGGAAATTCTTATCTTAGACGCAGTTGTGCCACAGCACATTATTTGTACTTTGTCATTGAGGTTTTAGTCATTAAGTGCGTTCAACACAGCTTTAACTTAATTCTGGCCGGAAGAGCTCTCCAGTTTGGGTACAGCCAGAAGTTGTTCCTTTTCTTCAAATGAAATCAGAATTGGCAGGCGTTCTTTAGAACTTCTCACGTCAAGCTAAGGTAATAATTTTCCATCCCAGTGAACGGTCACCATTTCAGGCATATCATTCTGAAAATCTAATTTTATAGATTCCGCTCTATCTTTTCGACTCTGTGTGAGAATACGTTGAATGGACGATTTGTTTATCGGAAAATCATCACAGCTTTTTCCCAAAATATAATACACACCTGAATGACGAGATTAGTACTTTCACAGACAGTCAATTTAACTTCGCGAATGTTAAAAAAAAGTACTGCAAGAACTTGACGATTAGACGGTAACTTTGCGCCTGTTAATTGATAATTTAAGTCACCAACTAAGAAAACACATTTTTTATTGCTTGTTAATTCTACTGCCATATTTTAAATGTAAAACAATGCGTGTTAATAGCGAGAATAAATGAGAAAAAATGACAAATGTCGTGAAAACGCAGCGCTACTGCCGCGCAACATGTGTGAACATGATTCGCTGCAAGTCGGCACGGGTTATCGTACTCCGATTAAGGTAAAATTGCATTATTTTTTACTTAAATAAATATAATGTAATAGAATGACAGGCAAAGAAAGAGTTTATTTTGAGTTTTAAAAGTGAAGAGTAAGTACGAAGAAAATAAGTATGGTAACAACGTAACGAAATTAACTTCTTTTTTGTGGAAGAAAAAAAACTTAATCTATATTTTAAAACGTGCCCCTCAATTTGATGCTGATGCCAGTTTCTGAAAAAAAGTATCCAGGGGGTGGAGGGACAGAGGAGGAGGGAGCTCTGATCCCATCTCCAATAAACGGCTCCATCAACGGGATGGGACGGAAAAAAGAATTAAAAAAAGTTTGATGGATTTTTCAACTAGCTCTTTAAGCGAAGAAGAAAAGCCGACCCTCCCCTCCCTTAAACCCCTCTCCTACGCGGAGGGTGTTAAAAACGCATCACGCCGTTTAGCGACCATTTCCCGGGTAGTGTGGTAGAATGGGAGAGGGAGAGAGAGAGAGAGAACGAGGCATCCCGGGATATCTGCTCGCAGGAGTTGGCCCTAACCCAGGATATGACGAACGGCTCTAGCTCTATTTACATGCTAATACCCCCGAGGAACCACTCGCAGATATATGGCAGTCCGCTTTCGGCCAATCTGCTCTTTCCTATAGCCTAATACTCATCCCTTTTCTGATATTTACCGATAATATATTAGGACCTGTTTGCTATATCGACTACATAAAATATTTTGAAATGGAATAATATTTGGGAAAATACTTCTTGGTGGATGTGTCTTTATCAACGTGGAATCGATAGATTATAATAATATAGATTCATCTTTATTTGAATGGAAATATTTGAATTCTTGTACATCAAGTCCAGGTTAATGTGACGTATACTTAGTTGATCTATTGTTCCAATTTTTTTAAATTAGTAATTCAAGCATAAAATATCAACAGTTTTTTTCTGCACCTGCATTACATTGGAGACGTGATCTTAGTTTTCGCTAATATGCACTGCAGCGTCTCTTGTTATCTACTTTTCTTAGGAGTTCCAGGAACTGCTTATATAAAGGGAGCCCCTTAATTTCGGGGATTTTAAAATGGATTTGAAATAGATATTGATACGTACTATATTGCATTGGACTTTTCCAAGGGTATCGAATTTACCTTTTCATATATTCTAAGAAATTTGTGGCTGAATGACAATAAGCATTAAATATAGATACTGACCATACCTATTTTTATTTCCAAGTATTTCGCCTTGAAGTCTTTGAACCCCTTTTTAATAAACCTTATAAACATAGTTTAATAACATAATTGGGCACTAATGGATGCTGGCTGGCATGGGAAATTATATTTTCTACTGGACTAATTGTATTGTCACTTAATATTACTACAGGCACTGCTTGGATTTTATATTTATCAATTTGTGGGTCTTCCGAATATGCTTCTGCTACTATCTTCCGTCAATCTTTACCAGATCTTCTTTCGCTTCGCCATCTCCGAACTCCCTTTACACTCTCCGTGATCTCTTCAAGAACACCTCCTGCTGCCTTCTCTCCAATACTGTACTCCTTGTCATCTCCCCCAGGACTATCTCTATCTTTTTTAAAACATTTTCCTCGATAGTTTCTCCTCCTCTCTTTCATATATTTCCCACCGACAAAGCCAGTTTGGCTTCTTCTAGGCCTTTGACGGTAATCTATACCTATTTATGGCCCAAATATCCTTGTAAGACAGAGTTTATTGTACCCTGCCGACTTCCTAGAAAAGTAAAAAAAAAAAAAAGACAGGAGTGGGATCGGTTTGGCGAGACCTTTGTCACATTTTTAATTAATATTATTGTAGTTATTACAATTATGAATACATAGCAGTATCATAGTGAAAACGTATATGTTCGTTGTTAACTTCCACCAATCGTCCAACCAATGGGACTCTCCTAATTTTTATCTACTGTCTTTATGGATCGACCAACATAGAATTTTTTACTTGTATTGAAAATCAGTCCTAACTTATATTTCTAATGCAGTTATACCGACATTAAAAAAGATAAGGATGTGTTTTTGTATCTTTGTGTTATTTATTCTTTCCATCGCTTAAAAAAAGTATAGGTCTATCGATAGAAAGCTGATTGCGTTAACGATACTTTGAGAGAACGATACAATGATAGATAGATAGTCCATTAGTCGAATATCAATATCAGTTAACTATCGATTCCTTGTATTTCTATTACATACGATTACCGATAATGATACAATTTCGGTTAAATATGTGTGTTTTATTTATTTGCGATCTGTTTATTAAAAATATAAATACAAAAAGATTTTATATCCCGTAAATGCTATGTCACTTTATCCTTTATGTTTCATTATCTAAACAAGATTTTAGTGTAATATTTTATTTTACGATTTCACGATTCTTTGAAAAAAGTACAAATTAAATGATGGGCAGTACTTGAAATTTATATTTAAATTAAACGAAAAGTTTTATTAATAGTAAAATAGGGTTTGAATCTGCATATATATCTATATATAATTTAATTGTGTTTGAGCATAATATCATGGATATAAGCAATAACAGAAAAGAATATAGTTGTAATATATATGGTCAGAACCCGGGGCACCATGAAATAATTTGTAATAAATCTTGTTCCTGGGTGTGCGTTTAATCTTGCCTTTAAGATGAAATGAAGCAAAGGCCCTCTTCGCTTCTTCTTATTGGACTCTCCTTCTAAAAAGAAATTCTTTCCGCAGTTCACAACTGCGATACTATTTAATCTTATTTCTTTTAAAAGTGAAAAATGCACATCTGGAACTCTACTCTCACAAAAGGTTGTGCTCTTATCTGGTTGAAGACTCGTTAATCATAAATCATAGTTAAAGTTGATTTTCTTGTTTCTTGTTTCACAGGTGAATAAGATACAGAAAATGTAGAGTATATCAGTTTTATTTGTTGCCTTTTTCAATAATATTATGATATTTGTTACTACAAAGTAATTCTATTTATTTAATTAAGTCACAAACATTATTCCTTTATATTTTTCCTCATAATCATTGTTTGATACCCTATAAAATTGCTACTGATGATGGCCCGAAACATAGGTTTAACATTGATATGAAATATTTTGACAGGGTTTATATAACGAATTTTCGAAATTACTTGTTTTTCTAAAATCTAAAATTTTCTAAATTAGATTTACTTTTGTTTATAACTAAAATAACTGCCCCTTATACCACCACTTATAGTACTAATATATAGATATTGAATATTGTTGGCATGCAAAGAATGTCAGAAAGGATAATACACTTGATTTTCATTAAACATGGGGAGTTAAATCAAAATTTGTTTATGAAAAAATCGGATGCATTTATGGAATAAATTGTTTCCTCCGTTTTCACAGTTTAGAGAAAACTTTCAGTATTACATCACGGACAAATACGTGCCTTAAATACCTAATTTCAGTTTCTTGCGATTTATCGTTTTTAAGCTAGTCTCTTAACATGCACACACACACACACACACACACACACACATACACAAGAGAGCATTTTGCACGGCTCACGGGGCCCGAAAAACGTGTATTTCCCTTGAAAACCCCGAAATGCCAGAATGCGTAGATAAAAACCTAAACAATTTTATTGGTGCAATGTAAAAGAAGCGTAAATAAAAAAAAGTGAAATGTGTAGCTGAATTGTTTTATATTTTATAACTATTAGTATTTAGCATATTGCTCGTTTGATGGAAGACCGCCACAAGCCGAAAAACTGAAATTTGACAGGAGAGCCATATGTTGTGATGATTATTGCTAACTATCAACCCAAATGAAGATTACCATGACCGCTCATCAGAGTTAAATATTAGTTTTAAATTTGTATAGTATATTAAGAAAAAAAAAATAACGAAATTTTTCATTTAATAATGGCATTAAAATTTTATCTGGGACAAATTTGAATTTTCAGCCAGAAAAGGTACAATACAAAATATTTTAGGAATTTGAATTCATTAGGTACCTTGATTTTAAAAAAATTAAAATCAAATTTCACTATGGCAGGAAGAACATAATGCTAATTTCTTGTATAGCCAGTAAAGTTACGGCACAAGCAGAAAATGTTATCAATCTATAAGTGGATGAGGGGTGAGAACTAATAATATCTTTTGAGCTAATGGATTTCATTTTTACTTTAAATACAATGCTTTAAGCATTGCGTATAAGTATAACATTATGTATAAGTATATTATTCGCTGAATTACGTGCTAAATTTGCCTTAACAACTATAAATTTGATATATAAGTTTAGTAAGTGATTGATTTTTATATTGCCTTTAATCAGTTTCAATTTTTCCGATCTAAACAAGCCCGAGTTATCTACAAAAGGAAACTACCGATTTTTATTTTTATTTTTTTAAATTAAATACAATTATATTAAATACAATATATGGTAGATTAATTCAAGTAATAGTCGCTATATTATAAAAGGAAACCAATGAAGCAATCTACATCACATATTTTTAAATTATGAGTGAATGCATATGGGTTTGGGGAAGAAAAGAAATTAAATTAAAAATAAGAGTTTGATTACTTTTAGTTGATACTTAAAATTGAATTTTTTTTTTCCGATAGTGTCAAATATGAAAATAGACTTTTCAGCGGCATCTGATGGCCAGAGACATAATACACCAAACGTCACAGGAAAATTAAAATTTAGTTTCTGCTAAAAGTAGCTTTAGATGTTTTTCTGGAATGATCATACTCCAGTATTACCAACAAGTATCAGTGTATCGTAGTTTTTAAGATTAATCTTAATGTAATCATATTGATTAAGTTATTCATTTTCGTTGTTTACTGTAATTGTAACTTTATTGTATTTTTCTCATATATGACTTATAAAAGAATGTTTTCTAATATTTTATTTTCATTCTTCCTGTGTTTGAATTGGGTAACAAAACCCATTAAAGATTATAATCATAAAAGTTATCAAAAAAAAAAAAAAAAAAAAAAAAAAACTGTAATCATTAGCCTTAAGATTTAATTTTTTCCCACGAGACAAAAAATTATCATCTCAATTAAATAGTTTAAAAAATGTCTAAAAAAGACGGTTTATAAAGTAAAAGACTTTAAATTTTATTCCATAATTAATAATAATAATTAGGTAATAGACAATATTAATAAAAGTAATAAGTTTTTATTTAAGTGGTTACAAGTTCCAGACTGCAGGATAACTCCCACGCTCTGTCCCCCTTTAGAAATAATAATATATTTTATATTAAACGTTAATAAAACCGCTCTGTGATTTCGCAGTTCAGTTAACTGATTGAATTTATATTAAAACAGGGTTATAGGAAACGTGATTTGAGACTACAGTAAATATAATATTTCTGAGGAAAAAAAAAACAACCTTTAAATATATATACTCAACAGCTTTCTTATTTCTAGCAATATCATTAATAAGTTGCCTAGTATTATTATTAAAACATTTCTGTAGGACTCCGATTTCGGTAATTGAAGAAGTATACGCGGAATGTTTAATGTTATTTCCCAATGAGGTCAACGCTGAGGTGCACCTCATTGAATGACAAAACATTAACTAGGTAATTGTGGAAATTCATTACGATCTCTCTCTACAACTAACCTAGTCACGATCCTAAAACATACGTGACTTCGGTCCGCAATGGGAGCCGACAATGGCTTTGTAGCCGGAATGCGCTAACTGCTAAGTAAATTGTCTTATTGTTGCTTTTATTGTTGCGTCCCTGGTTTCCAAACGGTCCTCTGGCGCAAAGTTAGTCCTATTGAATTGATTCAAATTCAATTAATAAAGTACTCTTGTGTGCTAAAAATATACTTAGCTATTCATCCAATATTTTCAATTAATAGTCAATTTATACCCCGGTTATTCTTTATCTACCTTTTAAAAATTATAATTCTGGAACATTACATTTTACTGCCCAGGATTTCTGAACCGTTTCGACCAACTTTGAGTTTTTCAGGAATGTTGAATGAATACAGTTGATATGAATACAGCCTGGGAACAGACTATCAAGTGGTGCCTAATTGTGCATACTGGGAGGAGGAAATGAAGTTGCGGTGGGAGTTAGTTCGGCATCTGCCCCTCGGCTTATAATTCCAAGTATGAACTCCGCCACTTATCAAAACTCTAAACTCTCTTCCCACTTGGCAGTTCTGGAGTTTTCCGTTTTCTCGACCAATACCAGTGAAGTTTGATAAAGGCATTCTATTTTTTAAGTAGATTAACCGTGAAAAGGTTACGTAGAACCTTTCTATTCAGTAAAATGTCAGGAATGAAAAGTTCATAATAATGATAGATGTAAGAAACTTTTATATATTGGTAGGAGCATTCGAATGAACAAAAAGCAAGGAAAACTGACAGCAGTAAATGCGAAGTGCTCTGAATTGGGAAGAAGCACTTTGAGAAACTGCTGAACAATCAGGATCCCTCATTGAACGAGGACATGGACCACGCTGAGGACCATCCAAGCGATGTGGTTGAGGAACCGGATCTACTGGATGAAAAGATGGCGAATGATAAGGCAAAGATGCGAAAAGGCCCTGGAATAGATAGCTTAACTTAGTGAGCAATTGTAGGAACGGGGTGATTCAATGACGAACCATCTACACTAGCTCATCTTGAAAATATGGAGAGGGAAAGAAATCCCTGACCTATAGTACAAAGGTTTAATATGCGAAATACATAAATAAAAAGTGGGATCCATATACGAGTGCTGAAATTGTTGAGATATTGCACTACTCCCAGTCACATATAAAATCCTGACCTACAAAATTCAAAAGTGGATGACCACATACTATACTATAATATGCTCCTAAGGACTTCAGGCAGAATACAGAAGCGGAAGAAGCACATCCTAGGATCAGATTTTTATCCTAAAACTCGTGAAATGTCGGAAATTAAATCAAGACGTGCACCCCTTATTCGCCTACTTCAAAGCAGCCGGTGACTATGGTAGGTAGTTATTAATTTTCTTCGGAAAATATCGACGGAAATGGGTCTCAGGGAAATTGGTACGATTGACTTGGGCATAAACCGCATGTGTTACACTGAATAACTATTATAAATAGAAAATATAAGTGGGATAAATAAGATCCAACAAAAAGTATAATATAATACTGTAAAAAAAAAAAAAAAAGGAAACAGGAAAAAGTAGATATCAATGCTGCTTAAAAAAACAAATTTTTCTCTCCCATAAATTTTCATTTTGTGTCTTTTTCACACATCAAATTTTTTTTTTTTTTGTTTTTTTTTTGTTTCCCCTTCAAAAACGGAATTTCAAATAATGAATGATTTTTTTTAGATGATGCTTAAATTATGCAATTAGAGGTATAGTCAGAGTAGAAATGGTCTAAGTATCTTCGTATCGATCGTAATTCTTCAAAAAAATTCCTATAAATAAACACATTAAATAAAATTAATATTGTAAGTAGAACGGTCTACATCTAAAGTTTGAACTTCAGCTGGATTTAAATATGAGAGGATAGGCGGGAAGTAGATGCATAAGTTTAAATAAACATTTCTATTTATTTTTTTCTTTAATACTTTATATTTCTATATTATACCACGAAATTCAATGATTTGGTTTAAATTAATTGGTTTTAACGATGATTTATCACTAATTGAAAAATTAAAAATTTTTAACCTTAACTCTGTCCCCTGACAAAGACAGAAATTTTATACATTATAAGACATTGTAGACCTTTAGGCCTAAAACGGTGATAATTAATAATGCTATATTATTTACATAAGTTTAATTTAATGATGGTGGAAGATAGTTGACCGTAGGTGTAATAAAGATATAATGGTTGGGGTTGCGGTCAAAATAAATGGCACGAATACGTAAGAATTAAGTATTTCATTTTTGCCTACGCTTCGACCCATTTTTTAAGTCATCATCAGGGTAAATGAGAAAAAACAGAAAACAAACTATCAGATAAATTATGTAAACAGATATCAATTGTAAGAAATGAAAATGAGATAAAACTCTAAATAGCTTACATCTCAGCAAAATAGCTCACGTACAGTTCAATATTAATTCAGATAAACTATTTAAGAGATTTATCTCATTTTCATTTATTACTTTTATCTTGGTCATACTTCAATAACTATAATCTTGCAATTTTTAAAATTCTATAATTTTTTATGTTTCTTTTTATCGAATATATTTAATTTTGTTTAATGTTTCACATACAATTGATATCTATTTACATAATTTATCTGATAGGTTGTTTTCTGTTTTGTTTTTTTCATTTAGCCCTGATGATGACCTAAAATTTGGGTCGAAACGATGGTAAAAATAAAATATGTAATTCTCACATCTTAGTGCTATTTATTTTGACCGTGCCCCCAACAATTTCCTCTTCAAACGTTTATTTTAAATTACACTAGTAGAAGATTAATATTTTGGTTCATATAACTTAAGGCTTTTCCATTTGAATTTGCCAGAAGCGGGGACTAAACGTTTATGGCTAAAGTACTCAGAAGCGGAAGATCCGACAAAGGGCTCCTCTCGCAATAGACGGGCAGGTGCCCTAGGGCAGGTATGGAAGGGCGAGGCCGAGCAAAAAATGCCCATCAGTAAATGTGTGGCGGAGAATTCGGCACGGGGGACAGGAATCTGAGGAACGGCCGATCGCATCTGCCTCACCGAGTTCTGGAACTAACTCGCAGCGATTCAAGAGGAGCGGACCGCGACATTGAGCATGTATACACACACACACTCGGCTTCTTCAAAGGAGTCGGCGTGAGCCTTGTACCGTTGAAAGAATACTCTTCTGTTGTGATCCAAGGTAACACAACAAAGTGACCAAGAGACCATAACGGAGGCAACTCCGAACACACCGCATCCTAACACATTTTTTTTATCGTCGGTGAACTCTAATGTGATCAATTGACATGCTCCAAACATTGGTAAATAACTTATGTAAGTATTTATAGCCAACACTAACATACAGATCATGGTTGACATCTATGAGGTTTATATCGGTCCAGCACTTCTAATTATTATCTTATTAATAGACAGAAGTAACTAACTACTATGGTTATTCATTAGTATTTAGACAAAAAAAGTTTGGTGATTTCTACCGCAATAGCCCGAAACCCGGATAGATAAAATAACAGCAAAGGAATGCATTTCAAAACTAATACTCGAATAGAACAACATGCTATTTAAATAAAAAACGTACTGCATACAGCAAGCTTGATAATCTTGATATCCAAGTTTCAGACTCTATGCTTTCTTGCATTAACAAAGCATATGTTCTTGTGACGACAATGATGATATCAAAAAATGAACACATTCACACTTATTAAACAAATTAAATATTTAAATAGTATTCAAACATCATTCATTATATTAGTAAAACAAACATATATATGTTTGCCCCCTCCCCTGATTACAACGACCAATTTTGTCAATGCGAGCTCTAGTTAGTTCTCACGAACTTAAATTTTCAAACCATAATTAAAACGTTTTTTTTTCGTGACTAATTACCTCTCGCATAGTTAATTAGTCCAAAAATCTTTATTTTGGTAAGACTATAGATTAAGGAGGGGGGGAGGGTTTTCTCCGACCCCACCAGGAACCACCTCTATCGCCAAATAGTTGCCCTCGCGCTCAAGTTAGCTCTCGCACACGTAAATTTTCATTAACTAATTACTATGGTTTTTTTTCCTAGCTAATTACCTCTCGCATAGGTAATTAGTCCAAAAATCTTTATTAGGTAATACTATAGATTAAGGAGGGGGGGAGGGTTTTCTCCGACCCCACCAGGAACCACCCCTATCGCCAACTCGTTGCCCTCGCGCTCAAGTTAGCTCTCGCACACGTAAATTTTCATTAACTAATTACTATGGTTTTTTTTTCTAGCTAATTACCTCTCGCAAAGGTAAATATACAAAAAGTCTTTATTATGTGGTGTAGTGACGGGGGAGAGGGGGTGGGGGTTTGCCCCCTCCGCTGATTACATCGACCAACTTTGTCAATGCGAGCTCTAGTTAGTTCTCGCGAATATATTCAAATTTAGCACTACACGGATAAAAAAAAAATCCTTTAAAATAAATACACACTATGATATAGTTCAATGATGAATTTCAGAACTTAGACCAAACTAAACTGACATTGATGATGAACTGAGTTTTAGATTTCTATAGATCCTACTGGATCAGTAGATATTTTAATTTTTCGACGTTTTAGTTTATTCTTCCATGTAGAGAGTTTTTAATTACATTTGGTTATTTTTTTTAAGTGATAAATTATTGTTTTGTTTTTTACTTTCACTTACCTATATATCAAATATATAGTAAGGGAAAGTATTGCGATCGTGAAAAAATTCGACTTCCGGTTTTCAACGGTGACAGCAAAAATTGCATCGAAATTGGTCAAACGAAGGTGGTACTTCGTTTAACAACTTTTTACGTTTTTTTTTTATTTTCTCAAAAGCGGCTTTAACGATTTTGATTAAACTGAGTATTTGATGAATTAATCTGCCTGAGATAGGACTGCAAAAGTTTCATCAAATTGATCAACCGGAGGAGAAACTTTGCTCAAAAAATTATGTCTCACTTTTACGTGTTTTTTTATTTACTCAAAAACGGCTTTAACGATTTTGATCAAACTGGGTATTTGATGTATGCATATGCCAAAGATGTGACAGCGAACATTTAATCAAAATTGGTAAAATGGAGAGGGCGCTTTATTTCTTAACTTTTTTTTTTTCCAATTTTTACCTTTATTTTTTATTATCCCCAAAACGGTTTTAATGGATTTTATCAACTTCGTCATTTTAATGAAATTAGGTGTTCTTTAATATCAGGTAAGCTTTATCTTTATTTAAATGTTCTGAAGGGGCTTAAATGAGGAAAGGGCCTTTTTTGTTTTCCTATAAAGTACCTTTGTTTTTGTTTATATGGAGAAATTAACTGTCTCTCGTTACTCCTAAAAATAAGAAATGGCTAAATATGAAATATGAAAAAAAATCAAGTTAACATATAGAGGAGAAAAAAAAGAAAAATATTCCGTCAGATCATAAAACACGCTGAGCCCACTCATGCGGAGTACGCCTTTAATGACAGACCATTGTTCATAATTAAAGCATGAATGTGGACTAATGTGCGACTTTGAGAAGTGGCAACTAACAAAACATTCTTTCTACATAATTTCTAATCTAAGTAGTTTGTAAGTGTAAGTCGTGTGTTGCGTGCACGCACCAGATTTTTTTCTTTAAATATTAGATATATTATGAATGACAAATTATTATCATTGATTGTTCGTATTACAATCTAATTGATATATTTTTATTCGTTTCAAAATCAAGATAAATGATGCTAATTAAAATTTCTTAGCTCAGTCACGTGGTGTGGTTTTGAAAAACGCGTTATATATTAAAAATGTATTAAAAAAAGAAAAGTATATTAAAGGCATTTAATGATCGGCATCACTTCACTAGGTTCTAATTCTATGCGTTACGAAATAACAGACTAATTATCCGCTTATAAATAAGAGTGGCAAGGAAATCTGGCCTCTTTGAATTCTGGTCTTTGAAAACTCACTAGAGCTTTTTTTATTTTCAATTTTCTCAAGAACTTGCGATTACCTGACCACAACAATAAGCGAACAATGCGCCTTTGGGATGCCACAACTTATTAGCCTTTGTGTAGCCTATTCAAGATTTTTTAATAAATTGACCGTTCAGTAATACACTTACTTAAACATTCAAGGTGACATAATATCTTAAATAGGTTAAGTAATTCATATTAAATGTAAAATAGTGAGTTCTTTGTTGTCTGATCGATGATGAGTATCCTATGATCACAATGAATAGGACAGTCTGGAGAACGTTTAAAATTGAAAGGCGTAATTATTTTCCTATCTTCCTACAATTCATATTACCTAAACATTCATTTAAACAAGCTAGAAGACAATTTTTATGCAACATATCTTAAAAATTAGAAGAATGATTCTAAATAACAAAGAGAAAGGAATACTTCTTCTAGGAATAACTCAAAATTTATAATTTTCTTCCCTTGAAAAAGAAATAATTATAATCCTTAGAAAATGAAATACCGATTGATAAAATACTTTTCTGCAGGAGGACAGATATGTACTTTGCAGTACACAGTAACTTATTGTACATATATAGTTTAATTGTCTTTTAGTTTCTATATACGCTCCATCAGTCCCTTATACCCTCTAATTTCCTAGCCCTAAAAGTTCTAATAAGGAAGCAAATAAGTTCTTTATTAGTTCGTTCGCCTACTGACGTTTACGAATGTAGTATACCTCTGGATTTAGGTTTTAATGAAACAGTCATTATTGTTTAAATTTCTTTACAGGCGGGAAGAGTATTTGAATAGTGACATTACAAAATTCGAAATTTAGTTACCAGTGTATTCTTTCGCGCTCTCTCAGAATATAATATCCTTTTAAATCGAAATTCTACTACGCTACTATCACATAAAAGTGCATTATAAATGTTGGCAAATCAAAATTCGTTTTTAGACCTTTCTGCTTCGACTCCCGAACCCACACAACAATTCATGTTTTACCATCTTTTAAAATTAGTTCATTATTGTTTTCATAAGTTTCATCAAGAGAATCAATTGATTGAACATTGTATATAGAAAACAAATCAGTTATGAGTAGTGTTGAAAATTTATAAACAAATTTCTTAGACTTTACTGAAAAATTTTAAAAAGTGCACAAAGCAAGTTTTGTTACGCTACTACTTATATATACTATCTGAGCGGGAAGTAAGAATTGGCTATAAGTATGTAAATCGTTTTATAAATAATAATAATTTAACTATTCTTACTTTCATTTCATGCGATTTAATCATAAATCGCCATTCACATATTTCATTTATCCCATAATAAGAATGCTCCTATCATTAGGTATTTCAGTTTCTATTAACTACTTTCTCTAGGTCTTTACAGGTTGGCCTTTTTCCAGCAGGATGTATGCATTATGATGCAAGGACACAAAATTGTATTTCCAAATTGCCAATTATTCACGAATTCTCAGAACTCAAGTATATATCACATACCTAAAAAAAAAGTCTTCCATTATATTTGATTAAGCACAAACAGATGAGTCCCCCGGGAATTTCTGTCCTCTACGTCCTAGAACTGAAATGCAGTTGAGGCCAAGCGGCTGGAATAATGTTGTAATCGCCAAATGAACATATTACCTTATATTGAGAACGTGAACTAAAACATGGCCATGTAAAATTGCTTGTAATAATATTCAAAAATGGGGAAAAGAGATACAGAAATATTTCTCATAGAGAATACGGTATAAATAACGCGCACCTTATTGTTTTATAAGGTTCATACTTTGCTACAAGGTTATTGAAACATGAAAACAATGGCATATAATGTATGATATATAATGTATGTAATTATGACAAAAGAAATAAAATTATTATAGGTCTAAATTAAAACGAGGCACCGAAGGCTGCTTGATCATTTGATAGCCGAACATTGGTGTGGTGTTTCGATGCCCTAACGTAAATAAATAGAAAGACACTGGATCTAATGTGTGCTCGTCTTGTAGAGTCAAGGGAACTCACAAAAGGTTCTTGGAAGGCGCTGATGGAATTGATTCACTTTGAAGGGAGCTAACAGAATTTTCGGGAAATTCATTTTCTCTTGTGTGAGTTGCCTCTTCGAAGACTGAGTAGGGAGTCATGGGTATCCCTCAAAGTATCTAGCGTAGGTCACTTTTTAGCTTTGTTGACGTTAATTAGAATAGGTTAAACGTTAATAGAACGATTCAATTAATTCTATTCAATTAGAACAATTCAAATAACTATTAATAATGATCAAAGAGGAAATATCTAGAAACAGAAAAGATAACACACAATTGTTTAAAAATAATAGGTTATCCTATTCTAAGTTAGGTAAATAAGAAAATATAAAGAGATTATCATTTATATAAAAAAAATCTGATGTGTTCTGGTGTATTTTGTGGTCACATTACACAACCCTCCCTTATTTGAATAAAAATAGATTTTATTGAAAATGGCTTACTTAAGTACTAACAGAGAGGAAACAAAAAAGTTTTCCCCCAATGATGTTTTTTATCGGAAAGTGGGTACCGTCGGCAGTAATTAATACCAACGTATGGAGCAATGTGGTTTACCAAAAGTGAAGTTGGCCCCGTTTGCTCATGGAACTTCTTACTTTCTGAGGATTTGCTTGAAATGTTTGCATAAGTATTTTTAGGGAGACTATAGACATGACAATCATTGTTTTAGACCGAACGATCGAATTTTTCGACGATAAATGGTAATTAGTAAATTGATAGAAAGTGCTCATATAACGGCCGATGATAAACTGGAACTAAATTTTCGAATTTCGAGAGTTTGAGTATTTTTCAGATAATCTCTAACAAAGACAGGTATTAATCTCAAACAAAGACAGTTTGATATATGTTCAGTTAAATTGATAGTTATCAAACTAAATTTTATGAATTGTCATATGTTTTGATACAGCCATGTAAATAAGTGAATATAAAAATAAACAATCACTTTTTCAGCTTGAATTTAAAATACAAATAAAATTGCCGAGATAGCAATTACTAAATTATTTCATTATTTGTATTCATTATGTATACCCCATGTATACATCGTTTGTTTATATTTTCTGTTATATTTTAATGTTCATTTTTAACAGTAAAATTTTGTTAAAATTGTTTTTGGACAGTAAAATTAAGATTAATTAATAAATTAATTATGATACTGTTCTATAAATGTATAACATAAATGAAGTATCAGGTTAAAGGAGCGGTGTTGGTAGAGAGGTTGAGCCCTGCTATAAGATAATTATTATTCTGCTATGGAGCGACACAAAAACACAACCAGTCTCTATAAAGCAGATATATAGATTATTATAGATGATCATTGATATTCTTATCTCTAATAGAATATTCAAAAAATAACAATTGAAACTGAATAGCGTTTGAAGGCAAGCTCCGTAAAATAATAATGAGAAACCAAGACCAGAATCCACACAAAGACCAAGCCCTAGAAATAAAGTACTTGCTTATTAATCGTACCTCCAACGAATGATGTATTTTCCTTTCAAATTTTAACTCGAAAAGAAGGTACAGATAGATTTATGATCAACAGTAAATAAAAGCAAAAAAAAGTGATAATCTAAAAAAATTCGAATCACGCCCTTTTTTATTTATTTATTTTACAAATACATCTACCCTTGTAGGATGAACATAATAATATTATTTTAAATAATTTATTTTTGAATAGAAAAGATTTGGCTCCGCCGGGAATCGAACCCGGGTCTTCCGCGTGACATGCGCGGTATGCTAACCATTGCACCACGGTTACATGGTGCATGTCACGCGGAAGACTCGGGTTCGATTCCCGGCGGAGCTAAATCTTTTCTCTTCAAAAATAAATTATTTAAAATAATTTAAAAACAAGGTGCTTACCCACAATAATGATTAAATTAATCATAATAATATTAGGTTGGCAATGATTCCTTTCTGTTTTTCAGGATGAAATAAAAAAATGTATTATTGACATATAATTTATTTTAATCTACTATATACTTACTGACCATTATTTAATATGAATTTACACCACCTTTCAACAAACTGTATAATGCCAGGTTCATAGACTGTCTGAGTTTATTGCTAAAAAATGGATTCAAGTGGTTTTTGATGTCGTCTTCCTTCAGAAATTTCTTTCCATTCATGGAGTTCTGCAGAGACCGGAATATGTGGTAGTCGTTTGGAGCTAGGGTCTAGTGAATATGGAGGATGGGGCAAATGATCCCATACCTTTGAAGGCTCAACAATTAATAAGTATATAAATTATTAAATTATAATTTATTGCAACGTGTCTAGAGCTGTCTTGTCGGAACATAACACCCTGCCGATTTGCCAGTTCTGGGCGTTTATTTTTAATTGATTTGTCCAATTTCGTTAATTGTGATCAGATTAGAGTTTAATTGTTTTCCCTGTTGGGAAATAATCATAGAAAGTAACACCCTTGAAATCCGTGTGGAAAACATTATCTTGTTTGGATGCAATCCAGGTTTTGACATTCTGTTGGAGCCTCACTACTTGTTCCAAAAGATTTTCTACGGGCAACATTATTGTGAAAGATCTATTTTTCATCTCCAGTCACCAAAATTTTCAAAAATGGGTCGTTTTGTTGCCGTTTCCGCGGTGAGTCACAAACAGAAATGCGTGATGATCAGTAGTTTTCCTTTAGAGAGTGTGGGACCCAAAAATTCAGCCTTGAAACCTAGCGAGCATGTGCAAATAAATGGTTTTCCACGCTTGTCTGCGACACATTTAAGGCCATAGAATTCTCTCACGCTGATTGATCAACAATCGCTTTAATATTGCTTGCTTCAATTTCATGTGGGCGATCAGGTCGTGGGGCATCATTGTTGTCAAAATTTCCTGAATGAAATTTGGCTTACCAATTTTGACAGGTGCATTCGGTTAAGGTATCATCCACGTAAGCACTGCCAAATTTTCTCTGATCTTCAGCACGCTTGCCTTTTTTAAAATAATACAACAAATTATAGTTCACTATGATGATATTTTCTTCCATATTCGCAGTGCATTAGCAAACACAATACTAAGCTGGTTCCAACAAGAGTTAAAAGGTATAGTCGTCGACCAATTACAAACAAGATAAACAATCTGCCTTAAGGATTAACTCATCAGATAAGAAGTGCATCTTAGTAACATAAAAAAAACAGAAAAACCGAAAGGACTTATTTGCCAACCCTTTGGTATTTACACTTATTATTAGTATTTTTCATAAAGGTATGCAGGGTTAATGGTATATTAATATAGTTACATATACCACCGCTGACCAAGAAACAGTGCTTCCTTACATATACTGAACCCAAGACCCTTCATGGGTTGTATTGGTACAGAAAAAAAAATATATATATATAGTTACATGACTTATAGGAAGGATTGTATAGGTTATTAACAAAATTATAAGGTATAAGGTCTTTTACTAGGCTGCACTTCTTCCTTGCGTCCTCAATAGGGCGACAGGTACCTTGCAAGTCGAAGGCTACAATCCCTTTAGAAAGTAAGAATAAGTAATGGATGTAGATTACTTTATTTGCTCAGTCAATAGATTTGATATTTACTAAGAGTAAATATACATATACATTATTATATTACCGAATTTAATAAGAAATTCAATTTTAGATGACCTTTTAGCATTAGTTACCTTTGAAATGGGGATCTAAAAACGTAAAAATATTTTATACGTTAGTTTATTTATATACATATCAAATACACTTTAGTGAGTAAACACTACTGTGGTCGATCCCTTCAATTTAATTATTGCATTTATATAATCCTTATCATTAAGTATTAATGTTGGGGGTCATTAAGCAGTAAAGAGCAGTTCTAGCCATAATTTCAACTATGGTAATATTTCTGTTCGAGAAGCGCTTTTAAACTCAATTACCTAGAGAAAATAAAAGGTTTACACTTTTGTAATATATTGTGTCGCCATAGCCTAGCATTTTATTCAGTACTTCCCCCGTAAAATGTCCTCCCCTACCGCAACGCTGCAACATAAATTTGAGGTTAGGAGGAAGGTTAGTATTGCCATGTCATCCCGCCAACGGCTCTGTATTTTTCTCGTAAAGCTGAAGATGAATGAAGACAAACGGAATATAAAGGAGAAGATCATAAACGCCTCACACAATAAAATTATTTACTGAAATTGAGTTGTTCTTAGCACTATCGCACATTCTTTATTGTAATAAAGGCTATTTCCATAAATGGTTAAATTTCTAAATTCAAGTATTATATTTGGAGAAAAAGAACTAACGTTATCAAAGTACTAAAATTAATCATGTTTAACCATCAATTATATCAAATTAAATAAATTATGGTAATCATATCAAAGTAATTATATTTTGATAAACAATCTCTATCATATAGCAAAATCAATTATTAAACAATAATTTAAGATAAATAATAATTGGAGATCACTAGAGCCGAAAACTAAACATTATATTATAATTCAGGAAAAAAAAGTTATGAAGAAAAAAATAATTTCTTGCAAAACGCATAAATGATCAAAAACCAATCATTGAATTCGAACCAATACTGGCAGATTTACAGCCGATTGAAGATTATAATTTTTTTTTTTTTTTTTAGAATAAAACCATCATTTTTTAAAGAACATAGAAAATTAACATGCTTGGTTCATTATGTAATTAACTAGTGATAATACATGTCTGAGTGATTTATTAATATTGTAGGGATTATGACTTTTCTGAGCTAATATTAACTTCATTATTTTTAAATTTGGGAGAAATTTCAAACCCAGGACAAAGAAAAATCATAGAGAGTACCATCGCTAATGAAACCGTTAATATATTTTTTAAAAAAATAATTCTAGTAAGACATGGATATAAATTTAAGAATCTACTTTTTTAAGAAAGTAGACGAATTAAATAAAATTAATATTTTGTTAAATGGTTGACCGTAGAATAGAATGTAATGAAAATGGTTGTGTTTATGTGCGGTCAGAAAAAAACTTATGCACAAAAATAAATGCATTGTGTCAAATATATAGGAAATATGGACAAAGATTTTATTCCCATCCATAAGTGTTCTTTTCTTCGGACCGCACCCCAACCATTTAATGACAAAAAAAAAATTGAGTTTTGGCACAACGACACTTACCTTGTCTACTTTTTAAAAAAAATTCAGTATACCCTAAAATTTCCAATGATAATCAAAACTCATTTTTTTTCACTCAATTATTCAGTGTGAACAAATGAAGGCAGTAATGAATTAATTAAAAGGTGTGGTAAAAAATGAAGTGTAGCCAGAAAGAACTGAAAACGTAATATCGATTAGTCAACAATTTGAATGTACTTATAAGGTATTTTTTTATTTTTATTTAAAAAGTTACTATATTCTGAAACAGAACGAAAAATACTGTATAAATCCAGTGCCAACTAAATTTTGATGTTTATGGCATCACATGGTATTTTCACACACGTATGGATCACATGAGTTTCTCAATGTCACTGCTTAATTAATCAAATCATATTAGAAATTTTCATATGGATCTTAAGAGCTCAACCAATATTTTTTTTTATCATTATATTATTTATTATTTCAATATTTACTATTTTTATTTATTTTAATTTATTTACAATTTCTGTATATGTTTCTGCAATAAATACATCCTTTTTAAATAAACTAATTAAAATTTTCACGGCATCAAACTACATATAAAAACATTTTTATGTACCTATATACAAAATATGTTTTCAGTTTAATTTTTTTTCGATCGTTTTTATTTTTACCATGTATTTCGTTATTATTTTTGTTCTGGTCATGATAGAAGCTTTACTCTGAAAACACATATTCTTTTAACACGATGAAAAAAAAAATACTAAAATAGACATCATTAGTTTTCTAAAAAAAAACAAAATATCCATAAAAAGCAAAAAAAACAAAAACAAAAAAAAAATGAAGAATATGAATTAATCCTCTTAGAACTCAAACTTGCCTTGTCCCTCTCGTTATTCGGCTGAAATTTAATTTTTATACATATGTATATGTACTTATTTTATCAACCACTGATATTTTATTTTAAAATAAGAGACTATTTCAATTAAATTGTATTTTACTTTAATAAATTACTTAACAACATTAATGAATTGGAGTGGGAAAATTAGAAAAGAAATTGGATGTGGTGTAACAGCATGTGGTGCAAGTAACTGTGAAAAACGTGTTTCCGAAAAATTGATAAAATTTAAACTTGTATTTTATTTTGTTTTTGACATTCTTTCCTCAATCTTATTTTAGTATAATATGGCACACATTGTTTTACTAACAGGAAAAAAGATGCTTTTTTTTCTAGTTAGATTGGATATAGATTGGCTACTAATTCAATAAAAATAATTTTTTAAGTAATCAACGGTGGAAAGACTGACCGGGTATTAGGAAGGTGGTGATGGCCAGAGAATCACAAGAGGACTAGAAAGGTAATGGTGAGTGAGCAATCAGGGAGAGTGGACTCTTTTGTAGCCACACTTCCACCATCTTCTTCAGCCAGATCTATCGGCCCCCGAGGTCTCAAACTACATCTTCCTGCAAAGGAGACACCCATACCAAGAAAGAAAGATAGTCAGAAATTTCTCGCTATCGGCGCGTCTGTCAATCGAATTATTTTCTCAATACTACATTTATACACACACACACACACACACACATATATATATATATATATATATATATATATATATATATATATATATATATATAACTTATGCGCAGTCGGGCGTAATATAGCAAAAAAAAAGGAAATAAGGAAGAGAAATAACACTCTTGGTTGCTCTGAACAGACTACTTTATTCTTCATAATAATCCCCTATTTATAGCATTAGATACTGTTTACATTTCTGTTTAGGTATTAAGTGTAATATAAACCTACCTCCAACCTTAACACCCCCCTGCCAGTTTACGAACAACTTTTCGTAAACTCTTTATATGCATAAAACTTAAAATAAAAAGACTCTTATAAAAAACAAAAAAAAACATAAACTGTACATCAACAAAATACAATATCCTCCTTAAGTATTAATATGTTTTTACAAAATATATGCTAGTATGCTTAAAATAACACAAAAATAAACAATAGTAATACTACTAATAATACTAAAACAACATTTCTTCCGTTCTGATACTCAAAATAGTAATAACAATAGCCAAACTATACATTTTTGTTCCAACTAACATTAGTATAACTTCATGAGGAAGGATACTCCGAGTGTTTGTTGTCAGGCTCCTTTATTGGGAATTTTAATTGTTCGATATGAACCGTTCTTCTTTTCTGAGGATCTTTGAGACTCTGAATAGTTACTACGTTGTTTTCGCGAATTACGATTACTTTAAATGGACCTTCATATCGCGCCACCTCCTTCCCCCGATTCGAAGCTAACTGTCGATACACAATAGTACCGATCCGAATATTCTCCATCCTGTCTGACACTTTCATGTTCTCCCGGGCTACCCTTTTTCTTTTCTCCGTTTCCAATTGTTTCCGTGCTTTCTCCCATATCTTCCCGATCTCAACCCTATTATTTATTAGCCTCCCTGAGAGCTCCCCTTCGCCTATCGTTTCTTCAAAATTCCTACTCCTTTCGCGAAGTCCGAACAATATTTCAAATGGGGTGAATCCCGTAACTGTATGGACGGAATGATTATAAGCTGCTACCGCCTTCGGCATAGCTTCGCAAGGTCCCAGCCCTTGTTCTACGTGATAGACCCGCAGGTGATCTCCCAATGTACCGTGCAGCCGCTCGATTCCTCCCCTACTCTTCGGGTGACCCGGAGTATTGATATGCCATACTATGGATAATAGCCTCATCTTATTCCTGACTTCCGTGTTATCAAACTCTCTACCGCCGTCCGAAGATATTCTCTCGGGTACTCCGTAAAACTGGAACCATGTGTCTAGAGCCCTAATCACTGCCTCGGCGGATCTTTCCCTTATCGGATACGCCATAGCAACCTTACTAAAGACGTCCAGTACTGTCACCCATTTGAAACCCCTCCAAGTGAATGTGTCAACTTGCAGCTCTATCAGTGGTGTCGTTGGCGTCGGCGTCTCCTCTTGTTTCCCTCTGGGTGGATGCCGGTCATACTTTGTGGTTTGACACACTTCGCACGCCCCGATGACCGCTTCTATAGTATTCCTCATCCCCCACCAAAAGTATTTCCTCTTCAAAGCTTGCAGCGTCTCATTTATGCCCCTATGATTAGTTTTACCCTGGTGATATGCCAGCGTGATCTCCGTTTGTTGCTCAGGGTCTCTCACTGTATCCACGGCCAACTTACATCTAATGAAATGTCGGTCCATCCCGATTTTTTCTGCCCTCCATATTCGTTTAATTTTTTCCCATATTGTACCGTTTCCTACATATAAATAGTGGGTCTTGCCGGGTCGGGAAGCATCTTTTAAGACCCTGCAAATTTGTTCTTCTGTCACTCCCGGCTGGGACCAGATGGTGGTGATTTTGCATCTGCCATATTTTGAATACTCCACTTTTGTCAGACCAGCCGTTCTTGTTTTCCAAATTATTTGGACGCTCTTGGAGTTGATGATTTCCTCCCTTTCTTCCATGTCGACCGGTCTGTCGCCCACGGACTCCTCGTCCTCCGTAGCACCTTGTTCACTCTCCGACTCATGGGATTCTTGCTCGCCTTCCCCCTCCGGTGTCCACTCTCGAACGAACTGCCTTATATCCCCGGAAGTTCCTTGGCCCTCTTCTATCGCATTCACCTGGATCGCTCGTGACAGCCAGTCCGCAACCACATTTTCTCTTCCTGGCTTGTATGACACCTCCATGTTGTACTGACTTAAGAGCTCCTTCCACCGGGTTATCCTGGCCGACGACTCCTTCAGCTTTCCCACCCAGAGTAGTGGTCGGTGGTCTGTATTTACTTTAAACTTCCGCCCGAAGACATATGGTCTGAAATGCTCCACCGCCCATACGATACCGAGAAGTTCTCGTTCTAGAGCACTATACCGTGTTTCCGTTTCTGTCAGTCGCCTGCTTGCGTAGGCGACGGGTTGGTCCCCCTTTTCTCCCTCCTGAGAAAGCACCGCCCCCAACGCGTATTCACTTGCGTCCGTAGTGATGATGAATTCTTTCGCAAAATCCGGAAATGCCAGCACCGGTTTTTCTTGCAAGCGCGCCATACACCTCTTTATATTATCCTCAATGCTTGGGGTCATCACGACTTTTTGTCCTTTTCGTAACAAATTATTGAGGGGTGCTAGGTACTCCGCCATCTCCGGAACGAATCTCCGATAGTAGTTTAATGTACCTAACAACCTCCTAACTCCCTTAATGTCCTTTGGCATCGCCATGTTCCCTATTACTTCTACTTTTTTCTTATCTGGCCTTACCCCCTCTCTGGAAATCGAATGGCCCAGGAAATCGATCTGCTCTTGGCCCAGAATCGATTTTTCCTCCGATAATTTCAACCCGAATTCCCTAAGCCTATTGAAAACCTGACGCAAGTGTGCGGTATGTTGGATCTCGTCTTTACTAAACACCAGAAGATCATCCATATATATCTGGCAGAATGCCTCGTCTAAACTCATCCATGAGTCTTTGAAACGTGATGGGCGCGTTTTTTTAACCCAAACGGCATGCGGGTGAATTCATAATGACCCCTCTCGAATGAAAAAGCCGTCTTATGCATGTCTCTGGGGTGCATTCGTATCTGGTGGTATCCCGCTTTTAGATCGAGGGTACTAAAGACAGTTGTTCGCCTAACCTATCTAGGATATCCTCAAATCTCGGAATCGGGTACTTCTCATCGCAGGTGTTGTCATTTAATTTCCTGAAATCCACCACTACTCTGTACTTTTCCTCCCCGTTCATCGATTTCTTTTTCACCGGTGATGTGCTGTCTCTAATGATCCCTTGGTTCTTTAGATTTTCGAGCTCCTCCCGGATATGTCTCCTTAAAGCTTGCGGATAACGCCGCTCTTTAACATAAGTTACCCTTTCCTGTTTTAACGGTATCTCGTGGACAGTCCGCCCAGTAGCCCCCAGAACCTCTCCATCTTTAAAAAAAATATCGGCATATTCCCTCTTAACTGTCGATCTCCAATCCTCCGCCTGATTGATCGCTCCTACTCTGACCTTGGTGCCCCCTCGGATTTTCCTACAACCATACTTTTTTCCCCCGATTCGAACAGCTCATTGCCCTTTCTTACTAATTATCTTTGTTCCGACTCTGCCTAATAATTCGCAACCGATTATACCTCCGTACTCCCTAGGCATTGCCTCCACCACGTGTACCCGCAACTTCCCACTCCCTGTTACCCACTTGCCTAACTCTAGCTCCACTTCTCCCTCTACCTTACAGGGGCCACCTAAAGTGATTAATTTACACTGACATACCTGTACTCGGGGTATCCTTTCTCCTTCATACAGCTTCTCCAATGCTCCCCGGCACACTATGGTACTCGAACTCCCTGTATCAACTAAACACTTCACTCCTCTCACTACACTCACTATTGGCTAACACACGCGCTCGCTCTCAATATTATGTATCACCGCGTGTCTGCCACTCTCCTTCCACTCTCCTCAGTCTTCGTTTCTCCCTCTCCTTTCTACCGCTGCTCCTCTCCCTCCAACTCTCCTACTTGTTTCCCGGCTTCTCCCGTCTCCAGCTTCACTTTCTTCCTCTGTTCCCGACGATTCCTGCGATTCTTCTGAGTCTGTTGGTACTCCTCTCTTCCTCCAGACTCTCTGCGCATTTATTTCCAATGGTTCGCCGCGGTTCGTCTCTCCTCTCCTACTCATGTAAGGGCACTGCCTAGCAATGTGGCCCTCGTTTCCGCATTCGAAACACCTGGTGCGGGGGCATTGTGCTACCAGATGTCCCACTTTTCCGCAACCGTGGCATCTTCTATCTTCCCTCGACCAGTTCTTCCGATCTCTTCCGGGTTTCCTTTCCTTCCCAACCATCTTCTCCCGTCCGCTTGGCTCCGTGCCTCTCCTTCTCCATCCTTCCAGTCTCGGCTTGCTTCTGCTAATCTCTGCTCTTCTATACGGCACTCTGGTCCATCCCGTTTCCGTATCGTCGCCCCACTGGGCCTCCTCTTCTCGTGCACTCGCGTCCACCATTTCCTGGGCGCATGTAACAAAACCTTTTTCTCGGGGTAGTCCCTCTTTCTTCCCAGTGTCCCGAGCCAACTGGACTTTCATAATTGTCGCCAAGAACGCCATCCGGTCCTCGACCTCTACTGCATCTACAGTCTCTCTCATCTTCTCGGTTATTTGATTGAAGCGTGCTAATAGGACTCCTGCGTACTGACTGTTTGACTGGTGCGGTTTTTTCGTCTCACGGAACATTTGCAGAATGTCTTCTTCGGGGGCCCAACGGCCTCCGCCGAACGCCTTTTTCAACCTGTCTTTGACGATTGCCCACGGGGTCTCTTCATCGGCCTGAATCATGATGAGTATGCTTCGCTTGACTCTGCATACTAATGCCGCTTTTAGCGCGTCGGCATCCCCTGGGTCGAGCAACCTCTCTGCTTCCTTTGCTTGAATTCGTGCCATCACGCGGTCGCCACCTTTGAGAAAATGATTCAACTCTCCGACTCCTCCGTCGAACCTCTCTAGATCTGAGATAGCCTTTCTCAAATCCTGTGACGTTGCCGTCCATACTTTTAACCATTCCAGCGTGGTCGCGTGTGCTGACGCTAGTGTTTCCGTCGGTTGTGGTGGTTTCTCCGAAGGCATCGTCAAAACCGCCGGGCGTAATATTCCTTCCGCCATGGTGGGATTGAGGGTAAAAACCTTGGTTCGTACGAAAAATGAAGAAGAAAAAAAAAAAATCGTAATCGGAATTCGAATTCGCACTCCCGGGTTTCGGCACCACTTATGCGCAGTCGGGCGTAATATAGCAAAAAAAAGGAAATAAGGAAGAGAAATAACACTCTTGGTTGCTCTGAACAGACTACTTTATTCTTCATAATAATCCCCTATTTATAGCATTAGATACTGTTTACATTTCTGTTTAGGTATTAAGTGTAATATAAAACTACCTCCAACCTTAATATATATATATATATATATATATATATATATATATATATATATATATATATATAATGAAAAACATAACTAGCTTTCACATGAATGCTCCGTTGCGCTTGTGCCAATCATTTTTCATGCTTGTAAAACAAGTGAAAAAGTAAGTGCCAATTGTTTTAAAGACAAAACAACAAAAAATAAAAAAACATAACAAATAATCTGGTGTAATGCGAGAATTAACTTTCGCTTAACATCCAGTCACATTCTATGTGAAGATTTTTTCAAATATATACATGGAATCACCATTTTTGTTTCTGATATTGCAAATGTGTAAAAGTAATGGAGTACTTAAAAGTAAGTAAAAACTGTAAAAGAAAATGGAACCCATAAAGCTAACTCAAGTCACAAAGAAAAGAGTAGCTAGTCAAAGTTAAACAATGAAATAAACGTAGGAACGAAATCATCCTAATAATATTTATTATGAGGTTGGTCCTAAATGTATATATTTTGTATTATATACTTATTTCAACCTGTAAAAATGTTTGATTTTGTGATAGATGATTATTAATTTTATTTTGTCTGCAATGGGTTAACATCCTGGATGATCAGTATGGGTGATACTTCTGGAGCAACCGTTTATTCAAATAAAAAGACTTTCGCCTAGTATTAACTAAACCTTTATAAAGTGTGTACTCTAAATTTGGAGGAAACCTTGCGGAAGTGCGTGATCCTGGCCCAAATCATCTCCCGCATCATTGGAACTTTAATTTCTAGTACTAGTCGGAAATCACTTCAGGGATGTTATTGGTATAGATATTTCCGTTTTTATTTAATAATACTTAAGGATTCTTCCATTTTTATTTGTATTGTTAAGCGACAATAATTTTTTTTTTTAATTTTGTCTATTTAGAACTCTTTATACGTAGCAATAACTTACTATTTTTTTTACTTATATTTAAATAGATCGCTACTTTAAATTAATAAGTATATTGGGTCTGACATAGATTTTAGAAAACCTAGATCAAATGAACCGCTACAGTCCATTAAATTATTAATGACAATTAACTAACCTTAAAGGTAGAACTAAAAAAGGGAACTTCATTAACTTCAAGTTGACCTGTTAAGCTATGCAATTACATATCTCAATACTCGCAGAGTTGTGTACACAAAATATAATGTCAGAATTACATCTGACGTACAATACAATTTAGAAAAATTAATTTGAAACTTTTCATTCAGACAACAAAAGGTTTTTTTTTCTCTCCTGCGGTGGGAGGTCAAAATGGAAAGCTATTGTTTGTATTATTCACAAATGGACTGAATGAAAAATATTCCAAACCCGAGGTGAATAGTAGGCCACAACATCGGAATCCTTTCTTCTTCAACAATTAAACGAGGAGCTACAATTAAAAAGAAAATAATTCAGAGCTCTCTCCGAAAAAAAAATTAATGGTGACCCAAGCTTTGCATCAGCTCAGCTCACTCACTATGTCTTGAAATCGTAAAATAATTTAGACTCAAAAATAAATTAATGGAAATTTAAAGATACAAATAGTATGACTGAATCGTTAAAAATTACAATAATAATAAAAGAAAAAAATGTTAGCCTCTTTCTTTTATGTTAATATAAAAGAAAACCTGTATCACTAAACTCAGTACCGTGTAAGGATATAGTGTTTTCACGCTTAATCGTCAAGAACCGTTCAACCATAGACCAAATATTTTCCCACTTTCAAATATAAGAAAAAAAATTCGAATACAACTGTACAGAAGATCAGCATTTCGTCAATTCAAAAAAGGCCAATGATTGGTTTAACCGCCATAAGTAGTATAATATTCATGTCGAACAGGGAATACCAAAAAGTGAACATTTTATAATTTTCCTTGTTCCTTGCATGATGTGGTAAAGTGATGTATTGATAGTGCTGTACTTCTCACTCCGCGGTGAACTTGCTTGAATTGGAAGGGAGCATTTATTTGATTGGGTTTGAGTCTGTGATAATGGATCATCCTACATTGGAGTTTATTTAGGAGACGTCTGTACAGAGATAATAATTACTACTGCTATATTTGTCTTTCATGTTTTGATATTCTGTTAGGTATTTAAAATCCGGGGTGTTAATCATTTTGAACTTGCTAAGCGTAAGGTCAATTGTAGGTAATTTGAGGGTCCAAGGAGGGTAATTATATTCATGAGTTGAAGTTTGCAGGTATCCGGTTTCTATTATGTGTCTTCATGCTCTTATTCCGAGTGGGGTGGGTA
Source organism: Aelia acuminata (assembly GCA_911387785.2). Taxonomy (NCBI): domain Eukaryota; kingdom Metazoa; phylum Arthropoda; class Insecta; order Hemiptera; family Pentatomidae; genus Aelia; species Aelia acuminata. The sequence goes on along the minus strand of OU426978.1, from coordinate 127,261,764 downwards.
GCCTTCGGTTTTCGCTAAATCCTCTGGTTGAAAAACTGTTTTCCATGCTGGATTGTCTTCATTTAATTTTAGTTTTACTATGCGTTCTCTCCCTCCACCAAATATTAGAAAAAAATTAGAATATAACGGTACAGTACATCATCTTGTTTCAATCGATTTCAAAAAGGCATATGATTCGATTAACCGCAGTTGTATGATTCTTGACGAGCAGGGAATACCAAAAAAGGTAAACTTAATAAAATGTGTAAGACCGGAACGTTCAATAAAGTTGGAATCGGTAGTTTTTTTTCCCGAGAAGTTCGATGTTCACTCAGGTTTGAAACAAAGTGATTCTCTGTCACCAGTTTTATTTAATTTAGCACTGGGATATGCCATAAGACAGATGAAACATACCAGTAAGGGAACTATAGAGCTGAATACTAAAACGTTGATGACAGCCGGTCAAGAACTTGGGCTAGAAATAAATACGAGCAAGGCAAAATATATGGTTAGCCGCAGAAGTTGTGACGATTTTGTTGATATTAATGTAGATGGGAATAGGTTTGAACACGTAGAGAAATTTACATACTTAAGGGCGATGGTAACTAGAATAAAAGAAATCGATGAGGAAGTTAAGGCAAGATTAAAAGCCGGAAATGCTTGCTACTTTTCAATATTGAAAATGCTTAGTTCGCGCATTCTGTCCCACTTATAAACTTATAAATTAGGATTTAGAAAACTATTGTTCTTCCTACGGTACTTTGTGGATGGAAAGGTGGCCGCTAACATTGAAGGATAAGCAAAGGCTGAAGGTTTTTGAAAATAAGGTATTGCGTAGAATATTTGTACCGAAGACAGACGAATCTACCGGAGGCGTTTACGCACGCCGAACTGATTGTGAGTGTTTTTCCCCCTTCCTTGCCTTTTAGGCTCTTCGGGGTTTCCTGGGCCAGGAGGATTAAGCCGAGTATTATTAAATCGTCGGTTTGGAAGAAGACTATTACATCTCAAAAATGAGATTTTTATGTTTTATCGATAGAATAACTCAAAATCGTGTGAGAAATTATGTGGAACACGGTTCTAACTTGTACTTTTATTCAAACCGCCAGGGCACTCTGCTTGAAACTATGACATCTCCCCTCCCTTTTGACAAGTTTTGAGAAAGACCATTACATTTCAGTTAGCATTGTGAAGTCGCTTCAGAAAGTTCGTTTGTTTTGTGAAAGACTATTATATCTCAAAAAGTGGACAGTGAAGAAAAGAATTTCATCGCAAAAAAATTGTAAACAATCATGTTATTATGAAACACAATGTTTTTCTGTGATTTAGACAATAAAAATTTTTTAATTCATTAGTTTTTTTTATCAAACTCCTGTAGTAACAAAATATTATCTTCAAAAGTATTTGAATTTCTTTTTGGGGAATACTATCACATTTAAGAAGAGGGGATGAAAGTGGCAGAGGTTTTTAGACATGCAAGAATCCAAACACGGCAGACATTTCACATTGTTCCTCCTGATTATTGAATCATAGAAATATGAAATTACCTACTGAGCATTTTAACAAAAATCAATATGAAAACTTTAAATGGCTCTCCTGAAAAATGCCATTTTTTGAGATATTATAGTCTTCTTCCAAACCGACGAAATGTCCCCTGGCTCCGGGTTTTGAACTGGCTGTCTTCGGGTTCCAAACCGTACGTTGTCTTGGGCAACGCGTATTTACCGTGTTTACCCACTCGGCCATTCCCCCTCCCCCCCGAACTGAGCGAAATATATCCGGTAACTTTAATAGAGGTGATTTCGGCGAGGTGAATACTCAAAAACTATTGCAATCGAAAGGGAAGCAATTTTTCAAAAATTCTTTTATTTTGTTCTAAAAAAAAAAGCCAAGCTTAATGAGGAACCTTGAAGGGATTTATTTCGTAGAAAATATATGTATACTTAATATGATAATCGCAATGTTTTTAAGAAAATGTTTAGCTGGATGAAAGAAAACTCATAAAAACTACTATCGATCCCCGGGATCCTAGACTATGAAAGTAGCCCCATGACCTTCCTGGGACTGTGGAGAAAACTGAGGGTCTGGGACGTGATAACCCATTCTGACCATATCCCTCAACGGGATGGGGGAGGGGGTTGGTCTAGCCGGGCTAAGGAAGTCCCCCAATTCGTATGCCTTCGTAATACCTTGAATCTAGGATAATTTTCACCCTTTTGTTGTTCAACTATTACTATTGAAACTAAATCTATTTTTTTATGTATTTATATTTCTGTTCATATAAGAAGGTTATATGCACACTGTCATCGATTAAAATTGGAAAATCCAAAAATTCAGGGATGGTGCGATTTTTTTGGAAAGACGGGTATGGTTTGTTTACTTAGTTAATTAGGTATCCTTCCAATAAGGTAGATACATCTTCAATACAATACTTCATTTCAAAAACAACGACGAGAAACAATCCAAATTGACTTCTCAACAAAAAACACAACTCACAACAGGACAAACGCTTGGCATTTTTTGAAGTGAATTTAAACTTCGCTGGTTGTGATAACCGCTGCTTTTCATATCCATTGGATAAGTGGAATTGAATAGGTTTGGTGTTGAATAGTCTTCATTAAATACTACTGCTTCAGCACCAGTATTAATTACATTATGTGGCTAATGTGTTCTTCTTAAATTTATCCCCTAATAAATTATTCTGATTATAGTTTGATAATGCAACATTACTACTAATGAACGTGAGCATACCTAAGGCTAAGCTGATTTTAATTTTTTTAAAACATAAATACTCACTTGTAATATTAAGACGAAAATACGGATATTTACAGAAACCAACAAAGTTTGAATACCTCAATTTTATTGAATGTGGATTTTGAGTTACGTTCGGGTTCCTTTATATCATTTTAAAAACTCAAGAAGCGTAGAAAACGTCTTGGTTATGTGAAGTATCAGATTCCAATAACGGGTTTCAAGACCATTTCCATAGGCCATTTAGGAAGCAGGAGGCAGGGAGCTTTTGCGGATGGTAGCTGCCGTGGAATCCGGCGACCATTGTCACTTCCAGCTCCTCCGTGTGTATTGAATTCCTCCTCACCCTCCGCAAGCACAAAAGTGACCCCACCCGAAGCATAAGAGATAGGGAATATTCAGAGGATCTGATGATAAACGAGCTAGGGAAAAGGGACAATGAAAAGCCTAACAGCGCAGCTATTGCAGGAGAGACCCTCGTTGCAGGAGGTCGATAGCTCAGCGGACTTACAGCAGGTAAATAAACATACGCGAGGAAGGCTTTAGCATAATCCTGTGGACTGCAGGCTGCGCACGTCGGGGCTATAGTTTGCACTCTTTGTAAACAGTACCCTTTGTAGAAGTCAAAGGTTTATGTTTCTTGTTTTTGCTACTGTTGTAAATATTAATATAAGGCTTTGAATCCTCTAAGCTCTCCAGCTTATCCCTATTTTAGAAGTTAGTGAATCTAATATACTTAAAAAGCTCACATACAATTCTGAATCACATACAATGAACATAATTACTTCAAACTAGAGGGGAAAATAAGCTCCATGATACCATTGAATTATCGATTATCTAGAGAAAGATATGTAAATTTTAACAAATTGAATTTTTCTTCAATCTATGAACTGACAGAGTAAACTTAATATGTATAATTATATATAATTCAGATATAGAAGTACTGTCGTGAATTCACAGTCTCGGGAGTTATATCAAGGATCAATACTCACCATAAATGGTACATAGTATATGTCTCTTTGATATTCTAGACAATCCCAGTATCCTGAGCAAAATCATTAGAAAGTTTTATGACATAAAAAAGTCCCATATTATTAATATAAACTACTGGAAGATTTGGTTTATATTGTTTCAATTTTTTTGGTGATATAGTGAAAACGCTGTGAAGCTTAAATTGTTATAATAAATTGAAAAATATAGAATTCAAAAGAAGATACAATTTTTACTAGATTACCGAACAAATTGGTCTCATATTAGTTCGGTAAATATGCAATGTGCATAGTTAAGGTATAACTGCTGTCTATTATTTAGTTTACCATTTATGATCCTGGTGAAGTTCCAAATGAAGGTAAAGAACAAACAACCTGACTGTTTATCTTAAGCTGGACTTAAGACAGCTTGGCTTAAAAAATCTCGTTAACCTTTACAGAATCGATTATTTCAATAGTTTCAATGGATTAAGCCTGTTGAATGGATGGATCAAATGGATTTAATAAAGATTGACCCTTACCTCGAAATCGATAAAAATCGAAATCGATTTAGGGCATTCTTGCCCTTAGGTACCAAGTTAATAAATTGTTCTGGCATTAGATACCTTAACTGCATTTCAAACGAGTTAAACTCTTTGTATCAAGATCTTTAAAATGAGTTCAAATTAGATATTTTTTCTCGAAGTGCAAAAATAGGTGTCCGTTAGAGTTAAACGACAATTTCGCCATTTAAACCCCTTAGGGGTTACATTTTTGAAATTCCTTTCTTAGTGGTTACCTACATCGCCTTTAAAATCTAAATTCCAAACTTCAAGTTTCTATCATTAATAGTTTTTGCTCTGTGTTGATTCTACAAAGCCTCTTATATATATAGAGATGACTACCTACTTCTTAACTTCATTAGGTTTAGTATTGTAAAAATTCTAAAACTTCATTAGGTTTAGTATTGAAAAAAATCCGCCGTTATTCATTTAAAATAATATTGGGAGTTTTTTTATTTATTTATTTATTTTTTTTTTTTTACTATTATTAGGTACTAATTTCACCCCTTACATCTCTTACAATGGCTTACATCATGCCCTATACCTTTACATCTTCACCTTTATTATATTTTTGTTGTTCTTAACCTGATAAACTCATGCAATGTGGACCAAAACGTAGCGTTCCTGGGCTTTTGTTATACACTGTTCCACTATGTGTACATCGGCCTTGGCTGTACACTATAACAGGTCAGACTAAAATAAGAAACCAATTGCTAAACATTCCAGTATGTAACCATTAAGGTACAATACTAAAGAGTAAACACAAGCGGTAAAACGATATTTGTTTACAATAATTTTTGAGATTCATAGGGCTACGTCTTTGAAACCTTCCAATTAAATTTTATTACTGTTTTTTTTTAATTTGGAAGTTTAATGATAAGGTGGAAATCAAGCTGATACAGACTAAATTATTTGTTATTTATAAATTTGGAATTTTAATTAAATTATCAATCTCATATTTACAATTTTTAGTTATTCACATTGTGCATATATTTTTTACTATACTTTCTATTGTAGAAAACACGATAGTTTTTTATATAGGTTCAGTTTCTGTCTAGCTTAAATTTTAATAAATAGCAAAATACAATTTTAACACATTTAGGATCGGTATTATTTATCCTAGTTCGGCTTAGCATAAATAAAAGATTTTTTAATAACTTAGTTTCTATGACTTAGAGAATAAGTCAGTTTATGGAAAAAAATAAAACAACTAGAGTAGATAAACAAAATTATTTTCCAGACAGAGAAAGTCCGGTGGAAAGAGAAGCTTTAAGTAAAGGGTTAATTGAAAGGGTTAACAAATAAAATGAAGGAAACAAGTACTGTAGAGGCTGTGGCAAACAATACGCCACCGGCAATATAAACTCCATCTCTCCTCTACCAGCACGTCCGCCCACCCTCTCTACTTTTCCCTGCTTCCCGTGAATCAGCGAGTATTTTTGTTACAGCTAATGTTGGCATTATTTTTCCAACAAATATAATTCTGTTCATAAAGTGTTTGTGAATTCATGGAGAATGGCCCTACGTTATCTAAACAACTGCATTCAAATGGGGAAAAATATAATCAACAAAAAAACAAACAAAACCATAAACTGGTGTAGAGAAACTTGTTGGAGATCACAGGTGTTTCATTGATACAGCACGCAAATATGAGTCTTTTTAGTTGACAAGTTTAATATTGTTTCTTGAAAAATTCATACCTACCTTTTTATTTTTCAATGGTATGTGAAAAATATTAAGTCATCACACAACATACATACAAAGTCAAAAGGTATGAGAATGAATTCTCCTTTGTCTCTTCCTTTTCTTTAAATAATAACATTATTGTAAGTATTTCTTACAATAATGTTGAGATTAATTGATCTTAGAGAGCATCGGGACTTTAATAGTACATCATGCAATTTTACGAACTCTGACTAAAAGATTCGCAGTTATCAATAGAACCGCGTCCCAGCTTACGCTCCCCCTGCACGATGTTGGCTTCATCCCTATTTTCCTGGGCCACCTCGTATCACGGAGCTGCGTCTCAACTTTCCGCCCGGTCTTAAAAGTGTTTTTCTGCAAAAATTTGAAATTGGAGTTAGTCATTCTGTCAACTGAAAGGATCATATAATAGTTCTTACACAGTAACCGCACCCCTAAATATTTACACTGTAATTTCGGTCAACGAATTTCTAAACCTCATTACCACACATCACTTTAAAATAATAACAAACAACCACATTTCAATTTCAATCGAGTTGAGATTGATCGAAATGAGATTAAAAATAAAATTTTAAATTCATACATTTGCATTTATTGGAAAGGAAATAAGGCGATGGGAAATAACGAAATTAAAAATTTAAGTTTCGAACGGTTATGGTAATGACAGGGAACCGGATTCATGTGTATTTACATATTTTTTATTGCCTTATATACCCTTCTCTGAGAGCTTGTTTTATGTTTCATGCAATTTAAAAAACAAATAAAAATTCATTTTTTTTTTATTTTAGAGTTAAATCATCTTTGATTGTTTCATGACTGTATAATAAATAGTCATACATTTCAAAATAATCATATTCATAGATACTTCGACTAAGCCCTTTTGATGTCCCACAAGATGAGTCGAAACGGTGGTACCTATAATGAGCATTAGACTAAAATGCCTAAATCATCCATAATTGAAAATAAATGAACACGAAACTGCTATTATCACTAAGTTTTCTTATTGGTACAAAAGTTTGAGGACACCTACATCTGATAACATATTTTTGTCGTAGGTTATTAACTCCATATTTTCAAGTATCCTTTTCCCCATCCGTAACACAATTTCATATTAGTTTAAACATACAATAGATCTCTCTTTTTATTTATTTGTTTTGTATTTTAAGTGGGTAATCTTTTTATTGAATAATTTTTATTATTAATTTGTAACAAATGCGAACTTTATCTTGATTTGCTTGATTTAATTGCTATTTGTTTGACTTGGTGTTGGATCATATCCATCGGCCATTACCTTTTTTATCTCCTTTGGACTGGTAAATGGGAGAAAGAAAGAGAAGAAACAAGTGGGTTTGAGGGTTGAGAATTGAGCAGTGAAATGTGGTGTATTTGTCGTGAATCGAAGATTTTACTGTCGCATTATCCTTGTCTTAATCTAGTCGCATTATCCAGTCGCATTTGAAATATTCCAATTTATCTAAGGATTTTTGAATATACGGTTTGAATCTTGTTTTGTGTACCTCTTTAGTGGTAAACTTAAGTTTTTAGTATGGCGTTATATGTTAGTCTTTTCTTTCGTAAGTTAAGTGATCTGTTGTCTATAAGGTATGACAGATCTTGCCTTTTTCAGTTCTGAAAGTAAGTTCCAAGTGAGTCTTTTGTCCAAGTATAGTACTAGGTAATGTTGGTACATATTTTTTTATGATCGTGGAATACATAGTTTTTAGACCTCTCTCTTTTATACATAAATTTCATTACCTCTCATTAACTCGACATGTGCCCTTAATTGTTGTTATTAACAACGTGCTGTTATTTCAACTACTTTAGATTAAAAAAATAAAGAGTTCCTTACCACGTGCTGAAAATTGACCGTTATAGGCCATAAATATCCTATTGCGACACTGCCCTAGGCCCAAATGGCCGTGCGGCCTAGAGTGATCTTTCTATTAACTCCTAGAGGGTAGAGCGGACCGCGGTGCTGAGGAAGGAGGGCCAGGTAAGGCGCGGACAATGAGCCCCCCATCGCGAGGGGGCCAGGTGCTCCCCCATAATGGGCCCCCGCAGGATCCGCCCTTTATCCAACAACAATCTTGGTTTTACGGTTAAACGTCTCCATCAGCGTCGCTTCCGCTTACCATCAGCACCCTTATTCCTAAATATAGGAATCCGAAGCATATTCTTCGATCTAAAAGCTATTTAAAAAAAAAAAGTGTAAATAAATACGATCAACTATATTCCTAATGGGTTAGTTACTCAAGTTAAAGAATTACTCTATCGATGCAAAATAAGCCGTATTGTCTCTGTTTCTCTGGTCTGGTAATATTCCAAAACTAATGTTGCTATAAGTTCCAGCAAGTGGAAGTACAAGAGCATTTAGTTATTTTTTTCCGGTGTATCCCTTCCGTGTATAAGGCCATGTGTCGCAAGCATTGTGGTATACTGGATGTATAAACAACCTATTCCAACCAGGGTGGGAAGGTCGAGATTCATTCCGGGTATCCGACACGATATATATTTCCTAGGCCGTACTCAAACCGCGGCGCCTCTATACTCTAAAATACCCCCCCCCCCCCCCCTAGACTTTAAAGAAACTAAACCTTTTAGTTTGCCAAAATGTAAGCAAATACGGTCTTTTGTTAACCAATTGATGAAATGTCTAAATACTGGAATTATTTGAACTTAAAAGTATATTTGCATTTTTTTTTTAGTTTTGGCATACTATAAGCTTAAAATTAAAAATGAAATTAAAAAATAATGTGATCTTTATATTAAAGGTCTGTGATGTTTGGCCAAATATTGTTTCTTAGATTTTTATTTTATAATCTTTAATTTATTATTGAATTTATTATAATTATGTTTATAAATTTATACTATATTCTTAATATAGAGTGTACAATATAAGATGATTTACGACCTGTCATGAGACACTAAGCCAATAAGTGGCACGTGTTCTTCGCAAAAGAATAAATAACTGGCTACCGAGTTTTTTCTGTGAATAAGAAGCAAATATCACATTTACTTCCCGGGTATGTGAGGCCCGTCAACCTATTGGAGGCGACTCACACCGACCGGGGGTAGGAGTGATGAACCTTTCCCGTGTATCTCATCGAGAATCGTGGTGTGGTTTTCCAGGATGTCAGTAACCACCCGGAGGTTTGGTTAAAAGGCCGGTATGCTTCAGGGAAAGAAATATAGGTCCCGGGGCCTGCTGACTCGGAGCTACCATAATCCTTGGACCTAGACCAGTTTGTCACTGTCCTTGAACCCGAGAGAGATGACGCCATCGGTGGGAAGGATACTGCCAAATTGGCCCCAATGGGATTGGTTATGGAGCTATGGGCAGTCTGCCGCAGCAATATGGTGACCATGGCTTGCAGCAACGTGAGGTTTGGGCTACCCCCTCAGGCTGTCTGTTCTACCGCAAGCAACACAAATGTCTGTAAGAAGACCACCCTGCGCGGCCAAAGGTCTCATTAAGCCTAATGCGCCAAACGAAAAAAAAAACACATTTACTTATAAATTCCTTTTTAATTTATTACAAGGAATGTGGTTAACATTACGATACAACGGATACTTTTCAACTAATGGCACTGTTGAAACTGTTCGATTTTTGCTTTTACATATCTATGTATGAAATATATAGTACTGGAAAGTATTGCGATCGTGGAAAATCTAGATTTTCGGTTTTAAAAGAAAATAAAAATTTTGTGGTCCTGAGTAAAAATAACCAAGTCCCACGAAATGGTCTGTGAACAGACTAGCTCAAAAACTATAAACTTTTATTTAACAATATAAAAAATAAGTGTACTTTAAAGAGTAAATACTTGATGCTCATAATTATTTAAAGCATTTTACGGTGTAAAAAAAAAAATATGGTCCAAGCTAATCTTTCGTTAATTGTATTTTAGTTTACAAACATTAGTCATATTTTAGTTCCATAATAGATTTCTGAATGCAATGTAAAGTTGTTTAGAGGAACCAGTAATCGTTCTCGGTTCCTGGAAAGGCATAAGAGACAAACACTTTAAAAGTTTTATTTTTCTATGAGTCGTAAATACACCGTAATGTTTACAAAAATCAAATTGCAGTAAAAAAACAAAAAAGCAGAATTATAACTTTCAAGTTTTGCAGTACAAATTAGTAAACTCCATAACTTATGGAGAAATACAAAAATAAGTGAACAAATAAGGAAAAAATGTGTGAAGTTGCTGAATGGCGCTTACCTATTTATCAAAACACATCAATTTCTAACATAAGTAAGTTGGTTGTTGAAAAGTAAGTTGTTTGTGTTGCGCCCATTTTTTTTTTTTATTACAGTTAACATTGTGACTAAAAACATCCTTCTGTACACGGTCAATATTACTGAAGCAATATTATTAGTTAATTAGTCAATCATATGAAGTAGTTTCAGCCACTTCGCTCAATTCTTGGAACAATTAACAGTTTCGGCAAATAAGTGATACATGTAAACGAATAAAGTTCTAAGAAAATCAATAATAGTTTTTAGAAGATAATAGAAACTAAAGTGAATTCCATCATAGTCGTAAAATTAAAAAAAAGAAAAATGTTTAGTGTCCATCAAATAATATTTCAAAAAGTGCATATAAGTAAGATTTGGGTGGCGAGATAGCCGAGTGCGCAAACGCGTTAGAAAATACGCATTGCACATGGCAAGGTATGGTTGGGAACCCGAAGATAGCAAGTATAAAAACCTTTAAAAAAGTTTAAAAACCAGAGCCAGGTTTTAAGATTTAATAATACTCGGATTTAATCCCCCACCCTCTCCAATGGCAATTTTTTATGAGTATTTACAGCAAATTATGGAGTGATTAATGTAAAACTTATCCATATCACCTAATAAATAAATCTAGATAAATTCCGTTTCTGATATGAAACATCTATGGACCGAATGGCGGCAGCGAGTAGGAACAAAGAAAATGGCCGAATAGAAGTCACATCTGAACGCTCATTGACTTAAAGGAATTATGTCTGTTCTTTCTTTAATTTTCTTTTTCTTCCTTTCCCTTTCTCGCTTCCTTTCTCTTCAGGCCATTTCAACAGAAACAAAGTAATAAGTATTTTCTACTTCTGCCGTTTTCTTTTCTTTCTTCAGGTCTGGATCGATGTGTAATTTGTGGTATTAGGGGGGAATGAATTGCTCGAAACAATTTATGAAATTAGTTTTGTCTTTTTTCCATAAATTTCTCTCTTACCCGACCCGAGTTTCTTATTGCAAATGAAATAAAACTTGTTAACAGCTTTCTTCCCTAATATTGTACAGCACGCCTTAATAAAGCAAAGAAGGAAAAAGAAAAAATATGGTGCGTGCTCGCAACACACAACTTTCACTTACCAACTTACTTAGATTAGAAATTAATGCTTTTTGTTAATTGCCACTTCTCAAATGAACAGAACGGCTTTAATTATGAACAATGGTCTGTCATTAAAGGCGTACTCCGCATGCGTAGGCTCAACGAGTTTTATGAGTTGACTGAATATTTTTCTTTTTTTCTCCTGTTTATATTTTCTTTATTTTTATCATATCTCATATTTAGCCATTTCTTATTTTTAGGCGTAACGAGAGACAGTTAATTTCTCCATGTAAACAAAACAAAGGTACTTTATAAGAAAAAAACAAACAAACAAGCCACCCCAAAAAAAGCCCCCTCAGAACATTTTAACAATGATAAAGCTTACTTGATATTAAAGAACACCTAATTTTCATTAAACATGGCGAATTTGATAAAAATCGTTAAAGCCGTTTTTGAGATTATCGAAAAAAGGTAAAAATTGGAAAAAAATTAAGAAATAAAGTGCCCCCTCAGTTGGACCAATTTTGATGAAATGTTGGCTTTTACATATTTGGTATATACATACATCAAATACCCAGTTTCTTCAAAATCGTTAAAGCCGTTTTTGAGTAAATAAAAAATATGTACTCGTGAAATTGGTACAAAATTTATTAAGTAAAGTCCCCCCTCCGGTTGATCAATTTTGATGAAATTTTTACAGTCGTATCTCGGGCATATACATACATCATATACCCCGTTTGATCAAAATCGTTACAGCCGTTTTTGAGTAAATAAAAAAAACACGTGAAAATGATACAAAATTTAGTAAGTAAAGTCCCTCCTCCGGTTGATCAATTTTGATGAAATGTTGGCTATCACATCTTTGGCTTATACATACATCAAATACCTTGTTTAATGAAAATCTTTAAAGCCGTTTTTGAGTAAATATAAAAAACACGTGAAAATGATACAAAATTTATTAAGTAAAGTCCCCCCTCCGGTTAAACAATTTTGATGAAATTTTTACAGTCATATCTCGGGCATATAAATAGATCAAATACTCAGTTTAATCAAAATCGTTAGAGCCGTTTTTGAGAAAATCGAAAAAAACGTAAAAAGTTATTAAATAAAGTACCCCCTCCCTTTAAGCAATTTTGATGAAATTTTTGCTGTCACATCGCGGACATATACGTGCACTAAATACCCAATTTCAGGTTCCCACGGTTTATAGTTTTTGAGGTAGTCTGTTCACACACACACACACACAGACACACACACACACACAGACCATTTCGCGGGACTTGGTTATTTCGACTCAGGGGGTCCCAAAACGTGTATTTCCGTTGAAAACCGGAAGTCGAAATTTTTCACGATCGCAATACTTCCACTTACTATATATTTCATATATAGGTAAGTGAAAGTAAAAATATGTATAGATCAATATATATTATATGTTTTAAAGTATATACTTTATTGAAGATAAATATAATATGTTTTTCCTATAAATTTTCAAACACACACACACACACATATCACTTGTGTCTGGGCAAAAGGTCTTACGTCATCGAATGTGAAGCTTAAACAATGATTTACCTATAATTAAAAAAATCATCATAAATTCTTTCTGATTGCATTTCTTTATTCCTGAATAATAAATGGAACTATTTCAACCGAGACTGGTATTTATAGTAAAACATAAATGTTATGAAAAAGACGGGACAAAAAAACTTTTTATGACTTATGCCCTTTTGACCAAACACGAATGATATAAAAGTCTATTTATTTGTATACCAGAAGTAAAAAGCACCATGTCTATTTTTTTATTGAAATACTTACGATGTTGTTTATAACTAGTTAAATACTTCTATTTACTAATTAAAGTAATTAACAATGTGAAAAACGTTCATTAACCGATCTCTCTGCGTAGTAACAAAAACAAATTGAATAAAGTATTTTTAATGTTGTATAAATCTATGGTGTTAAATGTAATTCAGTAATGGGATGCAAAAATGGAGATGGTTTTGTTTACCTCAAGAGAACAGATATATTTAACTTGTTACCGAACATATTTGCGTAAAAACGGACAAATATTAAAACCTATCATTTGAAGAAATTTAGTAAGGTTGATGAATGGTATGTTGCTCTCAATCAGTCAGTAAGAGTTCAATTGACATCTTTGTAATTTTCTCTGTGTATAGATTTATAGTCTTATTCCCGTAAATTCTTGCCTGTCATTCTGAATTGATGATTTCCAGGACAATACCTAGGGAAGATTATTATTTAATTTTATATAATTGTGAAGCTTTTCTTACAATATCAAAAAGAAAAAAGTTGATTTAATAATAAAACTAAATGATAGTTTTATGATAGTTTTTCATTTCGTTCTACGCGGATTCTATTAACCTAAAAAAAAAAAAAAAAAGAACCTGTACCACCACCATCAAGCATCTTGGGCTCAGTACTGAGTAAGGAAGTACTGATTCTTGGTTAGCGATCGTGCAAGGGGATTTGACCGAATCTAGCGGATTCTATTACTTAATCACATATATGATTTTTTTCGATCTATAATTATATGGCATATCCATATCCAGGGAACCATTATAAAATTAGGTTAACTCTTTGTCTTGAGTTTATTGAATTCAATTAATAAATTTTGTCAAACTAATCATTTAAAATTATAAAATATTCTTAAGAGAATTAAGTGTTTTCAGTAAACTATAGATTATTTGGTATATTTGAATGCTCTTATCGAAATATAAAGCTGGACTTACGTGTCTAACAAAAAAGGAATTATTAAGTTCCCGGCCGTGGTCGAATCTTTTGTTTTCTAATAAAATTGTTTAGAAATTATAAAAAATATATAACGATATTAGATCACTGAGGTGCCCTAAAAGATCCTCCTAGATTATTGTACAAGGAAACCGAATTTGTGTCCCTCGGATAAAAAACTTTAATGTCCCAGAAAAAAACTTGCCTAAAGGTTGAGTTGAAAAAATACATCTACACCTGCCGCAGGCACGGAGGAACCAGAGACCTCTCTCACGGCCTTAATGTCAAAACACCAGACCACTCTTTGCCTTTTTAAGAAGGGTTCTCTTTTAGTAGATGTTAAAGCTTACCTCTATCCACTTTCACAAGTTTGTGTGTTTTTAAAATTATAAATAGGTTATTGTTAATTACTTTTTATTCAAATATACAAAAGTTTGGACATTTATGTTTTTAGCATTATGACATTGGAAAAAACAAACAAAATATGAATATTTTTTTCAATATATGACCAAAGCAAAGCATAAAACAAATAAGTCAGTCATCCAGTCACTAAGACTCTGTCGGATCTTCATCATCAGTTGCTGTTAAAAAGGTGTATCGGATCTCAACAATAACTATAAAAAAGGACAAACGACATCTCGAAGTCAATCTCAGAAGGGAACCAGTCAATTGGTAGAAAACTGAAAACGACGGGATCAGAAGCTTTCCCATGTTTGCATTTCTATTATCGTTGGTTGTTTATCGACATTAGTAAATTCTTACAACTTTTTAGTGAATTTTTTACGAACTTCCTTCTTGTTGCTTAGTAGTGTAAAAAGAAGTAGATTCAGATATGAACTTTTTGCACTACTTCCTTGGTGAGAGCCACAACTATTCATTGAGAAAGTACGGAATCATTAAAATGGAAATGTTCCATTACTGCTCTCTCATTACTGACGACTCATTTTCTAATAATAATATAATTTGTTAACTGAAAAAACAAACATAAATATTCCCTGCGTTTATTGAAAAAGAAATTGCAAAGCACTAATATTCCAACTTGCAAACTTGCGAGTCTAAGAAAGCAATCCAAAAAATAGTTGGTTTCGGTTACATAAAAGTTACTATAAATAAATAAAGTTACTAATCTACAGGTTGAAAACTTAATTTATCAGATGGAAAGCATCATTATCTTTTGTTAGAATAATCATAAAGAAAAAAATGAAAACTATCGATTTATTAATCAATTGCAATGCACTAGCAAGTAGGTTTCAAGTATTTTGTATTTTTATTTTATAAGAAGTACTGTACATCATCTTTTCCTCAATCTTAAAAACGCTTCTAAGTCTATTAACCGCCAGAAGTTATATAATTGAGTAAGAATACACATTTTTTAACTTTAGCTCAACACGTTAGGTGCCCCCGGGATACGATAACTGAACAGAATACCCCTAAAATACGCCGCCGCACCTAAAGTGTTAATAAACAGGCGTAAGACTTCCTATTCGTTAAATGTGCATATTATGGTTACAACAAAGAAAACCATGTTACAATATTGAGAAAAACAAAACTGATTATGAACAACTTTCCCCCTAACAATTCCCCCCCGCCCAAAAAATAAAATAAAAAACGGTAAAAATGATAAAAAGCCATTCGGTTGTAAGAACAGTCAGTAAGTGGGTTAAATTTTATGCAATATAAGCAAGCTTTCGAGCTGTGGACAGTACGGTGTATTTTCATGTTTTGTTTTTTTTGCCCCCAGTCAACTCTCCTTCCCTTTGGAGACCGCCCCATGGGGGCTATCCTGACCCAGTGGGACTTTAAAGTCGATGGGACTACTCTACCATTCCCTAAAGTCCTCGTTGTAACTCTTTGTGTTCCCCTTCTTAGCTTAGGATCAGAGGGATTTGAGGTTGCTATAACAGATATACTTATATATACTCTTTCCCAGAAATACTCCAAATTTTGCTTGACGAATACAATTATTCCACCAATCGTACCAAGAATGTAAGAATTTCGTACCAAGAAGAAGACTAATTTTCACTTTTTGAGAAATTTTTGAGCGCTGTTTAGCTAAAATCCTGTGGCCACAAAAGACCTGAAGTTATTTTTTGCCACTAATTCCTTTCGAAATGTGTCATTGTAGGTCCCCTGATCAAGTAAAGTGTATTACAATGACTTCCCGAGATTAAGTTGGATAGCAAACTGTATGACATTTTGTAATCTCCAATTTTTAATCTATGTTTTCTTCTGCGAATGGAACCTTTAAATCCCCCCCCCCCCCCCAACGATCGCCGGAAATTTTTTATAGTGAGTACTGGAAACCCTCCCCTATACATTCCTGAAAAAATTGGAACTTCATGACTATTCTTTTATTATTACTGCCTAGACTATCTATATTCACACCTTCAATTCAACAATGCTTTCAGAAAATTCAGAAACATGCTCAATCACAGTGATCTTCAAATACCTAATAGTATTTAAAAATTAAGTGAATAAACACTTATAGTAAACCTTCCAGTAATTAATCGACTAATTTAGTATTAACATATTTCACAAACTGGTCCAAATAATATTAAAATGGTCCTCTTTGGAATAACGAAAAGTATGATTATTAATTAATTGATGCATAAGGATCAGGAGGGGTAAAGCTTTTTAATTAGGGCACAGTTATTTGAAAATTAAATGTGTTAAAATAAACTTATATTTTTGATACAATGAAAAAATGTTCAGAAAATTAAATACAAGGGAAGGAATACAATAAGTATAGTGTAGAGTAATAAAAACAATAAGTCTACATTTCCTCCTTTGTATTTATTTTCAACATTTTATTTTTTTTTTTTATTACTGAGAGAAATAATACATCCTGCCAAGATCAAGGGCATAATTTAATTTTAAAATATTTAATAAACTAACTTTCATCTGGATCTAAAACAAAAATCATTTAACTAGTTCATTTGTAATAATAATTACAGAAAAAGAGGACTATTGAGCATAAATCAAAAGAGAACGTCCATGCAGCATTCTTTGCAGCAGGTAATGTTCTACTTTGACGTGTACAGAAAGTTAATACTAAATTGTAGAGAATTTTATTGGGGGATACGGTCAAAATAAATAACACTAACATGCAAGTGATATATACCCCATAGTGACATATACTAACTTATAAAATCAACAATAACAGACATATGGCAATTAAATTGGACTAAGACTAGGGAAAATAAACTACAAGAAATCAAACTCTCAATACGACCATGGAAATCATCAATTAGGAACCACAGACGAGAAGAAATTATATAAACAAGGTTACGAAATGGTATATACGATATACGAATTGGTATAATACTCACACATCATCATTTGCTGACTGGAAAACCAAGACCAACTTGTACACAGTGTAACATGCCTTTGACAGTTAAACACTTACTGACTGACTGCAGACAGTTGCTAAGTACGGATCTTCCATACCATTTAGCGACCCTACTAAATGACGAAAGCACGTACATTTCTGAGTTATTCGAATACTTAAAACAAATAAAAATATATGAACTGATTTAAACACACTCACTGTATACAACTTTTAGTTCATTATTTTCTACCTACTCACTGATTTGCTTTTTTATCTAATTTTCTACTTTTTCAGTTTTTTGTGTTAGTATCTTTATATATTCTTTTTTTTTTTCTCCCTAACTTTTCAAATCATACTTAACTGTTATTAGCAGTACGTTAAAAATTAACATGATAAGTCAGCAAACATCACCCTAGTAGTGGATTGCCAGTAACCATTGAAATAAACAAATAATATGCAAGTATAACAAATTTATTTGTGCCGACGAATTTCAGTTCCTCGTCAGGGTTCCCTGGCCAACCATTTCCTCTTCATTATATGTTCGCTGAACTATCTTCGAACTTTTTAAGACTAATTAGTGGATTAATTACTGTTAAGTTTATTATGATGAGATCGTATCAGAAATGAGCGTACAAGATAAGATCTCGGGGTAGCTCCCCTGAAAGATACCCTTGGAAAAAAGACAACTTCGATGGTTTGGACACCTCTGCCGGATGGACGAAAACCGTGATTTCCGAAAATTCTTCGAAGCTGTGCCCTTAAGGGAATAGAGACGTTTTTGAAAATTTTCATTAACAAAAAATTAAATAACGTGGTACTCATTCGCAATTCCAAGTAGCAAATTTACATAGATTGTAAATTAATTAAATATAACACAGTTTTTATGTATAATCTATCGTCCTAACAAACCTTCTAACAAAAAAAAAATATTCCAGTTTGATTTGCTCGTGCTTTCTTCAGGCACAGAGTTTAACAAAAGAGACACATTCATCGAACTAATTATCATTCAACGATTATCTAGCTCCGAGAAAAACTGCTCTACCATGTTTTTCAAAATCTAAAAATATACTAACCCTCTTTAAAAATTAAAAGAATTTTAATTATTCCAAGGGAAATTTATTTAAACATAGGGGTTAAATAAACCAAAACTCATCTCACAAAATGTATAATTTTTATTGAGATTATATTTTAAATTCTAAGATAACTTTAGAAAGACTATCATTTTTATATTTAAAAAAATCTGGTGCGATACGCGCTACACACAACTTTCACTTACCAACTTACTTATATTAGAAATTGACATGTTTTTTTAATTGCGATTTCTATAATTAATATAAAAAAGATGACTTGATTTTGATTAAAACCGGTTAATTTAATAAAAATCATTAAAGCCGTTTTTGAGATATTAAAAAAAAATGTAAAAATTGGAAAAAGTTGTGAAATAAAGAGTCCCCTGCGTTTGACCAATTTTGATGAAATTTTGGCTGTCACATCGTGAGCATATACATACACCAAATATCCAGTCTGATCAAAATAATTACAGCCGTTGTTGAGTAAATAAAAAAAAAACATGTGAAAATAAGAAAAAGTTTATCAAATAAAGTACCCCCTCCGTTGCCCCAATTTTGATGAAATTTCGGCTGTCGCATCGCTGGTATATACATACATCAAATTCCCATTTTCATTAAAATCATTAAAACCGTTTTTGAGTAAATAAAAAAAAAAAACACGTGAAAGTGCGACAAAATTTATTAAGTAAAGTGCCCCCTCCAATTGATAAATTTTGATAAAATTTTGAATTTCACATCGCCGGCATATACATACATCAAATACCAAGTTTGATTAAAATCGTTAAATCCGTTTGTGAGTAAATAAAAAAAAAACACGTGAAAATGGGACAACATTTATTAAGTAAAGTGCCCCCTCCAATTAATCAATTTTGATGACATTTTTACAGTCGCATCGCGGGCATATAGATACACCAAATACCGAGTTTAATCAAAATAGTTAGAGCCGTTTTTGAGAAAATCGAAAAAAACCTAAAAATTAGACAAAATTCTTTAAATAAAGTACCCCCTCCGTTTGACTAATTCGATGAAATCTTTGCTGTCACATCGCGGGCATATACATACACTAAATAACCAATTTCAGGTCAGAACGGTTTATAGTTTTTGAGCTAGTCTGTTCCACACACACACACACACACACACACACACACACACACACACACACACACACACACACACACACACACACACACACACACACACACACACACACACACACACACACACACACACACACACACACACACACACACACACACACACACACACACACACACACACACACACACACACACACACACACACACACACACACACACACACACACACACACACACACACACACACACACACACACACACACACACAAACACACACACACACACACACACACACCATCGGTCCCCGGGCTACGATGTCTTACATTCCCTTCTTAACAGCCGGTTTTCACATGAAAATGTCCGAAAGTCCGAACACTTCAAACATTCAATTTAGTCGATTTTTAATGAGATTATTGCAGTTTGGTGCAGAAAATGTTGCTACAGCTGAAATTCTATTGTTTTTTAGAATCGGACTCCGAGGACCGATTTTCGATAAAGAATGGCGTAAATCCTTTATCGGCCTGTCCTGCGCCTATTATGTCCAGTTCCAATCCTTACCAAGAGATAATGCTCTTGAGATGCTCATTTAATTCCCTTTTAATCAAAAGATAACGCTTTCGTCAAAGCATTTCCATCGGACCTCGACTGTGGCTCATCCCTGCAGTCGGACCCCGGGGACCAATACCGTTCAATTCAGGATACCCCTAAAATGCGCCGCCTCACCTAACGTGTTAAATAAGAACCAGACAAGATTTTCTGTCGGCATGCAATTAAACCATTTGTATTCAGTTCAAGTGAGTTAAATCATGTGGCTTTATACATATTCTATTATTTGTCTACGGAGAGGATTAGAGGCAGGATTACGGGTAAGGTTTGTTAAAGTAATACATGCCATAATTCAATGATTTATTAACATTATATATCGAATCCCTAAATTTCATACAAATGTAACCATTTCTACTTAATTTTAAGGGTCGGCGATTTCCAGTTTTTTTTTTTCTTCTGTCTTATTAATAAATTAACGCAACAAGACACCAAATTAAAGTAAGAAAATAATTTGTACAACTGAATAGAATATAGAATATATATTTATTTGTGAAAGAATATTTTCTTGTACAAATATTTGTTCAACATTTCAGTACATTATGATAACATTTGAGTCCTTACAAGCTTTAGACTTTACACTAAATAAGAACAAATTTATTTAAACTTAATAAATATTCAAAAATATAAAATAAACATTTGAAACACAACGCAATAATAAACATGTGGATCAAAAGAGAAAAAAAGTTCACACAATAATAAGAGTCAACTAAAAGCGTAAATAAAACAAGCGATAGAGGAATTCACTAAGTTTAGTAAGACCTATTGAGGGCTGCCTTTAAAAAGTAGAAAATATTGTTGAGTTGATCCTGAGAGTCAATGCTTAGTATATTGGCTAAATTGAGTTCTTGATGGGGATATGATATATACTCCTGCAGGTACCTATTTCTAAATCCTTCCAGAGTCGAGCATTCAAGAAGGAAATGACATAAAATGTTCCCTAAAACTTGGTTACAGAAGGCACACGCTTCATTTTTCTTTTGATGCACGCCTTTGTCTTTGTCGCGTAATCTTAGCTCTTCTGTGCCTGACATTCTCAGCTGACTGACCAACCTCAACTTTTGAATACTTGTATGAAATGTAAGGTACTGCTCTGGTGCATTATATTAAGTTACAAAATGTTCTATAGAGAGGGTGATTTGTTGAGTTGAAGATTCTATTTAAGTCTACTGATAATAAATGGTTTTTCATTTTTTCTATTACATTTTCCCTATAGTATATGGTATCATTTAGATGACCATCGGAAAACTCTTGTTCACAACCTATAATTGCAGCAATAGATCGAGCTAGTGTGATCCAGTTGTAGTCTAAGTTGTGCGCGTTTCTTTCCCTATCCAGTTTCCTCAACCTGTCGAAACAAATGCGAGGGAGTCTCTCTTCCGGCATCGAGGCAAGCTTCATCCACAATCCAATCACCCTCCTGAAGACCTGTAACCTAACACGGATTCTGCCTGTCTCCATGCGTACCAACTAGTTAGGTGTATTATTAGGCCAGAGATACATGTATTTGAAAAATTTTAATTGGACAGGTTCCAGTGCATCTAAATATCTAAGACTCCAAACCACAGCACCATACAAAAGAGTTGAAGAGACCATACTATCAAACAATGTTGATTTTGACTCCCAGGAATCACTCTTCCCATTCTTAAGTATTTCTCTAACTTTTGCAGTTGCAACTGTACCTCTCTGTATAAAGTGTTCCGATGCTCTATGGAATTTACCAGACGATGTAAATGGGACTCCAAGATAAGTGTAAGTCTTGCAGTATTCGAGCTGTTGACCATTCCATAACAGTGGTTTCAGTTTCTTTGTCCTAGGGGATTTGTGAAAAGCGATAACTTTGGATTTTGAGGGGTTTAATATTAATGAGTGGGCTTCCAAATATTGTCGTAGAATCCTTAGTTTCTTTTGGGCCTCGTTCCAAGAATCGCTCAACAAAACGATGTCATCCGCAAGTAGAAGCATTATCACCTCCTTGTTTTGATCGATACTGATTCCTGTGGCTCCGTTTTCCTTAAAGAACTGAACAATGTCGGAAATAAACATTATAAAGAGAGCAGGACTGAGACTTTCTCCCTGAAGTAAACCTGAGGTGATATGGATCTCATCAGACGAAAATTTTCCCAATCTTACCCGCATAGTCGCATCCTGGTATAATGACATCATTAATCTGATGAATTTCCCACTCACACCCAATGAATGTAGCTTCTGCCAAAGGAGGCCGTGGTTGACAGAGTCAAACGCTTTCTTCAGGTCAACAAAAACTCCATAAATGTATCTCCCCTTATGTCTTAAGTTGATACCAATAAGTGCCATTAAAGTAAAGATATGGTCCATGCACCCTCTGCCCGCTCTAAACCCAGCTTGCTCCTCAGGAAGCAGATTCACGGATTCAGCCCAAAACAGAAGCCTACCTGCTAGGATACCAGTAAACAATTTCATTATGGTATTAATGAGCGAGATTCCTCTATAGTTCTCTGGGTTCTTCCTGTCTCCCTTCTTGTACATCAAACGAAGAATTGATTTTGACCAATCTTTCGGTGGCTGCTCTGATTGTAGGATCTGGTTGAACATGTTCAGAACATAATGCTCCCATTCCGGAGGTTAACTTTTGAATATCTCGTTAATTACAAGGTCTAATCCAGGAGACTTATTATTTTTTAAGTTTTTTATGCAACACTGGAGTTCTACAAGAGTTATTTCTGTGTCTAAAAGTGGGTTTGTTACTGAGAAAAAAATTGAATCGTGTATTTCCTTCTTTCCATAGTGCGTTTGATAAAATCTAACCCATTCTTCCATTCCTATTTGATTATTTTGGTGGGATGCGGGTTTTAGCATGTTTACTGTTTTCCAGAACTGTTGAGTGTTTTTAACATTCCTGAGATTATCTAGAATAGCTAACCTGTATTCTTCCTTTTTTTTAGAAAGGAGCCTTCTGTAACTATTTCTAACTTCAACATAGGTTTTAAGCATGCTTGAGTCATATTTGCTTTTAATCAATGCTCTATGCTTTTGATTTACCACCCTTTTTAGTTCCCTACATTCAATATCAAACAATCGTTGTTTATTTAAGGGGGGTGGTTTACTGCTCCTTCGATGCATCATTCCCGCAACAGTAGTGCATTCATACACGCAATCAGTGAAGTTCTGGTATAAAAAGCCGTTGATCTCGCTGTTGAAATAGATTCTATCTGAAGAGGACATATATGACTGTAATTCCTTTACCTTGCTTGCATCCCATAGTATATAATTTGTTGGACAGCTAGGTCGCCTCTCTCCCATACTTCTGACCATTCTGGCATCCCTAATTTGTAGTGTAGTAATGCATGTCCTGTGGTCGAGAAGTTCCGACCAGACCTTTATTACCATATCCTCAAATATATGAAAACAATAATCATTAATCCATACCAAGTCAATAGTACTCATTCCCGCTCGAGAAACAAAGCTGCACTTCCCCGGTGTATCAGAAAGAGACCGCCCGTTACACAAAATGAAGCCGATGGATTCCATCATTTCCACAAGAAGTCGTCCACGCCTGTTTACTTATACATGCCAGCTCATCCTGCTTTCATAGAGACTTGAGTTCATTAATAATTCCTCTTCCAATTGGTTTAGATTTCCCACATGCCCATTGAAGTCCCCATTTAGTACAATTGCAGAATTAGGGTAAACTTCTGAGATATTCAGAACTACACAACAAAGCTGTTCCAGACACTCCTCAATGTCGCAGTTCGGTGGCAGATAGATATTTCCAATTATCAATGTTGTATTGCCAAATTTTAAATTAATAAAGATCCAATATTGTTTGGATTCTATTACAGAAATTATCGCAGGTAAATCTTTATGAACAAGAGTCAATAATCCTCCGCTTCCTCTCCCAGGAACCCTTATTTTTACAGCTTTACTGGAGTGTGGAATGAAATCCTGAAGCCAAAAAGGAAGGGTTAAACTATCATTCATAAGCCATGTTTCAACCAAACAGATTACACTACTACTTGTTATCAACCCATACTCATTCTCACCGAAATTAAATAGGTTCCTATATCCATTAATATTACAAAAAAATATTTTAAGTTTAGTTTGAGATAAATTGTCTTTTTCCTTATCCTGATGCCTTGATTTCGTCAGAGGGATTGAGGGATTCGAAGTAAATGGTCAGGAAATATTATCCAGAGAATGGCTTCTGGACCGAAATTTAAATTTTTCAAGATTACGTGCTATTTTTCTTTTTTTAGTCACGCGGTCAAGTTGCTCCGGTGATAACAGTGATATCATACTTTCATCGTCCTGTCCAATAAGCTCCTTAACCAATGCATCAACTTCATTAATTCTATACAAATTTCCTCTAACTTTAAAAAACTTTTTTTTATATGATGCGTTTTCATCGATTAATCTTAATTTTACTAAACAGGAGTGGATTTTTTTGCCTTCTTCCCTTTCCTCTGGTGTTTTATCGTGGCTAACGTTGATATTTTTGGCTCTCAAAACATTTCTATTAACAAATATTTCCCTTTTTACCATATTACTATTCAGTGAGAGCAATATCGGACCCTTCCCCAGTCTAAAACAGTCGTTTATTGCATGATCTGGCAATGGAATGTTAACATTCTGAAAAGTATCTTTGACCACTTGAAGAGGGTTTTCATTATCTGTGAAAGGAATTGTTCAATAGGGCGTTAATATTAAAAATAATGATGAAGGAGAATAATAAAAAAAGAAGAGCGGTGAAATTACAGAGAGAGAAAAACAAAACTTTTATTCTTAAGGAAAATTACAATTAATAAACAGCTCGAGCATTAGATAAAATGAAATAAAATAAAGCTGAACCATATGACACTTCTAATAACAACAATAACTTAAAAGGTTATGAATGAATAAAGATGAAGAAAAAAAGAAACTAGAATTCTTGAAATTAAATGAAACTTAGCACTAACAATTTTACAATGAATTAAGGCCTTAGAACATGTTAAGAAATGATCATGAAACATTTAAGAAAATTAAACAGAGATAAAGAAAACCAGACTAATTGACAGAGCTCTGTATTCTAATCCACTCCTGGTGATTAAAATAATTAGCTATTAAATACGGCGAACAAACTCACTAGTGTTTCTGAAGGCGAACTTCCGGTGAACTGAAACTCATAGAGATATGCTTGGGTTGCACAATCTCCAACGTTGACCTCTCTTCTGCTCTGAGTCAATTCTTTGAAGAAAAATGGCAATTGCATATAGTAAGATCTTACTTACGTGGTCGACTAGTAATCTGACCAAAGATAACACCTGCGTCGTGATGGCGGCCGGTGGCAGGATAATTGAGAGATGGAGATCTTAACGTGACGGCGGTCGACAGCAGAGTGAGCCGGAGTGGGGATGACGCACGTGGCGGTAGACATCCGACAGCTGATTTTCATAGCCTTCTTAACTTGCACTTAAGCTACGCACTTACAATAAGTTAGGAGGCATTGGATGGCGGGAAACATTGTTTTTAAATTCAAACAGTCTGAGACTGAACATCCCCCCCCCCCCATGGCGCGGATGCGGCATTATTGAGAGGGTAAGGGGCATAGGCGATTAACGGGACGTTTAAGCAAGCCTGAAGGGGTTAAGATGCTGGCCACTCGGGCTACATTGTCAGTACCTGGAAACAGCTCGACGACCCGGGCGAGAGGCCAGTAAAGGGGAGGTAGATTGTCCGTTTTGACCAGAACGAGAGAACCCGGAGCTAATTCAGGAGAGGAGTCCGTCCAGCGGGAACGCTGTTGAAGAGTGTGCAGATACTCTACCGTCCACCGTTTCCAGAATGATTGGTGAAGTTTATCGACTAGTTTCCATCTTGTTAACCGATTAACCGGGGTGTCGGAAACATCGCGACTAGGTGGGGCGTTAAGAGGTCGGTGAATGAGAAAATGGCCAGGGGTTAAGGCTTCTAAGTCTTGAGGATCCGGAGAGAGAGCGCACAAGGGGCGACTATTGAGAACGGCCTCTATTTGAGTCAAGAGAGTAGAAAATTCCTCGAAAGACAGAATCTGGGAACCCATAACAGTACGGAGATGTCGCTTGGTGGATTTGACTGCAGCCTCCCAAAGACCTCCGAAATGGGGAGCACTAGGCGGGATAAAATGCCATTGAATTCCCAGGGCGGATGAGCGTTGTGATATTGCCTCGCGGGTATCAGCGTGTCGCAGGAAACGCCCAATTTCGTTCAGCTGGCGACTAGCCCCTACAAAATTAGTACCGTTGTCACTATAGATGTCAGAGGGAACGCCGCGGCGACTGCAGAACCGAGCGAAAGCGGCAAGAAATGCGGGGATGGAGAGCTCGGAGGCGAGTTCTAGATGCACAGCTTTGGTGGAAAAGCAGACAAAGGCGCAGATATAGGCTTTAGTGACGCGGCATCCCCGAATGCGGGCAGAAGAAACCGAGAAGGGACCGGCGTAGTCGACTCCTACTTTAAGAAAAGCATACGTGGATGAAACACGGTCTTTAGGGAGCGAACCCATGGTGGGAATGAGTGGTTGGGGGTTGACTTGAAAACATCGGTTACACTTTGCTAGGCGATGGCGAACAACGTTCTTTCCGTCTAAAATCCAAAATCTCTGGCGAATGAATGAATGAGTAGCAGATGGACCGGCGTGTAAGTTGGTAAGATGAGCATTATCGATTATTAAGTGAGTGAGGGGGTGATCCTTAGGAAGTAATGCCGGGTGTTTAGCATCAAACGGGCGAGGAGCAAGATGAAGACGACCGCCTACGCGCAAAAGGCCGTGGGAATCGATGAACAATTGTAAAATGCGTTTAATGCGCAACTTGGAGGCGGGTTCTGACGCGGCTTTATATTCATCTGCTAGCGCGACTTGTTGGACTCCGCGGACTAGGGTATCAAGTGCCATGTTTAGTTCAACGGCGGAAAGAAACCCGGTATATCGGCGATCAGGATTCCTACAGTTGTGGGCGAAGCGGAGGCACCAGGCGGTGATTCTCTGGAGTTGAGTCAGGGAAGAATATCGACTTTCCAAGTCGAGGGAAGTTAGGGCGACACAAGTGATGATTTCTTTGGAGATTCGACGCTCCTTGTTAACGGCGTCAGGCGGGGAATCTATATGCGATTTTGGCCATTGACTAGGCGGTTTTGATAACCAGGAGGGACCTGTCCACCACAGAGGATGACGGGTGAATTCATTGGGGAATAGCCCCCGAGAGGCACAATCGGCGGGGTTTTCCTTACCGTCAATGTGACGCCATTGAGAAGGGGAGATAACTTCCTGTATTTCAGTGACGCGATTGGCCACGAAAGTTTTCCATCGGTGCGGTTCGCCGCGAATCCAGGTGAGGGCTACCGCGGAATCGGAGAAAGCAACGATATCTTCAAATGGTTGAGGGAACATACCGAGAATTTTAGTGGTTAATTTTGCTAAAAGGTGAGCTCCGCATAATTCTAACCTTGGAAGGGATACCTTTTTGAGGGGAGCTACTCGGGATTTAGCTATGAGTAGATGAACCGCGATTTCACCGGCGGATGAGGTAGAGTGGAGGTAAATGGTGGCCGCGTATCCTAATTCTGAAGCGTCGCAGAAGGCGACCAGTCGTTGACTGCTGCGGGATTCCTGATAGAAGGGGAAACGGCGAGGGATGGATATCTTTGATACAGATTCAAGTTCGTTTTGAAAAATATCCCAATCGCGGGTAACATCGGCGGGGGCAGGTTCATCCCAATCGGAGTGTCCAATCCACAGGCGTTGAATCAACAGCTTGGCGGTGAATGTAACAGGAACTAACCATCCAGGCGGGTCATAAATGCGAGCAAGTTTAGATAATATCAACCGCTTGGTAGCCGGTAATTTATTGGAACAGAACCGGTATGAGAAGGCATCGGTATCGGCAGACCATATTAACCCTAGAATTTTAATGGTGGGCTCATCAGTCGTGTCAAAATCAAAGGCGTGGGGTCCGATACGACAATGGTCGGCGGGCAAATTGGCGAGGATATCGGGATGATTGGCGGCCCATTTTCTTAGTTCAAATCCCCCGGCGTGCAAAAGAGCTATTAAATTATCCCTTAACTGAATGGTTTCGGCGAGTGAGGAGGCTCCGGTGATTATATCGTCCACATAGGTGTCATCGCGTAGAACCGGGGCGGCACTAGGGAAACGGTCCCCTTCATCTTGAGCTAATTGGTGAAGTGTCCGAATGGCTAGGTAAGGAGAAGAACTAACCCCGTAAGTGACCGTGCGGAGGCGGTAAGAGCGCACAGGCTCTTCGGGTGAAAAGCGCCATATGATTCTTTGAAGGTCTTGGTGTTCCGGGGGAACTAAAATTTGGCGATACATTTGCCTAATGTCCGCGGTGAATATATATCGGTGAGTACGTGAGCGGGTGATAAGGGTAACAATGTCCGTTTGAAGCTTGGGCCCGGTGTAAGAAATATCATTGAGGGATTTTCCATTAGATGATTGTGAGGAAGCGTTGAATACCACCCTAATTTTAGACGGAGGGTCATCAGGTCGGTGAACAGGATGATGAGGAAGATAATAGGTGGCACCGCGGGCGTCATCAGGATCAGGAACTAAGGACATATGGCCGAGGTCAAGATATTCGCGCATAAAGGCGACATAGGCCTCCCGGAGAATAGGTTCGCGTTGGAGGCGGGCTTCGAGACGGTGAAATTGTTTTAGAGCTCGGTAATAAGATTCTCCTAAATCAACAGATTTTAGTGGTAGAGTAATGATGTAGCGACCCTCAGGGTTCCGGGAGACGGATCTTAGAAATAGATCCTCACACAACTGTTCTTCAGCAGAGAACTTGGGGGAAATGGCGGACACTTCTTCGAGATCCCAGAATTTTTTCAGCTCTTTATTGAGTTGGAGGTTGGTGAGCGCATTAAAAGCTATTAGTGCTTCTGGAGGACTGGGAACCACAGGAGATGTATCTTTGACAATGGAAGTAGTCAGGCTATCAGCCTTGGGGGCAGGCGGAAGATGATGAGAACGGCGGCGAGGAGGTGGGCGATAGGTCTTTCCTTCGTTGTCGATTACGTCTTTCGACCATGTAATACGGCGTTGGTTGGCTGGGGGGCGACAGTTCCCCATGATACACCAGCCAAATACAGTTTCAAGGGCGATGGGTCCGCCCTGAGATACGGGAGCGATCCCCAGAATGATGAGGGGAAGGACGTCTATACCTAACAGGAGGTCAATCTCCCCTGGTTGACACAAGGAAGGGTCGGCGAGTGGCAACTGAGTAATATGCGGCCAAGGGGACAAATCTACATGGGAAGTAGGAAGAGTGTCGGTTATTTTCTTAATAACAAAGAGCCGTACCCTAAGTGACGAGGAGTTCGGGACTTCTAGAGAGGCGGTAGTATACCCTGGGCAAGAAATGTTTGAAGGGCCCCCAAGAACATTAACTCCGACGGGCGAGGGTGTGACAGGCAGCCCTAGGCGAGAGGCGGAATCGGCGGTGATGAAGCTTACCTGGCTTCCGGAGTCAAGAAGGGCGCGGAGAAGCTTGGGAGGATAAATGGGACGTCGAACCGCAATCTGCGCAGTTGGAAGGAGAGCAGGCGAAAAATTCCCAAAGGAACCTAATAACGTTAACGGCGGAAAGGATTTGGTGCTTACATCAGGAGACGGCGAGCGGCACTGGCGAATAGGACAGCGGCTGGGGGACGGCGAAGAAGCATGGTGGTTGAATGGCGCGTCACTCCTACTCGATGAGCGGTGGACAGGGTTAGCAATGGTTATCGGCGAGGGTTGATCATCTGGGCGAGTAGGAGCGAGAGCGGGAGTGTCGGCGGCGGTAGGTAGTCAATTATCGTGACCGGCGGCCCCTAATGTCGGGGATCGGCGAGCAGGTGAGGTTCCATGCGGTGGAGAAGGCCCCCGCGAAGATTCACTGTGATAAGGGCGGAAGGACCCCCCCGGATGGTGATAAGAAACGGGGGCAGCGAACGGCGAAGGCGGCGAATTTTCATAGGACCTTCGGGCATGATCATGGGAATTAGGCGAACGTCTGTGTGAGCCCCGTGGAGGAGATGGCGGTGCCGCGTGGAACACCGGTAGAGGCGGCGAGGAGCGAGGTCCTTGCGAACGGACCGGGGGGCGTTGGGCCGAATAGCGGCGCGGCTGAGAAGTTCGGACGGTGGGAGAAGCTGGCCGGGGTGAACTAGGCGGAGAGCGCGGACCCGCCTCTGGGCGCGAGGATTCCGAAAACCCCCTATGTAACAAAGTATGATGAAATTCCTGACAGTTATGACAGCGCTGGCTAGACTGACATTGATGTTGTGAATGGGCCCCCAAACAGTTATAACATAGCCCTGATCGGCGAATAAATTGTAATCGGTCCCGGCCGGAGAGTTCCTTGAATTCACGACAGTGGTAGATGTTATGGGCCTCTCGACAGTAAGGACATTGAATACTGGAGGCGAAGGCACGCGCTACGCGATTGACAGGGCGCGGTGGTTGGCGAATAGGCGAAGCTTCCCGTTTCCTAGGGGGAGGTGATCCGGAAACGGAAGTGGACGCTATTTGGAGACGGTTGATGTAACCCAACAAATCGGTGAGGGTAGGAAAGTCTTCGGGATGGTGAAATTTGAATTCCTTCTGCGTGACCGGATCTAGACTGCGGAACGCCATGAAATATAATAAATAATCGCTTAGATTCGGAATAGCCATTGATTTTAATTGTTGCCCCAATTCAGAATAGATCTTTAAATATTTCTCAAGAGCTTCGGGAGATGGGCGTGAAATCGGCGGGAAATTCAACATATCCGTCAGGATACGGGCGGCGAGAGTCGATGCGTTATCGTAACGCTTGGTCAATGCGTCCCAGGCAATAGCATAGTTGGAATCTAAATTGTCTAAATGACCTATGACGGATAGAGCCTCGCCCGATAGACAACTCTTTAAATAAGTAAGCTTCATCCCATCACTTAAACTATCATTATGGTGAACGATAGGGAGGTAAGTAGTTTTAAAAATTTGGAATTGAGAAATATCCCCGTTAAAGGTGGGCAAACTGAGTAAGGGAAGTCGCATTTCCGTGAACCGGTGAACTGAGGGAGGAACTGGTGACGCGGATGCCGATCGGTCAGGCACTCTAGACTCTAATTCTATGATATCTAATTGCGCTTGTATGAATTGTTCCTCCACATCTTCGGGAACCCCTCGATCTAAATTGAAACATTCCTCGACAAGGGAGTTGAAAGTTACTCGCATCTCTTCTATTAATTGATTTAATTTTTTAATGAAAACCTTTGATACTTGGAAATCCCGGCGATCCAATGCCTCTTTACATTTTTCGGAAAAGGTAGAAAATTGTTCTAATGATTTTATCAGAATGGCCTTACGGGCACTCACCCCTAAATTATTTGATTTACGGCGATTTCCCATGATTACAATTACAATATACAAAAGAAAACGGGGTGCTGAAAAGAATTACAATGTTAGAGATAATATAAGAATTAAAGTAATAAAAATGATAATAATAGTAACAATAGAAAATAATAGAGCTAAGAAGAATGAGAACTTATCTTAATACTCAGAACACAATGACTCACAAAAGAAACAGAACAACAATGATGATTCAGCTTTACCAGGAATGACTCTAGACAATGGCGAAACAAGTTTTCTGAAATGTAAACACATCTCTCAGCGGTTAAATAATATTTAATTTTATTAATTAAATTCCCGGGTTTCGGCACCAAAATGTTCAATAGGGCGTTAATATTAAAAATAATGATGAAGGAGAATAATAAAAAAAGAAGAGCGGTGAAATTACAGAGAGAGAAAAACAAAACTTTTATTCTTAAGGAAAATTACAATTAATAAACAGCTCGAGCATTAGATAAAATGAAATAAAATAAAGCTGAACCATATGACACTTCTAATAACAACAATAACTTAAAAGGTTATGAATGAATAAAGATGAAGAAAAAAAGAAACTAGAATTCTTGAAATTAAATGAAACTTAGCACTAACAATTTTACAATGAATTAAGGCCTTAGAACATGTTAAGAAATGATCATGAAACATTTAAGAAAATTAAACAGAGATAAAGAAAACCAGACTAATTGACAGAGCTCTGTATTCTAATCCACTCCTGGTGATTAAAATAATTAGCTATTAAATACGGCGAACAAACTCACTAGTGTTTCTGAAGGCGAACTTCCGGTGAACTGAAACTCATAGAGATATGCTTGGGTTGCACAATCTCCAACGTTGACCTCTCTTCTGCTCTGAGTCAATTCTTTGAAGAAAAATGGCAATTGCATATAGTAAGATCTTACTTACGTGGTCGACTAGTAATCTGACCAAAGATAACACCTGCGTCGTGATGGCGGCCGGTGGCAGGATAATTGAGAGATGGAGATCTTAACGTGACGGCGGTCGACAGCAGAGTGAGCCGGAGTGGGGATGACGCACGTGGCGGTAGACATCCGACAGCTGATTTTCATAGCCTTCTTAACTTGCACTTAAGCTACGCACTTACAATAAGTTAGGAGGCATTGGATGGCGGGAAACATTGTTTTTAAATTCAAACAGTCTGAGACTGAACAGGAATATTATGTACTAAGAGATTGTTTTTTCTTAATTGTTGCCTCAAGAATAATATTTCGTTCTCAAGTCGCCTATTTTTATCCTCAAGACTTACACAAGTCTTTTTTACACTGTCCAGTTCTTTTATTAGATCGGACATCAGTTTATTATTATTCTCTAGGGTGACGTTTATCTCCTTTATCGCTTGCATGATATCATCATTTGAGCAAACCATTTTATAATAAAGCTTTCAAATGTAATAGATTACGAAAATAAGGTTAATACTGGGAGCGGCACAACGCCTTCCACAAGGGATGGTCGACTGAAGTGATTTTAATCAATAGATGGATCAATGGGGAAGTAGGGGAACGGGGCATGCGCAGTAAGGTGCCTGGTGGTTAGGTAGGGATAGCGCCTGCGAAGTAGGAAGCCTGATAGCATGCAAATGGCTCACCTGTCTCTTATCAGCAAGTTTCCCAATTTCTTTCCTCGCTCTTAGCTCCTCAGCTGTAAGATATTATTTCATGAAACCTCACACAAATATCAATTAATTGTTAATACTGACCACTGTAAAGCCTCAGTATTGTAAGATGTTTATAACCGTCTTCACAAACAAACACAACGTAGACACGATACGAACTCTTTGCCGGCTTGCAACGGACTCCTAATTTGTACAACTGTGGGACGATAATACTCCAGCCTTTTGGGATAAAAAGTGTCCCTTCCTATCCATAATTTAAATACTATCTATCATATATCAGACCATGTGATATGATATGTCAGACCTGGAAAAAGGAATTTTACACTCGCAGACTGATATGCCACCGGAAATTACTATTTTAATTTTTATAGCGAGGATGAAGATGAATATCATGTGGAATTTTCAGTAAAAAGTATTAGCTACTAACAGTAAATTTTATTGTATTCATATTCATGGAGCTACCCAGTTTCATTGCTTAATCTTTACCAAAACTGTTCAATAAATTAATAAAATTTTTGTTTCAATTTATTACTTTTTTCCTTATATTCTTTGTCTGTAAGATGCCGATAAATATTCAAATTGAAATCTTGTTTTTTTCGATTTATGGATCAACATCATGAAATTCATATTGTAGCAAGCAAGAGTTTTATTGAGCATATTGTAAGCAAGAAGTTTCATAATTGTAATAGCAAAACTGTTTATTACATTTTTAAAGTTTTTACATAGTAATAATGAAAGTATTACAAATTATAATAATGGAAACGTAAATATTTCTTTTGATTAATTAATTAATGTTTAGAATACTTATGTTGCTATTCATGCCTACAGTCAATATGACTTATAACAATTTTTTAACTAATATGATATTTTCATTATGGCTAAGTTTAATTTGGTTATTAAATTTTATTTAAGGTTTTACTCATAAAAATTACCCAAAACATAGTGTTGTATTCATAAAATGTTTTATTTTAAAATCTGAAAATGAAGAGTATGTTTGTTTATCTACTATACCTCGTAATGACATATATAATAATTATAACTCTATATGAACTCAAATCATGGTTTGCAAACTAATTTATTAAATAATAGTAGTGGTATTATTTCAATTGTATTCCTTAAATAAAATAAAACCTGCAATATTCCTACTTTGGTTTTCTCCAACGGAGGACCATAACTCATCCCTAAAAATAAAGAAAAGAAACTTTCCCCTCGGAAGAAATGACAGTAACGTGAACATACTACTGGGGTGAACTGTACGTGTGGCAGGGCGCACTTAAAAAATCGGGTATCGCATTACTTCTAGATGTGACCGCGATATCGAGTGGATAGCAACTCTGACCTCACTGGGATTTTTCCCCTGAAGCTTAGAAGGAAAGAATACATCATATGATATTTTTCCGTTTGAAATATTTTTTAAAAATATATATCTTATTACAACAGAAAGAGTTTACGGTTGCTACAGATCCTATAGAAATATAACAATAAAAATGTATTTTTTAAATTTAGTTTTCGATACCTTCGAATAGTTATTTGAAATATTTGCGATTAAAAAAAAACTTTTTGTGTATTTTTCGATTTTTTCCTAGACTTTTTAGTGCCTCTTAGTGCATCTATTATTAATTTTTCCCATAGCAACTAATAAATACAGAAAGATGTTTTAATGTTCGGGAAACACTTAAATAAAGGTTTTCGAAACTTATTTTCACTTTTTGGTATTTTTTCAATTTCCAACCCACGGACAGTGGGATTATGATTTGGCATAGGTCACAAGACTAGCATGAAATATAAAATTCAAATTTTTTTAGCACCATTTCCTGCAAGAAGGAGATCATATTAGTAGCACTTTTTTACAACATAAAATTTTAAATATTCAATGCAGAGTAGTATATTAGTTAATTGCATTCGCTTATTGCTAAAACATCTCGAGACATCATACCTAAAAAAGCAAAAGATTAGTTGGTAATTTCTTTAAATAATAGCTTTGAAAAAATAATTCTGTGATTTCCTCTATAGCTTAACACATTTACAAACGGTGGCACTGCCCAAAATACTAATCTTTTACTGCCATCAGGATATGAAATGAATTCGATATAATATATAATAGCTTAATCCCGAAATGCTTACTATATAAATGCGAGTATGGCATTAACAAGATAGGCTAGACAATTTTAATAAATTTGCTTTTTGTTTAACAAGTTTTAAAAAACAAAGTACTCCTTTACAAACGACATTGGTGTTACTAGAAAAATTACTACGCCAATAAGAACTAGCAAAAGGTAAGGCAAATGCTCAAACGGCTATGAAACTTTTACTAAGGGTAAAATTGGTGGAGCTACTAGCAATAAACACGTGAAACTCGACGCCGCAATACAGTAGTTACTTAAATCACTGTCTAGAATATGAGCAATATTTCAGAGGCGGGCATAGAACGGGCAATAAAAGCTCTGATATTTCCTACATCGGTAGTTGTACAACTATTGATCCGTTACACCGCACCCCGGCTAACCGGCATAAATTGGGGAAGAATCCTCTCCTCCCGTAGAGGTTGTAATTAGGATGCAAACAGTTGCCGCTGACAGATCTCGGAGGGGGCGGGAGTTGGTGTTGGTAATTGGTCCGCGGTCCAGGGGATCCGGGATTTATGGTCCGCTAACAGAATGTCCGGAGTTGGAGTTGATTCATAATCGTTAATGGTGACCTGTCAGAAACTCCCTAGGGTTAAGGATTGTAGAAATTAAAACGAATGACATTTCTTAACTAATAGATTAGAAATATTAATTATCATAAGTCGTTTGGCATCGCACTGGGTGAAATTTTCTCATTTCACGGGACAGTTATATAAACACAGGGGTTAAATAACCCAAACCTTGTTTCACAATTTACTATATGTAATGTATGTATTGTATCTTCGGAACGACTTTCGTTTCCCAATTAAATATAAATATATACTAACTTCTGACTAAAAACTAACTTCCGGTTTTCAACGGAAATTTTGGGGTCCCAAGAGTTAAAATAAACAAGTCCCGCGAAGATGTCAGTGTGGGTGAGTGTGTTTGTGTGTAAGTGAGTGTGTGTGCTTGATGATTTGTCGTAAGAAATTGAAATCAGGTATTTAGTATTATCAGTAGGTGCGACAGCCGAAGATTTAGTCAAAATTGAGTAAACGTAGGCGACACCTTAATTTTTTTATTTTTACGATTTCCAAGAAACGGCTGTAATTATGTTGATCAAACTTGTCATATCTAATCCTAATAAAGAATTCTTACATATGTACAGAAAGAATATGTACTAGAAAGAATATGTAAGAATATGTACAGAAAGTACGATTAATCGATGTTTATTTGCCAGGAATAAGTTAAGTTGTTTTGAGTTGAGATGACGTCAAGGTCCGATACTACTAAAAAAAGGCGCGTTTGTTAAGTTTTTAAGTTGCTAAGCGTTGTTAATTCTAACCTTGCCATAAGAAGAGGAGTGGTGGGGATCGTAGTTCGCGTGGTGACCAACAGATAGCAGCGTGCTTTGCTTATTAGCTGTCATAGCCAGCAGGGGAATAGGGGAAGTAGTACCTAAATTACTACATTCATGCTTATCAACATTTCGTTTCATTGACCTTCTACCAAATTATAAACTAAATATTATTATTGCTTTTATTATAAGTTTTCCAACGGTACACGATAAACACACATATATTGTATATATATATATTATATATATATATATATATATATATATATATATATATATATATATATATATATATATATATATATATATATATATATATATAGTTTTCCAACGGTACACGATAAACACACATATATTGTATATATATATTATATATATATATATATATATATATATATATATATATATATATATATATTGTATATATATATACAATATATATATATACAATATATGTGTGTTTATCGTGTACCGTTGAAAAACTTATAATAAAAGCAATAATAATATTTAGTTTATAATTTGGTAGAAGGTCAATGAAACGAAATGTTGATAAGCATGAATGTAGTAATTTAGGTACTACTTCCCCTATTCCCCTGCTGGCTATGACAGCTAATAAGCAAAGCACGCTGCTATCTGTTGGTCACCACGCGAACTACCATCCCCACCACTCCTCTTCTTATGGCAAGGTTAGAATTAACAACGCTTAGCAACTTAAAAACTTAACAAACGCGCCTTTTTTTAGTAGTATCGGACCTTGACGTCATCTCAACTCAAAACAACTTAACTTATTCCTGGCAAATAAACATCGATTAATCGTACTTTCTGTACATATGATAATTTTGAAAATACCGCGTCTCCCCACCCTTGCATCTATAGAACATTAATCTTCATCGAAATGTTGTATACAGACTAGGGGGTTTGTCATTTCGACAATTTTCGATCATTTTTCGAAGTATTAGTATTTTAGAGTCCCTAAAAAATATTAATATTGAACCTATACCGTTTCGAATACAAGTAATTACGTAATTATTCGTTATGGGTATAAGTTCCTTACCAATCCACTTATTTATTAACAATTT
Source organism: Aelia acuminata (assembly GCA_911387785.2). Classification (NCBI taxonomy): domain Eukaryota; kingdom Metazoa; phylum Arthropoda; class Insecta; order Hemiptera; family Pentatomidae; genus Aelia; species Aelia acuminata. The sequence continues at coordinate 127,224,087 of OU426978.1, read as the reverse complement.
ATCCAGTTCTTTGTTTTTCTATAACCTATTATATTTTCATTATGCCTATACTTTTTTGAAGAACTGAAATTTACATACTTTACAAAAAGTTAAAGTTAAAAAAAAATTTAGAGATAGGATTTAGTTCATTGAAGATGCTTATCTAATTCCACTGTTATTTTTCACTACATGAAACCACCTATTTTGTGGGTAATATTTACATTTGAAAGAAGAAATAAAAATCATACATGAAAGGATGTCAGCTTATAAATTCCTATAATATCCTATACCTTATAATTTCCTTTAAATTATCATATAAGTCTCCTTTGTGAGAAATAAAAATGTTTTTAGGTTGTCAAATAAATGTATTAGGTTTTTCAGGGTAATATAACTCAGTCGATTATTTGTATTAGGTTTTTCAGGGTAAATTAAAACTCAGTCGATTATTTACATTAATTAAGTACAATACATTGACCATTACTTAATATGAATTTTTCCCATCTTTCATTTTCATGGAATGTCTAGGGTTTTTTTATGAAAAAACTGATCGAAGTGGTTTTTAAAAATGAAAGTTTAATGAAAAAGTAGGTATAGGTTTCAATAGGCGACTCCGAATATAGTTCGAAATACTGATTCTTCGAAATATTCGGAGAAATAGATAGAAATTAAAGTATGATGGAGCAAATGGTGGGGAGACGCGGGTTTTTTAAAATTTAGATAATTATATCGACTGGCACAAAATCGATGTGTTCCTTTCAGATGGGGTGAGATAGTGTGTGACGTAAAAATGACCTAATACTGAGGCAAAGCGGTTATTTTTCAAACAGGAGGGGCAATAGGGGAAAGATGGTAGTGCTAGTGGTTTGCATGGTGACCAACAGATGGCAGCGTGCTTATCAGCTGTCAAACCCAGCAGGGGAATAGGGGAAGTAGTACCGTAATTTCTACTTTCAGATTATTTTCCCGTAAACAATGGTTACATGACGAGCTTTTGAAATTGAGTAAATTTAAACTAAAAAGATTTTTTTTCTCCTGAACGGCTGTATACAGTTATCACAAGTATCTATGTACATAACAAGTTGATGTGATTTTGAGTTAGGTACAGAATTGTAACCCTTAAAATCAATAGAAATGTTTATCAATTGATAATCTTGAAGATTCTTGCCATTGACGTAGGAATCTTAGTTTAATAATACCCATTAAACACCCTGGTAGTTACAAACTAAATTAAGGATGAAATTTCCTTATCGGATTTTTTTAATTTCCTTTTAGGTTATAAGTTATAAAAACTTTGATTTATCTAGGAACAATATTACTAATGTAACTTTTAAAAAATCTAATAGGAGACAACCAAATACCTCAGACGGACTCAGTACGCTACCTGGGACTTCTGTTCGACAGAAGGATGACTTGGGGCCCACACGCAAAAATGAAAAGACAGACTCTTAACAAACGACTGAAAACACTGTTCTCTCTTTTTTCTAAATCGTCAAAATTAAAAATAGAACATAAACTGAACACATACACTTACTTACTTATACCCATTTGACATACGCCTCACAGATTTTCGACTCAACAAAGAGGACGCACTTACGAAAATTACAAACTTTTCAATAAAAAATTTTGAGACTAATAACGAACGCTCCCTGGTACGTAAATAATAAAACTCTACATACAGACTTACAACAACCTACTGTCAAACAACATATACGAACTCTTTATTCACGATTTTTTGTTAAATTACACGGACATAACAATACGCTAATTAACAGCATGGCCACGGATGATATGCCTGTTGCTAGGCGGCTAAAAAGAAGCTGGATGAGGGACCTGCTCACGTAAGGTATCAAGCCCGGAAAGAGGTGCTGCTGGGCACCTTCCTTTCATCATGCCTAAAATGCCTTAAGTTCATTAATTGTAAAAAACACATTCGCTGATTGTCACGCTGGGTGACAGGGGTGAATTGAAGATTGAAGCCAAAAAAAAAAAAAAAAAAAAATCTGTTTCATTAAATCATACGATTCACAAGTAATATCTGAACTAATATTTTTTTTGTTTTGGTGTTGAATTCTTTCTTCGTGGCAATGAATTTTTTCGAAGTTAACCAGGAAATTCGATACTTGAGGAAGAATGCGACGGTTGCTTTCAAAAACAAATACGTAAAAGAAATGTTTGAATTGAAATCAAATCCATACCTGTTCACACTCTACTAGAAAAACCATAATAGAGGAAGAATTTGGCATTCCTTCATTACAATTTTATTTGAATAAACGTAGTTATTGAAGTTAATCGTTATTCAGATTTATTACGAATAATTTTACAATTAATAATAAGTAAGGGAAAAATAAATCTGACTTACCTGTAAATTGTTAAGATTGGTAGCCTGGATAGCAAAAATGCCCTGAATCATTAGGTTTCCGCAATCGATCCCAATTCCCAGAATAAGCCGTTAAAAGAAGCAGTAGGGGTAAAAATATTTTGAAATTCTAATCTAATTGATTCGACAAGCAAACAGTATTCTTTTCTTTTTTTAAGGTAAACTTTTTGCAGTAGGTATCTCTTCATTCAATAACTCAATGCTGAATGATGAGTACAAAAAGTACTCATCTGGACAGTAGGCAGGTACGTTTTATTTTATAGATTTAGTTGAAATTATTTTACTTTGAGTAATAAATATTTTTTACTGGGATTGAAAATTCATCTTTAAGCAATACCTTTGCCTTACGACGTTTTCGCGTTGTAGTAACCGAGTTTCCGAGAATTAGCCGAAGTGACTTAAACTTACCATGCAGCGGGTAAGTTTTCCAATCTTAACCAATCTTAACCTTTTACAGTTTTCATAGGCAAACCTTATTTCACCATTCGCATGATGTGAATGACGGACAGTGGAATGAAACATATTATAACTCTGTGAAAATGGAACATATTCAAATAAGGAGACGAATAATCGTTATGGTCGTTGAAAAAACAGGATGATTACCCTAACAGGATTGTATTATGGCGGCAATAATTTTTGGATCAACGAAATGTTTTGTAGATCCTATAACTGGAACTCTAACCGAGATTATTGATGAGTTTGTATGTGCTAATGTAAAAAGTAATATAAAATTGAAATAAATGCAATGTATAATTGAATTTTGAACCAGAAGAAGGTCAAGGCTAGTTAATTTGCGGGAAGAATATGCGTGGAGATATGAAAATAATGATCAAATATAAAAGTGAAAGTTAGATTATGGGCCTCCCTAGTTCTCCTAGGAAGGGCTTTATTAAATATAACATTTGTTTCTATGAAATATTTGCCTATTGAAAATAATGACCCTGCGGACAAAATCTGAGAGTTTATTGCGCATTTTATACCCCTAGTATACTCCTCTCCAAGCAGTTGGTCCAACATGCACAGCCTATTGCGTCAACGTGAAATTTTCGCGCTCATAGGAAAACACTTCTAGTATTAGTAGTAGTCCCCGAAAAGATGTAAGCGACGTGATAAGCTCAGCGCAATATATCAAGAAACATGCATCGCTGGGAAAACCGGCCTCAACCTTTATTAGTAGCTATTTTCCTTAAATAGTAAAACAAAAAGAAAAAAAAAATACACCATGCAAAGATAATCTCATAAAGTTAAAAATCATGATCAATACCTAATCTATTAACAAATTAAACCAAACGACACTAAAATAGACTGATAATTAAATACATACTTATAACGATAAACGATAATAAGTTTAAATTAATTAAAAGCTCATGAGCAAAAAAAAGTGATTCGTTAGTTAAAAATGGCTATTTGCAGTTTCATTTTAAAGTGAGAGCTCCGTTTGTTGAAGTACTGAGCCTGTTTGAGTAATTTTGGTGCTTCGGACAAATATTGGAGAACAGGTAATTTTTTTTATTATTATTGTTTTTTTTGGTAAAGTAAACGACTTTGTTATCTGTTTTGATTTCCAAAGATTAAGACCATTTTCCATATTTTGCGCCACTCTTTTATTTAATGTAAGTGATTTTGTAATGTTAGTGAACCATACAGGATCCTTACTTTTGGTGAGAAGTGTGAATGAGCCTGCGTACGGGATTCTGGACAATAATCAAATAAAAACCTAAGGGCGTTAATGACCGTAGTTTTTTTTTTCGCCTCTAAACAACATCAAACAAACAACAAATCCCTTAAAAACTTTAACGGCGAAACTTTCGTCATTCAACCCTTTCTGGAAACCCTAGGTCGAGCTATTGTTTAGAATAACAATTAAAAAAATATATCTTACATTTAAAATTTAAATTTTTAACTTTTTTTATATTTTATTACTCATGTGGCAGTTACTATTATCAGTTTTATTTTATTTTAGTTATTCTAGACTAGTTATTCTTTATTTTATTATTATGCATTGCTTCTAATATTTACTTTGAAATCGAACATTCGAGAAGGGCGTAGAACATTCTCGTAAAATCCAGAACATTTGCTTCTACAGTTATGTAACTTTTCCAACAATAAGTCAAGAACTTGTTTCAACAAACAAAATAATATGTTCTTTTTTTTTAAGTTACAATATATATAGCAAGGAAAATATTAAGCAAATATATATAATTATTCATATTGTAACACTTCTGTTGGCTAAACATATTTATTAAACGAAAAACTAAAAATTGTCATTGCAACACGTATTATAAAAACGCAAATATTAAAGCAGGTTATAAAAATTATCACTTTGTAACACTAATCATATGGATTGAGCTTCACAGTCAAGACACTGAATAAGACTAACTGGTCCAGCCACTCGCTCCTTATATAGGGTAAACCATGGCAAACCAGTTATGACACCCTTAAGACTACATTTCTGTGGTGAAATTAAAAAGAATACTTTTATGAAGGAATCAAATTGAAACCATTTCTGTAGCTCCTCTTTATCTATGGTTATAAAGACTCAAGAGGTTTTTTTTTGGTCAAAATTTCAATAGTTTTTCCATATGGCAATATTTATTGTTAAAAGTGCAAAATCTAGATATTGACACCCTGTGGATTTAATTGTTAAATCGTCCCTATGGTTAGTTTGTTAAAATCTTACTTCACAGATGACTGAGAGGACCCTTCAAACATTAGATTCATGTTTATCTTGAAATAAAATTAGGACTTCTTTACTTATTTCTTTTAGTGGTGGGTCAATAACTGTACACTGTGTCAATAATTGTATGGTTTACCCTATAGTCGAAAAAGGACCGGCGTGGAAGGTTCCAGACCTGCGTGGGAGGTTCCAAATTCGGTGGATTGGGCTGGAAAAATCTAGTCCCATACATGTGTTCTGACGGTTCGCTCCAACCGCTAGTTCGTTCCAACAAAATGTCTGGGATTTTAAACCATATGTTGTTTATTTGACGAACGTTACAATATATAACAGGTGTTACCTTTATACTTATCTATTTAACACATGTACTACAGAAGCCGAGAGGAGAACACTAAACTGTATAAATATGAAATATTCAAGGTTAAAGATGCTGGAATTTTAATGAGCAAACGTCGGTTCGAGTTAAATTATGCAATGTCGGAACGGGTGTCAGTAGGTATCGGGCTAGAGATCAATCTGTGTAGTACAGAGACAACAGGAACATATTGCACATGTACTACACCACATCGGACCTGTGTAAAGGTAAATTAACTAGAGCGGGGACAGTTAGCAAGCACATAGCTGCCCTATCAACCTCGGATGCGTCACCTCTCAGTTTTCTGAACCGTGTCACCCTTATATTATCGGACTTGTTCCTCGAAACCGGTATGGAAACGCTCGACGCCTGGCTGCGGTACCCGCTGTAGCATCGTATTGATTTAAGGAAGGCGGGAGTTGAGGGAAGTCAATTACGTGTCAAATTATGTGGCACCTCTTTGCTAAAGTAGTTAGTTAATAAAGCTATTGTTCAGGACCCCTTGGCATACCCTCGGTGGTCACACTTAAATTATCCAAAGATTTTGATTACCCATGCCATCAAATTTGTAAACACGTCAGATTGTGAAGATTCCTGTCATAACTTGAGGGAATTACTGTGACATTAAAATTTCTAGTTTACTGGTAAATTAATAAATAACTGAATACATATTTTAAAGTTTTAAGGATGATCAAAAAGAAAGCAAGAAATAAAAAAATTACAAAAGAATAATCAATTTATTAAATTGTATGATAAAAGAGGTTGTAAAAACAAAAGCGTAGGTCCATAAACAAAATCCTGATCATCAAAAAGTATAATAACAGTATAATAGGAAAACACCAACCAATAAAAAAAAATTTTACACCAATTGCCCACCTGATTCCCATGTGATATGAGTTCCCATGAGTCACATCATAAGTTGATTTGCTATTTCCATAAATAAAAATCTTTTCACCCGAAATAATAATAACAAAAAAAATTATACTCAATCAAGAAAATAAAATGAAATAATATAATGATAAAAAAGTAAATATAATCCATGATAAGTGGCAAATCAAATTAAGGTGACTTTTACTTAATTATATACTTGATCGTTCACTTTTTTGTGTCTAGGAGTATGTCTCGCCACAGAGACGATCTAGGACAGAATATTAAAGATATTCTGCCAAGCCAGATTCCAATATACGTCAATGAGCAAAGCAGCTTGGCGCTTAATATTATACTACCCAATTCAATATAATTAACCTATTTTCTCCCAAATGTAGAAATAATGTGATTTTTTTTTCTATTTCAATGTAAATATATGTCAAAAATATATAATTGGTTTTTATTTTAAGATTATTGCCCTTCGGAAACCCTATTTCTGAAAAGTTATCTGTGACACATTAAGTGGTGAAAGTAAAAAACAGAAAAGTGGTTAAAAAAGAATGTCAGGGCAAATTTTTATTTTCACATTCCTTTAATCAAGGTTAGATTTAAATATGATGATTTAGTGCGAATTTTCACGAAACATATTTTTGAAAAAATCAGACTAATCTTGACAATTTTAAAAAATTCTGAACCTTGTACATTAATTAAAAACAGAAATCCCACAATAATATTATTATTGTACTATATTATACTGAAAGTGATCTCATAGTTTTCTATTTCTCATATTACTCATGCTATTTCGTGCAGGATCTTAGATGAAGATAACATGTTTTTTGATAGGAAATAAAATTAAATATAAATCTTTTTCGGAGAAAGAATGAAATTTTTTACTGACTTATTATATTTAATTTTTTAAAACCATATATTTATTAATGCTATCTAACTTAATGCTGCAGTTTTATGTGGTTTAATAAAAGTTGGTAGCATTTTAATTACCCCTTATTAAGTAAAATTTTACCAATTCCTGTTTGACCAAGGCAAAGAATTAAAAAAAATAAAGGTAACTCAATATTAAATGAACCCATGAATAACAAGTAACGCTGTAAAACATGTATTGGAACAATTATTTTTTCAATGGGAATAATTTATTACTTTTAAAGCTGTTGCCTACTCATATAATAAAAAATCGTGTGCTACAAAGGATTTGCAGTTTATTTCTTCGTTAATATAAAAGGAGTATTCCCCTCAAGGGCTAGGCGATATAATTCATCAAGCTGAGCGTTTAAGGGGATAAACATAGTGTCATTGGAGATTTAACGAGACAGAGAAAGATTGGCTATATATCGCCGGCTGTCCCAAACCCCAGTGTCTTCCAAGGATAACAGATGTGGATGGGGCTGGCATTAGGAGAACCGCAACCAGATCTCCATGTCCTCCCTCCGGATCCTTCAGGATTAAAGACGCACTATCTCACTCTAGGACGGCTTAAAATGGAATCTCCAGAGCAATTCATCCACAATTGTCCTCCCAGAATCCAGAAAATCAGGTGGGCACTAGATGTAAGGAAAAGGAATGGTGGTTTCAGGATCTATAATTCAGGGAATCGAAATTTCAATAAAAGGACGTGAAATTAAGATATTGGATCTCGAATGGGATAGGTAAGATATATTAATGAATGTAATATGTAATAAGTGATATTATAATAAGGTATGCTTATTAATTTTTTTACTTTCACCTATATATTATTTCGGTTACAACGGAAGTGCACACTTGTGGGGGGCCCCCTGAGTCCAAATAGCCAAATCCTGCGAAATGGCCTGGGTTTGTGTGAACAGACAAGCTCAAAAACTAAAACAGTACGAACCTGAAATTGGGTATGTATACGCCACAGATATGCCAGAAAAAATTACATAAAATTGATCAAACGGAAGGGGCGCTTTATTGAATAACTTTTGTTTCATTTTAACGATTATTTCATTTTTAATTTTAAATTAAAAAAATAATAATAAATAAATATCAAGGTATGGAATATGTATGTCAATGCACTCTTTGAGCTGGAAAAATTATAATTGTTATAATTTTATTTCCATCATGCAAATCCTCGTCGAGTGCGTTCAGCTTTTACATAATAACAGTACCAAAAACTTGTTTTTTGCTATAGTTTCATTAAAAAAAAAAAATTACACACTTTAATATTTATGTAGATATTTAATTGCTTAACAACCATAAGAAGTTACGACTCTTAATCAGGTCCAATACAGTAACATAATAACTCGAATTTCTTTGATAATTAATACAAATTATACATTATGTAGATTTAAAAATGATTTTATACTAAGCGGAAGTTTAATTAAATAGTTGAAATAACACCTTTACTTTAATTCATTGTCTTATTAGATAGATGAATTCCCATTCAAATTTTCAAACGAATTCCTTGAAATTTGTATTTTTGAGGAGTCATACTGCTGAAGCTGGAGTGAGAAATTTTTTAATTCATTTTGAACTTGATAAACAAGAATTTAATAAAGAAAAAATTGTTTCATTATAATCTATTCCGTTATAATCTAGTGAAAGAGACTAGAAGGAATGATGCCAGTTTCCTCTAGAGCTGAGTTCACGGGTGAGAAAGTATAATAAGAACCTTTAATAACTTTGCTTTAGTTTGATAGCTTAAGGGCGGATTATAAATTGTGATAATTAAATATTAATTGGCCCAATTTGAGCCGAAATTAATTTTTATATATGAAATTGAATGTCTTATGAGGTTGATAAGCGAATATTGTGAGTTGCGTGCACATATATTTATTGTTTTTTTTTTATTATTATAAAAGAAAAAGTTGATTTATAGAGACCCCGATACTTTGTATTTTTTACAGGCCAGCATCATATCCAATATAGAAATTTTCTGCTCCGGTGAACCTGGGGAAAAAATCTCGAGTCGGCTGACCTAGAGAGTTAGTAGTGAAATTTATACTCTGCCATGGGCAGCGGACCTCGCCCCCGAATAGAGTCCCTACAAGAATCCCCTAGTAAGCCTCCGAGAAACCGAAGCCTGGCCGGGTTTTTACGGCCGAAAGGGCTACACAGGAGTCAGCCGGATTTACGATCGGTGCAGACATATTGCTGGCTATATTGGCGGCCCCGTACAAAGGCTTGCCCCAGGGCTCCTCCAACGGCCATTTTCTATTCCGAAGGTGCCTCCTATATATCATATTTGACTGGAGGAGGGAAACTGTATCGATTCAATCCAGTTCTCCATTTGTTGTTTATCCATATGAGCGCGGCGGTAAGCTATCGCCCACCTGGCTGCTATTATGTTTTCACACCTAGTTGCACCCGAACTCATACAGTTGGCGCAGATTTCCATTTCCACCGCATATACCTGACTTATTTCGATAACCCTATCACATATGAATTGGATATTCCTATTCCTTTTCGAATTCCAAAAAACGTAATATTATAAAAATTACAAATTAAAAGAAACAGGACATAATCACAATTAATAAATCATTAATACAAAATCTGTGAAATTATTGTGAATTATAAAAGCCAGAAGTATAAATAATAATTCTAGGAAAAACCTCCTTACAATCTTTAACCCGTGTGCGAAATTTGTACTTAAGGACCAAAAATTTAAGAATCTCGGTTATGGCCTTTGCCTGAAGTTATAGTCCGTCTAAGCGGCATTAAAAAGAAACGAGAGTAAATTATATATAGCTTAATATAGTAAATATATTATTATAAATTAAGAAAACCACAACTACAAGCAAAACTTAAAGTACCTGCTCTGGTTCGAATCCTTTTTATATTCTAGGAAAACATTAATGTTTGGGCACCTTTCGGTACAGGGTAAAGGCACATAAGTTTTATAGGTAAAGGACAACATTGATTATTTAGAGATTCTACACCTTAACCATACAAGGTTGTTTTTAACATTCAGAAAATAATACAATTATAAATAAAAACAATAATGTAATTAGGTATTAATTGAGCCAGTGGAAAACCTAAAAAATAAATTGCAAAATTAGATGTTAATTAACACATAGCCAACTCATGGGTGCCACCAGCACCAAATTATTGGGAGGGGCACTCAATATTTTCATAGATAGGTAAAAAAATAACAAAGTCTAAATACAGCTGTTAAGGCATTAAAGGGCCTATTCACACAATCGGTTTCGCTCCCGCTCCGCTCTCGCTCTACCCCATTCACACTATCGCTTCGCTACCGCACCACTCCCGGTCCGCTCTCCTAATGTCTTATCATATTCACATTATATAATTTTACACCATTCACTTTTGAACCGTTGAAGCCATTGAAGCCATTAATAATCGAAGTCGTCTGTATTTGGATTTTAATTGATGATTAACTTTCAGTTATTAAAGTATTTATTTATTCATCAATTTTACGGGCAAAAAAAGTTCAACTTTTTGTTTGCAGGAATAGCTGTTAAGTGAACTTTTCTTGATGAAGAAGATAATATTATCAAAACATATAATAAGAAGATTATATTGCAACACTATGATAATTATTAATAATAATTATAAATTAATTTAATTAATGGTGCAGAAATTTATTAAATTTTTTTTCCGAATTTATTCGAATACGCTTGAAATCGGTAAATGCTGTCTGCAATTTCCCGATTGTGTTCTCTTCTTTTCCTGATTCATATGTTAATTTTTTTTTCTTTAATATATTTTTTAGCTAATGCTCTGACATATTTCATAATATACTGCATTTTTTTAATCGTTTCAAGCGTATTCGAATACATTCGGAAAAAAATGTAAATTATATAATAATTAAATAATTTAAATTACTCAACAGCTATTTCTAAAAACGAAAAGTTGAACTTTTTTTTGGCCATAAAATTGATGAATAAATAAATACTTTAATAACTGAAACTTAATTAAATAATTTATTTTTTGAAGAGAAAAGATTTGGCTCCGAAAAAAAAAAAAAAAAAAAAAAAAAAAAAAATTATTTAAAAATAATTTTAAATGGTGGTCAGCCACAAATTAAGATTAGATTAATTAAAATAATTTTAAAAAATTGACTTATGTCAATAAATATCATAAATTGGACAAAATTTGTCCACCTCCCGCTACTACTCGCAAAACTTGTGAGATAGGGGGAGTAGGTATCAGTGAAGAGGAAGGATTTGCTCTGCCTTGAGCCGAGCTCTGTGGTGTAGTGGTTAGCATCCTCGCATGTAACGCAGGAGACCCGGGTTCGACTCCCGGCGGAGTCAAATCTTTTCTCTTCAAAAAATAAATTATTTAAAATAATTTAAAATGGTGGTCAGCCACAAATTAAGATTAGATTAATGAAACTTAATTATTAATTAAAATCCAAATACAGACGGCTTCGATTAATAATGGCTTCAATCGTGAACGGTGTAAAATTATATAATGTGAATATGATAAGACTTTAGGAAAGCGAACCGGGAGTGGAGCGGGAGCGGAGCGAGACCGGACCTGTAACAATATTGTGATTACCCTCTTTCTATTCCTCTTTTTTAATATTTTGCCAGTGAGACCGGACCGTGAGCGGAGCGATAGTGTGAATGGGATAGAGCGAGAGCGAACCGGGAGCGGAGCGAGATTGGAGCGGTACCGATAGTGGAATACTCTCTTTCTATTTCTCTTTAGAATATTTTGCCATACCGAGAGCGGACCGGGAGCGTAGCGATAGTGTGAATCCGCCCTGATTCCTCCACCAATGGTTTTGAGGAAATTTATAAAACTTGCCAATTTTTGTCCCAGTAGGAGTGTAAATATTTACCCCCTTCCAAAAAATTAGAGGGGGGGGGGGCGCCCCAACTATCCCCTCCCCAGTCGGTGATGCCCATGAGTAAACTTGTCATTAATTTTTCGTCGATAGCGATTGAAGCTGATAAGTGGTATTTTTTAAATTAATCGTGCGCTGAGAAAACTGAATTGAATCTATTGATTAAATTAGGCTGGCGTAATTTGATGGGTATCTCCATCAATTGTCTCAGAACCAAATATTGAATTATTATAACGAAAGAAAGAAACAAAATAAATCACTATACTCAAATGCAATTAAAGTCTTACCTAAATGCCACATATTACCTACATCCAAATGGCCCTTCAATTACAATGTATGATTGATCATATGAGCTGTTATATATTGTTCAAAAATAAAATTGAATTCAAACTGGGATTGAATATTTTAATTTTTTTCCCTGTAAACAAATTTTGGGTCTCGTTTGTTTCACTACTTCATGTTACTAACCTGTGATTTTTCTTGGAACATTTTTTTCTAATGTATCCTATAGTAAATTCCTTAATGCAGAATGAGTTTCATTAAATGGAATGCTTCGCTTGTTACCTTTCCAAAATGTTAATCCCACTATATTCTTTGGTGAGGTGTTGAATCATTCTTCGTGACAATGATTTTTTTCTATGTTGACGAAATTCGAGGAAAAATGTGCCCGTTTTTCAGGAAAATCCCTCAAAAAAAAAAAAAGAAGGAAAAAATGCGGGATTAAAATAATGTGTGAAACTTCTAGGGAGCCCTTAGGCTCATATACGTGTATTTTTTTTTTTTTTAAGAAAGAGACATGTGAAATGTAAATAGTGGCCTCTTAAACCAAATTTTATATTAAATCAGGGATAAACCTCAGAAGACGCGGATTTTAGATTTTAATGTTATAATTATTAAAATTAATAATTAATTTTTTTTTTTTTTTTTTTTTTTTAACAGCCGAACCTAGTTTTTAGGGCTACATTAGATTATATATATATTTTTAAGAATAAGACGGTTTATTAACATGTAGTCGTAAAAATAGCAAGACCTCAAATTCTTTTATTGTTTACAGTTTTCCACTTTTCATTCATTTTTTCAGGAGAAGGAAATTTTTTTTCAAAATAATCAAAATCAAAAGAATTTCGGAGGAACATTTTTTTTTTTTTTAATTCGGCGTTTCTCCTCATCGAGACTATTTTAATTAAACTGAAAATTAACTGACTTTTTTTTTTCGATTTTTTCAAATGATTTTGATCAATCTGGGTATTTAATGTATGTATATGCCAGTGATGTGACAGCAAGAATTTCATCAAAATTGGTCACACGGAAGGGGCACATTATTTAATAAATTTAGTATCATTTTCATGATTTTTTTTGTATCGTTTAGTATAATTGTAGCGATAATGCAAATTAAAATTTTTTGTTCATTAATAATATTATTTTCCCATGATTGATATAACCTGATTCTTCATATGGGTACTGATGTTTTTTCCTTCATAGGTTTGCAAGACCCCTCCCTAAACACTTGCTTTCGATCTCAAAGACCATTGGTTCCATAGCAGGTTATCTTAAGGCGCAGTGTTATGGAAGGGATGGAGACAGATTCGAGGGTTATTGAATGGAGGTGGACGGCTTGTGGGCTCCAACTGCTTCATTACGCCCTCCCTTAATATTTCTTGCACGCAATATCTGAGCCCGGTCGTTATCCTGCGTGTTCAGCTCTTGAAGGCTCCTTGCAGCAAATGTCCTGAGTTAGTTATCTCGAGGGTCAATATACGAGCCGATATATCATATACACGTGGCCTTCATAACCGATATGACTTTCCCATACGTAGCCATTTTATCGCATATATTGAACCCGCTGAAAATCTAAATGATATCTGTTTTAACATAGACTAGAATAGAAAATAACTTTAGTCTGGGACTTAGTGCCTTATCTAAATGGATTGAAAAAAAATAAGAATACAAGTGGCCAAATAATTAAAGTTATGGAGGTTAATAGTAATAATATTTAAAGGAATTTACATAAAAATTTTTAATTTACATAAAAAAAATAAGAGTAAATAGGTCTCAAGACTAAAACTGAAAATAAATTAAATATTGTAAGAAAAAATAAAAAAAAAAATAATAAGAACATATAATGTTATACATAAAAATGCAAAGGCCGTTTGTTACCTCAAAACTCGGTAATTGGATGGTCTATTCCATTTCTCATCAATTTTTTTTTTTCCTGTTCATCTTGTAACGGCAGTTATGCCAAAGAAATAATAATTGTAACATTTTTGTAAAAGGTGTGAGTTGACACCAAAAAAGGTATTTATTTCTGTTACATAGTACAAGTAATAGAATTGCCTGGAACGGTCACAGTCATGTATTAGTCCGTGATATCGGAAGGTTAAGGTAACTTTTGAGTCAGTTTTCAGTTACTGCAAGTCACTGTTTTGTAAGGTTGTTACTAATTTGAGTCCTAATTGTTTGTTTTATATTTTTGTGTAATAATTGAACGTCATTAATAGCATGTTAGAATACAATAGAATAGTATTGATGTATAGACAGAATGATACCGTGTCGTGGCATACTTTTTAGTATTTATTAATAATTCCTTTTATATGCCCTCGCACGGTATGAGTAATCGCTATTGACAATGGAGGCTAATCTACAACACGTGGAAGAGTGGAGAGAAGGAGAAGCGCTCTCACAAAAGTTGTAGCGAAGCAAGAAAAGTTGAGTGGGTTGTGGAGGGCGGTTCCCCTGAGACGAGCCTTATCTTTGCTCGCTCCCTGGGCTGCCCTTAGTCAGGGGGTATACGTGCGTGCTAGTTTGTGTATTCCTAATGCCCTCCCTCCATGCATACATTAACAATACTCCTGGGTTTCCTCTAAGGTTTTTTAAGATATTATATTCAAAAAAAAGAAAACATGTATACAAAAAAATAAAACCAGTTTTTATATAAAAAGCGGTCGAGTTAGTTTGTTTTCAGAAAACATAGGCAAGATGGACATTATACTGCACAGAGATACGAATAGAGTAAAAAAAAAAAAAGAAAAATATTTTTATTACACATTGCATACAATATCTGCTGGTGAATGGACACGGAGTAGGTACAATGCAAAGTCGAGAGAAAACGCTGGTGAGTGTGCCAATTATGATGGGTCACATCATTCTTCTGGTTCGGGATGCATTCAGTTGCAGGACATGATTCAACACGCACACACTTGTTCGACTTTTTCGATCGACATCGTACTGTATTGTGTGGACGCGGCTCAAGTTTTATAGAAGGCTAACGATTCTTCTCTCTTCAGACGGCCATTTTTTCCGGATATAATCGTTTTAACAGTTTATTTTATATAAAATGTCCAATGTTTTTGTCATAACAAGCTAGATCATAAACTATTGACATCCCGAGCCACGACTACTATCTAACATGAAGTTTATAAACTGACACATCACCTAGATAACATTCTAGCTATTCATGTTGATATTCATGGAAGCTTAAATAAAAAACTATAACAGATGCCCAGCTGTTACACATTGAAAACAGCCAGGAATCCAAAAAGATAGTCCACAAAGATAATCCACTAATCATCCGAAAAGGCAAACCAATGCTCCTACTCATCCGCTCAAGTCTAAGCCCCTCCAACAACCTCACATCTTGTACTTCGAAACTTGAATCGCAATATCAACAATGGCCTCCAGTACCAAAGGCAACAAGAGTTTTTACAAAGGAGGAAGTGCACATTCTACCGACATTTTGCCTGATAATAATATGTTATCAGATCAACTTATGAGGTTGGTTAGGGGCTTGAATAACATTCTCCAACCCCCTTTCAAGTCTCCTTAAACAACTGTCACGGGTTTTGCAAGCAATTTGGTCTGTCGTGTCGATGTGCCAAATAAAACGAGTAGAAGACTGAAAGGGAGCTGATGAGAGATCTCCCTGCCTAAGTGTCAAATTATGATGCCACCGGGTATCATACTTTTCGTTCATATCGTATCATATTATTTCTCTGTGCTGTATTATTTGAGCTATCAGATTCCCTGATTGTCTTTCACTTTAGAGAGGAGTAAATATAAATATAAATTAAAACAAAACAAGCCCTACTAAAAAAAAAGTTCTTGTGTGCTTTAGAGTGTTCACTGACTTCGGTATTGTCTTTATAATATCATGCTATAAACACATACCAACACTATTGGCGTTCAACAACCGCTTGTGTACAATGTAACAGCGTTCTCCTTGGACTTTTTAAAACACCCCTCCTTTATTTAGCTCCGTGCCTTATTATTTAGTTTATCATAAATTAAATTATAAGTATACAAATTTTTCATTCATTTGTTTTATGGGCAATAAGGCTTTTCAACCACCAGTTTCATTTCAGCCCCATATTAATATTAAAAAAAAAATAGTTGGTGCATTTATACCAAAGTAGTGGTATTTTTTGTTGATGAGTTCAGTGGAAAGCTATACAAACAAATTGATAAATATGACCCAATTATAGGAGCAACTTTAACTTTAACTTTAACTTTTAACAATTCTTGAAAAAAAAAAATTGCACTAAGAACTTTTTAAAAAATTATACTTTAAATCTCAAATCTTTTGAAAAACTATTGATATGAAGATTATGTAGCCGTAAAATTAAAGAAAGTCCAGCTATTCTAATTTATTTGTATTGTTTTTTTATAGTTGCTAATAAAAAAATAATAAAAATACTAACAAAAAATATAAATGATTAAAATATAATTAAATACACAATAAGATGCTGAAAAAAAAACCTATCGATTATAACATTCAAAATGGAAAAAATACAATTAAGTCTAACAGAGTCCATTCTTTATTACCAATTCAAAAACGTTCTAATTTAAGGCGGAATCCGCAATTTTCGGAGTCTGTTAAATTTTTTTCCCTTCAGTAATTTATTCCTGAATTGATTTATGCAAAATTCTTTATTCGCAGTGAGCTTAGGGAAAGAACACAGCGTGGTGTTTCCAATTTTAATCTATTGTCATTCAGGATATTTTAGGTTGTGTTAAAAAACAAACAGTGTAATACAATTAGCCCGACCTATTTTTTTTTTTTTTTACAATATAAAAAAATATCGAAAAATCTACAAATAGAAGTATTACTCGAAATAAATTTTATAAAGAAGAAAAGGCTATAAAAAAGTACAACCGATGATAGGCGTTTGCAAGGATAGAGAGGGAAAATCGGCGTCTTTAAGATTCGATAAATCTCTAAATATCAAAGCTTTGGAAAAATCTGAAGAAAACCCGGAACCACAATAAAACTTTAAGAACTGTTATTAATTTTATTACTTTTATGTATTACTAATATTTTAAGTTGTGGTATTATAGACGCTAAAAGCAGGAAAGACAACCTTGCTTAAGTACAAGGTGGCTTTAGAATCAAGGTGAATAGAGAGAAGGTGGGCTCACTTGGGTAGGCAAACCCGCACAACATTTTCCCCCTTACGTCATCGGACGCATGACTCAGAGCATGCGTATTGAATTCTATTTAAATACTATAATTTTTCGGTATAGGTTAAAGTGAAAAACATTAATATTTTCCATTATTTTAAATTATGATTTCCCAACTTTATTACAAAAAAAATAGGTTTGGTATACTATTTTCTTTTCCTGATGCTGAAATAATCTTGCATTTTGCATGTAATTGCATATCAATTAATTATATTTTCCCAGTGATTATATATTTATCTGATTTGATTTTCGCTAATGAATTAATAATTTAAACCAGGAAAGATTTAATAATTAAAATAAACAAATAAATAAAAACCTAGAAGTTACAGAAATTGTTTTCATTTCATAATTGACTGTAAAATATGGGATAAAAATTCATTGTAGGCAAAGAAACATCAATAAAATGTATTGCTCATTAATGATGTCGGCATTTAAAAAAAACAAAAAACAATGTATATTAAAGGATTTATTTATATAAAAATATAAAATTACGTGAACATACAATACAAATTTTATAACAATAATTATAATTTATTATTATGCAACAGAATTATTTTTTGTTTCTTCAGTAACTTTTTTAATCTTATATTTAGTTTTTTTATTTTTAAAATTTTCATTTTTGCTGAGCAACCTGCTGATAACCTGGCTATCCAAGGTTATCAATTCATTCATAAATTCACAGATTCGTCCCAATACATCATAGGTCTCCGGCCATATTGCCCCTTACAAAGTGAGCCTACCTTATATCTATTCACCTTGGCTTTAGAACAGCCGCATCGTATAGATTAAACTTCAGCTCAAATAGAAAAGTCGCAAGGAGATATATAATTATTTTGGAGATATAACCACTATTGAACAATTAAATTAATCTGTAATAAACTAAAAATTAAACAAGGAAATTAGTTCTCACTATGCCAATGGATCTTAATCTGTCACTCTCTCTTTAAATATATTCACTTTCTACTGCTATGTTTGCAGCTATGTGGTTTTCTTCCTCAGATAAGCCGATATAAATCTGATTCATGCATTAGAACATCCATATGATCATATAATATAAACTGCTCACAAATTGAAGTGGAGACTTAAGAAAATAAAGATATTTTATAATTTAGCTAACTTGATTGATTTGAGGTTTTCCTCCATTAAAAAAAAAAAAAAAAAAAAAAAAAAAAACTATTTTATCAGCCCTTTCCCGGTGTTAAAGAGATAAAAACAAAAACAAAGTCTTAGTATCACTACTTAGAGCTGAGCTGCTTATTGGACTTTGTCCCATAAGGTCATGTTTGTTAGTTTCCACTTGGTTTTTGTAAACATTATTTCCCTTTTATCGTCAGTTTTATTCGAACCAGTTCACTAGACAGTGTTTAACAATGTCTTTACGACGACTTAGTGCTGAAGAACTCGAGAGGGCATTAGCAGTTTTAGGGTTAGGTCATTTTCAACGTGATGTCGGTCATAGGCTTCTGTGCTCTCACACAGTGATTGGATGAGCATAGTCTCGATACCAGGCAACAGGTACTGCTCAGTCACATGAGGAGACTGAGTTAGAAAACCACCCTTCAGCAAGACCGATATCTCAAAATCCAAACCACTAGACAACGAGGTTTAACAGCTCGGCAGCTGCAAAGTTCTTTTCAACAAGTAGTAGGAGTCCGCATATCAACTACCGAAACCGCCTACATAAACTTAGTTTAAGGGCAAGAAGACCTAAACCTGGAGGGTTTATTTAACTAGACAACAAAAGGCAGCACGACTCCTGTGGGCTCCTGAACAGGGTGATTGGACTGACGAGGACTAGGACCATTGTCTATTTACTGACTAATCGAAATTTGTTCTCCATCAACAAGATCGACGTTTTAGAGTGTGGTTAGAGACAAACCAGCGATTTAGCCCAGATATGACTAAACCAGTTCACTGTTATGGAGGAGGCTCACTAATGGTATGGGGAGGGATAAGGAGTAATCGAAAAACTCAGCTTGTACTGTTTAGAAATGAACATGTACCCGCATAAAACTACCTGAGCAATGTCATCAGACCTGTAATTGTCCCTTTATCCCAAGAAACGGGTGAGAACTTCATTCTAATTGATGATAATGCTCTTCCTCATAGGGCAAGGATGATTCAACGTTATTTAGCAGAACAAGAAATGACACACAAGAATTGGCCTGCTTGTTCACCAGGCATGAATCCAATTGAAGATGTTTGGGACTTACTCCAACGGGATTTACACACGTGTTCACCTTGTCCAGATAACTTGGATGAACTTGCTGCCGCCTTAATTGAGGAATGGGTTTTTTACATCAACATAGCATATTGAGCTTAATAAGGAGTATGAATCGCCAATATGAAGCATTATTTCACACCCTACTGAATAAGATTAAATTGAAATGAAAACCAATATTTGTAAAAATTTAAATGTTTATTTTGTAAAAAAAAATTATTTAATTTAAAAAAAAAAATTCCCTTATTTTTGTTGAACGAAAACCATTGACAATCCATAAGTGAGGTACTATAAACACAAATATACAAACAAATAACCAGAAGTTGGTTAAAGAAGAGAATTACCTAACTTTTGAAGAGTGGTCCATTTCATTTTGTGAGCAGTTTATTATGCATTTTTTTAACTCATTTATCACCAAAAGTGGACTTATCTCGTTTTTTTCTCAAATCCCCTCAATTAAAAAATTCAATATTGTCTGTTACACGAAGCAATTTCCTTGTATGGCTTAAACTATGATACTATACTGAAGAAAAAAAAATTATTTATATAATGTGAGAGATCTCAAAAGGATTTTCTAATAATGAGTAATGAGTAATGAGTAATGCTTTTATTCGTTTTTAGGGTTGAACCCTATACAAATAGAGTTAGCCTTAGAAAATAACATTTTAAGTTATACATCTTATAAATAGAAAACGTAACAATTACAGCATTATTAAGCATATTAATAATATTAAATGGTCCATTAGTATGCGGTATTTTCATTTATATTATCTATACTTACTACTAGACTATAAACACATAATATTTATGCACTATAAACAAAATTAATAAATAAGTATATAAATAGATTTAATAACAATACAAATAGAACTATACAATGAGATAAGAATATATAAATATAAATAAATCCAATAAACATAAATAATATATAAAATAAACATGCATTCACTCAAACATAACGTATTCGAATTCGAATAATTAGCAAATTAAGAAAATTATTCATTAAGAACGAAAGCCCTCAGAAGAAGGCAGTTAGATAAATAATAATATATTTTAGCCAACGATTCTTTGTTCGTTACCTTAAGTAATTCGATAAATTGTGAAATATTTATATTTTCAGCGTGGGGAATATAATGTTTTCTAAGGGAAGAATAAATCGGGCAAGAAACAAATAGATGATAGAGGGTCTCTTTAGCTTGGAGATTACAAATTGTACAGTTGAGTTGAGGTTTAATAATATGTGCAGTGGTTTTATAAGTAATTTTTATAACATGTCTACCAGACAATCTAAGTTGGGCTAACATACGGACCATGGGAAAGTGACATTCTATTGACAAATATGGATGGTGCATTATTTGTGGATCACATAAATTTACATAAAATGGGCTGTATGCCGAACTCGTTAATTTAGCCTTATCCTCCTCCAATAAATATGATTTGAAACTATTCAAAATCGCGGGTATTTTTTCTTTTAGCAATTTTGGGTCATTAATTAACGCTGTATCACCGTATCCGATATTTTGTAAAATTTTGTGAATTTGTGTGATCCAATTATATTTAATATTTTTTCCGGGTTGAAGTGCATATTGCTGTTTTAGTTTTATGAAACACTGTTTTGGATATCTTTCATTATCCATTTCTAACAACTTTAACATTAGTTTTAATGTATGTTTCATTAATCTGTGACTAGAATGAATTACATTGAATTCCTGCCTGATAATCCATCCCGGAGTGTTCCGATTCAAAGAAAATAAATTTCTGAAAAAAGTGATATGAGCCCTTTCTATAATGTTAAGATACCTGAGTCCCCAAATCGGTGCGGCGTAAAATAATGCACTCATAGCTATGGCGTCATTTATCTTCAACCTGCCCTCCATGCCAGGAATTTTCGCTTTTCGACACGTTTTGACGACGCTTCCGACTGCAATTCTGGTTTTAGACTCATTGAGCTTCGCAGCTTTAATACCTAGCCCTGAGCTGGAAAACATTACTCCCAGATAAGTGTATTCCTGCACTCTTTCTACCGTTTTTCCCTCATAGTAAAACTCTTTCGTAATTTTATTCCTACCCTTATGAAAATGAACTATCTTCGTCTTTATAATATTTATTTCTAAGTCGTTTTCCTTGCAGAAATAGCCCAATATTCGCAACTTATTTTGGACATCCGTCACACTGTCCCCGAATATCACTAAGTCGTCAGCATATAACGCCATAATAATATTGCAGTCAGGGGTAATTGGAATGCCGTGTGCCCCATGATCTCTAAAAAAGTCGTCTATGTCGCTCAAAAACAAACTGAAAAGGTACGGGCTAAGAACCTCCCCCTGAAGAACTCCTTGAGTGACCTCGATACTATTCGATAGTTTCCCATTCGTTCTCACTTTCATAGTGATTTTTTTGTAAATATTCATGAGTAGTCTCACTATTTTCGGGCTTACACCGAGTTGAAATAGTTTGTTCCATAATAGGCAGTGGGTTGTGGTATCAAACGCTCGTTTAAAATCAACAAAAATCGCAAAAACATTTCCCTTTTCCTTATTCAGTTTTAAGTGCACAATGGAGTTCAATATAAAAATATTATCGATGCATCCACGGTCCTTCCGGAAGCCCGATTGTGCTTCAGGTAATGCCTTCACCTCGTTACCCCAAAGTATTAACCTGTTTAACAGCATTTGTGAAAATATTTTCATTATCACATTGACGAGTGATATCGGCCGATAATTATCAGGTTGGTTCTTGTTTCCTTTTTTGTGAATTAATACAGAAATAGCCTCACACCACTTATCGGGAACATCCTCTAGATATAAAATTTTATTAAACAAATTTAAAATAAATAATTTCCAGTTTTCAGGAAGATTCTTGTAGAATTCGGGAGTTATATTATCGGACCCTGATGATTTCCCCGTCTTTAATTTGTTTAAGGAACAATCAAGTTCATCTTGACTAAATGGAGTATCTAATAAAGGATGAGTTACACCAAAATATTGAATTATGCTTGCCTCTTTAGGAGTGTAGAAATTTTTAAAATAAGTTTCCCATTGTTCCACTGTTATAGGGTTAACAAACTGAGCAGTATACCGATATTTGTTTACTGTTTCCCAAAAATTCTTCGAGTTCTTTACATCAGCCAACTGTATCATTAAATTATTTAAAAATTGCCGCTTCTTCTGCTTGATCAGATTGCAATAAGTACGTTTAGCTTTCATGTAAATGTCTTTTAATTCTAATGTATAGTTCCCTCTTTTAAAATTAAGTAATTTAATCTTTATTTCATTTTTTGCTAAACGACACTCTTGATCAAACCATGGTTTACTAACGGTATTTCCTTTGTTCCATCCCGATCTTTTAACCATACCACACGAATTCGCTGCCTCGAAAATCGTCTCCGTTAAATTCAGATTTAGCTCATTTATATTACCCTTTATATATTTTCCACCGACTTTAGGGGATAACAGCATTCGTTCCCTAAACATATTAGCTTCTAAAGGATCCCACTTTAATTTAAAATCAGTCGGAAAATTATTTTGGTTATTGTTTATTTTATTATTCAAGGATATTGTCAAAATAACCTTGACCGGAAAGTGAGTTGAATGAGTAGTGATGTTTTCTACTATGAGGTCATAAATATTATTAACTTTATCTAAACCACACCATACGAGATCAATAACACTACTACCTAGCGATGTAATGATTGTAAACATAGCTGGGTTATCACTTACCGTACGCCCATTCAACAATACAAACGAATTATTTTCCATTTCTTCTATTAAGTGAACCCCCCTTTTATTTGTTTTAGAATCTGATGTGTTTCTGACAGCCGAAATATTATTACTAATTAATATATCTGAATCATATTGATTTAAATTGCCTACTTTTGCATTAGTGTCCCCTCCCACCAGTATTAACTTTTCACCATTTTTATTTTTAATTTCACAAACTGAATTACTGTATATTTCTGATATAAACTCAAAATCTAATGACGGCTTAAAATAAACTAATCCTACTACAAATTGCTCATTATTCTTAATCACTTTTACATTTACAAACAGCCAATACTCACATTTTTCTAATAATGTTACATCGTAAAAATCACTTCGGTAGAGAATAACTAGCCCGCCGCTGGCTCTCCCCCTACTCTTCTCTCTTACTGCCATTGCTGTGATCGCTTTAAAACCTCTAAAACAGCTGGACGTGAAGTCTGGCTCAGATAGATGCCATGTTTCAGATAAACAGTAAATACCGTTATCTAAGACCTTTAACTCGTTTTCCATAAATTTATTAAGTCCTTGTACATTCCAATATATTACCGTTACTAGCCTGTTGACAGAAACAAGTGGTTGCTTATTTTTGCTTATTGTAGTAGCTTATTATAGTTGCTTATTGCTTATTCTTCAGTTTTATCCTCCGAAGTAGTATTGGTGCCAGGTTTGTTTTTTGGTCGAAATGCAAACTGCTCCAGCTTTGCGGTCCGTGACGGCCTCATATCTACTTCCGCTTCTCTTTCCTTCCTTTTCATCGCTGGGCTGTCTTCACTAGTCTTAAACCAGTTTTTAACCTCATGGATTGAGTATGGCTGGGAATCCACATAGATCTGCCCGTTACGAAACTTAACCACTTTTTTAATAAGCCTTAATTGGTACAGTATCGGTGCGACTTCCTTGTATTGCTCCCTTTCTTCTTTCGACCTATCATGTGATACTCTATATCCTAATTCTGTCAACTTTTTTGCTGATTCCATAAATTCAAATTTGATCCTTTTTGAACAGAATTTAATCAAAACCGGTCTCAGGCCAACCCTTTTACCTATTCGGAAACATTCCTCTATATGGTAGTCTTCTGCATTTTTGCCCACTTGTTGGAAGATGTTAATCACTTTATTATAAAGTGAATTTCCTTCATTATCGTTTTCTTCTGGAACGTTAAACATCAAAATATTTCTTTGCCTCTCTTTTAATTGCATTTGTTTTATCTGTATCTCTTGTTGCTCAATTTTTTTCTCTAATAATTGTTGTTTGTCTTTTACTTCCTTCAAGCCGGTCATGCACATCTCCAAAGATTTCACAACAGTGGCCAGATTATTGTTAATAGCTGTGATTTGTGTGGAATTATTTAAAATCTCATTGCGAATGTCGTTGAGACTTTTTTGTATATCAATTAAAATGGTCTCACTCATTGTTATTTATATTTAAATATATTTATGTACGTGACTATTGTTTTGGTCCTTTACTATTATCACCTGCAACTAGTGTACGCTAGTTGAATTAACAGCAGTGGCAGTGGGGGGCTGCAGGAAAATTCCTCACCATCTGATAAGCAGCCAACTCTCCGCAAAAGGTCGTTTCTTCAAAATCGAATATTAAAGAAGTTTTCAATCCGATTATATTGAAAATTCGCCAATCACACTATCACCACAATTACTACACACTTGCAAATTTTCAGCTGAATGCGCCGCCAATGAACCGTTTTAAAATTTGGTTAACACGGACCCGATGTGCTACCTTCCTCGAACTGAGGCTAACTCCAATAATAGTAATAATATTGCAGGTCGGTTACTTAAGAATTATAAGTTTAAAAACAACAAGAAAACATAATAATAAAAATACGACGAAACAGTTAAATTTAACATAGACTAGAAAATAACTACATCACTAAGCTGGTTAAGGCTAGGCGCACATTGAGACACTCGCGACGCAGAGCAGTTTTTGTAATACGTGTGGGAGATAGGAAACTGCGCTGCCCTGCTCTGCGTCCCAATGTGCGCAGTTCCTATCTATTCACTTTCCACAAAAACTGCTCTGCTCTGCGTCGCGAGTGTCTCAATGTGCGCCTAGCATAAAGCTAGACTGACACAGTCTAGTAATGGCTTAATTTAATTTAAAAATTCCGCCTTTCAGTCTCCTCCTCGCCTTCTGGGATATGAAAGCCATCTCTGATTAAAAAGTTCGT
Source organism: Aelia acuminata (assembly GCA_911387785.2). Taxonomy (NCBI): domain Eukaryota; kingdom Metazoa; phylum Arthropoda; class Insecta; order Hemiptera; family Pentatomidae; genus Aelia; species Aelia acuminata. The sequence continues at coordinate 127,198,423 of OU426978.1, read as the reverse complement.
AAGTGCATTCCGATTCACAAAAAATCTTTTGCACAGCGTCATAATATGCTGTTCATGGTTGGTGTATAGAGTTTTTATTTTTATTAGAGGTGTATGTAGAATTTTATTAATAAATTACCACAATCTATTCGAAATTTTGATTAAAAACTCGGACGTTTTTATTAGTTGGATAATTTCAGTTATGCCGAATATTTTTGAGGAGAATATCCATGTGAGTTTAAGTATATTTAGTTACCGTTTTAGTTTCGATTTGTAAATAAGTGGATATAATATTAAAGTTTTTATGTGGTTGATGTTTTATGATAAAGTGTTCAATATAAAATTTTTATCCTCGTCTATATTTTTCCCTGGATATCCTTTTTTACCACCAGGACGAGTTATGGGATAAAGCTGTCTGGGAATCATAATTTCGGAAAAGGGTTCTATAAGCCATCTCTACCAAATGGATCACACTACCTTCACAGAAGACAAAAAAGAAAGAAAAAAGGATTCTTGCGATCGGTTTCAGATAGGCCTCTTGATTGGAAGAGATTTCGTTTAAAGGAAACAACCGCCCCTTAGCCATCGACGGTGCCGCTCTGTTAGCCAGGTGGACGATAAGGAAATTCGAGTCTTACTACGCACCAACCTCGGATTGGAAAGTAATTTACTTGCTTAAGGAGGAAGTCACAAAGGCTTCCACCGTAAAACTTTAATTAACTTTGAAATGGTTGAAAGTTTTTACTGTTATTAGATCGTTATTAGAACATTAGTTAAGTTAACATAAAAAAAAAAATCTGGTGCGTGCGCGCAACACACAACTTTCACTTACCAACTTACTTAGATTAGAAATTGACGTGTTTTGCTAAATATCATTTCCCAAAGTCACACTTCTACATTCATATCTTATTTTTGTTAATCGTTAAAGCCGTTTCTGAGTAAATAAAAAAACCCGTGAAAATGATACAAAATTTATTAAGTAAAGTCCCCCCTCCCGTAGATCAATTTTGATGAAATTTTTACAGTCATACCTCGGGCATATAAATACATCAAATACCAAATTTGATCAAAATCGTTAAAACCGTTTTTGAGTAAATAAAAAAAACACGTGAAAATGATACAAAATTTATTAAGTAAAGTCCCCCCTCCGGTTGATCAATTGTGATGAAATTTTTGCTGTCACATCGCGGGCTTATACATACTCTAAATACCCAATTTCAGGTTCGCACAGTTTATAGTTTTTGAGCTAGTCTGTTCACACACACACACACACACACACAGACACACAGACACACAGACACACACACACCATGCAAGAATGTGTAGTTTCTTTACTGATGGTTACACAATGAATATTACCACAAAATCTAATTTAATTCCAAGTACACACTTTGAGTTATGCATTTTATAATTATATTATATTATAATTATACAAACTAGAAGTTTTATTTATCACATGACTCCAGAGTTGTTTTACTACCAACACAACAGATACAAATTTTTAGGCGTCCTTGTATATCTGTTTAATGTCTAGCACTACCCATCAACTTACACTGCATGTCCATTTTCTTCGACAACTATACATTATATTACGTTTTGTAACTATAGATACATCCCGCAAAACTTTTCGCCAAAACTGATACTGGTTTAAATTATTTTACAGACGTAAAATTACAAAAAAAAAGTTCAAAAAAACAATGAAAACTCAAATAATACAACTAGAAACAGAACAGTTAAATTGGGACAGAACAGTGACTCAGAAGTATTCTTCGATGTTTAGCCAAGACTATCCCAAAAATCGAGCAGACTACATATGGTCTGCTATGGATCCAGAAGGGCCTAGAACGATCCTAATGTGATACGTACTATCGATAATAAATGTTCCAGGTGATTCTAAAACTTTATATAACGTAACGGAAACTAATAACTGTATTGTTCTCTTCTACCACAATATCTAGTTGTTTAGATTATTAAAAAAGGGTGCCTGAGGCTGGGTTAAATTAAACACTTATAGAGGTGGTTAAAATAATCTACCTTGGCTCGAAGTAGGGAAGAATAGCGTGGCGCGATGAGAGGTCATTGATATTCTCCAAGAGATTGCACCTCCAAACAGCCAAGCCACACAAAGAGGTTTTATGGACCTTTGATAGGACGACCATATTGAGCCTTGCCCGTGTTGTGAATTTAATTATCCACAGCCACAATTGTATAATCCACAGTCCCTTTATGAAAGCTTAGCCAATTATCTCCTTTACAATACAATGTCTAATTCAAAATTTAATTTACATTATATTGGAACCGTTTATATACAATGGGCACTCGTCCCTTTAGCGCTGTTAATTACGCCCATATGGTCTACCTTTGTAGCAAGCTCCGATAACATCCCCTGTAAAAATTGTATATATTTTCAATTAAAGTTGTATTACAATAGCAGCCTGGAATTACTCTCGAGTAGGCGGGTCGCTGACAGTCACGTACTCTCATTTTAATTTTTAATTTAATCTATTCGACCATGTAGGTACTATATTTTGATCGTTGAAATAATGGAAAAGAAAAATTAAAAAATGTTGCAGAATGTCATTGTGTGGTGGAGGTTATCTGATCTTCATTAGAGCGCGGAATATATTGCACGGGGATCTTTCTCGAAGTAGAACAGGCATTTGATCGAGTCTGGCATCCGGGACCATGTACGTACTTCGTAGATTCTTACCCCTAACATACTTCATTATCCGTTCATACCTAGCTGGCAGATCATTCAAAGTAAACCACAATAACGGTTACTCTTCCTCTTCCGCCAGTCAGCAGGATCATCTCCTTACGACTCCAAATGGACAAACTTTTAACTTGGAATCCTCATACAAGATTGAAACGACAGGTAACTAGGAAACATTTTCCGCCTACTACAACACTTACAGGACAAACGCTCATAACTCCCCATCAATTATAATGGACTTATGGAATCGAACTCGGGCTCCACCAAACCATCAAACTCCTCTCGTATCCAATCCCTCCAACCCAAAATCCTACGGAGAACCTTAATGAACCTTGTTTTGTCACTACTACAATTATCGATAAAGGCTTCGATGTCCCATATATCGCCGATGTGGCCAAATTCAAATACCAATCCTTTCACAATAAACTCCCTCCTCATCCCAAACCCCTTGTTTCCGTCGTAGCCTCCTCCTCTATTCCAGACAACCCAGCGAGGCGTCTGAAAAGAACATGGCCTCGGGACCTTCTAATTTAGAATTATAATTATAGAGCTACCGATGGGTAGTGTGTGTGTGTGTGTGTGTGTGAACAGACTAGCTCAAAAACTATAAACCGTGCGAACCTGAAATTGGGTATTTAGTGTATGTATATGCCCGCGATGTGACAGCAAAAATTTCATCGAAATTGCTCAAAGGGAGGGGGTACTTTATTTAATAACTTTTTCAGTTTTTTTAGATTTTCTCAAAAACGGCTCTAACGATTTTGATTAAACTGGGTATTTGATCTATTTATATGCCCCAGATATGACTGTAAAAATTTCATCAAAATTGATCAACCGGAGGGGGGACTTTACTTAATAAATTTTGTATCATTTTCACGTGTTTTTTTTTTATTTACTCAAAAACGGTTTTAACGATTTTGATGAAACTGGGTATTTGATCTATTTATATGCCAAAGATGCGATAGCCAACATTACATCAAAATTGATTAACCGGAGGGGGGACTTCACTTAATAAATTTTGTATCATTTTCACGTGTTTTTTTTTTTTATTTACTCAAAAAAGGCTTTAACGTTTTTTATCAAATTGGGTATTTGATGTATGTATATGCCAAAGATGTGATAGCCAACTTTCATTAAAATTTGTCTAACGGAGCGGGCACTTTATTTCATAATTTTTTTTCCAATTTTTACTTTTTTTTCGATGATCTCAGAAACGGCTTTAACTATTTTTATCAAATTCGTCATGTTTAATTAAAATTAGGTGTTCTTTAATATCAGGTAAGCTTTATTATTATTAAAATGTTTTGAGGGGGCTTAAATGGGGTAGGGGCCTTTTTTTTTTTTTCCTATAAAGTACCTTTGTTTTTGCTTATATGGAGAAATTAACTGTCTCTGGTTTCTGTCTCTGGTTAAGAAATGGCTAAATATGAGATATGATAAATATAAAAAAACATATAGAGGAGAAAAAAAAAGAAAAATATTCAGTCAACTCATAATAACTCGTTGAGCCCACGCATGCGGAGTACGCCTTTATTGACAGACCATTGTTCATAATCAAAGCCATTCTGTTCATTTGAGAAGTGGCAATTAACAAAACGTATTAATTTCTAATCTAAGTAAGTTAGTAAGTGAAAGTTGTGTGTTGCGAGCACGCACCAGATTTTTTTTATTAATCTGTATATTCATATTCACTGAATTTAGTATGTTATACAGTTGTAAATAGAAATAAATGCTTTAAAAAAAATGTTACAGATGAAATGAATAAGTGTTCATAAATTTTTTTTAACGTTCATTAAAGATTCATTCAGCAACTGGAACTCAATTGCACAACCCTGGAACTTTCTTTTGTCTTGGCAGAGTTTGTTTTACATTCACAGAATACCAAGAAAGACACAATGTGAGTATGAAATCATACTTTCAAGTGAAATTGCCGATAAAATAATAAATAGCTGTGAACAATGAACTAATAATGAGGGGGGGGGGGTTAAAAACGAAAAAAGGAGTGTCAATGAAAAAAAAAAAACGCATCCAATATAGAGTTAATTAGGTTTTTTGATGCAACAATAAGACTTGTAAATGAGGATGTAACGGTATTTATAAATAATTTTCTAAGAAATAAAACATATTTCAATCATTATAAATATATATCGTAAAACGGATATGGGTCACAAAAAAAAAAACATGAACACAATTCCAAACAAACGATGAGAACTCAAATAATATCACTTGAAATAAAACAGTTAAAAGTAACTTAATAGTGACTCAAAAGTAACACTATTCCTCGCAGTCCAGATTAACCCTAGCTTCGTTGCTCAAAATGGGCTCGTCTCTCTCGCCGCTTGCTAACTTGTATATGGTGGCCTACGAATATTCTCGATCCCATCTCATACGTTGTGGATCTGTTAAAACGAGTGTTTAGGATTCTTCGTCACTATATTTAAAAGTTAAAAAAATAATTGTCATTTTCAGAAGAGAAAGAAAGATAATACCAATATAGATTACAATGTCAGCTTGAAAACTGGCTTGAAGAGTATAACTGTCATGGCCCTTAACAAACGACTAAACCTTCTTTAAGTGTAATTCCTTTGAATTGAATCGTGGAACATTGTCTGTGAACTAAATATGGGGATGTACATAAGGACTAAAACATTCTTCCAACTTACATATAGCAGAATCAATTAGTTAAGCCATGAGCCAACATTTCAACCGCTTACAAACATCATCGACCAGACGTAAGAAATTTATAGTTCACAGAATCAAGGAAATCCAAGTGAACCCCCTCCCAAGGAATGTTAGACTTAATCAATGTAGTTTTGGAGAGTTATCATTTTGTCTAAGCATACAAGCTTCTCAAGTACTAATACGCTCTTGAATATCACCATCGAACAAGGCCACCAAAAGAATTAACGCCTAACATCGTATACCTAACAACGTCTGTAGGCTCAAAATCTATGACAACTGGAAAACAATAAGACATTCCTGAACAACATGGAAGGGAAAACCCGATGGTTTCCTCGTTAGAGTGAGGCATAGATTCTTTTATTTTCGTATAAGGTCCAATTCAGACAAGAAAGTACAACCGACAAGAGAGTTAAAAATATCCCCGGAATGGTTAATAGTGGAATTTTGAAAATTTAATGTAATCTTGAAAGCGACACATACATGGACGGATCCATCCCATTATCGTTGCAAATGTTAAAGACTCAATAGAAACACCATTTGCGGAACTGTCTATATAAACAGACAGTACATATGAGAGAACGGGAACACGCAGGTCCCATAGAATTTATCGATATAATAAGAACATATTCAATGATATTTTGAAAGATGAAGAGCAAAATTATACAATAAGGGCCAGCATTTTAAAAAATATATATTTCAATTAATAGGCATACATTAATCAAATTAAAATATGAAATATGAATAATTGAAGTTCCTTTTATTCAATGAAATTTTAGAAAAATAAAGGGAAAATCATAATTCTGCGGGCCCCATTAAAAATAAAAATAACTGGTATGATAAATATGAGTGTTCGAATTTTCCTTCCAGGTAAGTATGTTATTAAATATTTGTTAGACTTCACAACTTCACAACTTAACACCCGCAAACCTAGCAATGGGTGCTTTCACACCTGTTGTGAAGGCCACTTCAAGGTTTTATCTTCCCTCCAGTTAAAGGGAAGTTTCATAAATAAATGATAGCAGGGGAGGCTGATAAGGCTATATTGAAATTGGTAAGAGCTGGAAGGGATATTAACGGAAAACTTTTTGGGGGGCAGAGGGGAGGGGGTAGAGGGATGGAGGACTAGAGGTGAAGCTGAAAAATGGCGATAAGGAGCAGTTCCCCAGTTCATAAGTGAAATTTTTACAATCTAACTTTGCCTCGTGCCAGGGCTCCTGTTCATATTATGCTCAAATCGCTGATAGCCTGAAATCGGATATGATACATAGATATTAACTTATGCCACTCACAAACTTGGGATGTACTTTTACAGTGTTGAGTAGTTGATGTTGATAAGATGATGTTTATTTAAAAGGAATAAAATATTTTTTTATTATAAGGTTACGTTCTTGTAATATTCAGTCTTAACATTTAAGAACGGGGGTATCCTTTCACATGAAGGCTATTGGCTCATTACAATTCTCTAAAGGAATTTCATTCCTTTCCGCTTATATTTCCATAAGTTATAGAGTATCTATATAGCAAAACTTGAAAGTTCTACTTTTCGATTAATTTTTGCTTATTTCTTTTTTTAAGGGACCTAATTTCATCAAAAATCGATTTTTTTCCTACGAGCTGCTTTTTGTAAATATATCGTGAAGGTGAATCGACAGAACGTGTACTTACGTCTCGTTGTAAAGTTTGTCTCTTATGCCTGTCTGGAATCGAGAAAGGTTACTTTTCCTTTAAAATCACTTTATATTACATTCAGAAATCTATTAAGGATATAAAGTTTCTAAACTAAAATATAATTAATTCAAGATTATCTTATACCATATTTGTTTACACCTTATATGCTCTAAATAATTTGAGCATCACGTATTTACTATAAAATAAAATTATATATTGTTAAATAAAAGTTTTTATTTTCATCAGTGTTAATACGGGAAATGAAATTGTGGCTGTCACATCGCGGGCATATACATACATCAAACACCTAGTTTGATCGTAATAGTAACAGTCGTTTTCGAGAAAAAAAAAGCATGTAAAAATGAGATAAAATTTATTAATAAAATCAATAAGTAAGGTCCTCCGTTTGACCAATTTTGATTAAATGTTGGCTGTCACAAACAAAAAATCATAAAAAGTACATCTCTCGATCGAAATTCCACGACAACGAAAAAAATACCACCCCTCCGCACGTCTGAATGTACGAGTTACGCCATGAAACTCCCCTTTATGAATTTCTTATGATAACAGTATAAAGGTACTGATATCCGTTGTCAAAAAAATGGTGATCATTATTAAAATACTATCAGATAAAGGAATCATTAACTCAAGGAAATAAAACCCATAATTTTTCTTTTCTAATGCATATTGGTACTCCTCGATGTTTTACCATCCAGATTCTCAAACATCAGAACCTGAGCATTTATTTTAATCTTTTAGTGTGATCTCTGTCAAGCTCTAACCACCTCTCTAACCTCTTCGAAGGGTCAAACAATGGTTTTTCGAATTCTAAATCCAACCCTAAATTCTTATGGAAAAATTTTAAAGGTATTTGTGCAGTTTTAAATGTTTTCTTTACTTCTACATAAATAGCAAAGAGTCTTCGAAAGCTCATATAAATCAGTTTCGTCGATACTGACTTAATTACGTTATCAGTTATTCCACATAAATGACCAAAAGATCTCCCCTTCTTCCGAAAACCCGTAAAATCTATGATTTATCAATCAACTCAATCTAGTGTATCTTAATAAAAAATCAACAATTTAGCGGATTGTGTAAGCTACCGGATTTCCGACAAAATACCCGACTTTGAAGTAGTTCCACATCAGTAACCGACGCATATTCGAAGTTTCTTAAAATTTACATTACAAGCATTTAAATCGAAGATGGGTAGGAATATGAAACCTTACTTTTATTTGTTTACACCAAATTCATATTCCGAAGCAAAAATTACAAGGAAATCCAAATTATTGTAACATTTGAACAATTTTCGAAGGAACCATATGTTTATCTAGCTACTGTTCAACTATTAAATCAACTATTAAATTAGCTAATATTGTTCGCTGAGTGCTTTACCTTCTGGCAGAATTCCTAGTCACCAAAAGTATCCATTGAGGCCCTATGCCAAAATCCCAATCCATTCTAAAACCGAAATCCAAACGACATCAACCCTTCCTTGTATATTTTCTATTTACCCCAAAATAGCATCAAACCGCCTCAACACCGTTTTGATCAGACTCTTTCAGATACCCTACTTAGCTTACAGATCAGAAACAATTCAGTTCAATAAATTAGATAAATTTAAATAGAAGTTTATTACTTAAAAACATCCTTCTGTTCAATAGTTGTAATCCAGATCAGTAAAATATCTCTGTTAATCTTATTTCCATTAATGAGATTTTAAATATAACTTTTTTCCATATTCATTTGGAATTCAACAAACACAAAAAAAAAAAATCTGGTTCAAACACGTGTTCTCTTAATTGTTGAAAAGAATATATTTTCAGAATTTTGTCTCCAGGGCGTTCTAAAAAGGAAACAATATTTATCAAGAACCCATAACGAATTAATCAGGAAGAATTGACAAACCATTTATCAAATATAACAAAAGAAAAGCGATCACTAACGATTTCCCCTTAAGTAATATACATTAATTAGCAATTTATCATCCCACAGGGGCAGTCTTGGGGTGGGGAGGGGTATGTAATTTATCCAAGCGCGTGATGAAAAAGATTTTTTATCTAAGTAGAGCGATGAAAATATTTATAGGAAAAGGTCCAGTTTTTTCCCGAGAATTCCCTCTTATATCATTCCTTTGTGATAAAAGAGCTTCCATTAATAATGATTTAGATTTTTATTATATATTTCAACGAAGATATTCCATTAGTATGTATTAGAGTTCCATTTTATAAACTGGAGTTTATTAAAAATCCTATAAAAATGAATACTAATAAATAAATAATAAGTAAAAAAGAATATCTGTAAAAAAGTTAAATAAAAATAAATATTGGACCCTATCATCAAACACCCTAATTCTACCACAATTGATAACAAGCAAACAAATAAAGGAAAACTAATTTACAAAATATAATGTTTATCAATCCTAAATGAGAAGCACTATAACTCAAGAAAGTCCAGTTTCAATTGTAAAGTCAACAGGAATTGAATATCTACAGTAAAAAGGTTTTGATTTATCTGAATCCGATGTACAATTTAGTATATCGTAACCATGCAAAAACATAATGTAGATGGAACTTTTTTTGTAGCTACAGACTTTGAATTACTAAGTTGATAAATCATTATTGCATATAATTTACCTTTCCTCTATATACTATAAATATAGTTTGTTGAAATAACAGTCTACATACGTTATTTTCGGAAAAGATATTATTGCTCTACACAGTAACAGACCAACCGTGCACTATCCACATTTCTTCAAAGGGGATGTGCCCATTTAGAAAATAGGCATTTAAATGGAAATACATTTCTGCACTAATACCTAAGGGTATTGAACACTTGGAAATAATAAATTAAAATCGAACTATTAACTTTTAAATAATTAATTAATTACTGGTCAGCTCTGATAACCTGAGGGAATTAAAGCAGGAAAATTGAGGAGCTTAACAGAGAATCATTCCAGTCAATTATAGAGGTCAACAGTTAAGGTTATGAAGGAAAAAGAGAGATTAATGATTAACATTAATCATCAATGTAATTTGTAACTAATAATAACAGTCTGACCATTTTTAGCTTATTATTTCTAACAAGTCAGTCAGACGAAGAGCATGCATAATCTACGATTTTTTGTTTATTATTAGACAAACGGTAAGTCACAAGATAAGATTTTATAGAAATGAGATGTACTTGATCATAAATAGCTTTTCTAAAAATTTGGACCGAACCGAACACCGGGGTTGGAGATAAATATAAGCGAGTCAAAGAAATTTAATTTTTGTTCCACATCGAAAAGAAATATTTTTGTAAAATATTGTCTACCAGCCAAAATACAACAATAAATAACCCACTCTTAGGAATTTATAATTGATTCAAACGGACTTAACAATCTTTTAGGATATTTGGCACTCTTGCTTTAACACTCGTGGTAATTAATGTGGTGACCAAGGTGTTTATGTTTATGAGTGTGCAGCTATATTAATTGTTTGGCAACGCTTCTGCTATGCTACTTCTGGGCATGGCCTATGTTGAATTTTTCGTTAAAAAGGTCCTTGATTAAAGAAAAAAAAAATCTGGTGCGTGCTCGCAACACACAACTTTCACTTACCAACTTACTTAGATTAGAAATTAATGCATTTTGCTAATTGCCACTTCTCAAATGAACAGAACGGCTTTAATTATGAACAATGGTCTGTCATTAAAGGCGTACTCCGCATGCGTAGGCTCAACGAGCTTTATGAGTTGACTGAATATTTTTCTTTTTTTCTCCTCTTTATGTTTTCTTTATTTTTATCATATCTCATATTTAGCCATTTCTTATTTTTAGGCGTAACGAGAGACAGTTAATTTCTCCATGTTAACAAAAACAATGGTACTTTATAAGAAAGAAAGAAACAAACAAAAAAGGCCCCTCCCCAAGAAAAAGCCCCCCCAGAACATTTTAATAATGATAAAGCTTACCTGATATCGAAGAAAACCTAATTTTCATTAAACATGACGAATTTGATAAAAATCGTGAAAGCCGTTTTTAAGATAATCGAAAAAAAGGTAAAAATTGGAAAAAAAGTCATGAAATAAAGTGCCCCCTCCGGTTGATCAATTTTGATGAAATTTTTACAGTCGTATCTCGGGCATATAAATACATCATATACCCAGTTTGATCAAAATTCTTAAAGCAGTTTTTTAGTAAATAAAAAAAAAACACGTGAAAATGATACAAAATTTATTAAGTAAAGTCCCCCCTCTGGTTAATCAATTTTTATGAAATTTTTACAGTCATATCTCGGGCATATAAATAGATCAAATACTCAGTTTAATCAAAATCGTTAGAGCCATTTTTGAGAAAATCGAAAAAAACCTAAAAAGTTATTAAATAAAGTACCCCCTCCCTTTGAGCAATTTTGATGACATTTTTGCTGTCACATCGCGGGCATATACATACACTAAATACCCAATTTCAGGTTCGCACGGTTTATAGTTTTTGAGCTAGTCTGTTCACACACACACACAGACCATTTCGCGGGACTTGGTCATTTCGACTCAGGGGGTCCCAAAACGTGTATTTCCGTTGAAAACCGGAAGTCGAAAATTTTCACGATCGCAATACTTCCACTTACTATATATTTCATATATAGGTAAGTGAAAGTAAAAACACCATTACTTTATATACAAAAAAACGTTTATAAGCTCTAATAGTTATTATCTGTACTCCAAATACATCCATAAAAATCTGGTGCGTGCGCGCAACACACAACTTTCACTTACCAACTTACTTAGATTAGAAATTAATGCGTTTTGTTAATTGCCACTTCTCAAATGAACAGAACAGCTTTAATTATAACGCATTGGTTTGTCATTAAAGGCGTAAGGCGCATGCGTGAGCTCAAGGTGTTTTATGAGTTGACGGAATATTTTTCTTTTTTTCTCCTATATATGTTTACTTGATTTTCTTCATATATCATATTTAGCCATTTCTTATTTTTAGGCGTGATGAGAGACAGTTAATTTCTCAATATAAACTAAAACATAGGTACTTTATAGAAAAACAAAAAAGGCCCCTTCCCCATTTAAGCCCCCTCAGAACATCTTAATAATGATAAAGCTTACCTGATATTAAATAACAACTAATTTTAATTAAACATAACGAATTTGATAAAAATCTTTAAAGCCGTTTTTGAGATAATCGATCAAAGAGGTAAAAATTGAACAAAATTTATTAAGTAAAGTCCCCCCTCCTGTTGATCAATTTTGATGAAATTTTTACAGTCATATCTCGGGCATATAAATACATCAAATACGAAGTTTGATCAAAATCGTTAAAACCGTTTTCGAGTAAATAAAAAAACACGTGAAAATGATACAAAATTTATTAAGTAAAGTCCCCCCTCTGGTTAATCAATTTTGATGAAATTTTTACAGTCATATCTCGGGCATATAAATAGATCAAATACTCAGTTTAATCAAAATCGTTAGAGCCGTTTTTGAGAAAATCGAAAAAAACGTAAAAAGTTATTAAATAAAGTACCCCCTCCCTTTGAGCAATTTTGATGAAATTTTTGCTGTCACATCGCGGGCATATACCTACACTAAATACCCAATTTCAGGTTCCCACGGTTTATAGTTTTTGAGCTAGTCTGTTCACACACACACACACACACAGACACACACACACACACACAGACCATTTCGCGGGACTTGGTTATTTCGACTCAGGGGGTCCCAAAACGTGTATTTCCGTTGAAAACCGGAAGTCGAAATTTTTCACGATCGCAATACTTCCACTTACTATATATTTCATATATAGGTAAGTGAAAGTAAAAAAACAAATAAACAAAATAAAAATGAATCCTACCGCAGTATAAAATATTAGTCGTGTAACTGTTTTCATGTTGTTCAGTTTTTTAGAATTTTCTTTGTTTTAGTAGAAAAAGAAAATCTTAGATCGTTGGAAGAATTCAATAATTATTTAAATGGAACCATTTTTTTTTTTCCAAAGGCTTGGGTATCGCAATTTAACGTTCCCTCTCAATGTTCATCATAATCGGGTGCGTTGATTGGATGTTATTTGCTGAGGGTTAATCCTCTGAGTAGAGCCGTGATGGAAGGTCCCAATTAGCAAGGGCTTGCCAATCGGGACAAGTTTTGCCGGGACTCGGTGATGGGGGGGGGGGGGGCTCTAGATATATCAGGACGGAAGGCGATAAGCCCCTCACATATCTCACCCGAGGCTCCTTAAGCTTTTTCCGATCCGCCATCCAGTCAAAACTGGCTCCTCCCTCGCTATATCTCGCTTTTTATCGTGTCTCCGGCAAATATTTAGTCAGCTCTAGCTCAGCTGTAGCCGCTTTTTCCCCGACAGGTTATTTATAAAGGTAAATATTGTACAGTTTATATACACTACCTCTGAAGCTCAACCTGGATCTTTTTCGACATCTTTATGATATGAGGTATACGAGTACTAATATTTTATCAAGTATATGTCAGACAACATTCATCTGTTTCTAAATTGGTATCGAGATTAAGATTATAGTCGACTATAAACAAGCGATAAACAACTGAGCTGGTGATTTTCGGAAATATTAGCAAGTAAAACTTGGGGAAAAAATTAACCTACAGGATCTCATCCTTTTTTTTTTAAATAAAATTATATTGTACTACTTCGGCTATGTTGCTTCACGACGTGACCATTATGGAGCCGTTTTTTATTGCAGTAATGTTAATTGAAAAAGACATTTTCGGGGTTTATTTATCAATTTCGAGCGAGCCCAGCGAGTCTTTAGTTGGACGCAATTGGAATAGACTATATAATTACGTTGTAGGGACAACAGGTAGAGGAATGAGAGGATAACAGAATTGTTGATAAATGGATAACAGAAAAATATTGTGTAGTGGAATGAATATTGTTTTAGACACCCAAATGACTAATGGAAAATTATTAAATATCTGCACTCAACCCTGATTGAATTTCTCTTATGGGTCAATGGTTTTGCATAGTAATCTGAGGAGTAAAGGACAATCGGTCAGGTGATGATTAAGGACTTTTTTGTTGTACTGGTAATGATCCACGGGGGAAATGACTCAGAATTTTAAATGGATATCCGTTTCTTTGAGACTAGTTATCAAAAGTGTGTTTACTTATTAAAATTTCAAGCAGGTTTTATTCCAAATCCCATCAATGAGTAGTCTGAACCTATAGGTATAGGTTTAATCAATACATGCAACAAATAACCCATTTGGGAATAAATGATTTATTATAGGTCAAAACTCCTTTTGTCTAGTGAACCCATTGTTTTGTATCTCTGAAATTCAGCAAACCTTCCGCCACTTTGTGCTACATTAACTTATATATGTTTTGTATGTTTTAGTTTTTTTCTTAAGGATATTATATTTTTCGAGCAAGGTCAGGTTGTATATTAAAAGAAAGAGCAAAGAAAACTAAAAAAGTTTTCTTAGCTTTAAAAATAACGGGCATGAGTTATGACCTAATACGTATACAGGTTGAAGGTCATTTTGGAGACGATTTCACGCGGGTATATAATTGATCCCGAAAAATAAGACCAATTTGCATTGGATATTGCTGGTCTCTATGTCAGTTTATAAATAAATATCTAAATAAAATTTTTATTGAGTAATATCGCTTAGAAAAGATAAAAACAAAAACATATTTTTGTCTGCCAAAATCATTAAAATGCCTCTATGTACATTGGTTGACTTCAAGTCCTATCTTTACATCTGCTGGTTTATTTCTGAAAAACATGGCCAAAAAGTAAAATGATTCTCTCACAACGATGATAATTGAATAATGATGTAGTGATCATAATGATGACTCAAATGATAATTCTCACAATGATAAATCAATATCATCTTCCTTTCCCAGTATTTGTGCATAGCACTTGAATTTTCAATTTTCGCCTTTGAACTCCCGTAAAGTGAACCTGTGCTATCTTCCTTTCCTTTGTTACAGTAATCAATCAAAAGAACTAACTTCTTATCATTAAAAGTGATCACATTGGCATCATTAAAGTTTATATGAACTACTAAATTGAAGAAGATAATCGATATTCCCTGATTGCATACGCTTTCGAACCCAAAAATCCTATTGTGCAAGGCCCAAAGAAAGAAAACAACTTATTGATGTTAGATAATGTAATTGAAAATAAAGAGAATGGAGAAATGAAAAGATACTTACAATGCGACACGAAATGGACCACATGTTGTACAAAGGAGATGGAATAAAAAGAGAAATTAGAAATGGCGAAAAAAGAACTGAGAGAGCCCGTTAAGATGGTCTGTGGCCCTTGAAATTAGGAGACCCCCAAGGGACATTTGGCACATTACTACGATATATATCTCCCGTCTCCTCCTACATTTCTTTCTTTTTTTATTATTATTTCTACACTTATCTTCTTGAGAGCTGATATATGGCTGCGTTTCTGAACTCGAGTATTTCTGTTACCGATCCCAATATCGCTTATATATGTAGTATCAAAATCAGAAAACTTTATCGTTCTTTATGGCTCACTAACTGATTCCAATTCATCGTAATATTCATGAAATGTAATATTGTTGTATCAACTTTCTAAAGGCTGAACATTTCTTTCTTTATTTTTTCAATCTTGTCTAAGAAATCTTCAAGACTTCGGTCACCTCTTTCAACTTTCGTCAGCACTTACGATGAGTTACAGTGTGGGTTGAAAATAACCAAATAAAAAATAACTTTATTTATTTACTAGCTAGGGTGCCCGGCTTCGCTCCGGTAGTTGTGTGGCAATTTTAATAACAGATCAATATTAAGATTCGAGATCGGCAGTGTCCGCCCAAATAGGGAACCCTATATACTTTATAGGGTGTTGAAAATGGTGGGTGAACAATTCATTTTGCTGCAACTTTGTCGAGTCATGCATCGTCTTTGATGGTTTCTGTGATTATGAATCCTATAAGCCCATTCCAAGCAGTCAGCAGGTAATAAGTTATTAGATTATTAGTTAAAAAACTATATTTGGAGTACAACTTAAGCGCCGACTACTGTGACAGTCCCATTAGATCCAGAAGTTTAGAAAATACCGAAGATTCATAGAAACTTTTTTTGTAAGACCTTTCTTCCAGTTCAACCTCCCTTAATATATCCACCCCCCCCCCACGCTATTTTGGCCGAACTCTGCACTTCTCCAATCTTACTACTGTTACTAAGTGAAAACCAAAATATCATGAGGGCACAATTTTTTCATCATATTTCTTTTCATCCTGAACTATGAGCGGTGATAAAATCTTATTGAAAAAATTGTATTATTGGAGTCAATTCATCATTTTGTCAACTGGAATGCTTATCATACATAGTAATAAAACCATTTTTCATAACTACATACAATAAGAACACTTCAAACTTGTTATTTTCGGTTTATAATCAGTCTATTCAGCTCTTCTTTTTTGTTTTATGTCTGTTTTTATTCGCTCACTCATATTGCATTAAATTTACTTAAGTATATGTTAGATATTGATTAAATGTAATGTGTTTATCAATTAATCTTCTTATGAGAAAATTAATTTTGTAAAGTATCCAGTCGGTTTTCCAATTGATTGCAGATATGTAAAATCATTAATTTATTTTAAAAGAAAAGGTGAAACTAATTATTTTTAAGTAACTTAAAAAGAACAGCTGACAAAATATATAACCTTTACAAATATAACGGAATGAATGAACAATAAACATTGAGTGAAACAGACCCTAGCGCTTCCTGGTGGTCTGCAGGTCGAACTAAATTTTTCATTCATAAACTCGTATGTCATTCTCAGGTCGGCTAATTACATGTTGCGAGAGGCTTAAAATTCCAGTACTTTTCTCTTCAATTTTACACCCTTAAGAGAAAAATGGAAACCTTCTTCTCCGTTAGGGGACATACAGTTACACGCTGACATAAATCTCTTAATCGTATGTGGAGTCGTTTCTGAGCCTTTTCGGCACGCACATTGTACACTTTGCTTTATAATATATATTGATTTCAATATGTTTTGCTGAATTTAAAACCACCTTCTGCTTTAAAAATGCTTGTTTATGTTAATGGATGTTTATGTTTATAATATCTAACGTCACTTTATGGTTCTAAAGTTCTAATTTTTTCTTAACCAAGTATAATTAGGAAACGGATCTTTGAAGAGTAGATGACATCGAACCAACTCGGAACTTTCATTTTACTCTCCCCCCCCCCCCCACAGCAATGGACGGCCAACGTTTTTTTACCCCCATTAAAAAATCGTAGCGCCTTCAGTTGGGCTACGACCTCGGGAACAGTAGTTGGGTATACCAACCTCCACCACAGTGCTACATTACCACACCTCTACCGACCCCTCATGAAAAATATTACATCTTTAAGTATTGAAATATTGACAACAAAAGAATTTTTTTTCGTATTTTAAAAGTAGAAGCAATAAAGTACCTTTTGTATCTGTTTATGTAGACTAAACCGCTCCAGAAGAACAATATAATGAAAGCTGGGAGGAGGAAACACGAAAATTATAATTATCCAATAAATTGAAAATAAGTTCTTACTTTGTGGTATATTTAAATGAGATGAATGATATAATTCTAAGAAATATAAGTTTAATACGTAATAGACTAAAAAATGGTGACTAAGACAGGTATGATTGCATAAATGTATGTTTTGTACATAAATATGTTGAGGAAACGTAAAATGAGAAAATATAGTTAAACGAATAAGTAACTAAAGTACGCAGTAATTGAATAAAACAATTATTTACTTTAGTAAGCCTTAGTAAAGCTTAAACTAAGGGTAAGAAGTCGGGCCTGTTTGCTAACTTCTACCTTTTTTGTTAAGTTTCGTAAATTGTTTAATATAATGTTAAATTTTTAAATTAAAAAAAAATTAATAAATAAATTTTAAAGTGTAAGGCTTACAAGATAACTATGTATAAATGCTAAAAATAGTATGTAATATTTGAACTAACTATTTTTAAATGTTATTATTTTATAAGTTGGAAATTGATAATCCATAAAAAGTAATATGGAATAAGTGATATCATAAGTAATATAGGCAAAAGAAAAAAAAATAATAAGGAAAGAAGGATCTTTATAAAAGATAAATCAAAATTAATAGTAAACAATTAATGTAGGTAACTGATTTAAATATAGGTATCTTTAATAATAACTGATTTTTATGAAATGTCTCAATTATGTTTTAAGAAAAAATGATCGATTCAACGGGTTTACTTTCATTTATTAGTAGGGTATAGGTAAGTTGGAAAAAATTTAAATTTATTTTAAAAATTGAATTGTAAACTAGAGTATATATAATTAATTATACAACCTTATATCTCAATGATGTTTCTTATACATGAACAAGCAGAATATATTGTATGATGATAAACAAACGTTCTGTCCAACTGTAGAGAGAGATAAAACAGTCTTATATTCCTGGAAAACAAACACAGGAAATTCAATTAGAAGACACCTGAATAATAAACTCCGTGATTAATTCAATTAATAAAATGAAAAATAACTGAGTATCATTTTTATTCAGAGAAACACTAAAACTGTCAGTTGAAGAAACCCTTCATGTTTGAAATGATTAATTTTTTTTTTTTTTTTTTTTTTATAAGGCGTCAACCACTAGGGTCATCATCGCCATTTATTCAATGTTCGGTTTATATCTTATTATATAATTCTGTCAATTTTAGAAAGTCGTACAGTTTGTCTGTTACGTTGTCTTGCAATATACTTTATAAGTCATTTGGTATATCTAAGAGTGGTCTGTATTCTTCGTAGGCCCTGCATTCAGTCAAAATATGCTTTACTGTCAGCGGACATCCACAAGCCTGACAGTTGGTAGGGTCTTCGCGTGCCATTAGGTGTCCATGTGTCAAGCGCGTATGACCTATGCGAAGACGCGTCAAGATTACTTCCTCTCTGCGCTTACTCCTGTTAGAGGACTTCCATGGGATCACCTCTCTTTTAATTTCAAGTAATTTATTTTCAGATAAATTTAACCACCTGTTTTCCCAACTTTGTTTCATTTTTTGCTTGATGAGGGATAAAAAATCCGCTGCTAGAACCCCTAGATAAGGAATGCCATCTGTTATTGCTTTTTTGGCGGCCTGATCCGCCAATTCATTTCCAACTATTCCGCAGTGACTTGGAACCCATACGAAGAATACAGTGCTATTGTTTGTCACGCCCGACTTTATTGAAATGAGGATATTTTGAATTATGGGATTTAAAGAGAAAACATTTTTCAAACAGATTAGAGCGGAAAGTGAGTCAGTGCAAATAACTATGGTTTTCTTTGTGGCCTGAATAACATTTAAACTTTTATGGATTGCGACGATCTCCGCAGTAAAGTTGCTACAAGTAGCAGATAAGGAAAAAAGATGCTGCCTGTCATTGCATATTATCGAGGCTCCTACTCCTATAGAACTCTTAGAGCCGTCGGTGTAAATGTAGTTAGCGTCCCCTAGTTTTTCTTTAAGTTTATGAAATTCGTTTTTGTAAATTAGTGGTGCTGTGTTGTTTTTAAGTAGCCTTGTGAGAGAAAGGATGATTTTTGGGGTAGGTAGTCCCCAGGGATGGATAGGAGATGTTACATTCTCATGGAATGTGGGTATATCAAGGTTGAGGTCAAATAAGGATGCTGCAACACGGACTGCAAAGGATGTTCTCTTCTTTAAGGAAATTTGTTGTTGGGATAGGAGCTGTTTATTGGGGAATAGATAATTCAAAGGATGATTGTAGGTGGAGAGGATTTTAACCAAGTATTTGAGATCGAGTTCTTGTCGTCTTAGGTCAAGGGGAGGTACGCCAGCTTCAACACAAAGACTACTAGAAGGGCTAGAACGAAAAGCACCTGTAGCTAACCTAAGACCCGTATTCTGTACAGATTCCAGCATTCTTAGGACTTGAGTAGAAGCTGAGTTGTATGAACAGCAGCCGTAATCTAATTTAGATCGTATAAGAGTTTTGTATAACGTTAACATACTGGCCCGATCTGCACCCCAACTTGTATTAGATACTATTTTTAACAGGTTTAAGGAGCGGAGACAATCTGCTTTTAATAGTTTTATATGAGGGGACCAACTGAGAGTTCTATCAAAAGTTACTCCTAGGTATTTGATTGTGTTTGAGAAAGAGATTGGTTGACCGGCAATGGAAAGTGATGGCAAAATATTAGGTTGTCTTTTACTGAACAGGACTGCAACTGTCTTAGCTGTTGAAATTTTGAAGCCGTTGGTACTAATCCAATGATTGACCTTATTCAAAGTGCTTTGAATATCATTCTGTAGTTGTGTTAATTGTTTCCCTTCCGAATAAATTACTAAATCGTCAGCATATAACATAGCTTTTACCGGCGGCTTAACTTCATTCATGACTTGATTAAAACCAACACAGAAAAGTGTCGCACTTAAAACGCAGCCTTGTGGTACACCGTTCTCTAATTCGAATTCTTCAGAAAAAATATTTCCAATTCTAACCCTGAACCGTCTATTTGTTAAAAAATTTTTAATGAATAAGATCATGTGACCATTAATTCCCATGTTAATCAGATTGTCAATTATTAGCCTTCTCCATGTCCTATCAAAAGCATTTTCTATGTCAAGAAAAACCGCTAATAATTTACTTTTGTTTTCAAAGGCTTCTAAAACATCCGATTCTAAGCGCACCAGATTATCAGTGGTGCCTTCCTATATATATCCTACCTATATCCTATATCCTATATCCTACCTATATCCTCCTATATATCCTACCCTTCCTAAACCCACTTTGCCATGCTGGTAGTAAATTTTTGGATTCAAGATACCATGACAGACGGTTGCTTATCAATTTTTCCATCAGTTTACAAATGGAGGAGGTGAGTGAGACCGGTCTATAGCTTTTGACGTTACTGGGATCTTTGTCTTTTTTCAGTATAGGAATAGTAATGGCTGTTCTCCAAGTGTTTGGAAAGCTTCCGGACAAAAACAATTTATTTAATATCCCTAAAATTATAGATTTATTAGCCGAACATAAATTTTTGACCATCCCAATGCATATTTGATCAGGGCCAGGTGAAGAATCTTTTCTAGAATTCAGAGCAGTAAGAAACTCTGTCATGGAAAAGGGGAGATTCAGAGGATCTAATGGATTATTAGAAATAACTGGCGGTACTGATTCTACTAGATTTTTTATATTGAGGAAGTGAGGTGAAAAGTTTGCTGTTGATGAAGTGATATAAAAATGTTTAGCCACGGCGTTTGCTAATGCTATAGGATCTGTATCATAATGGTCTTGGTTTTTTAAATATTTTATTTGGGGAGAAAGGCCATAGCCCTTAATCTTTCTAACAGTTTCCCAGAAAATGACAGGCGGTGTGTTAGAGCTAACGTTAGTTAAAAAGTTTTTCCAAGATAGTTGTTTGCTCTTTTTGACTATATACCTGGCATGTTTTCTCGCGGATTTGTATATTTCTAGCTGATCGGAAGATGGTCGTTGCAGAAATTTTCTCAAAGCTTTCTTTCTTGCTTTTATAGCTTTTTCACATTCCTCTGTCCACCATGGAACAGGTACACGACTGTTATTTTTTCGGTTGGAAAAGGAGGTGTATGGAATCGTTTCTTGAGCTGCGCTTAGTAACCTACTATTTAAATCCGCGATAAGGTGATCAGCATCACTTTCGGACATATCAATATCATTAAGATTTACTATCTCTTGGTACCGCGACCAATCCGCTTTTTTAATGTTCCATTTGTTATGTCCCCGGATAGTTGAGCATTTTTCGGATGTTTTAAAAATTATTGGGAAGTGGTCGCTGCCATGCGTATCATCTAAAACGAACCAGTGAGTTGTTGGCAGCAACTGGGGGCTGGTAATGGTGAGGTCTATTGTTGAAAGTTTTCCGGATCTGGTGCACATATGGGTTTGAGAGGCATGGTTATTTATAACGCTTAAGTTACATGTATCAAGAAATGTTTCTACTAATTTACCTCGTTCATCCAGGTGGTCACTACCCCATAGAAGATTATGAGCGTTAAAATCCCCGGCTAGGATTACAGGGGATGGTAATGAATCAACCAATTCTTTTAACTCACGTACTGCAAAATTACTACCGGGTGGGAGATAGACAGAACATAATGAAAAGGGATAGGGTTCTGATAGTATTCTTATTGATATTGCTTGCAAATTAGAAGTGCAATCAATATCAACAAAAGGGATATCATTTCTAATTAAAATGCAAACCCCTCCGCAAGCTATTCGCCCAGCTGTATAGTCCTTTCTCCTAATAGCATAACCCCGAAATTCGATATTTATATCATCTTTTAGGTTAGTTTCCTGTAGGCAAGCAATAGGACAATCGTAAAAATTGAGCAAATATGTAAGTTCATCTCTTCGATGGTTAAAGCCGTTTAAGTTCCACTGGAGAATGTTCATTTGAATGAGAATACATTAGCCATACCTTTGTCAGTAATATATGCACGTAAGAAGGGATGAAGAGAAATCAAATGACAAACTTTGGTTGAAAATGCATAAAGAAAAGTTGTTGACATAACATAATTAGTAGTGAGAAGAATTAAAAATAAAAGATGGATAGCTAAGGATAAACATTTATCAGTGGTGTAATAAAGGTCTATCATATATAGCAATTTTATAAAAGAAAGTATCAAATGAAAACCGAAAGATATAACACTGCTAGTAAAGAAAAGGCAAAAGATAAAAATAAATAATATTCTGAAGACAGTCAATAGTGCTTTTGATGACATAACTAATAATGTAACGATGAGAAGAACCAGAATGTTTAATAATAGCATAGAAATTTTAGATTAAATTTATTAAAAAAGTGTAGTGTTGGAATAAATTAAGTTCTAAGAGTTAGAATGTTTACAGTTAAGAATTCTTTTTTCCCACTTTAGGTTTTGGTTTTGATCCAGTTTTAGAGGGTTTTTTTGGGGGAGTTATAGTACTTTGGTCACTTATAGATGAATTTGCTGATGCTGGCCTATTTATTTTTAGATTTGTATCCGGATTTGTATTTTTTGACAAAGAGTGTTGTTCAACATTGTTTTCATAAGAGACAGTTTGTTCATCAACGCTAACGACTGATTTATTTACAGACAAATTCTCCTTCTCAGGCAAATTAACCACTATCTTTTCAGATCCTAATATGCTCGTGTTCGGTTTATTGTTCATTAAGTTAGATTCTAGGAAGGCTATTTTTTTGTATAGCATATCAACAGTGCTAGTAAGTTTACCTATCTGATCTAGTAGGGGCTCAGTGATTGGAGGAGTGGGGGGAGCGGTCGGCGGAGCTCGGACTACTTCGGCAGCTGTCGGCGATCGCTCGTTGTTAATCGGTTCCTGTCTACTAATAATTAGTTCTGCTTGTCTATAAGAAATTTTTTCTTGCGCTCTGAGTTTTTCTATTTTTTTCTCTCTTTCATACACCGGACACTTAGTATAAAACGCTGGATGATCCCCTAGGCAATTAATGCATTTAGGGGAATTTTGGCAATGATCCGAGTTGTGTGTGTTTTCACCGCACCTTCCACAGTTAATAATGTTACAATTTCTCTTGGTATGCCTGTATTTGTAACAGTTAAAGCAAAGAAGTGGTTTAGGCTCATAGGGTCTTATTCTAATAGACATAAAGTCTAATAAAACTCTTTCTGGGAGTTCACTTTTTTCGAAAGTTAGAATTAATAATGGTGTTGCTCTGTTTTCATTATTTATTTTTTTAAAAATCCTTTTTACACTCACGACACCATACTGCTCGAGTTCGGAAACTATTTCATTCTCAGAGCAGTTAAATAGTTCAGGTACATATGCTACACCGCGGGAGAAGTTAAGCGATTTATGCAATTGAAATGTAACTGGAATTCCTTGAAATGATTTTACGTTACTTAAATTTAAGAAGTCCTTTTCATTATTCACTGAAAGTAAGGTGGATCCGTTTTTCAAAAATTTTAGGTTTATTTGTGGACAATAACTTTTAATAAATCGGCAGACACTAAAAGGGCTGAAGTCTTTAAACGTTTTATTTAAGGAATTTGTACCTAGACTCATTATGAGATACTTATTTGACCATTTTCCCTTAGTTTTGAAAAAAGACTCCTGTAGGTCAGGAGGTTTAGGGTCCAATTCGCACATGTTTTACCTAACCTAATCTTACTTTCTAAGCTTAAAACCTAAATATTTCCCTATAATCTACTTGACTAATATTAAATTAATTCTATTTTTACTAAACAACTAATTAACTATAAGAAAAAACTTAGGACTAGGACTTATCGCTTTGAATATAAGGAGCACAAAGGAGCAACTATTCACTTAGGCTTCTAAACACCATAAGAAAATAATATTTCATATGGTATTCAAAACTATATTAAAAAAAAAAAATAATAAAATAAAAATAAGTAAATAATCATCACAATATAAAGAAAAACAAAATAAAATTATAAACAAAAATAGACTAAGGGGTACTCCCTGCTAGCAGAGAAGAGTAAGCCGGGCGGCAACAGAAAGACACTGTTAATGCTCTTTTCTAAGAAGCCGACACTTCAAACAACGCAAACCGCGATCTGAACACTACCGCTGCTGAAGCAAGACTGAATGATTAAATTAAACCATCCTTAATAGAAAAAAAAAAAATCTCGCCCATAACACACACTACTTTCACGGTCCTACAGATTCCTGTACATTGCCTTTACCCCAGTCAAATGGTAGTTTTGATAAAACAAATTAGGGTAGAAGGTTTCTCGACGGTTTCTTATGTTTTTCGGTGTGCTAAATCCGAATCTGAAGTTTGCCAACAGAAAAAATGATGGCTTCACAGTGAAAAACGCCAAAAACCCTAAAAATTTAGGACTTTTTTTTTCACAAAATCGCTTATAAGTTGAAAAATATGCATCCTAGTGAATTTCTCGTTACTTACAAAATTAAAGTAGACAAAATTTCCTTCAAAATGCAATTGTCATTTTTAATTTTTGAGTGCTGGGCACCGCCACTAGAGCGCGCTGAAAAAGAGCGATAGGAAAAGGAATATTACATATTATTGTACCTAATACTATCAGTTAACTAATTGGAAAACTGTTGTTGAGCCACTGCTGGATCTGGTGGTAAACTCGCAGTAAGTTCTCACGGGCTGCAGCTCTGCCAGTCTACTCCTGAGGTGCTCTATGAATTTACTTGTTCTTGTCGTTTGAAAGAACGTTTCCCTGCGAAATTGCTTTTCAGGAGCTGGGGCCTTAGCTGGCAACGTCGGAGGGAAACGTTCTTTCAAACGACAAGAACAAGAGTAAATTCATAGAGCTCCTCAGGAGTAGACTAATAGAGCTGCAGCCCGTGAGCACTTTCTGCAAATTTACCACCAGATCAAGCAGTGGCTCGACAATCAGCTCAACCCAAACCAGTGGGGGTAGAAGTCCCCCACGAGTACAGGACCCAGCTCCTGAAAAGCGTCTCCGCAAGGTCTCTTGCGGACGAGACTCGATAGTCTCGCAAATGCGACTATCGAGGAATCTGCGGTTGTCGACGTGTGGGTCCATTGCTCTAGGCTTTGTACCATCTGCGAGGGAAACTGTCTGAACGTTGACAACTCATGCGACATCAACAATGAAGGTGACCCTGATGACCCTCCTCCGGTTGAGTCACCACCTACAGTCCTGAGACATCGGGGCAGGGATAGCCGAGCTTGGATGAGCGCGACCCGCTTTAACATGCTCGAGCCGAATGGTGGCGGTTCGAATCCGCCCTGGGATGGTTCAATTTTATTTCGTGGAAGCCCCACGGATTAAATCTCGACCTACGCACCATGGTTAGAATAGGTTGGTTACACCTCTAGAGTAACCCCCCGTAAGCCACACATGGCCAGGTAGGGGTACCGTTTACCCGTTTACATGGTTGTAATACAGCCTAATTCAATGGGTTTTGAACAGTTTTATAATTAGTTACCTGATAGTATTAGGTACAATAATATGTATAATTCCTTTTCCAGTGGTTACTTTCCGATAGCGGTCAACCGGGGCCTTCTGCTCGGCTACCGGAGGCTTGTCCATCTAGGCCAAAAATGAGGAAGCTCAATAAAAGAATTGAAATTATTTTAATGTATAAATAGTTAATTTCTATTACATTCCTTTTCATTACATAATTTCATTTTATTTTTGAAATAAATAATAAAACGGCCTGATCAGTCCTTAATGAATTCCTACCACTCCGTGGGCAATGTTTTTCAAAGGCTCCGTAATCTTGTAAACACCATAGAACACGAATAAAACACGTATTCATGGAGGAAATACAATAAGAAAGCGTCTTGGGCTTGTTATGGCTGAGTTTATCTCGTTTTTGCCTAAGTGCCTAGTGGCGGTGCCCAGCACTCAAAAATTAAAAATGAAAATTTCATTTTGAAGGAAATTTTGTCTACTTTAATTCTGTAAATAATAAGAAATTCACTAGGTTGCACATTTTTCAACTTATAAGCAAATTTGTGAAAAAAGTCCGAAATTTTTAGGGTTTTTTGTGATTTTTACTGTGAAGCCGTCATTTTTTTTTTTATTGGCAAACTTCAGATTCGGATTTAGCACACCAAAAAACATAAGAAACCGTCGAGAAACCTTCTACCCTAATTTTTTTTTGAAACAGGCACTTCAGAGCACCAATTGACAGGGCTACTTGTCGAAGTAAGGAAGGTAGTCAGTCAGTCTATTTAGGATACTTCAGGAAATCTAATCTGCATCTACTGGAGTTATATATCATTTTTGGGGGGGGGGGATGATCTTTTACTCGTGGATATTGACCTTTATATTTTATGGTTATGAGTGTAATTGTAAAGAATTCAAAATTAGCGCTTCAAATGCAAACTGGTAAAAAATAAATAAATCGAAAGTGGTAAAATATAAAAATGACGAATAAAAAAAAAGTCTAACTATAACTGTATCAGTCGTTCGAAAAACCCGACATTTCCAAGAAAGTCTATTCCTTTTTTAGTTATTTTGTACTAGAAGTAGGCCCATACATATATTTCTATAGACTTTTATTTATAATTTTAAGGATAATTTTTACTTCTCATAAATCAAATCATTTTACCATACAACAATATCACCGATTGGTAGATTACATTTCAAATGCTTTAGAATAAAAAAAATTACTGTCCTGGAGTTTTGTCTTGATATCGGTTAGGCTTTTGATTAGGTTTGGCATGAAGGATTGCTTTCCAAGTTAAAAATTTTGCTTCCTCCGAATAACTATTTAATACTACTCTCGTACCCGACAGGTAGAAACTTTACTCTTAAAGTAGGGAACGAACTGTCTAGTATAAAAACTGTAAGAGCTGGATTTCCACAGGGTAGTGTACTTGGACCACTACTCTTCAATATATTCACGGCAGACATCCGAACACGAACACACTCTACTAGCTATATTCGCTGACGATACTGCACTACTTACATCATATAGAAACCTCGATATAGCAACATATATCCTGCAACACCACTTTATTATTATGATATATTTAGTTTGGCTTCCAGTTGGAAGATAAAAATGAATCGAATGAAAAGTGAATTTATTACCTTCACCCTCAATCATGGTTCCAGCCCACATTATATTTAAATGAAAATCCAATCCCTGGATGACAAGAAGTAAGATATTTGAAACTTCACCTGGACAAGAGTCTGACATGGAGAACCCATATCTGACTGAAAAGGAACCAACTTAACAAACGACTTGGAATATTACCTAGGTTACTCGACAGACGTTCGAATTTATCAATAAATAGCAAAGTTACTATTTACCAAGTACTAATAGGGCCATTATGGACATACGGGATAGAACTACGGTACTCAGTAAAACCCCTAAAAGTCATTCCAGTCCAAGGGATTGAGGAAAATAGCAGACGCACCATACTATGAGACAAATGACTTACTGCACAAGGACCTGAATATCCCAACAGTTATCGATACGGCCACCAAATACTAACTTTTAACGCGAACTCTTTAGCACAGACACTTGCATCTAACATAAACTCTTGTATTCCACCCCGGCGAATTTTGACGCGGTAGGGGAGAGATATGCTAACTTAGTTAAATTAGCAATTTATCCAGTAGGAATTTCACCCATTTGCTTATTGCTAATTAGCAAACTGCAAATCACACAAACTGTCATTTTTGCATTAATAATGATAAATAAATAAAAGTTGTATTCTCATCCAGTAATTTTACAATAAACAATAAAATGTACTCCCATCAACGTAAAGAATGGAGTGTTTAAATGTAAATCATCGATGTAAATTACGCGGTACATTCTTGCTATGCGGAACATACCTGTTGAAGTCTACCAGTATAAACAGTAGTAGATGTAACCATATAAAATTATATCTGATTCATAGTTACTGTACCGAAAACAAATTGGATAAAATTGAAATATTTCTTAGAAGAGTTCATTACAAAGTAACAATGATACTCATCACCAACTCAAATGGTGCTTATAAAGAAGTGCTTTGGGGTTGCGATGCCCCTGGGCGAAGCTACCTGAATCTGAGTGCACCTGTGGCAGGTGAGCTGCGGGCAGGTGCAGCCAGCTAATGCCGCTAGTCTCCGGCTTTTTGTTCACTGGGCCCAGCTTTTGTGGCCTCGCTGGGAATAACTAATCGCTCGGAAAGGTGCTCTTCAGTGTTTCATGAATCCCAATTAAACCATTCCACAATTTAAACTAGATTTGGTTTAAAACAATTTTTTGGTGCGATGCGCGAAACACACAACTTTCACTTACCAACTTACTTAGATTAGAAATTGACGTATTTTTCCACATTCATTTCCTTATTAAATGAGAAAAAAGTACACAAAATGTTTTTATTAATATAAAAAAGTCTTTACTTGTGATAATTTGGCAATGCAAGCATAAGATAATTTTTCTTCATATAAACAAAAACAAAGGTACTTTGTAGGAAAACAAAAAACGCCCCTTCCCCATTTAAGCCCCTTCAGAACATTTTAATAATGATAAAGCTTACCTGATATTAAAAGCTTAACTTGCTTCTCATTAAACATGACGAGTTTAATCAAAATCGTTAAAGCTATTTTTGAGAAAATCGAAAAAAACGTAAAAATGGGGGAAAAATTATGAAATAAAGTGCCGCCTCCGTTTGATTAATTTTGATGAAATTGTTGCTGTCACATCGCGGGCAAATAGATACAGTAAATACGCAGGTTTTCAGGTTCGTACGGTTTATAGTTTTTGAGCTAGTCTGTTCACACACACATACACATACACACACACACACACACACACACACACACACACACACACACACACACAAGATCGGTAATTTTCAATGGAAATCGTTTAGTCCTTTTAATTTTTTATTTATTCTTTTTTTTTTTTTTTTTTTTTTTTTTTTGCTGCTGCTTAGCAACGACACGGATTATGTTTAACAACAAAAAAAATGTTGATGAATAAAAAACTGCATTAATAAACTACTGCAAGTTGGTATGGATTTACGGAGATAGGTACCTCAACAAGGGAGTAAGTAATAAAATTAATTATATTTTATATAAACAACTGTATACATAATGCACTGTTTTATAATTTATAAAGCATTAAATAAATAAATGCATATTGAATTTTATACTCTATCATTTTCAAAAGTATAGTTGATTTTTTTACACCTTAAAAATTGCTGCCCCGATTTACCCACTTGCCTCACCCATATGGGAGATGTGCATAAGCCACCTCTAAAAATACGTTACAGAGATTGATAATTTATTGGTGTACGTTCAAAAGTAAATAATCCAAATCAATTATTTTACTCCTTAAATTACAGAAAACATGTTTACAGAGACGATGGACTTTGATAATACTTAACCCCTTCAACTTTACACTAACCTAAATCAGCAAGTGTGACAATGAAGCATACCAATGAAATAAAATAGTGCAATACAATGCTATAATAGATGGAAGGTATGAAATTAGCGATAAATACCACAGAATGCATTTGATGTAATTCAATACAACAAAAACTATCTAATTTCAACTCCTCATAACAATAATCAATTAAACATGTTAAAGATTTAAAAATGTATTCTGAATCTATATATCTAAACTGAAAAAAAAATCCTTCTACCCACACCAATAATATTTTGTAATATAATAACTAAATTTAGAATAAAATAATGATATTTTGTATTTTAGCCCTTGAATATATCAAATGATTAATATAAACTTCACAGAATCTTATACTAAATGAATCTTATACTACGGTATCTTATACTAAATGAATAATAAATAGAGCCATGTACGAACATAAAAAAGTAGGGATTGCAATCGTTCGGAGTGACGTAGAAACCTAATTGTATTACATGTTTTCTTAATTGCCAATTGCACACAAAAAATATTTTAGCAAAAAAGAAAAATTTAGTTTTAGTAAGAAATTATGGGCCAATATGTCTCCAATTTAAGAGAAGTTGAGGCCATTTATAGAGAAAACGTGGAAATAGTAGCAATCCGCCATGACGCCAAAACAAGGACCCCATATTTGCCATAAGAATAATTATAGAGAAAGCCTTGGGTCGAAATAAAATTATATATCTAGCTTTTCTTGACATAAAAGTCGCCTTTGACACAGTGCCAAAAGAAGAAATTTGAGAGAATTGATCTGAGAGCAAACAAATCACTGATTGATCTGCTACTCGCAAAAGGAACGCGACGTGAAACGAATAACAGGTGATTATTTCTGATACATTGAAGACAAGTTCTAGAATTGCCTGTAACCGTTTTAATCATGCATTGGTACGTGTCATATGTTTTGGATCTAAGGTCTTTCTGGTTTGTTCTATTTCGGACTAAATATAAGAAGCAATGGACTAGGACCAACCGATGTATCCGATTACTTTTGAGTCACTGTATAATAATATTAAATAATTTAAATAATATTATTTAAACCCACATTGGAGTTTAACTTGTGATGGTACCATCACAAGTTAAATGATGATACTCATAATAATAAATGATGATACTATCATGATAATAAAAATCATAACACCATTTAACCATATGATGGTACCAGGGAGGTTTAGTCTCTAAGCTCATTCTCCACAAGGTCTGGCTAATTTTGTAATACTTCGCGCTATCATCTCCCTCTGTATTTTAAATTCCGTTTCCCCAGCAGCTGGGTGTAGTACTTTGGAAGTAATGCTAATTTCGCAATGTATTTTAGGGATAGACAATGTAAGTACGTCTATTTGTACGCTGTATGTAAAATGTACGCTCTATGCTAGTACATATACTAGCAGTACATATACTATCACACTGGACCTGATACACAGAGAACTGTGTATCACGTCCAGCATCCTGAGAGCAGTCCTGAGCATATACAATCATGCTTCCTATTGTAGCCTTCAAAAGGCTTGTGTATTAATTAACGGCATGTGATAAATAGTCTTTCTTCGATAAATTATATGAGAGGTTTATATAACGAAAATTGCTTTTACTTTCAATCTATTAGGAAGAAAAATGTAACAATGTGACTATTCTTGCTAAAATTTTTATAAAATGAGCAGTATCTCAATTTTATTTTCCGGTAACTTGCGTCAGTTTTACCATAACACTCCAAAAGCGAGGATCGCGTTTGTCTTATCATTAAATCAAAACGGGAATGACAATGCTAATAAAGATATTGGCGAGGAGGGTGACAGGGAGGGGGGAGCGGATACTATCAGCTGACTTATGCCCCACCACCAACCCCGCATCACTCAACGTCACTCCTATCTACACGACACGACCGCTCACAAAAAATGCACGACACGAATCCCCATTAGCCTAATCACAATTAGCCCAGCCTCTCTGCCTACCTGCTTTTTCAACCCAAGCCATAAATTGATTACGTACAATTTTTTGTTCGTTGTTTTATTCCATTACCATGGGATTATGTTGATTTCACCGTACTCGTTTTCCCTATGTTTACGTCATGTACAATCCCGTGATCTAAGCCTCACCTAATTATATAATAATACCTGTTTTTTTATGATTGTTAGTCAGGTCAGTTTCTTTTCTAACGTGTGAATTTCCTTTAAGATTTTAGGAATGTAGATTTAACAAGTAAAGCCGGTTATACACCATGCAAAGAGAATACTTCCGAAAATTCGATAGAGGCTAGATTTTGGCTCAAGCATTCGATTGAATTTGGGTAGAGTAAAATAAAACAAACTATTAAAATATTGAGACATGATTATAAATGAGTGTCGATCAGTAAATGGTCTAAACATTACTGCGGCCAAGTAATGATAAATTATATAAACAAAGCTATTGTTAAATCTATGACCGACATTTGTTGGTAATTATTATTTGTTAACTTAATACTATATGAAGGGTTAGGGGGAAAAAACACGGTAGTCCACTTTTTGTTGATTTGAAACAAGTTGTGCCATCTGATAGTATAGGAAGTGTACTTTCTTTTCATACTTGTTACAGTCGAGGAAAAAAACGATAGTCCATATAAAATCGATACAAGGGGGAAAAACAGCTAAAGTCCTGAGTGTCGGGGAAAGATTAACAGTAGTCCGTTTCTGTGGTGTTTGTCTGTGGTTGAAGTGTATATGAGCAGTGACTTTAGTTCAAGTGAAGATGAATAAGGGTCTACAAAATTAACAAGAAAAAACACCGATGAATGTCTGATGTCATTAAAAAACTCATAGTTTTAACTCACGAGTCGGGTGAAAACTGTTTTTGTAAACGATTTAAGAGTTTTGAAAACGTTCCTTTATCTTACAGAAACAAAATATTAGCTGATTTTAATAATATGTCGTCAGGGGGGTAGGGGTCGTAGGGGTCTCATAACTGTTATACCTACCAATCCATGTCGTCGTCCCAGAACAAATTCTGAAGTATCCATACCAAATAAATTTTATTTAAAATTAAGTTTATAAAGTTACAGTGAAAGATGAGAACAATAAATATCAATAGAGTGATATTCAAGTTTGTTTGAAGGCTTTTTGTCAATTCATGGCATTAATGAAACTAATCAAATAAAAGTTTAATTAATACTGGGATGGGAGGGGATAACTATCGACCTCACGAAAATAGACAGAATAGAGATACAAATTTATTTCTAGTGGGAAATATAAATAAATTTTTTATTTAAAGTATTATTGTTTGGAATTTAAACTACTATTTGGTCTTAAGTAAACAATTATTTGTGTTAGAGGAATATGTTTTGGAAACTAATTTTAACTTTTGGAAAATGGACCAAGGGGACCATAAACTTTAAATTTCATTTTTCACAGAATGGACTAGATTGGACTACCGTGGTTTTTCCCTATGACCCTTCATATGGATTGAATATTTTTCAGTTTTAAAATTAATCAATTCAAATAGTTTGTCAAATAATGAGCAATTTAATACAATAAGAGCACTGCAGATTTTTTTCTACTTCTTAAGCACTGAAACATTTTCTTCTTAACCCTCTTACTGATAATATTTACGCTACATTGAAACTTTACCATTAATTTTTTTTGGAAATTTGAGATTTTAATTTTAGAAAATCACACGAATGAAATTAACCTCTGGCTTGAGTTGATATTACTTGGGACTATTTACTTACTTACTTACTTCCTTAACTGGCATTACTGTTCGACAGAAGGATGACTTGGGCCCACATGTAAAAATTAAAAGACAGACTCTTAACAAACGACTAAAAATACTGTTCTCCATTTTTTTGTAATCGTCAAAATTGAAAATAGAACATAAACTGAATAAATAAACTTACTTACTTGAACCCATTTGGACATCTGCCTCACAGATTTTCGGCTCATCAAAGAGGACGCACTTAAAACAATTACAAACTTTTCAATAAAAAATTTGAGACAAATAACGAACGCTCCCTGGTACGTAAATAATAAAACAACATACAGACTTACAACAACCAACTATCGAACAGCACTACGAACTCTTTATTCACGCTTTTATGTTAATTTACACGGACATAATAACAGACTAATCATCAACTTGGCCACGGCTGATGTCTGTTGCTAGTAGGCTAAAAAGAAGCTGGATGAGAGAACTGCTAACCTAAGGTAAGGTATCAAGCCCGGAAAGTGATGCTGCTGGGCACTTTACTTTCATCATTCTTTGAAAACAACACATACGCTGATCGTCGCCGTTGCTGAGAGTTGTGAATTTAAGTTTAAAAAAAAAACTAAAATAAATAAAATCTTTCCTGGTACATAAGCATATGAGAATTTTTTCAAGAAATATGAGCTTTATGAGGTAAAACTGGCTCGTTTTTAATGCTTATATCAATTTTCATGTTTACAAAAAATATGAGTATAAAAATAATATTGCAGAAATCATAAGGCTTCCTTCACAAAATGTTGTTATAAAATTGATTAAAAAATATTTAAAAGTTCTAAAAACCATGGAAGGAAAAAAAAATATTCCTCTATGTCTTGGAAGAATACCCGAAATTTGTTTATCTTCCCTTAATGGGAAACTTTTATCTTAAAAACTTTTCCTGCTTAAGATACGAACTGGATAAAGTAAAGGGGTTGGACTGAATCGGAGTTTTCTTGTTTACTTTTATCATTCTTACTTTCAGTAGCCCAATCATAAAGGAGAGCGATCGGACCCTCCAAAGTTTCGAAAGAGTACTTTTCAGTTCTGCACCGTAAGGTATTGATAAGAAATTCCTATTTTCAAACTTTCCAAAATTCTAACGAACATACGCTACCTAATACACTGCTCAGTCTTTTCAAGATTATCTATAAAAAATAAAAAAAAAGAGGATTTTTTAAGTTAATTAAACCTCTGATCTATCTTTTTACATAGTTGCAGACCCATTAGGATAAAAACTTGTTAGAATTAG
The DNA here is from genome assembly GCA_911387785.2 of Aelia acuminata. Taxonomy (NCBI): domain Eukaryota; kingdom Metazoa; phylum Arthropoda; class Insecta; order Hemiptera; family Pentatomidae; genus Aelia; species Aelia acuminata. Next base: position 127,163,566 of record OU426978.1, on the reverse strand, counting down.
AAACAATGTTGAAAGATTAAACAGTCAGAGGATCTGAAAGCGTGAGACAGAGGACCCCAATACTCATATTTTCGTTGTAAACCGGAAGTTGAAATTTGTCACGATCGCAATACTTTCTCTTACTGCACATTTCATGTGTAGGTGAGTGAAAGTAAAAATAAGTATACAGAGATTATAGTCGTATAATTATAACAGGACGAATAACTGTGAAGAAAGCGCACAAAATTTCGGTATGGATTTAGTACTTGATATGAAAAATAAATGAAATTATTGAAATACCTGAATATCTCAGAAAAAATTTACACCTAATCATATAAGAATATAGGCAAAATCAAAAGAGGAGAAAAAGAAAGTGCAATGATCTTCAAAAAGTCTATCTTATTCAACTTATATTATTCCCGATTATTCAGCCGCTTAGAAAAAAATATAGGTAAGTGAAAGTAAAAAGATTTTTATTTCAAATTAAAAAATGATAATTGATGGGTTTTGGAATTAAAAATACTCTAAATAGTCAAAAAAAGTTGGATAAAATTAAATTGTTGATGACCATGGACCTAAAAATGATTTACATGATAATAAAAAAATAGAGTATCTCTCAAATAATAGCATGATTGAAGTAGGAAGAAATGTAAACTTATATATTATGACTGTTATACATTAAAACGGATTCATTTCATGCGTCACGGTTGTAGTTGTCACTACAATATTCAATTGGATGCTCTTCATTTATTACACACCCAAAAAAAATAATATTGACCACAAAACACATTGAATGTTCGTATATCAAAAGAAAGCAGTTGAATAGGGAGTTCGTAAGGAAGGCAAATGTAAGAGATAGGAGTGTGAATCAGTTTTAATGGTATATTTGCGATTTGCTTGTGACAGCTTAGATAGGAAGCGGATCTACAGTAGAGGAAACTCGTTAAGGAAAGAATTAGGGAGGGCAGTGAGATGAGAGGGAAATATGGGAGGAGGCCGATAAGGAGAACGGCCTGGAATGAACGGAAGCCAGTACCGCTTTGATTTATCGAATATGGTAGGCTCAATCTTGCGAAGGTTCCTTGCTTATACGTTGTCTTTTACTCTATATTGATACTTCAAGTCGAACAGGAGCTCTAGAAATGTACCTCTATTTCATATTAAAATATATCTTGTTACAAGAAATAGAAGATTGTCAAATTGCATTTAAATTGTGCATATCATAGTCACTCAATAGTACAAAAAGACTTTTCATACCTACCTACTTAACTCTAGATATGCATCAACTCCCGACTAACATATACGTGAACGCTTTATTTCATCATTCATGATAATCTAAAGGCCATATTTTATGGACTGATCAACTCAATCATGACTAAATATATCAGAACTTTCAATATAAGCGTAAGAATCTATTCATCGTCACATTATTATGAAATGTCCTGATAAAATATTTTTAAATAAATAAAATTATGGTCCTCAGTAAAATGTAAATAATGTTGCAGATCAAGTTCCAATTTCGCCTTTATCATTTGTACTTTAACATAACCCTTAACAGTTGTAAATATTTTATCAATCTGGTCAAATTTCAACATTAAACCTTTTGTAACGTGAAGCAAAAGCATATGATTTCGTCTGTTACATTGATAAGAGTTCCAGACTTTTTGTTGTTACAGTTACCCAACTGTTCTAATACAAGTTCTAGATGGTTTGAGAATAGTCAACGTCCTTCTAAATGTTCTGTTTCGAACTAAATATAAGAAGCAATGGACTGGAGTCTTATTCTGGCTCTGAAGATTGAAGCATATGCCTGCGTATCATTGTATTGTTACAAGTAGTTACTTTATGTAACATAGTTAATAATTTGAGTTTTTATTGTTGTTGTTAATTTTTAATTAAAGGGTCGTTGGCTTTAATTTTTCCTTTTTATATTCAGTTGTAGTATATTACTCTCTTTAAGAATTCGAATAAGTTTAGGGCTAAAGATTCTTCATCTTTTATTAGGTATTTATTTTATAGTTTTTGCTAGTTGTAACTTTACCAGTGTATCATTATATTGTGAACAATCTAGTAACAAGTGTTTTACAATCTGAGTTGTATTCTTGCACTTTTGGCAGATGTGTGCTTCGAGACCTCTGAGTAGGTAACCATGTAAATGCGCAATGTCCTATCCGCATTCTACACAATACTATTTCTTTTCTTCTCGATTTGCTATTGAATGTGACCCATTTAAAATTATTAAAAAAAAAATATTTTTTTACTTTCACTTACCTATATATGAAATATATAGTAAGTGGAAGTATTGCGATCGTGAAAATTTTCGACTTCCGGTTTTCAACGGAAATACACGTTTTGGGATCCCCTGAGTCAAAATAACCAAGTCCCGCGAAATGGGCTGTGTGTGTGTGTGTGTGTGTGAACAGACTAGCTCAAAAACTATAAACCGTGCGAACCTGAAATTGGATATTTAGAGTATGTATAAGCCCGCGATGTGACAGCAAAAATTTCATCAAATTTGCTCAAAGGGAGGGGGTACTTTATTTAATAACTTTTTAAGTTTTTTTCGATTTTCTCAAAAACGGCTCTAACGATTTTGATTAAACTGAGTATTTGATCTATTTATATGCCCGAAATATGAGTGTAAAAATTTCATCAAAATTGATCAACCGGAGGGGGGACTTTACTTAATAAATTTTGAATCATTTTCACATGTTTTTTTTATTTACTCAAAAACGGTTTTAACGATTTTGATCAAACTTGGTATTTGATGTATTTATATGCCAGAGATGTGATAACCAACATTTCATCACAATTGATCAACCGGAGGGGGGACTTTACTTAATAAATTTTGTATCATTTTCACGTGTTTTTTTTATTTACTCAAAAACGGTTTTAACGATTTTGATCAAACTTGGTATTTGATGTATTTATATGCCCGAGATATGACTGTAAAAATTTCATCAAAATTGATCTACTGGAGGGGGGACTTTACTTAATAAATTTTGTATCATTTTCACGTGTTTTATTTATTTACTCAAAAACGGTTTTAACGATTTTGATCAAACTTGGTATTTGATGTACTTATATGCCCGAGATATGACTGTAAAAATTTCATCAAAATTGATCAACGGGAGGGGGGACTTTGCTTAATAAATTTTGTATCATTTTCACGGGGTTTTTTTATTTACTCAAAAACGGCTTTAACGATTAACAAAAATAAGATATGAATGTAGAAAAATGTGTGACTTTGGGAAATGATATTTAGCAAAACACGTCAATTACTAATCTAACATAAGTAAGTTGGTAAGTGAAAGTTGTGTGTTGCGCGCACGCACCAGATTTTTTTTATTAGAAATTACTAAATACACTATCAATGCAAAGGTAATTTATGCATTTAAAAAAAAAGGACAACAAAAAGCAATGATCACTTCTCGTGGTGTTTCTTATGTTATTTAAAGTTTTAACTATATGTTTCATAACAACGTACTTGGCAAAATAGAAATTTGTTTACTTTTTATTACCTTTATATTCACAAAAATGAAAGTAGTTATTTTCAGTTATATTGTAGATCTTTAATATCTTATATTTTCATATAGTTATTTATCATTCGATAGAAAAGATTCTATTCACCTATTTCTTAAGTCATTTTATTTTACTAATGTTCTTTTGGATTGTTAAATATGATAATAAGCCTGGCTGGCGACATTCGGTTTATAAGCTGATTAATTCTCAGAAAGCTGACAATGGTTTTAATCTCGACCTTGCCATGTAAGTAGAATTTTTAAATTTGAACAAATTTTCTGCTTTTGCATAAAATATATAAAATAATACATGCATAATATATAAGTGTATACAATTTTGAAGTGAATGAGAACTATATATTCTAAATTACGTCCAATTGTAAGGAGGAAATATGAGTTTAAAGAATGAACAGTATTTTTAAAAATCGTGTTTTTTTTCCACGTTATTTTCACTTATTAAATTGTGTTGTAGAAATATATTATATGTTTTCTCATTCTAGATAATCAAATTTTGTAGCAGATATACGAAAAATGGAACAACAATTTAAATTTTTCAATAAAGATATTTGATTTTACTCTTATAAAATTCAAGATATTTTGTTTACATTCGCACTCAAAAAAATCTCAATGGCGGTTTGTTGAAGAGACCGGCTGTTAAAAACTCGCCAATGACACAATCAGCCGGCGGAAGGTGGACAATCACACCAATCTGCGGTAATAAGCCAAGTCCGTGTCAATCATTGGAGGTGCCTTCAATAGGGACAAATTGCGGTTTTCCCTTCCCCATTAGGGTGGGCCAAGACTTTAAATTTCCTCGACCTCAATGGCGGATTTTTTTTCAATAATTCATCGACAAGGAGAAGTAATTCATTTAGTGCCGCACCTAACCTGGTTAGGACCCCAGATGGGATTACCTCCCCTCAATCCTCCCCCTCCTCCTCCCAACGAAACCTCCTTCTCCTCCTTAGAGGGGCGTGCATTGCTAACTAATTCATTTATTTACCATTCAGACATCAGAAATCCTCTCTCATCAAAATATTAAAAGCATTATGTTCCTCAACAATAACCATAATTTGAGGTCATACATGGTGTAGATCACTTAATCATGTAACAATACTCTGGCCTTATAGCCCGCGTAGGACTTCGGTAACCTTATTGGTAAAATATACCTTAGAGCAAACAACTCTAAAGCATAATAAAAAAGTACTGTAAAGATTTAAAACTTAAGTTCTTCAAAGATAGAATGGATATTTTTTTAGTTAAGAGTATTTAATCGATAAAAATAAATCTAAATATTACATGATAGTTTCAGCTTATACATAAAAAAAAGAAAAAAAATAAGCCTCATTGCATCATTATTATGTGGACATTAGTAATCGTAATTTATAATATCCTCTTATTTAAATAACAAGTTTGCAAGAAAAAATGGGGATTTACAGGTAGTCGTAGATAAATAATAAACTTTTATTACACCTTTCATAGGATGCATGTTTGAAAAAGGTTGAGCATATGAAGGGTCTATTGAAGATATTTTAAGGTAATATGAAGTGAATACGTGTATAAGGTTTGTGAGTAGTTCGAAACGGGGCGCGTTGTTTGTAAAATATTACTTAAGATAAATGTTTCCAAAACCAGACTCTTTCATAGCCCCTAGTATGTTCTATTACAGTCACTTACGTTCTCATAAACCATTATTTAAATTTTATAACGTTAGGAGACTATTTCATGGAAACAAGTGAATCTATGAATTATATTATAATGGTTAACTCTGAATACAAAAGTAATTACAAATCAATAAACAATAATTTATTATCGTGCAATTAATGACTAAATATACTTTAATGGTCACCTAGGGAGGTCAAACGGTAGAGCCTCGACCGTTCTGCTTCATATCTGGAAATAAAAAAAAAAAGGTCATTAGCAACAGTCACTAAAATGTTTTCATTCATTCATTCAGTTCATAAAATGTTCATTACAAACTTCTTTTTTTTTTCTTCAATGAACTGTCAACAACAAGTCGACAATCAGCAGATTTGATGGCTGTTTTTACGAGATATCAACTGAAATATACGAATCAAACAAAAAATTTGTGTGATAATATAATATTCCGAAAATCCAGAAAAAGCGAATAAAAATTCAATAATTAGCAGGCACAGTTGATTGTAACATTATTAGAAAAAAAAAGCGAAGATGAATCCATTAATTTGTTTATTAAATTAATATTTGCTTTAATTGAATCTGGATTCTTTGTAAGCGGGTCTTTTTGGCTGTACCGTATATCTTAATATGTCCATATTGGTTTCAGTAGGTATAACTATGTATTTAATTTTTGTCTCAGTCCTAGTTTGGAAAGAATTCAGACCTTTCAGTCAAAAATATTAAGACTCATAGGAAGCACCATGTTACGTCAACAATACCCTAAATCTATTGAAAAAGCTAAACATTTCAATAAGAGAGGACTCGAATGTTATAGAATATTTCGAATAGAATATTGAAAAATCTATTTATTATTATTTTTTTTTTTTTATTCCTTTAACACTTGGATTTATTTTTGTTCGGCTTTTCTGAAAAAAATAATTTATTATGAATTTTAGGGAGGACGCTTTAAAATATTAAAAAAGACAAGCTTAGCTAATTTCAGTTTATTGTGGGGTCTATTATTATGTTAGTGGTAACGATGCTTTTTAGAAAATAACTTTTTTGAATTTAATGAGGGTGCACCCTAATATTGAAAAAATTAAACTTCCGGATTTATTGGATACAAATTTAAATTATATTATGATTAGACGGTGTTTTTAAACAATAGCGTCTTAGCAAAGCAATGATAAGTCCTCATGAGAAAGAATTTTGATTTTTTTTTTTCAAAATTAGAGCTCTAACCACTACAATTCATATAGGATAATTTTTCAAAAACAGCGAATCCAATAAAGTTGCAAGTCGGCAAGAACTGTTTTTTTTTAATACATAGGACTCCTACACGTGAAGTTTCATCTGTATTCCCAATTTTACAAAGTAACTACAAACAGTGATTAGGGAGATAGTCTTTGATCACAAATAGTCTCACTCCCTAACTCTAACTCTCTAACTCCCATAACATGATCATCCTCTCCATAAAAGAAAATAGTAAATAGCGCCCTCTGCGAAAAGTACAATTAAAACTAAGGTGACTATATTCTGATATTGTAGGTTTTGTCGTTCTGATTCCAACGGTATGCCTAACTCAAAAATAATATTTTTTGAGTTGTTATCATGTTCTTGCTGACGTACGAAACAATAACAGACCATCTAATTAAAGAAAATCGAAATGGTTACCTTTTTTAGAAATAGAGTGCCCTTATTAAAATGAATCCTTTTTTCAAAAACACCATTCTGCATAACATAAGAATTATGTTCCTCATATTAAAGAAATCCCAAAACGTTAACCTTTTCGATATAAGAACACTGCATCGCCTCATTAACTACGAAATATATTCGGATTATAATCAGTAATTTCAGTCAAGCCTACAGCCTAAGTTTCGAAGCAAAGATATGGGTATTCATCAGGTGAGTCGTCCGGAGTTACATAGAGACTAAAAGAGGAAATAGAAGTCATAACTAAATCTTTTATTAAAAATACGGACATCTTCCATAAAACTGTCAAAAAAATTACTTTCATAAGTATCTACATAAAATAAAAATAAATTGGAGTTTAAAATTATTTTTATTATTTATTTTTTACTTTAATTATTGATTCGCACCTGTCATCAAGGTGCTGACAATCAGCGAGTGAGATGGTAATTATTTTTAAGCAATAAAACTTTAAAATTTTAAGCACTGAAATTTGATGTGAAAGATTACTATGATGTGAACATTCAGAAGCAAGTCCCTTCCTGTCAAACTAACTTAATTGAGTGCTTAATGGACTGGACTTAATAGCAGTGACCGGGGAGAAGTGACCATAATGGCACTGAGAGATCAACCTCTAACTGACAAGCTTAATCTGCTGAGGGCAACCTGTTAGAGGTCGGATCGGATTCGATCTCTTTAACATAGACACTGTCAACGTTCCTTACCTTTCTGAGCTAATTATTTTCTATGTTTTGACTCCTATTTTGTTGTCAGTTCATACTTTTTTAACTAGGGATCGTCATGTTATAACGAGAGAAGCAAAACAAGTTATAGTATTCCATTGAAAAGCTCTAGAAACGTCTGGAGCGTTTAAAACTACTACAATGTGGTCACATATGTGAAATTTTCTCACTGTTCCAGAATATTCCATTACTTAATATTTATAAATTGAACGATCGACAAGTAGGTCATTCTAACCTCGATCAGCGAAGTTTACAGTTACTTTTTAGTCACTGTCGTATCTAACAACAACATTAGTTATTTTTTACGTTAATAATAATTGTTCAAATCGAAATCAGTGTTACAATATTCATCATTGATTCTACAGATGCTTATTTCAGGAATAATTATCTTTTTTCCAAAGCCAAGTACGCCCTGCTTTATACGTCTTTTTTCTTTCCATATGAAGTTTAGAATCTAACAAACATTATTTCCTGGATGGTATTAATTATTTGAAGTAAGTCTAGATATTATAGTTATTATTTAGTAAAAAATTCAAATTAACATTAAACAAAATTATGCGCGCAACACACACAGCTTTCAATTACCAAGCTACTTCGAGTGCCAATTGATGTATTTTGTTAAAAAAGTAAAACCCATTTAGCAACTTCGCAGAAAAAAGGTTTAACTTCTTTTTGTTTGTTATTCTTTATGAAGAATAATTTTTGTACAACTTGACTTGATTGTTTGTTCTTTCCGTTTTATTATTTTTTTTTTTCAATGGCGGATTTATTATAATTTTTTTTAATAATACCTTTTTAACCCCCTATTAATAACCACTGAAATTAATTGTTTTAAACTGCATATCAAAAAATAAAATATAATAATTATCTAATAATGATTGATTATTTAGTTCTAATTACTTTATTCATGGCAAATGAAACCAAAAAAAAAAAAAAAAAAAAAAAAAGAGTCCTCATTTTACTTAGAAAAACTGACAAAAAAATTTTAGTTTCTGTTTCTTTCTTTATATTTCAGAAATAATAAATTTCTAGGAATTATTTGGCTGAATGAATATTCCGAAGTTTTTGCACTTTCCTAATACATAAATTTGTTACCTATTTATAACTTTGAACAAAAATAAATTTTTTTCATAATGCTGCCAACACCTTTCAGAAAATTAGTTAATGTGACGTATCAATTTAACTTTAATTATGAATAATAAGTAATATAACAATATAAGGAGAATACTAAGATATTTATTAAAATCAATTTCAATAATGAGATCAGTTCTGTTCTGGGAAACTAGATGCAAAATTAAATTTAACTAAACCCTAATCTAATGTCCTATTTCTGCCATAATGCAGGTCGCTATTTGAATATAAATTGAGACATTGTATAAATTATATTCTCCATGCATCTGAATGTTAGCTGAATTGTTAAGTTTGCTTAGCGAAATTATGTCATATAATTGTAAGTTTGTTCCACAGCACAGCAAATTATGCTAATATTAATCTAGACACAAACGACTGTTATTGTTTAGTAAAGTAAGTAATCGAAATCCTCTGATATTGTTTTAAACGCGATGTTAAATAAGCATTATTTACAAAAAATAATTATATTCAGCTTACACCATGTTTTAACATATTTCTTTTGAAAAATGTATACGTATATAACTGTTTAATTTAAGGAATAGTCTGATAGAGGCATGGTAATAATGGAGTATAAAAGACTAAAAAATAAGTGCTTTCAACAGATGAAGTATGAAATATATATATATTATTAAATATATGTACCTCACATTTCTAAAGGTAACCACAGTTAAATATATTTGTAAGAAATTAACAAGTGTTGGTATGTTATGTGACAGGTCAAAGTTATGCAGTATAATGCGCAGTAATACATAATTTTTTAAATAGCTTGTTTATTGCCTATTTTTAAGCGCATTAGATAAATATGTATTCTATATCAACGCTACACATTGGTATTGTACCACACATGGCATAATAAACAATTTTTTCAACTGCAAATAATGTTGGATACACCAAATATGTTCTTAATTTTTCTAACTCTGATATTAATTTTAAATTTATATTTATATAAGTTTCCCTGGTTGTCGCAGATCGCTGACAGTTGCGAGTCAATGTATGAAGTGAAAAAAAAAATTATGTAAGTGATTTTTATTAAGATCCTATAAAAAATGATTTTTTTAAAAAATTATTTATTAATTTTATCACTTTGATGTTACAATCAGTAAAAAATATGACATTGAAAGCAAGAACACTTTTGAAATGTGAAAAAACTAAACTTTATACTGTACTTGAATCCTATTTGATCCAGTATGCAATAAAATGCTACATTTCAGCAGTAACAAAGATTTAAACTTAATGTTTGTTTGTTTAACAACTTTAATTTAATGCTACATTGGGATTCCTAAAATTTGCCTATCAAGGTTTTATTATACTCCTGTATTCCTGGTCCTAGATACAATATAATGTCGATAAACTCCGAAAGGCCCCTGCAGCTACTGGATATACAGTACCCGCATAGTTGTTACGTCTTGCAGGTGCGGCATATATTTGCGCCTTATTTAAAATTTCATCAGTTAATGAGTTGAGATATTCTTTTTAAATTCAAACCAAATATTTTAAAAGAAAATATATGGAGAAGTAACAAGGACAGAAAATATATTATCTGTATATAATTTTATATTAAGCATTTTATTTAATGATATATAATTAAGTACACTATAAAATTTTAATCAATTATATTCATATTAATATTAAACATTCAAATAAATATTTGAAACAAAAACAAAAAAAGTTGCTAAATTTAAAAAAAATACAGCTAAATTTTTAAACTCAGCAAATATTCGGGTAAGAGAAATGCATAGCAATAAAAGATGGGATTCATTTTAAAGGTTTTTTTTTCGTTGCAATGAAATGCCATCAGAAAGCATGGAAAATTTGTTCCTGGAGTAAATAACAGTTGATGCACACAACTGCATACACTCAATAAATTTCTAATGAAACAAAATATAACAAATAAATATCAACAAGTAGCTTTGTTGAACATTAGGTCATAAGTTAGTTAGTAAGTTATTTTTAGTTAGTAGGAAATTAGATTAAGTATTATATTAGTTATTCAGCAAAAAAAAATGGGTGAGCCCCATCACTCCAAAGTAATCAACATTACAATAAACATGTAACAACGTAACATTATAACAACCACAACACAGCCTTAAAATGTAACATTGTTACAGTAAAAGGTAGTAAGAAACATTTAATGTATTGGCACTACACAATAAATGTATAAAAGGGGATATAAAAAAAAAAAAAAAAAAAAAAAAAAAAAAATTTAAAAGTCCACCTTATGAATATATATATGGTTCTCCTCTTTCATTATCATATCGATAAAAACCAGATTTTTTAGGAGATTGAATATTAGGTACTACATTTATTCAAAATATTAACCCTCCGATTTAAATTTGTATATGACTTAATAACTGCCGAGGTGCTCCAAAAAATGCCCAGAAAAGCTCTGGTATTTCTGACAACAATTTACAACTGCATACTAAGGACATCAAAATTCCCACTACAATGGAAATATTCCATTATTCAAATGATACACAAACCAAATAAAGACATCTATGTTCCATCTTCGTACAGGCCTATCAGCATTCTTCCGATATGTTCAAAAATATTTGAAAAATTAATATACAAAAGAATAGTTGACATATTGACTGACAAACATATAATACCCGACCATCAATTCGGATTTCGCAAGTCACATTCAACGACCCACCAACTACACCGAGTTACTGACTTCATTGCTGGAGCATTAGAACAAAAACAATATGCAACTGGTGTATTTTTGGATGTAGCTCAGGCGTTCGACAAAGTTTGGCACCAGGGTCTTCTCTTTAAACTCAAGAACATACTACCGTACACCTACTATCTCATTCTTCGATCCTTCCTTTATGACAGATTTTTCTCCGTTCGGCAGGGGTCGGAAATTTCTTCAATTCGCCCAGTCTTAGCGGGGGTACCACAAGGTTCAATACTGGCCCCCCTAATCTACATTGTATACACCCATGACATACCAGAAGGTAATGAGACATTGACCGCTACTTACGCAGACGATACAGCAATACTAACGAAACATCAAGACCCGTCACATGCTTCACTAAGCTTACAAAACCACTTACAGAAATTAAACGATTGGTGCAAATTTTGGAAAATTAGACTTAATCACGACAAATCACAACATATAACTTTTACTCTCCGGAAAAATACTTGCCCACCAATTTATATCGAAAATGTCCAAATTCCCCAAACAGACACAGTACAATACCTCGGACTAACCCTTGATAGAAGGATGACATGGGGCCCGCACGTTAAAATGAAAAGGGAAACTCTAAACAAACGACTAAAGCTACTTTTCCCACTTTTTTCTAAATCATCAAAATTAAGACTGAGACAAAAACTAAATACGTACACATACTTACGAGTACTTAAACCCATATGGATATACTGTTCACAGATTTACGGGATTGCTAAAAAAATACATTTACAAAAACTTCAGACCTTTCAGTCAAAATTATTACGACTCATTTCAAAAGCACCTTGGTACGTGACTAATCAAACCTTACATACTGACTTCCGCATGCCAACAGTCGACCAGCACATCAAAACTCTTTATAAACGTTTCCACACTAACCTACACGGACATATAAACCTACTAATAAGAGATATGGCCACAGATGAAATGCCCGTGAATGTGAGGAGATTAAAAAGGCGTTGGATGAGAGATCTCCTTCTTTAACGGACATGAATAACTGAATCAAGCCAGGGAAGAGGTACTGTTGGGTGCCATCCTTCCCCATGCCTGACATGTCATCATCTGCAACTGTATACGGCCATCGAATCTGCTGATTGTCTATCTAATGCTGACAGGCGCGGATATACGAATGAAGTGAAAAAAAAAAAAAAAAAAAAAAAAATTTGTATAATAATACAGATCAATTCAGATAATAACTAACATCTTTCTCTGTTTGAATAATAATTGTTTCTTTATTTATTAATTTTAAACAGTACCTTATGATTTAGGACGTTCTTCAAATGTCATAGATGTTTCATAGAACATGATACATCATGCATGACAATCCCTCCCATAATAACCCTATGAGAGGGTCTAGTGTATTACTAAACGTTTACAGATTCAATGCCCTAAGGCACACTACCTGTATTAATGTTATCAATTATTTTCTCAATAATAGGATACAGTCTGTATATAATTTGAACAAGACTATTATTTAGAACTAATTATTAGAATTAGAATTATTCAGTTATAATAACTAAAACTAAAAACAAAAAGAACGTTTAAATCACCACTGGGTGTGGTGGGAATTGAGGTCTTGGTGTTACAGTTCTTCTATTTTTGCCGGGTCTTCTGTCTTCTGTGGGGTCAATTAGTTTCTAGTAATTTATTTTACGGAGTAGGCCATGTATCCCTTTATCAGAATAGCTTTGATCAAATGTCCTCTGTTATGTTATTGCATATGACAGTGGCATAGGATATGTTTGGAAGTTTCTCCGTCACACTCACAAGTTTTTGTATTACGAAGCAGCGGTTCTAATGTTTTGCTTGTCCGTGTTCTGACAGGAATTGTGTTAGTTTGAAATGTGTGTTTTATGGTTTTTCATGATTTTGTTATGTGAGTTTCGGGATATATTTGTGTAAAGTTCGTCCTTTAATAGATTTTTGCCGTTCTTCATTCCAATCAGTTAGTGCGTTTGTTTTGATGTTTTTCTTAATGTGCGTCACAGGCACTGTGGTGTTAAATTTGGTAATTTTGAATCATGAGCAGCTTTCTTGGCCAATACGTCTGCTTTCTCATTGCCTTCGATGGCACTGTGTCCTTTAATCCACTTTAGTCTGGTATGTGTACCTTTGTCCATAATTTTAATTATGTTTTTTCTTCATTTACGAGGTCAGTGAGTCATAAGATTTAATGTTTTTAAACTGAGTCGATCAGAGATATGTTGTCTGCATAAATATTGTACGTATTTGTATGTTTTCCTGTCTGTCTTAAAATGTATTCTGTAGTCTGCTAATTGACTTTAAATACTGCTAATTTTTCTGCCTGATATTTTAAACAGTTTCGTCTTAATTTGTATTGTTCTTCGTAACAAGTTTTTTTGTCATAAAAGGTCAGTCCCCTGTCTGTCCGTCTTTGCTTCCATCACTATACCTCCATATATGCGAAGGTAAAATAGTGTTTCCATAATAGTCAAGTAATTCATTTAACGCTTAATCGTAATTTATTCTTGGTAGATTAAAAACGCAAATTTATTACAGCCTAAACGCGTTTTATCAGAAAAATAATGCAGATCGATTTTTATATGAGAGACAGGAGAAGAGAAAGGCAATATCAGGCGTGAAGTGTGAGGACTAAGAAGCTATTATGTCGGGAATAAGGGTCCAGGTCACGCGCACCATTTACGCCTTTAATAAAGGAAAGCACGGTATAGCTTTCTAAAACTTTTGGTCATTTCTAACGCTACTTTCGAAAGTTCCCTAAGTAATACTTAGGCCGTTACTCTTAATCTGATCAGTTCTCGACCTGCTTTTTAAAGAGACAAAAAAAGGAATACTTATTTCTGGATAAGTGTGGTTCATATTCTTCAAAAAGTCATATTATTTCAAATCAAACGAGTAATAAAATGCAATTATGTTAATTCTGTTAATATTAGTTCTGTTCCATTTAAATTATTCAACTTTTGTTAGTAAACTTGAGTAATCGAAATAATTTAAAAGAATGCGATTTTGAAGGGGAAACATATCAATATACTCGTATAATATCAAAAATGGCAAAATATACAGTCGAGTTATAAGACTCAAGCCATCAAATGATGTAACTAAAAATATACCTAATAAAATCTTGAAATATATATGAGTTCTGCGCATGCGCTAGATTTAATAAACTACACGTTACATCCCTCTCTAAAAACTTACTATTTTCACAGTGAAACAGAGAAGTTGAGAGTGAATATTTTATTTTCTATTTTGGTTGTATATATTTTAGTTCATATTTTAGTTTCTATTTTTCGTTTCTAATTATTACTTTGTTTATCTTGTGTGAATGTATCTTTTGAGCAAATGCCCTTAAGTGTGCCAGGTTGTATTATTTCATTATCAATAAAAAAAGAAAAAAAAATGTATATATTTCCATGTAAACATATACTAAAACCTATACCTTACCTAATAATTGCTAATCTGATTTAAATTTATTTGGAAATTCCATTATTTTTCAAATTAGAGTGCACTTTAAAATTCGAGTATGGCAGATCACATTGATAGATAAGGGGGTCACCAGTAGCGTAGTGGTTAGCATGACAGCTTACTTGGCCCAAGGTTCAAGCGAGGGTTTTTTGTTGCCCGGAAGGATTGGAAGTTGGATTTTTAAAAAGAGTAAAAACTCGATCGTAGGTAATGCCGTCCTTAAGGGAGTATGAAAATTGGAAGGACACGTGAAACATCTCTATCCTAATTATACCTGAATAGGTAAAATTTAGGACTCCTAATGTAGCTTAGTCTGAATAAACATCGTATTTAGTACAAATTGTAGTAAATGGATAAAGCAAAAAAAAATCTGGTGCGTGCGCGCAACACACAACTTTCACTTACCAACTTACTTAAATTAGAAATTAATGCGTTGTGGTAAGGCCACTTTTCAAAGTTACACATTTTTCCACATTCATTACTTATTTTTGTTTTCATTTGCTCTATAAAAACACTAGTTTCTTTTGTTATTAAATAAAAGTTTTTACTTGAGATAATTTGGCAATGCAAGCATAATACTCCAAGTCGACTCATTTTAAGGGGTACTACGGGGTAAAGCTTACCTGATATTAAAGAACACCTAATTTTTATTAAACATGACGAATTTGATGAAAATCGTTAAAGCCGTTTTTGAGGTAATCGAAAAAGAGGTAAAAATTGAAAAAAAAAGTTATATAATTAAGTGCCCCCTCCGTTTGACCAATTTTGATGAAATGTTGGCTATCACAGCTTTGGCATATACATACATCAAATACCCAGTTTGATCAAAATCGTTGAACCCGTTTTTGAGTAAATAAAAAAAACACGTGAAAATAATACAAAATTTATGAAGTAAAGTCCCCCCTACCGTTAATCAATTTTGATGAAATTTTTACAGTCATATCTCGGGCATTTCACTACATCAAGTACTTAGTTTAATCAAAATCGTTAGAGCCGTTTTTGAGAAAATCGAAAAAAACATAAAAAGTCATTAAGTAAAGTACCCCCTCCCTTTGAGCAATTTTGATGAAATTTATGTTGTCACATCGCGGGCATATGCCTACACTAAATAACCAATTTCAGGTTCCCACCGTTTATAGTTTTTGAGCTAGTCTGTTCACACACAGACACACACACACACAGACCATTTCGCGGGGCTTGGTTGTTTGGACTCGGGGGGCCCCAAAACGTGTATTTCCGTTGAAAACCGGAAGTCGAAATTTTTCACGATCGCAATACTTCCACTTACTATATATTTCATACATAGGTAAGTGAAAGTAAAAACAGATAATACAAATATAGAGTTAATAAAAACAAACATATAAATAAATAACAATTTTAAGAAATCATTCAAATATAATTTTTCTTTACAAGGTTGTTCAGTATATAATTCGATACATTATAATGATTATATTAGTTATAAAATGTTTTTGCGCATGATCATCGATCAAAATCTTTTTTTTTCAGAAAACAGGTAGCAATAATTTTAAAGCGTCTTTGGATAATTTTCATTTGAAAGTAAGCCAGCGATGAGACATTACGGATGCAGACGATATGCTGATAACTAGAGGCAGACATATACAGAGCACCTTAGGAGGAACAAGGAAACATTAAACGGTGGAAGTAAGTTATTTCAATTAAGATATTGTGGGCTAGGGGATCCGGACGAGGTGCAGCTAATGAAATTATACACTAGCTCTCCGCGGGAACCCTTTGAATAACAAGATAAGGAACCCTCCTCTGGGTTTGCTCTCTGTAATGGCTCCTTCCCTCGGCTACTCTTTCACCACTAACCCTGTTTGGATAGGTGATGGCTTCTTCAACTACTTCTAGAGCTATCTACCGTCTAGGATCTAAACCATTATGCGATGCTCTCTCTTATTAATACTGTATCCCATTAGTAATAGTGCAATTTTCACTTAAGTCGAAAGCCCTTCTGGTTTCTATGTTCAATAATGGTAAATTTTAATTGGCAATGAAAAAAAAAAAAGGATATAGGAATGCTATATTTTTTACAATAAGCAGTGCTGCCCAAATACATCTCTAGTAAGGTCTGGTTGCATCGCTAAATAGCGTTGCAATTCTTTAAAAAGAATCACATGTACTTAACAAATAATAAATTACTAGAATTGAGTTTTATCATAAATTAATTATCTATATATAAAACTTCTTGTTGTGTATAATTTTAAGCTTCTTACATTCACTCTTAAATTGCACTGTATCCTTTTCTCTTTTCCCTTTTCTTCCCATTAATCATTATTGATGGTATTCTGATATAAAGATTTTTGTAATAACAACCCTTTCTTGGGCGGATCTAGTCACCTATGTTTTAAAATTATATTGTGGATTATTCGGCATTTTTCAAATTTTCTCATTAAATTTTACCAGTTTCTGGGTCCTGGGAGGACTTCTACAGACAAAGAATAGTACCACCCTTGAAGGGATCTGAAACAGCAGAGCCGCCTCGGGAGGTCGGCGTTTAAACGTTCCCTAAAACGCATTAGTCGTTTAAACTTTCATTTTCAATGAAAGAACACCCCGGCATGGGCCGAAATAGTGCAGAAGGTTATAAGGTAATAAATAGCGGTGAAATCTTACTCGACAGTACTTACATTATTGAAATTCTCTCTTTGGGTCACTTAATCCTCTCTTGGTTGGTGTACGATTCAATAATTCATCCGTCCACGCTAATGGCGTCGTATCCCAGTTATAATTTTTAAGAATTTTTTATTGGTTTATCATTTACACCTTATGTTTGAACATCGTGTTATTTTAATTCTTCTTCCGTTATATTATAATCAGGGTATTACATTTTTGTCAAATAAAATGGGTACTATAAGCCAAAATATATATTATGTAAGAAAAGTCGTTAGTGGTGACAGCCCACGACAATGACGAATCAGATAAAAAATCATCAGATTCGATCAGAAGAATATAAAAATATGTTATAATTTTCATTTCATCAGTCAGATATCTGCTCACAGAAAATGTTTACATCTAAAAAAAGAGGCCACAATGCCGGGTTTAGCTTTGAATATGGAATGACAAAAAGTTGCCCATAGTTTGAGAATCACCCATAAAGTGAAGCTTTAATATTTATGGGATTTACTATTATTATTTATTATAACTTTATTATTTATGGGAAGCTTTAATATGTAAGATCCTAATTTTAACATCTGTGTAAGGAGCGGTCAAAGTTTGATTGCCAGGACTTAAGGAACCAGAAACTGAACCTTGCGGTACTTCTACTATACACGGTGGGCCAGACCCCCCTACCGTGCACCCCCCCCACATCCCTATAAATTGCACATCGTTGTGTTCCTTGTGACAAAAGATTAAGAAAAAGCCAATGTTCCCAGAAAAAAAAGTGGCCGCACTTACCCAAAATGGCGTTCAAACATGGCGGAATGACGAATTTGATTTTAGTTAGTTTTTTTATTACTGACATTCACCCTTATGCTTAATTTCGCCATAACTGGTCTTTTATTAAAGCTAGATAGTTCTAGATTCAGAATAAATAAACAAACGTTCTAAAATAATTAGTCTTGACAATATGAAATACCTTTAAAGTCAATTTTTTCAAGTCACTCGCGTAAAAGGTAAAATTTCAAGTTAATTTGTGATTAAACGGCCATCGTTAACGAAAAACGCCCTGAAATAAAACATCTGGAGCAATTATTCTTCTTTAAAAATCAGTGGTCAAAATTCAAAATATATCAACTAGTTTTATAGAAAACGGACCTTAGCGGCGAAAAGACGCCAGTGACTCGGGCGCCTCCAGTCCTCTACCACATCGTTCAGTTCTCATACACGATATAATTACAGCGGTTTTAGGATATTATTTCGAATGTATAATCGAGCCTATGTAACTGCAAGTTTTTAATTGACAGAAATAATTAATATAACAATTTTTTTTTTTTTTTTTATATATATATAAATATGATAAATAAAGGATATAAGTATGATAAATAATAATCAATTAGTCGCAGATCGCACATTATCTAAACCTCACTTATATTGACATGAACTGGTTATCTTGAAATGAAATAATAATGTTCTCATAGTAGTAGTTGGGTTAGAGACACTGGCTTCTGATAATTCGTGAAATTTGAAATAAATGCATTTTTGCAAAGTATTGATTATTTACAGTTTTAAAAACATTCAAAATAAAAAAGATAAATAAAAAGTTCTGTTTGTTGGTAGATATGCAAAAATTATTCATAATACAATGTAGGAAGTATATACCTAACACGATTTAATAGCTCACTACAATTAATGAATTAACAGTTACACGATATATATATATATATATATATATATATATATATATATATATATATATATATATTATGATTAATTTAAAATTAAACCACTACTGGAAAGGAAAACCAATTAAAACATGTAAGTATTCATGCATCTAATGGTCTATAAACAACGAAGTTGTGGCCTTTTTCGGTTTCTGGCATATAACTACGCACCAAAAAGTTTACTTTCTCTTTTTTTCCAAAAAAGGGTATACTAATAAAAATTAAGTGAAATATTTGAAGTTGAAAACGGATTAGTTATTTAGCCAAATTCGAATATCAAAGATCGGTAATTTTTACCATTTTGGTGGAAACTCATGTTCCAACGCCTATAACTCGACAATATGTACTCTAAATAAAAAATGTCTAAGATAAAAGTTTTAGGAAATTAAATTTAGCATAAAATAAGCTTATTTATTTTAAAATTAACTTATTCCTGCATAGAGATACAAATGAAAACGTGAAAGTATTCGTAGCGCTTACTTCATTCTTTTAACTACATCTTCATTCCTGTATATTACTACACCCCAAAAAGTTTACTTTCTCTTTGTTTTCGAAAAAAGGGTATACTAATACAAATAAAATGAAATATTTGAAGTTGAAATCGGATTAGTTGTTTAGCCAAATTCGAACATCAAAGATCGGTAATTTTTACCATTTTGGTAGAAACTCATGTTCCAACGCCTATAACTCGATAATACGTACTCTAAATGAAAAATGTTACAGATATAAGTTTTAGAACGTAAAATTTAGCATAAAATAAGCCCACCTAAATAGTTAGTTCTCTGAATATTTTATCATATCCCCTTAGGCTTCACAAAATGAAGGAATTAAGCGCTGCGAATACTTTCACGTTTTCATTTGTATCTCTACTTAGTAATAAGTTAATTTAAGAATAAATAGGCTTATTTTATGCTAAATTTAACGTTCTAAAACTTTTATCTGTAACATTTTTCATTTAGAGTACATATTGAGGAGTTATAGGCGTTGGAACATGAGTTTTTACCAAAATGATAAAAATTACCGATCATTGATGTTCGAATTTGGCTAAACAACTAATCCGATTTCAACTTCAAATATTTCATTTTATTTGTATTAGTATACCCTTTTTTCGAAAACAAAGAGAAAGTAAACTTTTTGGGGTGTAGTAATATACAGGAATGAAGATGTAGTTAAAAGAATGAAGTAAGCGCTACGAATACTTTCACGTTTTCATTTGTATCTCTATGCAGGAATAAGTTAATTTTAAAATAAATAAGCTTATTTTATGCTAAATTTAATTTCCTAAAACTTTTATCTTAGACATTTTTCATTTAGAGTACATATTGTCGAGTTATAGGCGTTGGAACATGAGTTTCCACCAAAATGGTAAAAATTACCGATCTTTGATGTTCGAATTTGGCTAAATAACTAATCCGTTTTCAACTTCAAATATTTCATTTTATTTTTATTAGTATACCCTTTTTTGGAAAAAAAGAGAAAGTAAACTTTTTAGTGCGTAGTTATATGCCAGAAACCGAAAAAGGCCACAACTTCGTTGTTTATAGACCATTAGATGCATGAATACTTACATGTTTTAATTGGTTTTCCTTTCCAGTAGTGGTTTAATTTTAAATTAATCATAATATATATATACATATATATATATATATATATATATATATATATATATATATATATATATATATCGTGTAACTGTTAATTCATTAATTGTAGTGAGCTATTAAATCGTGTTAGGTATATACTTCCTACATTGTATTATGAATAATTTTTGCATATCTACCAACAAACAGAACTTTTTATTTATCTTTTTTATTTTGAATGTTTTTAAAACTGTAAATAATCAATACTTTGCAAAAATGCATTTATTTCAAATTTCACGAATTATCAGAAGCCAGTGTCTCTAACCCAACTACTACTATGAGAACATTATTATTTCATTTCAAGATAACCAGTTCATGTCAATATAAGTGAGGTTTAGATAATGTGCGATCTGTGACTAATTGATTATTATTTATCATACTTATATCCTTTATTTATCATATTTATATATATATAAAAAAAAAAAAAAAAAAAAAAAATTGTTATATTAATTATTTCTGTCAATTAAAAACTTGCAGTTACATAGGCTCGATTATACATTCGAAATAATATCCTAAAACCGCTGTAATTATATCGTGTATGAGAACTGAACGATGTGGTAGAGGACTGGAGGCGCCCGAGTCACTGGCGTCTTTTCGCCGCTAAGGTCCGTTTTCTATAAAACTAGTTGATATATTTTGAATTTTGACCACTGATTTTTAAAGAAGAATAATTGCTCCAGATGTTTTATTTCAGGGCGTTTTTAGTTAACGATGGCCGTTTAATCACAAATTAACTTGAAATTTTACCTTTTACGCGAGTGACTTGAAAAAATTGACTTTAAAGGTATTTCATATTGTCAAGACTAATTATTTTAGAACGTTTGTTTATTTATTCTGAATCTAGAACTATCTAGCTTTAATAAAAGACCAGTTATGGCGAAATTAAGCATAAGGGTGAATGTCAGTAATAAAAAAACTAACTAAAATCAAATTCGTCATTCCGCCATGTTTGAACGCCATTTTGGGTAAGTGCGGCCACTTTTTTTTCTGGGAACATTGGCTTTTTCTTAATCTTTTATCACAAGGAACACAACGATGTGCAATTTATAGGGATGTGGGGGGGGGGGGGTGCACGGTAGGGGGGTCTGGCCCACGTACTACTAGGACTGGAAGAAGTGAAGATCTTTCTGATCCCTCCCGAACGGAGAAAAATGTGTCGAAAAGGAAAAATTGAAGGATAAGATAGGAGATTTGTAATAGGAGTTTGAACATTTACCAATGCGAGAGCTAACTAGCTTGCGTGGACAGGGCTAAGAAAGAGTCGAGGCAGTGTTAGATAAGGGGGGGGGGAGGAAATTCTTTTTTTTATAGGTGAATATTATAAGTAAAAATTAAAGACTTTTGTTGAGCCGTACAGACCCAGTTCAAATAGTGGTATCAATTATGAAAAGTTCATATCAATAATGAAATGTAAAATAAATAAAAAATATTTCAATGTTTTTTTTCTCCAGTTGTTGCTTTCACGGGGAAATTTAAAATGAAGGGAGCAATTTATATCTCATCCGGAGAACAACAGAGTCAATTTAATTCAAGGGAATATTGGAAGAGGATGGAATTAGGTCTTACATGTGCGATAAGAAAGAGACAAACGGTGGATGGGAAAACATAACACAATTGACATAAGAAAACTCAATAGAGTTCGTGAGGCCATCTATATTCCTCCTTCCGCCGTTCCACTTCTCCTCTATCCTCTCCCTCAACCTCTTCGGCCCGGTTATGAATATTAATGCCACATTACCCTTACTTACCTACTTCCTACAACCATTGGCTACTTTTCTAAAGCTCAGAACCTCTTTTCAAAATAACGGGACTAATACAATTGAAAGTATATTTTTTTTTTAATTTTGTGAACAAAGAAACATTCAGACTGGATCATTAGGTAGATTATTTTTATAAAAAGTTTTATTAATTTCATAAACAGTCGATAAAACTATTGGAGAAAACGGCTAAGACCGCCGTATGTTTGGCAAAACCCATCGGCAATTTTTCAACATTTAAAACCTTTCTTAAAAAATACAAGAATATCACAATCTAAGTTTTTAGTTTTAAAAAATTAAAGTAACAAGGAAATTTTTTTTTTGTAAAAGCCTTCATTAACTCCATGAAAAGTGGAAACAACTAAAAATATTTTTTAACTTATTATATAACATATGCTGATGACACTTGTGTGCTATCAGTTGATAATGATTCCTTAACTGCTTCCCAAAACCTGTCAGCCTTGAAGAACGGTGTAGAAGTTGAAGAATCAAATTCAATCCCATCAAATAAATAACCTTTACTCTTCGTTCTAAGCCTACTACCACCTGTCCAACAGTATCCTTTAACAATTCTCAACTATCCTCTGTTGAACAAATCCGTTACTTAGGACTCCAAATAGACAAACGTTTAACTTGGATCCTCATAAAATATTACAACGACAGAAACGGCTCGACGTTACAAAACGTACTGAGCAAACGACCGAAACTCCCGTCAATTACAAAAGGACTCATTTATATGATAATAATAAGACCGATTTGGACTTATGGAATCGAGCTCAGGGGCTCCACCAAACCATCAAACTCCTCTCCTATCCAATTCCTCCAACCCAAAATCCTAGCCAAAATCCTTAATGCTCCTTATTTTGTCCCTAATAAAATTATCCTTAAAGGCCTTGATGTCCCATATATCGCCGCTATGGCCATGTCCAGATACCAATCCTTTCACAATAAAATCCCTACTCATCCTAACCCTCTTGGTTCCATCCTGGCTTCCTCCTCAATTTCTGACAACTCACCGAGGGGTCTGAAAAGAAGATGGCCTTGGGACCTACTAATTTAAAATTATTATAACAGAGCTACCGATGGGTAGTTTATCTACAAGTTTATTCATGCAATTTTTTTTTTTTTTATCTTTGTATTCACATTTACTAGATGTATTGTTTTATACAATGGTAAACATCAATAAATGCTTTTAAAAAAAAACTTATTATATAGGTAGTATTAGAGCACAGTAACTGTAAAACATAAAATAAACGACAATCCCATTGGATTAATATAAAAAAGGGGAAAAATAAATAAAAACCCTAAAATAATTATCTAATACCGTATTAGTTATTATCTGAATTATTTCCTTTAGGAAATATTAAATTAGTGAAATATATATTAATGCCAGATTTAGACAATAGAAAAAAAAGATAATAAACAAAAGAAAGACTTCTTTAATTCGACAGTGGGAACTAGCAAGCCTAATGAGTATCCGCCACCAAGCTCGGTCTTGTGCGTCAGTCCTTCAGTTGATGATACCCTGAAGTATTCTTGTGTCAGCTGCAACTTCATCCATCCCTCCACCTCGGCTGCCTCTAAACCTCGTTCTGGATTTCTGAAGGACCTCATCAATTACTTTTCTTAAGATAACAGACTCAGTCATTTGTGCTACAACCTTTCCCTAATACCTTACAATTAAGGTGAACCTAAAATATTCTAGTCATTAAGACAATATTATTAGAGCTCCTTTTTTATTCCCCCTGAATTTTCAAACCTCTTCCTTTAAGTAGAATATATGTTGATAGAAACATAGCAAAAAGTATATCTAGGTAGACCTACCCGAAGCAGGTAATATCAAAACTAGGAAAATTACAAATATTTATGGTTAAGTTAATATTTTTAAGTTTATAAAATCTATGACAACAACTTTCGTAGTGAAGAGTGAGCGAACGCCTTTAGAATTAATTCTAAATTCTATCCATCAATCATATCATATAAGCAAAACTTCCATCAGTTCCATTTTAGATCTCACTCGGATGTCGAGATATTCAACGTATCCGAAGTCGGTGAAAAAATGTCCCATCAAATCATATTTAAAACAAATGGAACGTGATTTTATTGTTTCACCTATAATAATTTGAGTAAATTGAATCGAAAATCAAGATTAATTAAACAACAGAATTTGTTGTCACATCCTTTTTGTGTGAATATTGTATGTAAAATTTGTGAATTTAATCTATCAAAATGTTGAGGTTGGCCCTAAAAAATCCATCCCCAACTTCAGCTTAATTTACATACGCAATTTCAAATCACTAACTTAATTTGGAGTGGATATAGAATTCATAAACCGGCGAATCCGTTATGTTGTTAATACGTTGAATTTCTAATAAAATTCACAAAAGCTTGCATTGTATTTTTCAGTTGAATCTTCACTTTCCATTGATTAATTGTGACCCGCTAGTGGAACTAAAATATTGTCTCTAAATCATTTTTTTTACATGGTATGACTCGAAAATTTTGCGCATAATGCATAATTTAAAAACTGTGTTATTTTCTTTCATTGTGTTGCCCCAAAATAGTCATTATTAAAAAATTAAATATTGGCCACGACAATGACGTGGGAAAATGTCCACGACTTTGAAGGAACGGCATTTACAAATTTTTATTCTAAAAAACATATAGAGTACTAAAGAACGAATGTCATCGTTCCTAAGAGCAAGTAAATAAAAATATTTACATATTCACTTAAGGCTTTTCAATTTTTTTTTTTTTCTTAAGCGAATAATGCATTAAGGTAGTTACTATGCCCTAAACATAAAACTTTAGGTTGTTTAGACATTGAGAATACAAGATAATAACGTGATTAAGAGACAGGGGGTCATGACCCCCATAATTTCGTGCTGGATCCAACCCTGATAAAAATATGTATCAGTATAAATACATACAAATTAAGGCTCCCCTTTGATTACATAATATCATCCCAAAAAATAAAGCCCGAAATAAAATACAGCTATACAAATACAACTATAGCCTAACTATGCTAGTTTATGTTGTATTTCATACAAAATGCATTCGCACAAAACGAATAACAATATACCAAGAAAATGCGAGGGAAAAGAAAAACTCGGTTTGTAAAACACGGCATTTTATTAAGTTGGCCTGGGAGTTTACTCTTTGGCCAAAGCGAATAACTTGTTCTTGTGATCCAGTGGGAAAAAGGAACTTTGTCTCCGACGTAATTAATTGTGAATTTAAGTCTAATTAAATAATTAATTACACTTTAAACTAATTAACCTGTGGATCCTGCTTAGTATTTTGGAATAAGCGGATCCACGAAGCCCAGCCCCCTCAGCGGTATCGAATTTTACCTAGCCCTTCATTTCACCAAATTAGAATTAAAAACTTTAATAAAGCGGCCCGGGAAAGTAGCCTAATTGCTAAAAGCGTGGAAATTCTTTATTAGCAAATTATATGGTTCTTTAGGGCACGATAGGACATGAAGGATAGAATGCTTCTGAGTGCCGCAGCTAGTATAAAATTATGTATTTTCACCGATAGTAATTGAAAAAAAACTTTATTTGTTTAAAAATTTAAATTAACAGGGAAAGGAAAAACTTTAACATAAGCAAAGAATCTCTAAACATACTGTAGCGGAAGAATAGCCAACTTGACAATGTTCTTATAACAGCCAGTCATATAAGTTCGCTTTAGTTTACAATCAAAGACTTTTTAAAAAGGTTTATTTAAAGGTCTAAGGTATTTTATAATAAATAATACTCAAAAAATATCAGAAGGAAGAGTGGCGTGGAGATGGGCTCTCGATAATCTGATCAAAATTACAATATATTACGATAAGTAGCCACAAGGTGTCTAATTCTAAGAATATTAACGCTAACAGTACATTTCACATGGTAGGATGTTAGCAGAGTGTAGATGTTAGTAGAATTCCACGAGGGGATTCTAGGAAATAGATTAAAATGAAAAGAATGAAAGAAATCTTAAGAAATTGATATTACATACTAAGGAATAAAATGATGTAAAACTCCTCCCCCCTTACATACTAATTTCCCAAGTTTGGGTGAAATGAGTTTCAATTTCAGTTTTTAAAAAATATAATAACAATTACAAATGTAACCAGAAGCATTATAATAAAAACAAAAAGTATTCCTAAAATTAAAATCTGTAGACTGTTAGAGTTATGAGTATTTTTTGTTTATACAAGATGTGAAGCTGGTAATTCATGAAATTTAAAATTTTTAATCTCTATTTATTAACAAATAATTATGTCATAAGTTTTCCCAAATGCCATGATCAAACTTTCTAGTGTTCACAAGTCAGCAGCTTCATTAATCAAACTATCATACAAATTAACACAATTATTTTTGGTGGGACAAGTCGAACTATACCTCGCATATCATTAAATATCCGGGCGTAATAATCTTGAAATTTATCGCCCTAAAACACCTACTACTACATTAAATATCTGCTGATTGTAGGTAAAAGTAAATCTTTGACTTAAACATAAATCCGAGAGAGATTACTTAAAGCAAAGGTCACTTAGGGGTGAAATTTCCGATTAACTCCAAAGCAGTGCTATATTAACGGAACAAGTTCGACCCGAGACTTAACCTCCGCTAACCCCACTTAGATGGGTCATAGGGTAAAGGTCATGGTTTTGATAATCGATTCATCCAAAGTCCGCGAAACTTATAGGTGAGTGGTAAATTTAATTTAAAGCATCTTCGATATTGCATCCGACACCCTTAGAAGATAGTGGGACCCGAACGAAGAATAATCACCAATGAACGGAGGTGAATGTAAAGGAAATAGCCATTAACTGGTAAATAATTTGTCCAGCCAATAGTAATTAAGTAAATAATACGACAGGATATATTAGAACTATTATATTAGAACGGGAAACGGTGCCAGCACTCAACAGTATTAAAACAGTTGAGTATGTATTTTGTTTTTGGTCTCGTGACCCCAGTGCAACTTCCAGGAGGATTATAGAAATGGTTGGAAATAGGATTGTGCGATTAAAGGATTCAAGAAAAGTTTTAATCTGCGATCTATGTTTCCAAATGAATTTAGACAAAAAGGAAAACTTAACCATATATTAGTGAATAACGAAAAATTTCAATTCTTAAGTACTATCATCAAATTACCACATTCGAAATTGCAAAAAAATTTGTTTTTTTCTTATGTTACTTAGGGCCGCTTTCTCCAAGTTAGTTTAAACCGAGTTTAAATTTAATCCGGATTATCTCTTGGTTTAAACCAGATGTGAGTTTCTTCAAGTCGGTTTAACCTCTAAACTTGGTTTAAACTTAGATTAAGTTAATCCTTCATTTTTCCCGTTTTAAACTCTGATTTAGGTTTAAACTGCAAAATATAAACAAACATTTTGTGTGATAACATACTCGCTCTTGTCACTCAGGAATTATTGTTTTGCACTTGACTGAATACAAAAATGGAAAAATACATAATTGAATTTTAAATGACACGGAAGAAGAAGATTATGATGTGTTCTTGTTGCCAAAGAGACGCATCAATAGACGCAATCAGTTAATCCAAGAATATTTTCAGAATATGTTAAATCAGTGAAGTAGAATTGAGATGAGAAAAAAATGTTTCTTAACGTGCATTATTTTTATAGTGATTGTTTCATAATTAATATCAAGGTTATGTTGTAAATTATGTTTCACTTGAATATCTCATAATGATGTAATTTTATTATTATTAAGCTGTAATAATTAAATATCGCTCAACTTAGATCATTTATTATTTAAACAAAATGATAATAATAATAAAAAGGTTCAACATTATTTGAAAAAAAATAATGAAATTTAATAGAGGTTATTATTATTATTCTTGGCATAATAATATCATATCATAAAGAACATTTTATTAATATACAAATTAAATCTCTGAAAACAGCACCGCTCGTTTCATTGAATTTATTCGCCAATTTCTTCCATTCATCCTCCTCTTTGACAGTGACGAAATCTGTTTTTTTGGTTTCAAAAATGTCTCCCTTCTCTTCCACAAGAGCCAGAAGAACATTAATTTCACACTGAGAAAAGTTTTTTCTTTTTTTTTATTCTTTTTGTTCCATTTTTATAGAACACTTTCCCCATATTTACTTTTTTGGTAAAAACAAAATAATATGTATAAATAATCTTTCCATAACCCTTACATTACCTTCTCTTTCCATAGAAGTTTCAACTAGGAAATGTAAACAAATATGTACCAACCTTTTAAAAAACATAATAACCTTCACATGATTAGGTTTAAACCGAGCTTAAACTAAACTAAGGCTGTTGAAAGTGAATCAGAGTTTAAACCTCGGATTAAAGATAATCCTGTTTAAGTTAATCTAAGTTTAAACTATATTGGAGAAAGCGGGCCTTAATGTCAATTTATGACAATGTAGCTAATCAAACGATAATACAGTGAGAGTCCAAAATTTTGCCTATCGAGGTGTAATTAGCATAGGAATTCTTATCTAATACCTGCTTCGCACAGTTTAGGGACCGCATTTTCAGGTCCCCATTGCAATACCAATTCCGTTTAAATATCCTAAGGCTACCTGTCTGGCTACGAAAAATTTCAGTAAGTTGGGTCGTTATGAATTTATTTTGAGAGGACAGCCGTAGTTGATGTCATTCATGGCGTTTTACCATGTATGTAGCTCAGTGGTATTCTTGACTAAATATGAACGATAATATGTATAATCTCCTACAGCCTTGAAATATGGAATACCCTTGGAGTTTCCTTTGTTTGAAGATACGCGTCAAAAAAGAGTGTTAGAAAATAAGAAAAAACTTTTAATTTGGGCCCCTTGTAATTCATATTAAGTTTTTTTTTTATTTTAAAGCATATTTGAATCATGCATATTTGCATATTGTATATTTAATCTAATCATTAAGCATGTACAGAAAGTTAGCATGCGGTGGGAAAAAGATATAACTGGTGATTGGAAATCTGAAGGGGATGAGGTTTAGTTGCGGGGTCTGTGTGGTTAGCCTTCCTGACATCCAACTGAGGGAAAAAAGTGATTAATTATAGAGGACACCAGTTTACTACTACGAAAGCCAATTAAACTGTCCTGATCCCGTTAAATATATAATCAGCAGCCTTTACCCTCATTGAATTTTGAATCCGGCCCAAAAAGGGCTGTACTTTTATTTAATTTCCCTTTTTATTTTAATTTATTTGGCTTCGGAAATCTATTAATGTCAATATCATAAATAGAAATATCGGACTTAAAATCGATAATATCGAGGGTATTAAAATTTTTAAAACTGCTAATAATCATTTTAATGACCATTAATAGGTCGCCTAAATTCGGTTAAATGTCGCAAATGCACTAAAATTATATGGACGTCGCACATAGGGGTATTTGACAGGTCTAGCTGGCCAAAAATCAGTTTCACAAAATGCAGCGGAGGTGGGAAAAACTATTAAATGTTCAATTAGAATAGTTGGGGATTCAATTCAAAGTCATATATCGCTTTTCTAGTTGAAAGGATTAGAAAAAATGCAGTTTAAACTGGTCTGTTAAACACCTTTATTTTGTTTCGCATCAAAAGTAACTTTGTGAGTACATCGTTAAGTGCTACTTATAAGCGATCAGATTTTTTTTAGACCTTCTCATTATGGATTTTGAAAGACCAGGTATGTATCTATGTTATAGCAAAATACTATTAATTAAAATATAGAATAAGGCACTAAAAAAAACACGAAACATGCCCTTTAAATTTTTTGCTGCTTGTTACTGTGGATTTCAACATTCGATGATGATTTAGTTTAACTTCCCGATGAGTCCCGATAACTTTTTTAACATTATTGGATGTCCATATTATGCAGTAAAGAAACACTAAATCAATAGCCGCTAATCTTGATTTTTCTCCTGCAAATCTAAATAAAGAAGCACAGTTTTAAAAGAAATTCTTAAAAAACATTATATATACATTTTGATATTTTTATTAATTAAGGGCAAAACCTATTTTAGGGCAATCTGGGATGAGAATTCTTATGAGGCGAGACCTATTTGACCTGATGACTAGCCAGCAATTGCCCAGTTTCGACCAGAAATCAGTATTTTTGGAAAGTTACCTTGTAAATAAAAAAAAATATTCTGAAGAGCAACAGAAGGGTATAAAACATGAATTTTCAAGGCTTAAGTCAGAATTTCGGCGAAGATAGCTTAAAGCAAAAAAGAACAAACAATTTTTCTTAACAACTAATGCATCTTGGTTGGAATGAACATTTCAATTACCTCAAGTAGCTATTTCTAGAGGTCGAACCCAGAAATTATTCGAGGAATGTATCGAAAGAATTAAGAGACGAAAAACGGAAGAAGTGAGCGGAAAAACCAATTTGCAGATCCTTTCTCATGCAACCCAAACCCGACTATATGTATACATTTATATTTATAAATGTAAAAACTTTTATTTGTATAAATTTTTATTTGATGTATAAATTTTTATTTTACATTTATATACACTATATTTATTTTTATTAAATTGAAACTTGTCGATATAAATGTTGATTAAAAGCTGTTAGAAACTTAAATTTTGGTTAAAATTTTTAACAGCTTCCTCATTTGCGCTGCAAAACCAGACCAAGTTTATGGGATTGATTATTATTTGGAAGATTAATACCTTGATTATTAATGGAAGATTAATATTTCAAAAATTAGAGATCCTAGATTTAGTCGGGAGCAATTATTCTTCTTTAAAAATCACTGGTCAAATCACTTTGTCATAAATGTATCAAATAGGTTCAAAGAAAAGGGCGCCAGTGACTCCATCGCATCCAGTCCTCTGCAACACCGTTCACTTCTATTAATATATTATACACTAGTATAAATTTATTTTTAGTTATAAATAGTTATAGTTATAAATTTATCTATTAATATATATTGTACGCTTCTATTAATATAGATTCTCTATAACATAGCCGAATCGAAAAAATTATAATTGTCCTCTTAACATTAATGAATTGAAACCAGTGACTTCGCAGGTTGATTGTGTAAACCGACGATGGCCAGCACAGTGGGACGAATGGCCAATCAAGGTGGGAAAAAGTCATGATTGAATTGCGGAAACCTTTGTATAATGTGCAAAAGAGAGATGTTATTAGAACAATATTTTGTTATTAGTAGGTGGATTTGGCAGTAAACATAACGATGTAAATAGTACTTCACTTGACTGGTCACATTTTGTTTAAATCACAGCACCTCCGTGAAATTGATGGTAGAGGTCACTAGAAAGGTTTTTGAAAGAAACGTGAAAAAATAAGCTGCTTTCCTTTGCCTTTCTATACTCTAGGAAAAGAAATGACAATTCCGCGCAAGGACTTATATATTATTAGGCAAAATTGTATCGACATGGATACAATATATATAAATTGGAACAGTTTAAACAAGAGATTTTATTCCAAAGTCTTTAGTTGCGTTGAATAATCATTTAAAATTAGCATTCACCATAAATAAAAGGATATGCCAAAGATGCCGAAGGTCTGTAAAGAAGCTGGAAGATATTCTGACTGATTTATCTTTAAAAATAATGTTGGCTGGACAATAATTTCATGTTCGAGAGTTTTTGTGAAGAAACTCTGCCATCTACTTCGTGCGCTAATTTTGGTCATCCTGTTAAACGATTCGAGGCCTGAAGTGTCGGAGGAAAATTGAATAAAGTTAATTAGAGTAACGAAGTACGGAATAATTAGCGTTTGCAGAAGTATCGGTTCGTAGCCGGGGAAGCGTGCTAATACGAACTTTATTGTAGAAATATTTCAATCTCGGTCCGAAACTAAAACTTAATTAAAAAAAAAAAAAATCAATTTACTGATAAGTAGTTAAGTATAAGCGTCAATTTAAAGATGAGGCCCTTGCTTTTATATTAGAGTTTAAATTCAAAAAGAGATGATTCATATCCTTACTTCTAAAGTTACCAACTAACGTAAGATTTGTCAGCGGGTCTGTAATGCTAAAAATAGTCACAGCAGACATAAAAAAAGAGTTTGAAGATAGCAGCATGGATAATGATTATTTGCCTTCTCGTTTGTTCCTGTAAAATCATGTGCTTAAAAATGAAAGAAAATTTAATCCGGAACAATTCCAACTGAAATTTAAGGAAGAAATTAGTCTAATAATTGATCGGCCGAAATCTAGTTTTGGGAACTCTAATGATGGGAATAAAGCTACACGGTTTTTCAAAAATCGTGGCCATAGAGCAGCCTTACCCTGATTAAATGTGATCGATTTCACTACAAATGTTGGAGAGACCAGAAACTGATATCTAAATTTATGTTCGTAGTACCATATGCCTTCTACTATCCATAAGCTACTTGTTCAGAGCACCGAAATCATCAGTAACTACATTCTGCGTATTTGAATGCTCGGAACAAGAGCAAGAGGCTTGAAACTAGGACTTAAGATTTCAACAATTGGTTACTCGTTCTCACGCATAGCTATTTATACAGTTTTAGTCTCAACTCTATTTTGAACATCGGACCCATTAATTAACTCTTACAGCCAAAAAGAAATAAAAAACCTTGTTATAAACCTCTATTTCAGACCCTGTTGCAGTTGACCATTTGAAAGGTCCAGAAAGTAATGATTCGTGCATCTCATCCACCGATGATTCTTCTGGATAAGATGAAGATTCTTACATAAAAAAAACATAGACTGATAATGAGTCGAAAATAAGCAATTAGCAAAAATATACCATGCGCGAAACGAATCAATAATTCACTAACTTATATGCTACAAAATTATCAGGGGAACTTTCACGAGTTCTGTAGCAGGTCATCATTCATTTATAGTCACTGTTCTATAACTGTGCATGGACGACAGTCAGAAATGCATTTTGTTTAAGACTTTCCAACAAAGCATTTAAGTGCAGACGTTTTTCTTTTTTTCACCTGCAGAAAGCAGTTAGGCCCGCTTTCTCCAATATAGTTTAAACTTAGATTAACTTAAACCGGATTATCTTTAATCCGAGGTTTAAACTCTTATTCACTTTCTACAGCCTTATTTTAGTTTAAGCTTGGCTTAAACCTAATCATGTGAAGGTTATTATGTTTTTTAAAAGGTTGGTACATATTTGTTTACATTTCCTTGTTGAAACTTCTATGGAAAGAGAAGGTAATGTAAGGGTTATGGAAAGATTATTTATACAAATTATTTTGTTTTTACCAAAAAAGTAAATAAGGTGAAAGTGTTCTATAAAAATGGAGCAAAAAGAATCAAAAAGAAGTAAAACATTTTCTCAGTGTGAAATTAATGTTCTTCTGGCTCTTGTGGAAGATAAGAGAGACATTTTTGAAACCAAAAAAACAGATTTCGTCACTGTCAAAGAAGAGGATGAATGGAAGAAATTGGCGAATAAATTCAATGAAACGAGCGGTGCTGTTTTCAGAGATTTAATTTGTATGTTAACCCATTTCTTACCAAATTATTTTTCTTCGAAATCAATAATTTTGCCTTTAGTTTCTTGTTAAAAACGCCTTACTAAGATGTCTTCCAAAAAGAGAAAAATAACTACTATGTATATGACCTGAATAGATTCAGATTATTAAAAAAATATTTAAATTGCAAAAAAATTTTAGGGGAAACAGGGAAAAAATTGAAAACCTGGCGTCCTATATATAGGACAGTGGTAAGAAATGGGTTAATAAAATGTTGTTTATGATATGATATTATTATGCCAAGAATAATAATAACCCTCATTACATTTCATAAATGTTTTTCAAATAATGTAGAACCTTTTTATTATTATTATCATTTTGTTTAAATAATAAATAATCTAAGTTGAGCGATATATAATTATTATAGCTTAATAATAATAAAATTACATCATTATGAGATATTCAAGAGAAACATAACCTTGATATTAATTATGAACCTGATATTAATGATATTAATTATAAAAATAATGCACGTTAAGAAACATTTTTTCTCATCTCAATTCTACTTCACTGATTTAACATATTCTGAAAATATTCTTGGATTGACTGATTGCGTCTATTGATGCGTCTCTTTAGCAACAAAAACACATCATAATCTTCTTCTTCCATGTCATTTAAAATTTCAATTATGTATATTTTCCATTTTTGTATTCAGTAAAGTGCAAAACAATAATTCTTGAGTAACAAGAGCGAGTATATTATCACAAAAAATGTTTGTTTATACATATTTTGCAGTTTAAACCTAATTCAGAGTTTAAACCGGGAAAAATGAAGGATTAACTTAATCTAAGTTTAAACCAAGTTTAGAGGTTAAACCGACTTGAAGAAACTCACATCTGGTTTAAACCAAGAGATAATCCGGATTAAATTTAAACTCGGTTTAAACTAACTTGGAGAAAGCGGCCCTTAGGCCCGCTTTCTCCAATATAGTTTAAACTTACAAGGGGAGGCTACGAACGTGGGGTCACCGATTACAATGAAACTTTTTTTCGAGTTTCTATATCCAAAAATATTAGATACGTGTCCGAGGGTTCTTGCCAATGGGCCTTCTGAGCCGAGAAAAAAAAATTCTTAGGAACGAAAATAGCCAAAAATTGCATCAACAAAGATGCCGCTGCTCAAAGCTCCTTCAACCAATTTCAATGAAATTTTCAGGCATGTCAAAGTATTGAAAAATATTAGACACATGTATAGGGGATTGGCGAAATTAGCCTCTGGAAGCCCAGAATAAATCATTCAATATTGTGGTATATTCGTGCTCTGGGTAACGTTAAAAATCAATTCCATTACTTTGTAAATTGAATAAATTACGTTTTTCAGCTTTTTACGTCAAAAACAAAATATTTGTATTTAAATATTATTAAATATTTAACAGGAAATATTTTTCAAGAAAAAGCATTTTTTGCTGAGACTAAACAAAAATTTTCAACCAAAAAAAAAAATTACCATTTGAAATATGTTCCAGTTTTTATGTAAAAAGCACAATTTCATAGTTAATTAAAAAAATATTTAAGATAATTTTGCGAAAAATTGAATTCGAAAGTTTGAATTTTGAATCTGAAAGCATTTCCATTGTTGTTTTCCCTTGCCCAAAGAATTAAGGAATTATTTTATGATTGAAAACGTTTGTTAAAAATTAAGAATAATAAATCTTTGGAAGACGACAACTGTTTTTATTGAATTAAGGGATTGCAGTTATAAACACAGTATGAACTTCTAAATACAAAAAACAGGGTCAACGACATGTAATATAAATAAACATGACAAACTGATTAGGTAGGTAATTCCTTCTCTCAGGTTTGTGGAAAATAACTTCACTCTCCCATTGGCATTCGTCCCGTACGTATCTACTGCGAAAAGTTTGTTCTTAAACATATTAATTGGATTATCTAGCTTTTGATTTATTTGGCATCTCTTGGGCATCTTTTTTGGATTTTGATTAATCGACATTTCTCTGTCACTAATTAAATCTTCTTTTTTTTTCATTGCTAAAAAATATGAACGGTCAAAATTTGGACGACTGTTTTAGTCGTCTTTGTTATGATAATAACATCGTGAAACAAGGTCTTAAATATTTTTGGGGAATCAACAAAAAATTTTTTGGTGACAATCTCCTCCAAGCAAGGAAATTTTGTTATGAAAAATATTTCCTGTTAAATATTTATAATATTTAAATATAAATTTAGAAGATAAAAAAAAGAAAAAAAAGGGAGAAAAAAAAACTTCGTCTCAAAATAATTTGTTTTTAAATATAAATATTTAGTTTTTGAAGTAAGAAGCTGAAAAAACGTAGTTTATTCAATTTACAAAGTAATGGAATTGATTTTTAACGTTACCGAGAGCGCTAATATAACACAAAATTGAATGATTTATCCTGGGCTTCCAGAGGCTAATTTCGCCAATCCCCTATACACGTGTCTAATATTTTTCAATACTCTGACATGCCTGAAAGTTTCATTGAAATTGGTTGAAGGAGCTTTGGGCAGCGGCAACTTTGTTGATGCAATTTTTGGCTATTTTCGTTCCTAAGAAATTTTTTTTCTCGGCTCAGAAGGCCCATTGGCAAGAACCCTCGGACACGTATCTAATATTTTTGGATATAGAAACACGAAAAAAAGTTTCATTGTAATTGGTGACCCCACGTCCGTAGCCTCCCCTTGTTAGATTAACTTAAACCGGATTATCTTTAATCCGAGGTTTAAACTCTGATTCACTTTCTACAGCCTTAGTTTAGTTTAAGCTCGGTTTAAACCTAATCATGTGAAGGTTATTATGTTTTTTAAAAGGTTGGTACATATTTGTTTACATTTCTTGTTGAAACTTCTATGGAAAGAGAAGGTAATGTAAGGGTTATGGAAAGATTATTTATACATATTATTTTGTTTTTACCAAAAAAGTAAATAAGGGGAAAGTGTTCTATAAAAATGGAGCAAAAAGAATGAAAAAAAAGTAAAAACTTTTCTCAGTGTGAAATTAATGTTCTTCTGGCTCTTGTGGAAGAGAAGGGAGACATTTTTGAAACAAAAAAAAAACAGATTTCGTCTCTGTCAAAGAGAAGGAGGATGAATGGAAGAAATTGGCGAATAAATTCAATGAAACGAGCGGTGCTGTTTTCAGAGATTTAATTTGTATGTTAATAAAATGTTCTTTATGATATGATATTATTATGCCAAGAATAATAATAACCTCTATTAAATTCCATAATTTTTTTCAAATAATGTTGAACCTTTTTATTATTATTATCATTTTGTTTAAATAATTAATGATCTAAGTTGAGCGATATTTAATTATTACAGCTTAATAATAATAAAATTACATCATTATGTGATATTCAAGTGAAACATAATTTACAACATAACCTTGATATTAATTATAAAACAATCACTATAAAAATAATGCACGTTAAGAAACATTTTTTTCTCATCTCAATTCTACTTCACTGATTTAACATATTCTGAAAATATTCTTGGATTAACTGATTGCGTCTATTGATGCGTCTCTTTGGCAACAAAAACACATCATAATCTTCTTCTTCCATGTCATTTAAAATTCAATTATGTATTTTTCCATTTTTGTATTCAGTCAAGTG
This sequence comes from Aelia acuminata, assembly GCA_911387785.2. NCBI lineage: Eukaryota > Metazoa > Arthropoda > Insecta > Hemiptera > Pentatomidae > Aelia > Aelia acuminata. The sequence goes on along the minus strand of OU426978.1, from coordinate 127,125,940 downwards.
CAAAACAATAATTCCTGAGTAACAAGAGCGAGTATGTTATCACACAAAATGTTTGTTTATATTTTGGAGTTTAAACCTAAATCAGAGTTTAAACCGGGAAAAATGAAGGCTTAACTTAATCTAAGTTTAAACCAAGTTTAGAGGTTATGGTAAACCGACTTGAAGAAACTCACATCTGGTTTAAACTAAGAGATAATCCGGATTAAATTTAAACTCGGTTTAAACTAACTTGGAGAAAGCGGCCCTTAGTCGGCTAAATCCCGGGAAACACTGTATATTAAAAGGTATCAATGTAGATATGTAAAATTAATGGAAGTTTTCTTTCCTGAGGATGCCTATTGTTAAGTCTTGTTAATAATCAAATATGAAACTGTTCCGTCGATTTTAGCATTCTTTGTCGATAACTAAGTTTGCTTTTTCCTATTCAGAACTAAGTAAGAACCGGTTGAATAGGTAGGGTGGTTAAAGCCTTAGTTTTGGCTGTAATAAAAAATACGAGACAAATAAGAGGAGGCTGTTTTGTTAAGTAAAGAACAACAAGGGATCTTTGTGGTTGTTGTTTTGGGGATCCTTTAAAGGGAGGCTAACTTTTGAGGCCTCGAAGGAAGAAGATGGGCCCCTTAATCGATTTAGCTAAGTATTTCAGAGACCCCTTTCTAAAGCAATAACCACCACCCCACCATCTCTTTAAACTGTTATTAAAAGTTCCACTGACATTAATAATGATTTATTATAATAGCTGATATAAAAGGCTATCAGATAAAGTCGCCTTATTAGCCTTTCCTCGCCTTATTATATTAAAAAGAAAATATGAAAAAAAAATCCTAATACCGCCGCATTATTAAATTTAAATTATTTTAATATTTTTTTCTTCCCTTGAGTTCTTGATTAAACATTCAGTATTAACCGCAGAGAATCTTTATCGCAATTTAACGCCTAAGTCTCAAATATTAGTTTTAATTTCGGTTTAGGACAAATAAACCTGCGCACCCCGTTCGAAAATCCTCTCATTTACATACCTTTTAATTCACTTCAAGATTAAGCTTGAAGAATGATAATCTGAATTACTACAATTTTAAAAAAATTTTGTTTTGTTTTTTTCTTCTTTTCTTTTTTCCTGTGTTCTAAATAATAGTCTTGTTCAAATTATATAAAGATTGTATCCTATGATGGGAAATTTTTTAATTTTTTTTTACATAAAGGCATACAGATAGTATGCCATAGAGCACGGAATCTGTTAACATTTAGAAATACACGACCCTCCCTTGGGGTAACATTGGAAGGGATAAACATGAAATAAATAAATAATAATAACTGATCTTAAAGAATGTTATATATTTCAGAAATGAGCCGGCTCTCTTTTAGAAAGTTCGTCATCAATATTACTGATGCTTCGTTACCTCCAAGACAAACTTTCAAATTTCGGGCTAATCCAGTTTTACTGATTAATGGCTCACAGTGAGTCCGGCCGAAAGAATTTACTGCAAAATTGACACTTCGCAGTGCATCGAATGCAGGCCGGCTATTGGTGGAAGGAAATATATTAACATAATGAATAGATAAATAAGATGATAAGAAAAAAAATAATAATTTTTGTAAAAATGTAGAGAGAAATTTTTTTAATAAGAGTTAAACTATAGTCAAATGAAAACTATTATATGCGCTTACTTAAAGATTAAAAATTAAATTAATTAAAAATAATTGTAATAATTAATTAAATTTCATGTTGGCTTATATATTTTATGCAATATTTAACTATAAATAAAATTTATTATTTATTTTTTTACACTCGTCTTTCTTCAATATCTTCATCTTCACTATAATTCAACTGTCACAAAGGTTCCAATTCTAAGCGAGATCAAGTTTCTGTTTCATCTTCATGTAATTAAGATAGTATTCATATGCTTGAGTTTTTTAGACGGGAATTTCCATTTACTTGACAGGAATGGGTCTGAACTTACCAATAGATAATTCTTAATATTGTATGAGGTGTACGATCAGATTTTTTATTAAAATTATTTTCCTCACAAAACATAGTTTATAATGATAAAAACATCTTGGAGAACATTTTAGACTTTTTTGAAAAATATCTATCCAAAGATATAATTTATAGTTAAAATTTTAGTTCAGATTCTTTTTTTTTCCACTCCAACAATTGGACATGAAATGCTGATTACCCTTCTTAAAGGAGCCTATTTCAGGAAAATAAAAAAGTTTTTTTTTATTGAATTTAAATATTTTCTGAAAAGAAGAGATAACATGCGCCTAATACCTAACTAATGATTTCAGCGGGAACGACCGTTATCTCAAACATTAATCCCTCCCAACTCTCCCGTGCTTCAAAATCCTTGTTTGAGAACCTTTGCACTAACAGGCTACTGTAGCTCTCTTCCAATTGACATCTCCATTGAAATCTGGTAAACCAAAAGAGCGATATGTTAATTACATCCCTATCAACCAACTCGTTTACTAAAAATAGAATTATTTTTTAATTTTATATTATTTAAAAAAAAAAAAAAAGCCCCAAGAGAAAAAAACATGACGTGGTTTAATGAGTGAAGGGACTCTCAATGGCTCAACTTTGCCATTTAATGATGAGGTAGGGCGAAACAGGGATTTACCTCCGGAGAAGGTATCACAAAAAATTGTATCATCGATTTAATGGTGATGCCCTCAGCGCAGTGCCCCCTCCCTCCGGTACTATAGCCTTTGTTTCGACCAGGGCAGCAATTACGATCCCCTGCATTCCTCGATGGCCTGGAATTCCTATAGGGCCTTCTACTTCTACTTCGATAAGAAACTTCTTGTGCCCTTTCATAGAACTCATTTTCAAGACCGTCCCAAGCATTCCAAAATCCCAAAGTGTATAAGTCATCAAATAAATTCCAGTTTTGATTGGTTACATACTAGCTGAAATGATTCGTTATGAAGCTAAATGCTTCTAGAATTGACCTATAATACCAAGCATGATCTCATAAAACTGATAAAACATAAATATAAAACTGAAGAGTCTTTATAGCATGAGTACCTGTTAGCTATTTTTTTTCCTTTCTAATAGGGTTCATAAATGTATAACGAAACTATGATTTAAATAACTATTGAGACATATGAAGTTTTTACATTAAAGTTAAAATGTTTCTTGTGCTTTGAGTTCTGGAGCCTGAAATTCGTTTAACCCTAGAGTATAAACCTTCAAAATTTTCACGACAACCCTAAATAGAACATGGATTACAATAACATGACTCATCGATACCAGTCATTCAGGACATTTACGGCCTAGGGATAGCGAACCTCCTAAAACAGATGAACTCGGCAAGATGAAGAACTCGGCATGAAGGCCGAGTTCTTGTGGAAAAAGATTAACTTGACTAAACCCCGAGTGCTCAGCCCTGATTTTTTTTTTTTTTTTTTGGAGGACTTTTTGGAAGATGTTGATAATAATAATAATCATAGTGTTTATAATAGTATAAAATGTTGGTACTGCAAACATTTTCGAATACATATTTTATTTCTCAAAGATTTATTCCTCAAACGGATATTTAATCATTTAAAAAGCTTAGCTAATTGTGATTTAATAGATTTTTTTTTTTTATTATTGGAAAGTGGGGTCAGTAATTCATACAGTGGTGTACCCAGAATGAAGTTGGCCCCATGAACTAATGGGACTCCGCACTTTCCAGAGATTCGTTCGAATCGTCTAATTTACATTTTTTGAATGAAATTATAGAAATAATTGGCGATTGGTTTCGATAGAAATGGTTTATAACAAATGCCGATAATAAAATGAAACTAAATTTTCAATTTTGAGCACTTGAGTATTTTTCTCTAGCAGGGACATTAATGCTTTATTGAAATTAAAAGTTTAAATATGATCCAACAAGTTCTTAAATTACGATGACAACTCTTTCCGGTTGAGCAGTACGCCTATCCATGTGAACATGGATCCCTGATGAGCAGTTAGTAAAGGCGTGGTGTACATCCGAAAGAGTTACCATATGGTTTTTTCCAATCGATAACAATTTGAGCAGCGTGCACTTCGCCTTCTCTCACAACGCTCTTTTTTGTCTTCTCTCTAAACATTTCTCTTTTTTTATCATAGTAAAACGAAAATATAAATGTTGTTTGTAATTCTTTGTTTTGATTCAATATCATGACGGTTGCGATTAGCTTCGTGGAAGTAAATAGTTGCTTTTAAATAATCTGAAAGTAGAAATTATTATTTTCTGGATACACCAATATTTCTTTTCAGCGACCTTTTCTAAGTTTTCCAACGATATATTATAAATGTTTATTACAACTTATATTATCGGACATTTTTGTTTTGAGAAAAATTATTTCAATTTTAATTTTCTAGAAGAATGCTTTCATATTTTATATTTAGCCATTTCTTGTAACTGAGGATAATAAGGGACTGTTATTTACAAGAAATAAACAAAATTAAAGGTATTTTATAGGATGATTTTTCCTTGGTCATTTAAACCCTTTTACATTTTTCTATGACGATAAAACAATTAATATTGTAACACTTATGTGGGTTTAAGTAATTTTATTAAATGTAAATAACAATTTACAATGCCACACAATCAATATTAACTCAAACAATCAGGAAGGTTACAAAAAGTATCAACTTGTAACGACACTTTTAATACAAACTTACGTTTGGATTACGGTTACACGTATGGAAATACATGGATGTTATTATGGTTACCCATATATTCAATCATCAGAGCAAACTAACACTTCCTTCCATCGCTCCTTATATTTAGTCTAAAATGGAACTTTCTAGAAAGGTCTAGGCAAGCGCAGATTATTCCCTAACAGTCACGAACATGTATCAGAACAGTTTGTTTTGTTTATTTCAACGTCACTTTATGCCACTAAGGCTAATCGGACGAGGCTACAGTGGGAGTCCTAAATTTTGACTTTCCAAGAATAATTAGGATAGGGATCATTAATTACTACCTGAAATCGTACAGGCTCGGGACCTCCATTTTACGTCCTATCCGAGGAAGGGCATAGAAAAGGATTTTTTACTCCAATTAAAAAATTCTAGGGCCACCTCGGGACGCGAACCCGCGACCTTTAGTATTGTTAGTTTCTATGCTAACCACTACACCACAGGTGATCCCACCAGAACAGTTTGTTCCAAAAAGAAGTCTAGAACTCTTTCGAATCATATGTTTTGTGTTGTTTTTTTTCACGTTACTATATTAAAGAATATAATGCCATACATTAGAATTAAATATGACAAGATTAATAAAAATCTTTAGAAGTATTTTTGAAAAATCGTAAAGAGAAAAATAGACTTCGGGATATTGTATGCTAAATTACTTCCCCCCTCTCCCCCCCCGTTAACTCAAATTTGACGAAATCTTTGCTGTCGAACCACGGGCATAAATCGACCTCAAATACCTAATATCAGTTTCGTTCGACAAATCGTTTCTGAGTTAGTCTGTTCGCACACACACAGACCATTTCGCGGGCCTTGGTTATTTGGACTCAGGGGTAAATGTATTTTTAAACATTTATTTCCATTGAAAACCGGAATTCGAAGTTGTTTACGATCGCCAATGATCGTTCCGATTATGGCCAATGGTAGAGTAATACCATAATAACAACTGAGGACAATAAAACTATAAATTGAATAAAATCATGAGGTTTCGAAGTAATTACCAAGAGGGAAAAAAAATAAAAATTTATTTTGAGGAAACATTTAATAGCACTAAAAAAACGTAGTCAGAAAAGTATTCAACAGGGTAAAATGCGGTCGGCAGTAAAACATATTCGATAGGCCCCAAGTAGAGGAATGTAGTGAGCTGTACCTCACCTGGCTTTAGTGCTGCCAATAAATGTAAACCACTTTATAGTTGTTTCAAACTCTTAGGGGCCCACCTTTTTCCTTAACTTATTTTTATACGCCTCTTAAATTTCCTTTACTGTTTCAAAGTTGTATTTTTATTCAAAAAAGCTCGGTCTTAGAATTACTTTCTAATGCTGTTGTTGTAAACCTTATTTAGACCATGCAAAATGGAAACATAATAAATTCAACATTCACTTCAAAATTGTTCTGGGCTTCTAGACTCAATGATTGAATCAAGAGATTTTTAAAACTTTAAAAAAGTAAATAGTTATTTCAACTTTCATCCATTTAATATTCATTAAATCAAATATTTAACCTTTGAGAATCCATTTCAAGTTATATTTATAAGGATGTTTTGTTTATGTAAACATGAACTTCTATAGTAGTAGTTGAAAAATAACATAATCTTAATAACTCATGGAGATTAAAAGATGGGTAATCCAAAGATCTATCCAATCTAATCCAAAGATTTCATTTAACAAATATAAAGTTTTATTGCAGGTTCATAAATATATTTCATAGCTTAAAAATATTTGCTGCACTGCGCGCATCATACCACTTTTACTTAAAACTCTATTTTGTCACAAATAATATTATCAACATTTAAGGAAATGAAAAGTAAAAAAAGGTAGCAAAGCTCTGAGGTCGTAGTTCCCCCAACTTTGTTTATAATATTATATTTATATAATATTTATTATTTATTATAACTTAGTTATAATAAATAGTAATTTTTTATAACGAGTGATGCAAATGTTGTTTGATGTGCGTGTTGAATGTTACAAGAACATATAGAATAAAATTTAGAAACGTTATGTCACGTACAATAGCTTCTATAATTGCATATAGTTATTTATAAGATATGTCTAGCTTGTTCCATCTTCAAAATTCAATCTTACTTAGGGAAAAAGGGTAAATATTTTTTATTTAATTTAATTTTCTTTTGTTTAGCTGTGTAAAGTAAAATAACGTGTTACTATTAACATAATTTTAAAATATCATACTATATTTTCAGGTTAAATTCCTGACTACGTCGCTTTATTTTGTGTTTGAGTTTGACTGACGTTCCCATCTGGATTATTTGTGATTTATAAAAGTCTTCGGAGACTGAAGAACGGGATCTTCTAGAACTGGTGCTGGAAAAAAAGATTGTTGGGGACGATTTTTTCTTGTAATTTTTTGAGCCCTTAACTTCATTAGAACTAGGCACCCATGGTTATTTGCAGGAAGGCTTCCTCTACAGTTTGAAGAGGGCGCCTCGATATCTCTCGTTTTGGTAAATGATAAAGTGGCATTTTCGGTAGCTAAGGTTGAAGAAAGAGTAGTAACAGCCAAGAAGTACCTAATAGCCACCTAAAATATGTTTTTACTTTCATTGAAAAAAAAAAATATTTTCGAACAATTTGTTTTTAGATAAGCTGTTCACATATAAACGGCTGACACTGAGCTTATTTAGTATTTAGATTTAGAACATCGAAGATACACATACAAGACTCTTTCTTTATATTAGAAGTGATATTAAAAAAAGTATCAGTTCTCCTTTTAAATCAGCTATATCAAGTTAATGTACGGAAAGTTATGGGAACAAGATCGCCAATAATTTTTTTTCTTCAAACAAAAAGAAAATGGAAGCTAGAGCTAGGGTTCACAGGCCTATAGTAGAGAAGACATACGGTACCACTTTGATGGCTGGTCGGCTGTGAAATTGCAGCCTCTATGAAGACTGACCTGGTAGAAGAAATAAAAAAAAATATATCTCCAGACCTTACGGACCAGCGCACATATCTGTCGCCTCAATACCGCCGTTCTTCCAATAACCGTTCCTCAACAACTTTGCTGAGCCTTGTTCAAGGAACTAATGCTTAACTCGAATATTTTTTTGGGAGTAAGAATAACAAAATATAGTAATTATATGAAATTTAATAGTATTATGATTTCCCTGATGTAGTACAATAAATATTTAATTTAGCTATATTATTTATTATTACATAATTTATTGAAGGCATACCAGGGAAAAATAAACGTAATTGTATGTTTACATTCAGATAAACGAATATCAAGCTAAAATAAGTTATGTTGTTATTAAATCAATATTTCCTGGAAGGAAGACCTACATAGATTTGGCCTTTTTTTTTTTTTTTGTGTATATATACAATTAGAAATGCCAATCATTAAATCACCTTTCACTATAGTTTACTCCATTAATTTACAGATAGAGAAGATGACTTTAATTGGTTGATAATTGCTGGCATTTATTGGATCCTTAGTTTTTTTTCAGGAGGGGAATAAGAGTAGCTGATCTTCAAATTTTCGAAAAACTGTCTGTTAAAAAAACATTGCTTAACATTTTTGAATCATGGATTTGTTTGTAGGACATAACACTCTATGGATTGCTTAATTGCTAGAACGTGCGTCGAATACATTGAGGTTGAGGATGTGGTATAGAAGTGTTAAGCCAATGTGTTTGCTAAACTTATTGGGTCAATTTCATATTCATGATTATGTTTCAAATAATGTACTTTATGAGAGTACCCATCCCACAACCTCCAGGCCGTTTCCATGAAAACGACGCTTGGTGTATTACAACTAACAATACTAAGGAAATTCTGCCATGATAATTTTTTGACTAGTTGTAACATGCAGTTGTGGGCTAGTAATTGAAAGGTCCATTGCTGAAAGTTTTCTGGAACTGGTCAGAGGTTAATGGGATAAATATGTTTATTTATAATACTTTGCAGGTATCAAGGAAAGTTTCTATTAATTTACCTCATTTGTCTAAATGGCCACTACTCCATATGATATTATGAGCACTATTATCACTCGCGTTAATTATGGGGGAATCTACCAAGTCTCTCAGCTGCTGTGCATTAAAGGCTTGACCAGGTGGAAGTTAAAGAGAGCATAACGTGAAGGCATGAGGTTTAGTTAAGACTCTGATTGATATAACTAGTAAAGTGGAGATATCATTTAAATCAATAAAAGGAATGTTCTCTTTAATCAGTATACATACACCGCACAGGGCATTTAACCAGCTGTATCTTACTCCTCATTGCATATCCCCGAAATTCAAAGTTTCTTCAGGTTTGTTTCTTATAGACAGGCTACATAACAGTCATATTTATAAAACCAGCACATATTTAACTTCATCCCTTCTATTTTTAAGCCATTTAAATTTAATTGGAAAATATTCATTTGAAATTGAATTTTTTAACTACATGAAATAGAGGTTCGTACCGGAAAATATATCAAATGAAAAATACGTGGTAATCATGGTGATAAAGTGGGAAATGATGTATAACTGATGACAGCGATAACGATAAAATAATTGCGCATATGCATAGAGAATAAAATAATTATGAAAATAATGTCCAAAAAGAAATTTCGTTATTATTAAAAAGAGAATGATTTATTGCTGAATGCGTTGTTACAAGTTGAATTATTATCAGTATTATTAGGAACGAATACATTTTCTTGCTACCTTTGCATTTTGTATTCCCTACTATTTTGGCTATTTTTTTCCACATTTGTTCAATATTTCACGGTTGCGTGAGAATTTATTGCGAACCTACTTTGTTCACTTACCGTTATGTTTTGTGAAACCAGTCAATTCCTTAAATTTATATCTACTAATGAAGATTGAGTAATGGAATAGGTTTCAGTATAAATTATGTGATTAGGAATGGGAAGAGAAAGGACTGGCTATTTGCATATATTGTCACTATTAAAATAAATGAAGGGTCAGGGAGAAAAACCACGGTAGTCCACTATTTGTTGCTTTGAAACAAGTTGTGCCATCCGATAGTATAGGAAGTGTACTTTCTTTTCATACTTGTTACAGTCGAGAAAAAAAACGATAGTCCACATAAAATCGATAGAAGGGGAAAAACGCGGAAGTCCTGAGTGTTGGGGATAGATTAACAGTAGTCCATTTCTGTGGTGTTTGACTGTGGTTGAATTGTATATGAACAGTGACTTTAGTTCAAGTGAAGATGAATACAAGTCTAAAAAGTTAACAAAAAAAAAGAAAAAAAAACACAGACAAATGTCTGATGTCATGAAAAAACTCATACTTTCAACTCACGAGTCAGGTGAAAAATGTTTTTGTAAACGATTTAAGCGTTTTGAAAACGTTCCTTTATCTGCCAGAAACAAAATATTATCTAATTTTAATAATACGTCGTCAAGAGATGAGCATAACGCCTTCCTCAGCGGTCTCATAACTGTTATACCAATCCAAAATCGTCGTTTATGTTTATAAAGTTACAGTGAAAGATGAGAACAATAATTATCAATACAGCGATATTCAAGTTTGTTTGAAGGTTTTTTGTCAATTCATAGCATTAATGAAATTCAAGTCCGGTTCATTAATAAAAGTTTAATATATACTGGGATGGGGCCAAAAGATCAACGCGGGTAACGTAACTATCGATCTCACAAAAATAGACGGAATAGAGAAACAAATTTATTTTACCCAAAAAAGTAATAATAATTTACAGGTCACAAACAAATAAGCAATGGACTATCGTGGTTTTCCCGCCAACAATGAGCAGTTTGGTGATGTTTTGTTATTTCATTGGCATTTAAACTACTGTTTGGTTTTAGAAATTTTGTATAGTTGTAAACAATTATCTGGGTTAGAGGAATATGTTTTTTGAAACTTATTTCAACTTTTGGAAAATGGATCAAGGGGACCATAAACTTCATTTCATAAATTTCATTTTTCTCAGAATGGACTAGATTGAACTACCGTGGTTATTCCCCATGACCCTTCAAATGTCATTCGTAAATAGAATTGTATACTTGAATTTATATTCATCCGTCACATTAGAATGTTTCGTTGTGGTATAAGTTTTTAAGTTTTAATCTATTATTTCTTAATGTCAGGAAATAGCGACTTAATTTGAATTTTATCCTTTATAGGGTTTGTATAGCATCCGGTGAGAATGGGGAAAAAATACGCTTTTTAAATGTCAAAGATTTAAAAATTAAATAGGGTTAAAAGACGAGGTTTCAATTTGATTAGGCCAAACTGGTTGGTTGGAGGGGGGCGGGGGCAATAGGCTTATTAAAAATTCGTAAAAGGGTTAGCAGCTGATGCATGGGAAACATAATTAAAAACTCATTATATTTTCACTCCTCCCCTTTAAGCTTTTATTTCCTCGTTTTCCTAGAGGCCAATTTTCCGAGGGCATCCCAGGGTTAATCAGAGCCCTGATGTAAATGTGTAGCTCTTGCTCCAGGCCCCGACCACTCCTTTCCAGTCCTCATAAAATATACAATCCCCTCTAATATCACTTCTATTAAAACTTATCAAATGAAACAATATTAATTCTATATATATCCTTAAAAATTATTAATTCGTAAAATATTAATTCTAACTAGTTATTTACGTTAAATGTCCCAAGGACCGCGGCGTGGCCGAGGGGATAGCGTCTCCGACTCCCACGCTGGCGGTGCGGGTTCGAATCCTGCCCAAGCCCGCTCGATTCTTTCGGTGACGGCCGCACTGAACAGACTCGGCGGCTTGTCATGGATTAGAAGAGGATGGTTGGGTAACCATAACTACGGGTGTAGATAACAGACCAAAAAAAAAAAAACTGTCCCAATAAATTAATTTGAAGATTCAAACCAAAAAATGTTTTAATTAGAGCGGGTACATGGATTGATGTGTTCATTGTAAGCAATTAAACTATGGCAGCGAGCTAAAGCAATTTATCACTTGCCACCAAAAATTGGCTCGTGGAATAGTGGCAAAGCTCTCAGAGACGAGAAGAAATAGATAAGCGTAATGTTTGATTTAGTGGCCAATTGAGGAGGGACATAACATTGATTGAGGAATATTTTGTCGAGCAATGCTTATCTTTCAACTAAGCTATAACTTCAGTATTTTTTGTATAATGATTATAATTAAATATTTATATAATTTTTAATAACATTATCAGATCTTCTTTTTATCTTAACCACTCCGTCGCAACATGGGCTTTTCACTAGCCATCCGGAGCACTGATGTACCTTCGATTGGCCACTCCCTCTTTCTCATACTCATAATACGGCCAAGCAATTTTTGTATTATATTTCGATAAAAGTTTAATCTGTTATTTCGAGTTTGTTTAAGTTTAATCTGTTATGGTTATCAACGCCAACTCAACTTTTCACTTAGTTTTTCTTATATTTCCTTTATTCTGATTTGCTAATTTATCATATCATATTTCTGAATATCAGTGCTATGCTATGGATCAGAATTGTGGATCTTAAACACTAATCTTAAAAGAAGACTATTAGCTGCGGAAATGGATTATTTGCGTAGAAGTGCCAGAATATCAAGAATTGAAAGAAAAACTAACAATGAAGTAAGAGCTAGAATGAACGCAAATGAAACAGTGATAGACAGAATTGAAAGAAGATCATTAAAATGGTACGGACATATGTTGAGAATGCCAGATCAACGGTGGCCAAAGAAGATTTATGAATGGAAACCACCTGGCAGACGTAAACGCGGAAGACCACGGCGTTCTTGGACAGACCACATAAACGAAATAATGGAGCGTCGCAGCATACGCAAGGAAGATGCACTGGATAGAGAGACTTGGCAGAAGATAACAGGAATACAACAATATGTTGTTATTAATTGATCTTTGTATTGATTAATCCTGCAATAATAATAATATTTCTGAATATATATGATGTGATTTTAAAACATTAAAGAGTGCTACCATTGTTTTATTAATGTCTCCAAAGATTGTTGTTGTTTTTGGTTTTTATCTGTTGTTTTGAGTCTTGAGGTAACGAAGGGACATTCTTAGAAAATACGATTAATCGGGTACCCATAAAATACAGGGAAGTACTCATGACTAAACCAGTTTTTACTTCGCTCAGAGGGCTCTTATCCCTCATGGACTGCTAAGCACCTTTGATTCTTTGTATAGGGGATGACCTAGGTCTGATGGAATCAAAATAGCTTCGCCACGATCAGAGAGCACATCTCGTGCTTCTCGATTGGCCAGTTAGTTCCCACGTAGCTAAGGACCCATATAAAACTACGACCATTGACTCACACGAGAGTCCGAGAATTCTCCTGAATATAACTTTCAAACTCTTAAGCAGGTCGATATATTTTTTCTGTCATTAATATGTTGGCCTATCACTTATAGCCTTTACATTCAGAACCTCAAAGGCAGTAACAGCTGTATGTGGCTACACTGTTCGAGATGGGAGGTTATAATAAAAAACATTTTATAAAAAAAATTACTTCGAAAACTAGAAAAATAAATACACTGAAAAGTATGAAATAATTACCTTCTGATTTTTATGAATACGCAGCAAAATTGAAAGTGTAATGAAAAGCGGAAAAATGCATTAAAACGGATAATTTTATTTTGATTAGTACGAATAATTACTAACTGTTAATAAAAATTATTAAATTAAAACATTAAATACCATGTTCAATACATCACAATCTTTTCGGAAGCGGCGCAAAATAGAAAATCTATAGAGAATTTTAAGATTTTCCTAATTTTTAGTGTTAACAATTTTAAATTTTGCGCCGCCTCCGAAAAGATTGTAATGTATTAAACATGGTATTCAATATTTTAATTTAATAATTTTTATTAACAGTTAGTATGTATTTGTACTAATCAAAATAAAATTATCCGTTTTAATGCATTTTCCCGCTTTTCATAACATTTTCAATTTTGCTGCAAAAAAAAAAATAAAAGTCAGCCCGCCCAGGTAGCGCTACACCACGTTCGTCTATCCCTGGTCTTTATATTATAATTATATCAATTTTAATCAACTTTGTATTATAATAGTCACATTTTCAATTTTTATGAATAAGCACAGAATTGAAAATCGTTTGCAGTACGTTCCATCGGGAAGACACATAAAACTTTTTTTATTGAATTCCTTTTTAATGTGCTTAGCGAGTGGAAGTCGGAAATAAAAATTTAATTTAAAACAATAATGGCTACGATTTTACGAATCTTTTTTAAAAAGGGTTATTAATGATCGGCCTTTCTTTTAATTCTATGAATTTTGAGGTTTTATGATTTTGCTGTCTATCCGTCGTTTAGACACACATTTAGGATTTTTTACTGTTATCGGTGTTTAATGTGCTTTAATCTTCTTATATCTATAAAAAAAATCTTTTAAGCAACCCAAAAAAATGTTCTTGAGTTTTATTTCTTGGCAAAATTTTCCAGGAACAGGGTCGAAACAACAATAACTTTGCCGGAACCATAAAGAAGTGTTTCATTTTTCAGAAAACGACAGCGATATTCCACAGATATTATATATCTTTATTAAAATCTATTGTTGAAAATTTATTTAATGTTATTTATAAGGTTTGTTCCAACAAGCACTTAAACCATATCAATAACTAACACACTGCTCATGCCCCCCTCACTCTTTTAATTCTGAATTTGATTGGTTGGTTTTCCCAACCGATTCATCGACCATTAAAACATTATTGAGTGTTGCTTAAAATCAACCAATCAAATTTAGAATAAAAAAAGCGGGAATAGTACATGATCAATGTGTTAGTTATCAACGTGTTTTAATAGTTTGTTGGAGCATACCTTATGATATATATGCCATATGTTTTTCAAATAAGTAAATATTTTGAACGATAATTAAATAATTGTTTTCATGTTTTTTCCCAATAACTTCTTAAATAAATTAAGAACCCAAAAAAGGTTTTAATGGGACCACCTTGGGAAAATACTCTACAAGATGCAAAAGGTTTCGTTCCAATTGGTCCACCCGTCTCGGAGTAACCGGTGGACATACATAGAAAAAAAAAAAAAACGGCACATACGTATCGAATTGAGTAACCTCCTCTTTCGAAGTCGGTTAAAAAATAAAATAAAAATACATATGTTAGTTAGTGTTAAAAAAATAGTGTACCTACTTCATCTTGTGTGAGAGGTTAATAAAAATTTTGTATTAATGAATACTGTTTTCACAAAGTGTATTGTTACTATACTTAAACAGTAACTCAGACAGTAAAGTAACGCCCAATTCTGACGACGTCACCTGCATATGCAAGAAGTTGGGTCATTTTTGTAAATATTGTGTCTTCCTGATTTAGCCCTGTTCAATTGACGATTGTCTTTAATACACTTTTCACTACCAATCGGCTCTGACACATCACAATACTTAACCAGGCAGACAGTAGTTAGTTTACGAGGAAGGCTCAATTAATGCATGGCTAATATGAGTTCTTTCCTTACTATCGCGTCATAAATTTCCCAGCAATCAAACAGCATCCAAGTACTCAACTGTTATTCATTCATCTTCTCAGCGATCTGCCTCAGGGTAAAGATCTGATCAGTGGTAGATCTATCGGGTCGGAAACCACCTTGATAATCACCTACTTTTGTTCTATGTCAGAGGAGTCTAAGCGAGGTGTGGGAAAAAAATTGTACCTGTCTTAAATAATAACTAAATTTTGTAGACTTCTCCATTTTTAAGAAATTAGGAAAATTTAATCCAAGACCTTCTTTTAGGTAATCCTTCGTGATGTCCTGTTTTAAAACTTTTTAGCTAGTGTCTTATTGTTTTTGAGTTTTTCCAGCATGTCTTCTATGAAAATATTTTATTATTTTTGGAAGCTTGATAGTTGTAGGTTCTTTTTAGTTTTTTTAATTTTCATTGACGAGGTTAATCTAATCATCTCTATCATTTATTCCGGAAATAGATATAGAAACGTTAATTGCATTTATGCTGCTTCATTTTCTAGTATAATGTTAAGAAAAAGTATATTCATGGTAATAGAGTATTAATGATCTATGGTCCGATTTCAATATTTAATTCAAATATATAGCTTGTTGGGAATAGTATATAGGTAGTAATAATTGTAGTTGATCGGCATTCAGCCAACTTTCATTCCTCCATTGACTATGTCGAGGCGCAAGAAATCATCGGAGACCTCTTTTTAAGTAACACTAAACTGCTTTTAGCGGCGACTGGTGGGACGGGGTAGAGGGGAGAGAGGCTGGGAGGGGGCCCGACACCCAGCTAACGCAATAACGACCATAAATTCACCTTTTCCTGTCCCGAGATAAAATTACAGCTTGGCATCGCATTAAGGGTGCCACAGCTCTAGCATCGGATAAGCATGAGAAAGTAGCTTTAATTACCGGCAATTTTGCTTTAATAAGGAATGCTTCACTGTGTCTTCTTCCTAAAGCTTCCCGATAAAACCTGTATCAACGAATAATTGAGGTTTTTCTTACCCCTCATTACCTTTATCTCCCTTTGGTTTAATTTGCCCTTACAAAATTTATGGCAACATTTGTTAAATTTAAGGTAATCGCAGTGTGAAACATTTGTATCTCCGAGTTGCTGAACGGATTGTTCTATAAGGATTCAAAGAGTCAGTGATTCCTCTGCTGCTAACGTTGATAACGGAAGAGAAAAAAAAATATACTCAATACTATGAAATGCAAAAGAGCGATTCCCAAACTAAGGATTAATTTCAGATTATACAATTATTTACCAAGTTTTTAAAATAAAAAATAAAGTAGTTATTAGCAGGATATGACGGTTTAAAAAAAATGCAGAGAAAAAAAAGAAAGAAAAAAAAAGTGCATTACGAAATGATGAGGAATATTTGAGTCAAAAAAGACTATGGATGACGAGCAAAATGGTACGCAACTTAGTAGCCTAATTACTTGTTAAAAATCGCCCTTCAACTGATTCAAACCTTTAAGAACCTTCTGCATTTTAATCAAGATGAGTTGCCAAACCCGCTTCAATAGAAACACACAAAATATTGCTCTTCTTAAACAGAATATCCCTTTTTCGTCTTTGGCAAGGTAATTACTATATTTTTGGAAACCGACTTCCTCATTCCCTCCACAATTGAATATCATTCAAAATCAAGGGTTTCTTTCGGTTTAAATCATTCAGAATTTTCACATCTGAAAAACACAATACTTAAAATCATGAGATAGCTATAATTTGTAAAAGGATATATACTTTCGAAGCCATAAGAGTATGATTTGGTACAACCCAGGTGATTATAATATACATACATCTGAATTAGCAAACATATGATATAGTTATTGAATTCGTAGTCCATTCAAACGATGGATTTTGAATATGAACTCTCCCTCTTACCATTAAGATGAACACTTTGAGGGTGCGACGAATTTTCGCTTGAGAATCTACTCGGGATTCAATAATGGCCCTTAGTTTGATAATAAACAGATCTACAATTAATATGATGTAAATTGTAATGATGACTTCAATATGTGATGAATTTTGTTTTAAAACCATTCTTTTTAACAAAACAAACCTATCTCACAAAGAATAAGCTCACTACCTAATTTCTAAATATAGAGAAATAAACTTTTAGGGCGGATTCACAATATCGCTCCGCTCCCGGTCCAATCTCGGTATTGCAAAATATTCTAAAGAGAAATAGAAAGAGAGAATTCCACTATCGGTACCACTCCGGTCTCGCTCCGCTCCCGGTCCGCTCTCGCTCTACCCCATTCACATTTTCGCTCCGCTCCCGGTCAGGTCTCACTTGCAAAATATTCTGAAGAGGAATAGAAAGAGGGTAATCACAATATTGGTACAGGTCCGGTTTCGCTCCACTCTCGCTCTACCCCATTCACACTATCGCTCCGCTCCCGCTCCACTCCTGGTCAGCTCTCCTAAACTCTTATCATATTCACATTATATAATTTTATACCGTTCACGATTGAAGCCATTAATAATCGAAGCCGTCTGTATTTGGATTTTAATTAATAATTAACGTTCAGTTATTAAAGTGTTTATTTATTCATCAATTTTAGGGCCAAAAAAAGTACAACTTTTCGTTTGTAGAAATAGCTGTTAAGCTGTTAATGGTGAAGAAATAATTTAATTTTTTTTCCAAATGTATTCCAATACACTTGAAATGATTAAAAAAAAAATCACCAAAAAGAAAATAAAACACGAAATCTAGTTGTGAAGCGGTTTTTCCACGAGAAAAATTCATGTTATATTTGAGATATATTTTTCAATGAAATAATGTACTCGTAAAAAACGGTCACCGATTCATTTATTGATTACATACTCATTGCTATTATAAAATAACGTTCAATTTGAAACGAATAAAAATGCAGTATATTATGAACAATGACAGATCATTAACAAAAAAATATATTAGAGCAAAAAATAATTAAAATATGAATCAGGAAAAGAAGAGAACACAATCGGTAAATTGCAGCATTTTCCGATTTCAAGCGTATTCGAATACATTCGGAAAAACATTTATTATAAATTATTTCTATTCTATCTATTTTATTTCTATTTTATTCTAAATATTTATTTATAAATTATTTCTTCACCATTAATTAAATTAACTTATAATTATTATTAATAATTACCATAATGTTGCAACATATACTTCTTATTGTTGATAATATTATCTTCTTCATCAAGAAAAGTACACTTAACAGCTATTTCTACAAACGAAAAGTTGAACTTTTTTTGGCCGTAAAATTAATGAATAAATAAATACTTTAATAACTGAAAGAGAATCATTAATTAAAATCCAAATACAGACGACTTCGATTATTAATGGCTTCAATAGCTTCAACCGTTCAAAAGTAAACGGTGTAAAATTATATAATGTGAATATGATAAGACATTAGGAGAGCGAACTGGGAGTGGAGCGGGAGCGGAGCGATAATGTGAATGGGGTAGAGCGAGAGCGGACCGGGAGCGGAGCGAGTGTGGAGCGGGATCGAAACCGATAGTGTCAATAGGCCCTTAGGCAACCACATATCACCTTATGTTGTAATAAAATCGTCAGTATATAAAACCTGATTTTCAAAATAAATTAGGAAATTAACTTCTTTTGTTGAGAACTTTTTTTTTGTTTAGACCAATCGAACCATGAAAATAAACCTAAGAAAAATTATATTCGCAAAATTAGCCATTGCTAAGAGTGAATATGACAGAAACGATCTGACAATGCAAAAAATATATTATTATTAATTTTTTGTCAAATTTTGTGAGCTTTAAATTACTGTAGTTAATCCTTCAACGTGTGAGCTTTGATTGGTTTAAGACAGTCTCACCACTATGATACGATTATGGAAACGATTTAATTGCAAGGGAAATACCGAGAAATAAGTATAACATTTTTCTTTATGTTGTTAATATAGAAATATAAAGAAATATTTTAAAAAGAAATGCGTAAAGCAATCTACATAAATAAAGATGAAATTCTGTTTGTTTGATTGTTCTTTATAGAAATTCAAACCGTTTGTCCTAAATTCTCCAAATTTCGATCAGTGGTTCTTTCATACCAGGTGCGAAAACCTGTCCCTATTAAAACTGCATTACTTCAGCCAATCTCTGGGTATATTCTTTATTGTTAATATCGTTAAAATCTCGCTTTACATTGGTTTTTTTACGAATTCGACCTTTTGAGTCGAAAAAAGTCTCAAAAAAAAAAAAAAAAATTGTAGATTTTATAGATTTAAAAAATGAAATAACCTGGGTGGAACCGGTATATACAGCTAGTAATAAATATGAGGAATACTATTGTATTATCTGGACAATTAAATATCACACATATTAAGAAAGCATAGCTAGCGGATGTTTTTTTATCCGTGATGAATATTTCAATTGATTTTTTAAACAATAGCCAGAAAGAGGGATCGCGTTATTGCAGGGCGAGCAATCGTTTTAATCGTATATCACAGCTGGCAGCCAACAACTCCCAGACAATGGTGACCTATTTCTATTCCAATTGACTCTTTAACACAGTATAGGCCTCTAGGGATCTTCTCCGATGCATTTTATGGGTAATGGTTTTTCAAAAAGAGCGGTATTACTTTACTTACAAATGGCTTTCATTATACATAAATCTAAGAATACTGAAAATAAATATGTCCTTTAAAACCATTATATGAAGAGCACTCTAAAATAAAAATATAAATATACTTTTTTAAATATATACGATTGCCAAGATCCTAGTAAAAGGTAACGCTCAAAAAGCCTTAAGCCTTTCGAATAACAATAAATAATTAGGTATTCAACGTTTTTTAAAAAAGACCTAAGCAAGGAGATTAAAAAAAAAATATGAGGAGAAGAAAGATACCATAGGTAATTGAATAGTACCATATCACGAATGTTTTTATCATTGATACTCAAAGTGGTTTATACCAACCCCCGGTGATCAACAATGACCTGCAATGGATCCATGTCAACGGAAAAAATAAGGGGGCTATGAGATGCAAATAGTTTATCTCAATTAAGCTGGCCGTCACTTTGTTTCCATGGATGGAAACAGATAGATTAATTTTTAGATTAAGTGAAAGAAAGATCGGCAGTAAACCATTGTTTTGTGTACACATTTTATTTTCACTGGTATAATATAAGTAAAATATCAGGTATTTAGTCGTAAATATCGAAAGTAAAATATTTCTTTTAGAGTCAGTAGCAGTAAAGTAGCTGTGTATGTAGCCACAATTGAAATTAATGAATTTGAAAATATCACGATAGGTCTAACTTCTACACTAGACCGAACAACATGGCAGGGGTCCATGGTACAAAAAGTTGCCTTGGAAAATATGCGCGCGATCGCTGAAATTAAATTTTAATCGCTAACTACATCATTTTGTACATTTTCGAACGTATATTCGTTTCCAATGCAAATAACTTAGTATCATTTTTTTTCAACTTCAATCGCATGTTTAGAGATAAAAAAACCTATTTTCCTTGACAAGCGTTTGGTATAAAAAAAGAGCTAATTCTATTTGGTTTGACCTAAAGTGAGAAGATCGTTTAGAGGTTTGAATAGTGTAAACATTTTTAAAGAAAATAATGGTTGAGAAATTCTTTAGACATCTATAGAATGGGAGTTTATAGTTAATGATATACTAATTTTAATAATATTTAATGGCGAACTCTATTTGTAGAGGGTTTTCCCCTAAATACAAATAAAAGTATTATTACATTAAAAAAAATTATATTAAAGGGAAAGAAGGGTTTTTAGGTCCTCTTTGTAAAAAAAAATCATAAAAATTACTTGCAAGTCTGTTTCTGAGTACATATGAATATATCATATGTGTTTTTTAACTTAAAAAGATGTATTATAGTTATTTATTGGTTCAGTCTTTAATAAAATTACAATATAATAGGAGAGTATAAGCTCTCCCTATTTTTATGATTATCGTTTTATGTAAGGATTGATGGTTACGAATGAAATAACGAAAAAGCTATTAAAATTAACAAGCAAAATGTTTCTTTCTATATTAATCATACTGAAATTGCAAATAAGCGGTACCAATTGTCCAATGCCTATGCCTAATAAGCAAACTTTTCAGATTTTATTTTTTAACGTTTTAAAATGTATTTTTTTATAAAGATCCATACTTTATACCGTTTATATTTATCAATGTGTATAAAGAATTTAAATCTAAATTCTACTATACTGGAACCGGGGAAGACATGTACAAGTGTCTAGATCGAAATATTTTAAATTCTTTTCACTCCTCGGTTGGTTGATATTTGTTTTCAGCGTAGAGTAGTTCCCCCAGCCAATGCCAGTACAGTTTTTCCTTATAAATTTGAATTTAATTTTCAACCGTTTATTACACTTTTGTAAGAAAAAAAAGGAGGTACTTATTATCTTCAGTTAGAACTATATTCACATGCACTTAGAAACAGACTTGAAAGTAATTTTTATGATTTTTTTTTTACAAAGAGGACCTAAAAACCCTTCTTTCCCTTTAATATAATTTTTTTTAATGTAATAATGCTTTTATTCGTATTTAGGGGAAAACCCTGTACAAATAGAGTTTCTCCACACAATATAACATTATTAAATATTATTAAAATTAGTATATCATTAACTATAAAGTAATTTTACGTAAATAAACCAAATTTACAATTGCAATAGTATAATTTAAATAAATGATATAAAAGCAGTACAATTATTTATGACGTAAATTTGTGAATTTGTGCGATCCAATTATATATATATATATATATATATATATATATATATATATATATATATACAAAGCGTTGGGTTTGCAAAGTCCATTCAGTTGTTCAGTTTATTTTTAAGTCACTATGATAAACTCCTTATCAGATTAATTGATCTCTAACGTGGATCGTTCATATTTTTTGTAATGAGTCAACGACTATACCTGTTAACTCTTGTTGAAACTAGCTTTATAATGGTTTTGCCATTACACATAGAAAATGGAAAAAATAACACTAATTATCGGCATATTTTGTTTTATTATTTTAAAAAATTTAAGCATTCTGCAGAAGCCCTTGGAAAAATTTGCAGTGTTTATGTAGATTACCTTAAACGAACGCACCTGTCAAAATTGGTATGCCAAATTTCATTCAGGAAAATTTGACGGAAACATCAATGATGCTGCACAGTCTGGTCGCCCACATTAAATTTAATCGAGCAATATTAAGGTCATTGTTGATCAAAATCCCACCCAATTAGTGCAAGAGATTGCTATGACCCACAATGTGTCGCACACAAGCGCATAAAACCGTTTACCCAAATGTTTCAAGGCTTAATGTTTGGATCCCTCACTCTCTAACAGAACTCAACCTGGCAACAGCCATATCTGTTTGTCATTCACTACGCAAACGGCAAATAAACGACCCTTTTGTGAAAAGGTTTTTAAGAGTAGATAAAAATGGATCTTTTACGATAATGTAGTCCGTAGAAAATCTTGGGGACCAAGTAGTGAGCCTAAAGAAGAATTTCAAAACCCTCATTGCATCCAAAGAAGATAATGTTTTCCATGGTGGGATTGCAAGGGTGTTATATTCTATGAGCTTTTGCCAACAGGACGAACAATTGATTCAACTCTAGACTGCTTACAATTAACAAAATTGGACCAATCAATTAAAAATAAACGCCCAGAACTGGCAAAACGCAAGGGTTTTGTGTTCCACCGAGACAACGCTAGGCCCCCACTCCTCATTGGTCACTCGCAATAAATTATTGAGCCATGGATGGGACCTTTTGCCCCACCCTCCTTATTCTCCGGACCTAGCTCCAAGGGACTATCAGTTATTCCGGCCTCTACAGACTCCATGAATGGAAAGAAATTCCTAGAGGAAGAGGACATCAAAAGCCACTTGGATCAGTTTTTTAACAATAAACCTCAGAAATTCTATGAACATGGCATTGAGCAGTTAGTGGATAGATAGGGAAAGTCATATTGAACAATGGTCAATATATTATATATTAAAATAAGTTTTATGTCAATAGATTGAGATTTATTTCTCTCTGAAAAACTGAAAGGCTTTATAATTAGCCAACCCTGTTGCTTTAATTTTATGAGGATTTTTTTCGGTTTTATTTCTTTATTCATTTCTAACAACTTTAACATTAGTTTTAAAGTTTGTTTCGTTAATGCATGAGTAGATTGTTTCATTAATACATAATGTAAAATTTCAACCTGACGATCCATCCCGGAGTATTTCGATTCAATGAAAAATTTTTTTTTGAAAAAGTTATCTGAGCTCTTTCTGTAGTATCTGAGTCCCCAAATCGGTGCGACGTAAAATAGTACACGCGTAGCTATGGCGTTATTTACCTTCAACCTACCTTCCATAGTAGGAATTTTAGCTTTTCGACACGTTTTGATTACGCTTCCAACTGCAATGCTAGTTTTAGATTAATTGAGATTCACAGTTTTAATTCCTGAGCTGGAAAACATTACTCCTGAATAAGTTTACTCCAGCATCCTTTCTATCAATTCTCCTCAAAGTAAAACTTTTTTGTTTTTAAAGAAATTATTAATTAATTTTTAATGAAATTATTATTAAGGTTGGGTAATTATTACGTAGGCAAGAAAAAAAACAACTGAAAATCGATATCTTACATAAAAATAATGCTAGATGTGGGGGAGGGGGCAGTTAAATGGTCAATACAGCGACAGTTAAGCTAGACCACAGGCCATGCATAATTGAAGTTTGTCAGCTGGCAACAGTTTGTCACCTGGACCTCACCCCCTATCCTCCTCCCTAATTATCTTACCCTCGGAGAAGGAGGTTAATACTCTCTTAGCCAATGAATGATATCCAGCCTATTTATTCGACCCCCCCCCCTAGCGTTATTTATGGAAGAGTTTACTCTACATTTTAGACCACCGAAAATTTATTAAAAACTACTCAAAGTCCATTGCTTATGAATAAAATTTCTAAATTACTTATATAGCCCTAAAAACATTATAAAGAAAAACGAGTATTACGAATGTATGGCAACTCTTCCTAGTTATATTACAATTAGTTACTTACAATTAGCAAATGAGTGTTCTCACTATCTATTACTGACTCAGAGTCAGTATAGAGTCAAATTCATCGTGTCTAACATTTTATCATCATTTATTTGACCATCTGATTCGCCGATTTTAGGGATCTTACCGACATATGCGAATTAGTAATTTAAACACACACAAAAAATAATTAATTAAAACTATTTATATAGGATATTTCAACAAACATTATCATATATGCTGAACAGATTTGAGAGTACCGACCGCTATTTAAATGGTTGGCTGTTATTGACAAAATGGGAGCCTAATCATTCTTTTATCGAATTCATCCATGGAAAATAAGTATTTAATTTGTCAAAACGTCCAACGAATTAATAAAATGTCAAATTACAATAACTCATAGATAATGTATTGCGGGGTGCTTGGTTCCAATCCAGCATATAGAAAATAAGAGAGCTAATGTGATCAATAGGGTGGATGTCGTTGAATGCAAAACGAATGACCTTGGTCACGTCAGCTGCAGGAGCGGCAGTACTGCCAACCGTACCCGAGGGACAAATGTTATTCTGATTGATGATATTGTTTAACCCCTCATTGGCTCCCATTGTCATCAGAGTCCCCAGTTTTTTCACAGAACTCTTCCTGCATTATAAGTCCAATAAAATCCTTTTAATCACTGAGGTTTTTCGGATTGGGGAGATACTCATTACTATATATAAATGAGGCATGCAAATGGAAAAGAAAAAGCTGGAAGTGCCAACAATCAAAAATAAGGAAAGGCAGTAGGATAATAAAGAATATTCCATAGTCAATTTAATGGAATCTGTAGCAAGTGCCTTTTTATGATTTTGCATTTTAATTTGCTTTTAATTGCTTTATTCTTTGGATTTAATTAGTATTTTTTAGACTGCCACCTAGTCCATTCGCGTCCATTTTTTTAGCTTTTTAGATATGATATTTGAAGTCTTAAAACAGGGGTAAGGAAACGGGTGAGGCACAGTTACACCAATTTTTAAAAATGGGAATGCAGCTTTTGGGTTTTTTTATTACGAAAGGACTGCGGATTTAGCGGAATCGGCGGTGGCAATGGAATAGTAACAAACTACCCTCGGACAACATATTTATAAGTTTTATTTATATTTAGATTATCGATATTATTAGGCATAAAGTATAGAAATCATAGTGTGGCGGGATGGCCGAGTGGGCACCGCATTAGAAACTAATCGTTGGCATGGACAACCGGAGATGTGATTGAGAACCAGAAAATAGCAAGTTCAAAATCCGGAGCCAGGAGAAATTTAATAATATTCGGTATTAATCCCCCAACCCCTCCCTTAGCCCGGAAAATCCCGTATAACCTAAATGGCAAAGAAGGGAAGGACCCCAAAAAAAAAAAGTATAGAAATCATAAATCCAAAACCACGAAATCAAGCACATAAAAGCGCGCTTTAATGGAAAAAGTACAGCAATGAAAAGTATCATTTAAAAATTAAACCTGAAGCATAGTTTTTGAGCAAAGCACTCACTCAGTAAATGTAAGCTTGAAAGGGATAAATAAAAAGAAAGAACGTGACAAAGGGCCGATAAACAACAACCGATCAGAGTTTTCGGAACATTTCTCCGTTTTTCATTTATAAAATAAAAAGTGGATTGAAAAATGTGAATAACGAGGGAGTCGTCGTTTTTGTTTAGTTTCAGTTTGTATATTAAGATGGCATTTATTATAAGGATGCTTCCAACAGATAACCTTTAGAAATGTTTTTCTAATTTTCTAACACTATAGACAAATGCAATATTTGCCTCAAGCATTTCAAAATTTCTGGCAATACCACAAATTCAGTTGATAAATTAAGATTAAACATTGCGATACATGGGCGTTGATGACCCCAGCAATTTTTCGCGCCTAAACAACAACAAACAAACAAACATTGCGATATTTACTGAAGTTTTATTTTTAATAACTCAACAGAAATACGTTTTTATGACTCTTCAAGGGACTAGTTTGTTTGTTTAGGTTTAAAGGCGTAAAACCTGTGAGGTCATCAACGCCTGCACACAAAATATTAAGTTATATTATAAAAATCCATTTAAAGAGAAAGAAAAAAAGAATACGAACACGCTTCATCAAAACTAAAGTTTAGATTCGGTTATATAAATTAATTTCTTTCAAGAACTTTAATACCAACTTTATTTTATTTTCATTTTTGCCCAACATGTCTATCAAATGTGGTGTTATACTGGAGCTATTTAGAATTGAAATGTATGATGGACACTGTTCGAAGATATCTCTGACTGTGAGAGTGTTACCACAGTGATTACATTGAGGTGGTGGTTCTTTGCTAATCAGATGGGAATGAGTCAGGTGTGTGTGGCCTATCCTTAGTCTGGTCAAGACGGCTTCCTCTCTACGGACATGACGGTTCGAGGTGGACCATGTTTTTACCGATCTTTTAATATCCTTCAGCTTACTAGGTGGGCTCTCGCTCCACATGGACTGTCAACCAAGAGCTATTCCCTTTTTAAGGGGAAGGCTAATATCATGCGGCGTCAAAATAGCAGCGCCCCGTCTAGTCTAATTCAGTCCTTCTTGTTTTGTTGCGTGAAAAACGGCAAAGTCCACCCTAAAGTATAGTCCAAATATTTTAAAGAGTGTAATTTGATTTGACGAAGTAACTGAAAATTTTATACCGCAATATACATTTATAAGTGAAAACCTTATGTATAGATGTAGATTATGGCTTTTAAATGTTATAGAAGGAGCTTGAAAATGTACCTGTACCATTTAAAGCAGATTACAAAGCGAAACATTATCAATTTTTCTGTAAACATATACAAAACATACTTTTCTAAAAAAGGCGCAAGTGAATTTAACTGATCTTTTTATGTGGTCGTAGTACAAGTAAGACTAAAAATTACCCCAGTGATAACTCTGGAGAGCACCCCTTTGAAACCGAGAAAAACGGTTTTTATTGAAAAAAAGTAGTATATAAATTGTTTTTGTACCATAATAAGCGAACCAAATTCATGTTGCTCATACGTAATATACTAGCCGTTGAATGTAATCTTTCAGTGAAATCGTCGGTATATTGATATATTATTTCTAAAAGGAGAAAATCGAGTTTAATGTTGAATTTTTAGTTGTTTTTAAAATACCCATAACATCTATGCAATATGAATTTTCTTTTGGATACTCGGTGGTATGAAAGCCCACCCTCAGACTAAAAAAATAAAAAAGAAAATTCTGAAAAATATTGAGTTCTTCCATGTTTTTTTACATACTAACGATAACTATCTATTAACACTCAAGAAACCTGGTTTTGGGTAAGCAAAAAGGACACTTATACCAAAGCAATCTTAACGGGAATTGTTTCTTTGGTTTTTGAATTTTATTAAAAAGGTAATAAAAAAAATCCCATCAATTTATCTGTAAAATTGTGGAAATGGCAGATTTATGTCCGCCAAAAAGCAATTATTGACCACTGTGCGTCTGCGAGCTCATAAGGGACTAGTATACCCCCTTAATGCAACTATACACATCCTAACTCAAACTAATATGAAAACAAGGATCTAATAGAAACATACAATGGGAAAACCCATGGCTATCCACTGCTTCCTCCATATGGGAAGAGACTCTTCCAACAAGACTTTTATGGCGTACACCCGAATCAAACATAGTTACCTAATCCAATAATTGCCTCCACCTATTTCCGAACATTACAACAAGCAATTTGGTGCAACTGACAATGCACCAAATCATTGAAGAATGTTAGAAATACTTCTGACTTCAACTTAGTCCAGAAACAAAGACCTTCTACGATCAATAAGCGTAACACTTGGAAACAAAATAAAAAATAAAAAAAACAGCTAAATAATAGATAACCTAAACGAGATAAACATCATCATTCAGATTTAGACACGATAGCTTCAAAAAAATTCCATGAAGGCAAAAATCAACTATTAAAAAACTAATATCCAAATTCTAATTACAGGCAATACATATTCTAATTATTATTAACACACTAGCTAGGGTGCCCGGCTTCGCTCCGGTAGTAGTGTGGCAGTTTTAATAACAGAAAAACTTTAAAATTAAAGGAAATATAGAACAAAATTAGTACTTCCCTGAAAATTTTAACATTATATCAATATTAAGAATCGAGATCTGCAGTGTCCGCCCAAATAAGGAACCCTATATACTTTATAGGGTGTTGAAAATGGTGGATGAACAATTAATTTTGCTACAACTTTGTCGAGTCATGCATCGTTTTTGATGGTTTCTGTGATTATGAATCCTATAAGCCCATTCCAAGCAGTCAGCAGATAATAAGTTATTAGATTATTAGTTAAAAAAACTATATTTGAAGTACAACTTAAGCGCCGACTACTGTGATGGTCCCATTAGATCCAGAAGTTTAGAAAATACCGAAGATTCATAGAAACATTTTTTGTAAGACCTTTCTTCCAGTTCAACCTCCCTTAATATATACCCCCCACCCTAATTTGGCCGAACACTGCACTTCTCCAATCTTACTACTGTTACTAAGTGAAACATCATGAGGGCACAATTTTTTCATCATATTTCTTTTTATCCTGAACTATGAGCGGTGATAAAGTCTTATTGAAAAAAATTGTATTATTGGAGTCAATTCATCATTTTGTCAACTGGAATGCTCATCATATATAGTAATAAAACCATTTTTCATAACTACATACAATAAGAACACTTCAAACTTGTTTTTTTCGGTTTATAATCAGTCTATTCAGCTCTTCCTTTTTGTTTTATGTCTGTTTTTATTCGCTCACTCATATTGCATTAAATTTACTTAAGTATATGTTAGATATTGATTAAATGTAATGTGTTTATCAATTAATCTTCTTATGAGAAAATTAATTTTGTAAAGTATCCAGTCGGTTTTCCAATTGATTGCAGAACCTTTACAAATATAACGGAATGAATGAACAATAAACATTGAGTGAAACACACCCTAGCGCTTCCTGGTGGTCTGCAGCTCGAACTAAATTTTTCATTCATAAACTCGTATGTCATCCTCAGGTAGGCTAATTACATGTTGCGAGAGACTTAAAATTCCAGTCCTTTTCTCTTCAATTTCACACCCTTAAGAGAAAAACTGAAACCTTCTTCTCCGTTAGGGGACATACAGTTACACGCTGACATAAATCTCTTAATCGTATGTGGAGTCGTTTCTGAGCCTTTTCGGCACGCAAATTGTACACTTTGCTTTATAATATACTAGCTGTATATACCGGTTTCACCCGGAGAATTTCATTTTTTAAATCTATAAACTGAGACTTTTATCGACTCAAACGGCCGATTTCGTAAAAACCAATGTAAAGCGAGATCAAAACGATATTAATAACAATAAAGAATATACCCAGAGATTGACTGAATTTATGCAATTTTAATATGGACAGGTGTTCGCACCTGGTATCAAAGAACCACAGAGCGAACTTTGGAGTATTTAGGACAAACGGTATGGATTTCTATAAAGAACAAACAGAACTTCATCTTCACTACATTATAGATTATAGCTGTATATCCCGGTTTCACACGGGTGAATTTCTTTTTTCTAAAGGAACGGTCGATTTCGTAAAAAAACATTGTAAACCGAGATCATTATGATTTTTATAACAATAAAGAATATCAGCTGAAGATCGGCTGTAGTTATGCAATTTTAATATGGACAGGTGTTCGCACCTGGTCTGCAAGAACCACTGAGCGAAATTTGGAGACTTTAAGATAAACGGTATGGATTTCTATAAAGAACAAACAAACAAACAGAATTTCATCTTTATTTATATAGATATTGATTAAAAAATCATATGTTTAAATAAAATGTAATTATTTTATTAATACCTATATATTTAGTTTTATACATAAGTATCTATATATGTTTCATTTATATGAATAAACATAAAAACACAATAGAGACTCGCTGCACGTAATGGCCATGATGCCGGTGCCAGCAGGCAATCGTACCTATCCTAAGATATTGATGCTGTAAAATACGTCTGCTATATATAAATTATCGGTAAACTTGAGGAAAATAATATAATTACCAATTTTTCATCTCCCTTCCAAAGAACAGTCTATCCTGTTCAAAACAGGTGTACAAATTCATATCTATGATGGATACTTACTCTAGTATTTTTTAATTTTATTTTAAGAGCCATCCAGAAACTATTCCCTGAATGCAAGAATGAATTTTGGAAATATTATATTTAGTGAAAATTCGGGAGCGTGGGATAAGGTGAAGGGAGGGTGGTAGCAGGTGGTGACCGGCTGCTCCATATTTCCAGCATCGGACGTGCTCTATGCCTACCTCCATCCTTCATAACTCCACCTCACAACTGTTAGCCGTCTTATATATTTCAATCTCCACAGGATTATAGATAAAATATTTAACTATTTTCACAATTGGCTCATTATTTAGAAGGACGAATAAGCTGGCGAGGGTAGTTTTTTTCCCATACCTTAGCTACCAGCCGCAAGGAATGACCAAATACAATTGGAAACATGAGGATAAAGTAAAATACAGCTTATATTTTCCTGTTTCCATCATATTAAGGCCTTTTGTGCGAATTAGCTCAAAACGAAAAGAGAGGCTGGTATTATTATTATTGGTAAGCGTTAATACCTTCAAAATAACAACAATAATAAGAAATAATAAATTTAAAAAAGGACGAAACCCTTTAGATATAATCGATCCCAAACACATAAAGTTATTAACCTTCTAGGACCCCATTTAGACTATACTTTCTTTGTTTGTTTTTTCGAACTGAACTAGATCAAGTGCAATATATTGAGTTTATTTGATTTGTAAATATATTTATACAATAATACTAACATATATAATAATCTGGCTGCTTCTCATTCCGCAAATGAAGTGCTCCGGCGCTTCACTCTCTTTTCAAAGTTTCACGGAATAAAATAAATTTTTTTTAAAATATTGTCGGACAAAGAAAGGATATATGTCCCCCATATTTGATATCATTGACAATTATAATGAAATTTATCAATTGAAAACGGGAAGTCATTCCATCTTGATATATTCCTAGAGGGGAAAAAAAAAACACAAAAATCTATGAAGAAGCTGTTGAAAGAAATGAACCTGACGTTGAGAAGATTGGAAGGGAAACAGGATGAGGTATAAACACGGGAAGATATATAAAATAAGGTCAGCGGAATTAAGGCGTTCAGAAAATAAAATGAAAATGTGCAAGTTACTCATGCAATATTCAGGAGGAAGGAGAGTTGAGGGGAGTATTCTCGCTTCACCCACAGTCCAACTAATAATTCTGAACTACTTTGTAGAGCTATAGATAGGATTTTTATAACAACTAAAGTAGTTATCAACCCAAAATTCCGTCATCGAAGTATTCATACACAGGCTGCGAAAGCAACTTGTCTAAAGCATGGTAATGCTTATAGGCAGCTTTAGTTTTACCATGCAACTAAAGCTATCTATAGAAAAGATTAAGGAGTAGGATAATAGTTCTTTATTTATTGAGATATGGTGGGAAGCGCACATGGGTGGATTTAGGTCTTAATATCTATGAGTCTAAGCTCAACATAGATATAAGGTATTTGTACCAAATTCAAACACCAAAGCCCCATTAAGTGGTCAGTTTTTAGGCCTAAAAACGTAGCCTATTCCTTTTATCTAACAATAAGCCTTTCGTATTAAAGAAATAAAGGAGTTCTTTTTATCTTGACTATGCAAAACGTAATACATGCCAGGAAGTATAATTTTATAAGTCTCTATTTAGTTTTAATGAAAGCTTCACCATTAAATTACCATGGAAACAAATAATTTCCGTTAAATAATATGAAAGTTAATTTTTTTTTTCATTCCTATCAACCAATCAAAACCTATCTTTTTTAAATTCTCAAAATACCAACGATATACTACAACTCTTATTACCTAAAAATTTATATTTTCAACCTGAAAAAATATTTTTCTTTTTTCTCTTGTAAATGTTTAATCATATCCCTATCATATCCATTCATATTTTATATGTTTAGCTATTCATTACAAATAGGCATTACGAAAAATGTTAATTACTCCACATAAACATAATTAAAACTTGTAGGAAATTTTTCCTTCACCATTATCAGATTGCACATCTTTGATGATCGTCGTGAATCCTATTTTAATTTATCTTAAATTCACAACTCATTTTGTGACTTTTTTCTTATTTGCCTTATTAAAATATTTCAAAGTAATTTCATTTCTATTCACAAGTTACCTGTGTTGTAGAGGTTAGCATAGAAACCTACAATGCTTAAGGTCGCGGGTTTGCATCCCTATCCCTCGGGCAGGACGTAAAATGGAAGTCTCGAGCCCGTACGAAGTCAGGTACTCGTTAAAGATCCCTATAAACCCCTAATGATAATTGTATAGCAAAATTTAGAATTCCCACTGTAACACAGTCCGATTAGCCGCAGTACCATAAAGGGAAGTTAAAGAAACAACAACAATCTATTCACAAATTTTTATGTGAATTTTAACATTTTTCGTAAATAGAATTTTTAGTATTCACATATGCCAATAAAAATAATTTAGCACGAATACATTTTTATTCATATTTACATGAATATCATAATAGTAATAAATTCGTTTTCCTATTGATATGCTAAACTCTGTTTCGATTAGATCATATCAAAAAAAGCAATGCTCTGCTTATTTGTATAAGTCGAGAATAGTTATCTCAGATATAAACATCTCTTAATCAAAGTGACCACTAGTAAAATACAGTGGTGATCATTGTCCACAGCAATTAGTGAACATCTAGGTAATGAATTGATAAGGGATAAATATTTAATATAACTTTTAAGTAATAATCAGATAGTTTAAGTAAAGAAATAGATAAATTATTTGATTTAAGCACATTACTATTTATTTTTCAATATTATCCACAATATAGTTTCTTTTTTTATATGAAACGACCAAGCTGAAACTAATAGCTTAGTGAAAAACATATTAAATGTTTTTTGTCTGGTGGCTAATGCTAATCTTGAGTTTCACTTCTCTTTAGTACTATTAATTGTAAATACATTCACTCCAAGTTTGATTTTTTAATATTTGGTTTCACTCAGTTACTTAATCAATCATATTAATAAAGAAGCAGTGTAATTTGTACATATGATTTGAACATCTTCGATATTATTACCATGGCAATACATTCGTAATTGACGAATGCTGATTGGAACTGCTAAGGCAATCTGCATGAACAAACATGCCCACGCTGCCAGAAACGATCAGGTAGTGTTAATTTATTCATATTTCTACTTCATAATATTAAGCAGTTCCGAGAAATTAATAAATAGTTCATTTTTAATTTAAAATTTGCATATTTAAAATTATTTAATAGCCTCCCTTTATTTATTCTGCTAATTAGTGATGGTTTGGAAGTACTGGACCTGTTATTTTGTAACAGTTATGAGCAAACTGAACTTTGTACCTGTTATGGATATTCAAAAATAGCAGGTGCGGCAAACGTGTCAAACGATATAGACTTCTCCGGTCTTTTTTACTATACCCATACCAGTTACTTAATAGTTTTAGTGATTTATCATGCCGTTATTTAATAACATATGTCTATGTTAAAAGAAACAAAATTATACATGAAGGAGGTTACCTACCTATTACCTCCAAGATTTTAAGAAACTTTGAAGTTGTTTTGGTTCATAATAAAGAATTTGATACCACTGAGTTGTGTTCTAAAATCAGAAGAAGTGGCATTTAAAAAGGTTCGGAATATTGCATAAAATCCTTTCTAGAATCCTGCCTATGTGAATTTGCTTACAGAAGAAGATATAAGAACGAGGATATATTTGATTGTATTTTAAAATATATAAAAGTATATTGGACCCCTAAATGAATTATTCAACGAATTGTATATTAAATTATCATTTTTGTTTACATTAAAAGCTTGTTGAATACATTAATTTAATCATCTGTTCTTTATTAGTATTAATTTAATATCAAGATAAATCACTATTAATATATAAAAGTAACTGGAGTGGGTAAAGTAAAAAAGACCCGACTTCTCTACATGCCGCCAGGCTTGGACAAGTATACTCGTATGAGTATTTCTTACCTGTTACTTAATAACTGTTATTTCGTACCTGTTCTCTAGTACTGGCAGGACCCTGTATATTTTTTTCCTAATATATCACATCTGTTATGTCATACCTGTTGTTCCATATCTGTTATTTCGTTTTGTTTACTAGTAACTGCGTATAGCTGCAAGGGGGAAAGGAACACATGCGTATTTTTTACCTGTTATCTAATATATTTTATTGGTCATATGTTATTTCATATCTGTTGTTCCATATTTGTCATTTTGTAGCTGTTTGCAAGTTCTGTGTATTGCCTCCAGGCAGGCGCAGGACCACTATGAGTATTTTTACCTGTTATTTAATATCTGTTATCTCACATCTGCAGCCATCTCGGGCGGTCTTGGGGGCGCATTGACAAGCTTTTTTACCTTTATTTTCCTTTCCTTTAACTGCTACGCATATTATTTGTTCGTTAAGTTACTAACTTTAAGTAAAGTTAAATTCCGTCGGCAAATAATAAAAATTACCCAAAAAGGGTACTGCGGCCCCCAGAGTCTACCCTCAGTAGACCGTAATACAGGTCCAAGGTAGAAATTAGAGAAAACAAAATGACAATTCAATTAATTTGGTTTGTAAAATTCACTGATTATTCGTTACATTATTGGTAATCATTTTGTCGTCACCATGCTAAAGTAACGAATGTGCAATTAAAAACCTATGCATATTCGCTACTTTAGCATGGTGACGACGATGTGTTAAATGAAAGGTGTAAAATTTGTATTTATTCACTTATCAGGATTTTGTGAATTAAATGGTTCATGTTAATAAAAAAATAGCGTATTTTGAAAAAAAATATTTATTCTTAAAATATGAGAAATCACATAATATGGGAAATCATGAAAAATTACATATTATAACAGTAAGATTGATAATTCTTTACCAAATATAAATTCAATGCCTTTTACGATAAGAATAAGACATTAATTAAATTCTTATACGTAAATAATACTATACTAGAAAATTTGTAAGAATTGGATGCGTATATTTATCCATTAATACTTTTTTCCGAAACGTCTAGAGAGGATTTATACCACCGACCACTGTTTCGTACTTTATTTTGGTACTTATCTCTAAGCCACTGCTTGCGGGCCTTTTCTAAAGCCTGGGCATAGTACGGACCAAAGTGCGCTTAGCCTTAGTGAGTGATAGATGTACCGCGGCAAACTTGGACAAAATCGCCTACCTCATATCTCTCCGCGCACTGCCAGGGCGTCGAGAGGATCCAGAGAAACTACCTACCGCTCCGCCAGCCCAGATAACCAGCGAACGGTGAGTACCTGATTTAGTACGATACGTTTTAACACCACCTTAAATTACAGTCCACACTTTATTGAAGTATTATTAATTTATTTAATAATACCCAACCACCGATATGGTACCGACACTGTGTAATTGTGTATCCTTGTACCAGTGTTGGCAGATTTATGTTACAAATAAATAAGAATACGATTTTATTCCATATTTCTGTTTACATACAGATTTGACCCTCGTTTAAATGCAAAACCGATCTCCTCGTATTACTAATTCGCTATGTATCATGGACGCTATTTCCTTTGTAGAAATTTGGGGCCATAAACCTCGATTTTGCCCCGGCAAAGGTGCCGCTGAAGAACATGAGAAGAATGTCATGGAAGGGAATTTTAGGATAGGCCAGCCAATCAGAGGAAGTCTGACGAAAGTGGGGGAAAGAAGATTTATATGGAGGTTTTGAAAGAAAGAAAAAGAGGAGTTGGGAGGAGTGGAGAAGAGAGTTCAGGCGGAGGTGCAGAGAGCGGCAGTATTCCAGGGGTCCAGAGAGCTGGGAGAAGATTCGGTGCTTAGACTTGGAGAGCGGCAGAGATAGCTGGGATTGAAAATTTATCAGAATGATCCACAGAGGTAAGTTGTAGTTAAATATACAGTACTAATTGTAATATTGCGTGATATGCATTGAATAAATTAGATTAACATCCAAATCAGCATCCAGTAACTAAGTTGTTTTAGTAAAATATCTTTATAGGATTTATTCAAAGATGGTATTAATAATTTACACTCTTAGAAAATAAAGTTAAGTATGATCAGAATTTAATTCATTGTTTCTTAATATCCATTTACCCCATGCCACAGGTATCTTAAAGTAAATAAATAAGGTAAACACGTCACCTCTGGAAAATAATCGACCCTCGCCTCTAAATAGTAATAGGCCCCATTAAGTTTGTGCGGACTCTACAGATCTTGAATCTTACTACTATGACAAATTTACGGTCGAGTTCTTTAAGTTACAAAGATTTTGAAGTATAAAGTTTTTCCTGTAAAGGGTCAATTTTGGTTTATTTTTCCTCTACAAACAACTGGATTTAACATCTTAACGATACAGCTTTATCTGTTGAGGGATTTTTTTAATCATAAATTAAATTATACATGAATAATTATTCTAATAATCAATTAATTCATGCGTTTTAAACTTACGAAACATCAGGCTCAAAGCTTTGGGCCGGATTTGATTTAATGCCTGCTTTATTGAACCAGATTTCAAATGAGGATTTTTAAATATGAAACACGAGATAAATTTGCCTGCGCGGCTATCCATCCTCCCTCCTGACGGACTAATCCAGGATCTATTGGTGGAAGCCTGCGGTCCGGACGAGTAAACGAAGGTATTAAAAATGGCTTGTCAACAAGTGAGTTATGGCCGTATTTGGTGTAAAGGTAAATAGTGTTTAGTCCTATATCTCTGATCCCTCGTATAGCTGTCGGAAATGGAGCAGCCGCGGTTGGCGTCACATACAGATCCTGCCGCGAGGTTTTTGAGTTTCGAGGATTAGTGGCCAACCACACACAGGTTTTTTGACCTATCAGCTTAGCGGAGACTGTATTTTTATTTTTCATTTTATACTCGCCACAGTGAAATCCCTATTAGTGTTGATCTTAATTAGTATCATCCTACTAGTACTCCTATTAGTAAAATTCTACAAGTAACTTTAAATATTCATACCGGTAACACAGCTGACCACTTTGTAACATTTTTTTTATGTAACCTTACATATGTGAAATATTGCAATAAGCAGTGTTTTGTGTTAATATAATCTGTTCTTGAATATTTGAGTTATTATCCGTTTACATTTGTTTCAGTGAATTCAATAAGAAACATTGCTTAACCATAGAGTGTTTAAATGAAGCGTCCCCAATTAAGATCAATTATATAATTTAAAATCGAAATCGCTTTAAAAAAAATATTCTATTATATAAAGAATAATGAGATAGAGAAAAGCAATATAAATTATAATTAATAAAGAGATAATCCAACGACGAAATATCGACACTATAAATAATATCTCCTAATTTATAATGATACACACATATACAAACACAAGTTCATCAAAGCAACGGTCTAAGCCACAGAGAATGTTTCTTTTTTCTAAAATATATAAATTAAAAATGCAAAACGATAGTTAAAACTTATTAATAATAAAACAAAAGGATATAACTATAAATTCATGGTCAATTCATAATTCAGAAACAATAATAATGACACAAATAGTAAATCTATAAAATGTGTTTATAAATTTCTTTTAGTTTCGCCACTCTGATATAAATAAGGAATATGCCGTGATTATTTTGGGATCATGAAGAATAGGGGAAAGTGCCGTATCATGGGATACTTTTTTTAATATTTAATTGGTTGGCTCTAAATTGCATATACGATTCAAAAAATGTTGTTATACATTTAGCAGTAGTAATAGCAGTGGTAAAAGCGATAGTAGTAGACCACATAAAAAAATGAAAAACTTCCCATATCTTCTTTTTGAAATTTGTAATTATGGTTAATGTGTGCGATAAGTGAAATTTGTAATTTTTCAAAATAGGCTCTTAATATTGGATAGGGGGTGTACTATAATGGGATACATATTCCGTCTTAGGGACCATGGTAAAAAATGAAATATTTAAGGGAAAATTTGTTTATTATAAAGAAGATATTCACAAAAATATATATTGTAAATGCCCATGGTAACGTATGATCGGAAATCCGAAGACAGAAAGTTCAAAATCCGGAGCCAGAGGATATTTAATAATATTACTCGCCATTAATCTCCCACACTCTCCCCTGGCCCGGAAACCCCGCATAGCCTAAGAGGCGAGAAAGGGGAGGAACAAAAAAAAAAAAAAAATATATATATATATATATATATATATATATATATATATGTATGTATATATATGTAAATAAATCCATGTTTATTATGTTTTTTTTATAATTTCCAAATAATAGTCAAAATTTGATAAGACTTTTGACATATTTTTTCACAAATTACAAAGAAAGTTTGTGGATTACGGGTTCAACACTGCTCTCATGGCAGGACACTCCACAGTAGGAACACTAAACTTTAGTTTCTTTATTTCCTCAATTTTTATCACAAAAAATACACGTTTCTAAAAACTCAGTGTATTTCATTAAATCGTCATTTTAATCTATTAATAAATATTTTTATTTCAGTGATAAAATGGTGCCTCAATATGGGATGTCCCATATTAGGGGATGTGGCTTCATTTTTTTAGAATTTATTTTGCTTCTGTAGGAAATAAAAAAAGAAAGCAGTTAGAAAATATTGTAATGAATTGTTCAACATTTAAGATAAAAGAATGATTAAGGGAATTCGACTTACCTTGAGGCCTGAAATATCAGGTCAAAATAATCACAAAAAAAAGGTTTTTTGAACAGTAAATAATTTACTGAAAATAATCCAACAGGATGAGAATGTATAATAATGTGACAAGGTTATGTGCCAATGCGACATTAATCTTCAATTATAGAATAAAAGCAAGGTTGCGGTACAAACTATATCCAGAAACCATATATCCCATATTAGGCAACCATCACTTGATGGGGCACTTTCCCCTTCTGACGACTATGGTTCAAAGGTTTTTACCTTGTTTTTTTTTTGGTGGGAAGGGGAGAGGAGGGCTTGAAAAGATTAAGTATAGGTAAAATGTATCAAACTCTTGATTTTTTTTTTGCTATTGCATGGTTCAACCCAAAAGACAATACAAGAGGATGAACTGTTTCCTCATTCATTCAGACCACAAAGCTCGCCCTTTTGATGGGACTCTTAAAATTCTGATGAAATGACTCCAGATGGTGGACCGGTCCCTGCTCCTATTCATTCCAGCAACCCCTTTCCTAATCTGATTTGAGGGCCCCAACTTGAATTGAACTCAATTCCTCACTGACTGGAATCATTTCTCCAGTGATAACACGGATGAAAACTTCCGCCCGTGGTGGAAAGGGAATGGAACGAATACCAAACAGGATCCGCTGGAAGACAATGGAATTGCGGTGAAGTCACGGTATTTACAGAACATTATTCTGCATAAACATGGTGCAGAGAATGCACTAATGATGTGAGTTAGGAGTAAACATCTACTATCGGCTTTCCCCGTTGCCTATCAACAAAGCGTCGAATCCAGAACAGCAACGCGCAATATTGCTTCACAGTTAACTGTGAACAGCTACAACTGGGGCACAACTTACATTAAATTCACTAAAATCAGGCGGTTCAAGATAGATAACAACATTTGTGCACTATACGAACATTTTTCTTTTTTTTTTTGTAAATAAAACCAAACTTTATTCAACAATCAAAAAAATATCAAATGAAAACAAGAATAAATGTATCCATTATAAATTAAATTATTATTTAATTACATAAGAAACCGACGTGTTTTGATAATTGTGTAATCGCAATTTAGAATATTCACAGAAAATAGTTTTATTCACATTTATTTACCAATTTTTGTTTGTGTATTCTCCATAAGGTATAGAGAATTATAATTATTGCAAACTTTGAAAGACATCAGTAATTTTCAATTCATAATTATTTATTTTTTATATATTACTTTATATATTATATAAAGTCAAGTTATTCATATAATAATATATCAAAAATATCTTGAACGGGAATTGGTAGAAGGGGTATTTATGATTCGAAAAAAATTAGTTTTCAAATTTTAATATCAAAAGTTTTTTTCAGAAACCAAGGAAGATTATCGTTGAATATTCTTCCAGGAAAAAACACATTTATAAGTAAGGTATTTCATTTGATTTAAAGTTGAAAGCCAAAATACTTCCCACTTGGTATCATCACAAATTATATTTTGGGAAACATTTTGTTTCTTATTACAACTCCAATTCTAACACCCACATATGTACCGATCATAATTTTCCGTTTCATTATCATTAATTTTTAAGCTATACTAATTTTACCTTTAGTATGGCAATTTTATAACTTCTAGGTAAATGTATATTTTTAATAGTTCTACAATTCTACAATATTCATGCATGTCTCAGTTACACCATTTAAAATAACGAAGTAATTTTACTTTAAAAAAACGAAAAACACTTAAAGAAGCATATTTCAAATTTTAATTGCAAGTCAGAAGAAAGTTCAGATTGAAATTTTATTAGTAACAATAATAAACGAAAAATCCTTTGTATGGTTCAGTAAACAGTGATAATCAAATTACTGCTTTTAGTGAACTGAATTTGAACCAGAAGCCAATAGGGTAAACTGTATAAAGTGCAACAAAATCTTAAAACTGAAAATGTAACTTAAATAAATTTTTATCATAAAAATTCTAAAAAATAAAGGGCATTGAACCTGGTCATAGCGTGCAGGGCCGATCGATATGAAGATATCGCGTGTTTCTAAACAATCTTTTCTATTAACAATCTAGTCTTATAATACACACATTACTTACCAATTATATAATACAACTAATTACCTAATACACATAGTAACTTCGAACCCGATGCATATAAATAATAAATAAAGTGTTGTGATAACATAATGTGGAGAGAAAACAGATTTTCATATAAAATATCCATACATTTCACTCTTGTTTGAGGCCAGTAAAAGCCTTTGATTTTAACAAAAGGATGTGCGAAAAATAAGAAAGATCTACACTTATTGATCTAAGTAATAAAACTAAGGAACCTAATCAATATGGCACATGTTTTAAGCAATGCTCAATTAGAAGATAGTGGACATCGAAAATCAGAACCATAAAAAAAAAAAGCTGATGTGATGCGCGCAACACACATCTTTCACTTACCAAATTACTTAAATTAGAAATTAACGTATTTTAATAAATATGAAGCCTCGAATTCAAACATTTTTCCACATTCATTTAATTTATATATTTTTATATATTTTATTATTATATATTTATATTTCCTCTCTAACGTACACTAATTTTTTTTATTGTTGAATCAATATTGTTTCTTGTGATGATTCGTCAATGCAAGGATAACACTCCATTGCGTCTGATTTTGTAATTATAAATAAAGTTGTTAAACACTTCATTTAATTATCGTGGAAAATAATTTCCTCTAAATATGTACGCGTTGTGTGCATGCATGGGCTCAAGTGTTTTATGAGTTGGAATATTTTTCTTTTTTCTCCTATAAATGGTTACTCGATTTTTTTCATTCAAATCCCCTTTCCCATTTAAGCCCCCTAAATAATAAACGTGACGGAGTTTGATCAAAATAGTTAGAGCTGTTTTTGCAAAGATCGAAAAAAACTTAAAAATGAGACAACTATGAAATAAAGTGCCCCCTCCGTTGGGCCCATTTTGATGAAAATTTTGCTGTCGTATCGCGGGCATATACATACACCAAATACCTTATTTCAGGTTCGTAAGGATTATAGTTTTTGAGTTAGTCTGTTCACACACACAGACAATTTGGTGGGGCTTGGTTGTTTAGATTCAGGGGACCCCGAAACATTTATTTCCATTGAAAACCGGAAGTCGAAATTTTTCATTATCGTAATAATTTCCCTTAATTTATTTTATATATGGGTAAGTGAAAGTAATGTTTTTCATTAGACTCTCCATTAATTTAAATAGAACAACTGAAATGAATGTACAATCTAATAGAATGCGCATTGATATATAGAATTTCAGATCACTTGCAAGACGCACTTCTTGTCTTCAAGTTGTAGACGGGCTACGATGTAGAGCTAATCAACAAGAGAGTAAGTACAACTGGCTAAGCAGTAATGGCAACTAGATATCTGATAGAGGTCCCTATCTACAAAGTGGACCTAATGCTACAAATTGATAAGGAGCCTGCGCTCTGCTAATTGACACCAGACTTATGCATTATGCATCCTCCCCTAATCGGCTTTATCGGCACATCTGCCGCCTTCTTAGGTTACCCCCGGGCCACCCCCAACCCCAGGGGCCTTTGTGCAACTTTTGTACGGCTGAATTGCTTGATCAAGGTTGGGGAGTTTTTGTGTTCGCTGCTCAAAGAATCAATAAACGCTGCCCCCTCTCTCCCACAGGGGTCTTGCCTTGGATACTATTCAGCTAATGAATAACACATCATAGAAGAGGAAGAAGGAAATAGAAACAGAAATCTAACGATGTTAAATATGAAGTTTCCAAAGTTAGTTAAAAACAATAATCAATACTTGTAATTTGTACATATTCTTTTGTACATAAATTTCTTTGCAGAATTTTAAAATTTTGTAGATCATACCTTGTTGGATCCAACCGAGTTTTGTTAAAAAAAAAAAAAATAAAAAGATTTTACAAATGCCCAACCTTTTCAATTGCGTTTTTCTCAAAACTATGATTTTGGAATTAACACATTTTATATATATTATAAATAAAGATTCATATTTATTATACAGAAGGCCGGAGATAAATCTTCAAAACTTGAGCATCTAAAAAAATAAGCGTTTTAGCGAAAAATGTAAAAGAAGCAATTAATTTATAATTTTTAAAGTAATTAATCAAATTA
Organism: Aelia acuminata; assembly: GCA_911387785.2. Lineage (NCBI taxonomy): Eukaryota > Metazoa > Arthropoda > Insecta > Hemiptera > Pentatomidae > Aelia > Aelia acuminata. Next base: position 127,082,894 of record OU426978.1, on the reverse strand, counting down.
AAGAACATCATTAAATGAACAACTTTGACGCATGTAAATCAGATCCCGTTCGTCTGGACAATTTTTCAGCCCCCGGTACTTCGCTACAATGTGACAAGACTTGGTGAGTGGGTTCGGTGGAGGATAAAAAGGGTTTCCTTTTTACCTACCACAATTACTACGGTTTTAAAATCATCTTTACAAAAACCTGATTAAATAATTTTCCAAAGCTTCTTTTTATTTACTGCCTTTGTACTGAGGCACGTACTTTAAACTAGGGTCTCAGAAGACAGCTAGTTTATCATCGAAACTAAAATGTTGCAAAACATTATTGATTAAAATATTTTATCAATTTCGAACTTGATCATCACTTAGTCATCTTGATCACTAGCTTTGAGATGTTTTTTTTTCCCCATCCTAAAATAACTGAAATAAGTTTAAAGTTTAATTTTAATATGACCTAGGCTGAGGTGGTCGCAGAGAACTGGCATCGTTCAACTTAAACAGATAGCTGTACTGTTACTACACAACAGATGATTCCTTTTAAAATTGGTAAAATCAAAATTATGGATAACATAAATTGAAGATTCGCGTTTTCACCATTAATAACCGAAATGACTTGATAGTAAATCAAATGATAATCGCCGATGCCAACTCCCCACTCCAAAAAGGTTCACTTCTGAGCTTGACTTTCAGAAGGGTGACGTCAACGTTTGTCATTTTCAGTTTTTTTTTTTTTTTTTCATTTCTGAGTTTTATTAACTTTAAATTAGCTCACTGTTATTATTGAACTATGTTTAACATTTCTAATTATGTTCGCAGATAGATAATTGTACTGTTTTTAAGCATTACATGTATAGCAATGTATTTACTTTTTTAGTATTTCTGAGCTTCAGAATGACTAAATTATTCATTCATTACAATATTTCGGATTTACATTGTAATTTGTATAATTATTTTTTTACCTTTTTCCAATAAGTATAAGTACTTGTGGATTTGAAAAAATTGTTAACACTTTTATTGGAAAAATAGTAACACATTTTCTGTAGTACGTTATAAGAAAGCGGCTCGAAACTTAAATCGTTTTATGGTATCCAATTTATAGAACTTTTTTTCCATAAGGGATGTATGGGGATATATGAAGTTTCCCGGATATATGGAGGATCTCTTTATTGCTGCACACCTTTCTATTTCAGTTCACCCTTTATAATTTGAAGATCATTTTCGAAAATTAATTAATTAAATAAATAATGAGAAAAAGAATCTCGCAATAACTTTTTATTAAAAAAATCCAATCTCGCAGAAGGCGACAAACAACGAAGATCATTTTATAAAAACGACTCAAGACTATCTGCAAAGGAGATGTTTTGTGCTGTTCTCAAAACTAATCATTCGAAATCCTAAAAAATCTCTTTCCCGCTTCATCCCATTTCCCCAGTCCCTTCTCCCATCTGCCTGTCAAGGAATAATGAACCGAATCTACAGACAAACAGTGTATTGTTTGGAACAGAAGAACAGGCGGCAATTTATTGACGAAATTGAATGCCACAAATAAGTGGATTACAGGGGAATCGCATGGAAAACTAAAATAAATGTTATGTAAAGATGGCAAACTTATTTATAAAGAGATTAAACCAATCTTTAATTATTTTTTCTTTTCCTTTATTAATAATTTTAATGCAGAAGTGTACACGTGTGCTTTAATAAAGACATCTTAAAGTACAAGACCAACAGTTTGTTTAAGGGTACCCACTTTATCACGGCTGAGTGAGACGACATAGGGTCTCTTGATCCTAGGGACGATCCGCGATAGAAAAGGAAAATATCCTGCCTTATGTGACCCTGAATACCGTGTGGCCTAGTGACGCCAACTAAAAAACATCGATGTTCTTGAACTTCTTAACATAAACCTGTTAGGACTCTAACTTAATTAAACATCGATGTCGCTTTTTTTATTATTAATATTATTTTAAAATATTTTATGGGGGCTAAAATGACCCAAGTGGTTGAAGAGCCCATTTTGTTGTAAATAAATAAATAAATAATTCATATTTATATTTCAGTTTTTTAAAGTAAAATGATAAACATAGATCTTTCCCCACTCTCAATATACAAATAATTAAGAAATTAAAATGTACTTCAACACAACACAATCATCTTCCGGAAAGAAAACTGTTCCCCCTTTTTTTTTTTCTTACCACTTCCTAATGCCGCATTCAGTGAGAAAGATATACCGTTTTAATAATAAAACAGAATGTAATAAAAGTCAGTTGGGATAAGTGAGATGGTGGTTACTTGTAAAAATCCACCCCTATACATCTGTGCCGGCAACAGGTAGCTTTTGGCATACCTTTGGGTATTAAATTCCAGTTTCCAACCCTCTTTGCTCCGTCTTTGCTGGCTTGCGCTTTCCTGAAAACATACAATAATGTCACATTATTCAGCAAATTTATAAATGGTCAAACATTCACGCTTACAATGCACACATTCACAAAACATTTCAATCCTTTGAAATGACTAAATAAATTTAATAGTAATTAAAGTTTTCCTTTTTTTTTCAATAAAAAAAATAAAAAGTAATATAAAAAACTTTTATTATTAGGCTCCTTAAAAAAAAAACTCTTTTTATTATGTGCTTAACAATGACTGAAGATTTTAACTTATGTTGTAATTATCTTGAATTTGAATTGTTTTCTTGCAACGATTAGTAATAATTTCAATATTTATACATTAAATTTAATGCAAGGCAAAAACCTCTTTACTCAAGGCACAATGTCTGATATATTCATTTTTTCCCCCAAAGCTCAAATTTTATTGAGCCTTCAAAAACGAATTAACTTTACAACCAATGATGTGAACTTATCGAATGATTTAAAAGTTATATAAAATGTTTTTAAAAATGTTTAGAATATAAAAAAAGAAAAAAGTCTAAATAACCAATGAAGGATCTTGGGCTCAGTATTTTGTATGGAAGTACTGATGTTTTGTCGTGCAGGGAAGTAATTTAAAAGTTGAAGATTCGCCATCTTTTGAAAAGTTTGTACTTTTTATTTTTGTATATTTTTTTTAGCTATTGTCCCTTCTTCAATATATATTTTTTACTTTTATAACATCAACCTAACTCTCTTACTGTTTAATCTATCTTTGTCAATATTTCAACTGAATTTTTGCTCGTTTCATTAAACATTCTAATAAATGTTTTCTTTTCATAAATGATCAATTAACCGACTTGGGCAAAACCTCCATGGCTTGTAGTGTCCCCCTTACCCAAACTCAGTATTTATATATTGCAATAATTATAATTTTAGGTCATTATCAGATTATCATGTAAGAATTTCTTATTAGTTATAGAATGGGGTTTTAAAGTAACCCCCTATTAATATAGTTCTACAAAAATTGAAAAATAAATTGTAAAAATATTAAAAAATATCTAGAATCATCTTAAGGTTGGAACGCTCACACGGGGAGTGTACAAAAGGCATTGAGCCCAAGGGATTTAAAATTAGGAAATATAGTGGTGAGAGCCTGATGGAGATAGGCTCTGGACAGGAAAGTGTGGATGGAGTGTAAATATAGTAGTGTAAGTAAGTATACAGGGTGTTTCGGAATTGCACGGCACTATTTTAGGTACGTGTTTTCTAACACAAAATAAACAAAAAAGTTCATATTAACATATATCTCAAACTCATTTATTAAACAGATATCAAAGGTTAAAGATTTATTATTTATTTACTGAATTAAGACTGACTGTACAACGTTTAACGTGTTTAATACTAAATAAAAGGTTTTAATCACCTGATAAACAAATGAACGATAAGCAATGACAGTAGTTGCTCATCTGTTTGTCTAGTTCTGTGTGTTTTAGTGTGAGTGAATCTTGTGACACAGTTCAATTTATGATTACCATGGGAAATACCACAAATTTATTCACTTTTGATGAACAAACAGACATGCTTTTAACTTATGGCGAGGTACATACAAACGGTGCTGCTGCTGTTCGAAGATATCGTGAAAAATTTCCTAACCGAAGAATACCAAATCGTAAAACGTTTGAGGCCATTGAAAGACGTCTTAGGGATAATGGTACGCTAAAACCTATACGAGTGAACGCCGGTCGACAACGATTTCGACGAACTGCAAACGTAGAAGAAGAAATACTCGATGCTGTTCAGTTATCTCCTACTACTAGTACCAGAAGATTGTCACGTCGTTTCGATGTTTCCTCTACCAGCGTATGGCGAACTTAACGCGAACAACAATTATATCCATTTCACGTATCAAGTAGGCAAGATTTGTTACCACAAGATTATAACAAGCGCAGAAATTTCTCCCAGTGGTTAATTCGACAATGCACACGAGATCCTAACTTCCTGAACTGCATTTTGGTTACTGATGAATCTTGCTTTACAAGAAACGGGATTCTTAATTTTCGAAATACCCATACTTGGGCCGAAGAAAACCCTCATACGACTGCTGTTGGACATTACCAACATACATTCTCTTTAAATGTCTGGTGTGGTCTTCTAAGCGACAAAATCATCGGCCCCTTCTTTTTGCCACCTAGGCTGTCAGGTATATCTTACTTTCATTTTTTGCAAAATAATCTGCATGATATTCTAGAAGATATTCCGCTAGGCATTAGGCAAAGGCTGTGGTTTATGCATGACGGTGCTCCAGCTCACTTTTCTCATAGTGTCACTGATTATTTAAATGCAACTTATGGAGACCGATGGGTTGGTCGAAACGGACCTGTTAAATGGCCACCACGATCTCCGGATTTAACGCCATTAGATTATTTTGTGTGGGGCTGGATGAAGTCTATGATTTATTCTGCGGCAGTTGACACGCAAGAAGAGCTAAGAAATCGGATCGTGGAAGCCGCAGTAACTATCAACCACCATCCTGATGCTATACGAAGAGCCAGAGAAGCATGGATTCGTCGTGCTGAATGTTGCATTCAACAAAACGGAGGCGCCTTTGAACATTTACTCTAAATGTTGTAATAATAATAAATAAATAGTAATAATAAATCTTTAACCTTTGATATCTGTTTAATAAATGAGTTTGAGATACATGTTAATATGAACTTTTTTGTTTATTTTGTGATAGAGAACACGTACCTAAAATAGTGCCGTGCAATTCCGAAACACCCTGTATATATATATATATATATATATATATATATATAGTTCTGAAATTCAGTCAATAATAAACAACTGATGGCGATGTCTGGAATAGTGAATTTAAAGGTTAACAGTAAAATAAAATTAGGTCTAGGATATACATATACACATAATAGAACAAATTTTATTTTACTTTTAATCTTTAAATCCACTATCGTCAAAAATCATTGATTTGTTGATATGAAGTTGTTTAAAGGAGTGAATTATTAGTTTGATTTTATTAAGAAATAATCTTAAATGGAAGGGAACCCTACATCCCTGGCCGGGAATGTAAAATTTGGTTAAATTAAAATATTTCAAGTAAATAAGACTAACTGAAAAAATATAATAGTCTATCAGAAAAGGATATATATTAAGAAGGCTATTTTCAGTTAGAATATATCTGTCATCTCAGTGTATAAGTGATAAGTGTATAAGAGTCGAATATAGCCCAAAATGGTTTAAGTGGCCAAAAAAGCATGGATTACGGTTACTTCATAGTGAATAAGTGAACAAGCCGTTCGGTCATTTGAAATGAAGTTATTATAGTCCCTTTTAAATCTCTTGCAATAGGTCGGTGAACAATTAGACAACTCTATTTTCTCATTACTGATAAGATGTAGTCAGTTGGTTTGAAGGAGTAAATAGTATTTTTGGTGAAATTATTTTTTTTTAATTATAATTAATTAACCAAGATAAATCTTTAAAATTCAAGCCCTGAAAATTAAGGAAATTTGTTTTAACCACTTATTCACTGTGATGACAGATATACTAGGAGTATGAATTGCATTTATGAGTATATACAAATTTAAAGTTATTTTTACAAATAGAACTCCTATTTACAGTCGAAGGCCGCCGCCAGGCGAGTAACCGAAGCGAACTCCTATTCGAAGTTTTAATATGGAAAAAAGTTCGGCCAACAATCACAGCCCAATCAAAAAATTATTTTACCGGAGTTTAGGGGGACACGGCAGGTCGAATTTATAAAGAAAAACATGTAATAAAAAGGAAAGGAAAATAAGCTTTTCTCCGGTGGAGGAGTAGAAAAAGAGAGGGTGAAGGGGAGGAGGGAGTGGTAGAAAGCAGAGCTTTTGCAGAATGAAAAAGGGAGACTAATATAGGAACAGTGGGGCAGACAGGGGGAGCAAATAGCCGGCACCGTCAATCAAGGAAATATTGGCCGTCAAAACTCGGACTCGGTGTTGACCTTCCACTCGGCCTGCTCTGCTTAGCCCCAGCGGAGGCCCAATATAGCCGCTTATTTAGCTCAGCGGCGGCGGTCTGCATACTGATACAGGCCCTATTGCTACCCGCCCAGCGTACCTTTGCAAGTATACTCTACGATATGCTTCATTAAACCTCAAACTAAGCTGAACCCCTAAATAAGAGGAGCTATTGGCATTTCTGCCATTTTTGGTATATCATTTTCACTAACGAGCATTAAATAATCGATCAAAGAGAAAAAAAAAAGAAAAAAAGGGGGGGACGAGATCCCCGACTAAATCCGTAATCGCGGCTTTATAGACCAATTGAAACAACCACTGTCGCAACCATTACAAGGGGAAGTTTGGCCCTACTCCCTTCAGATGCTTCTATAAGGTACTCTCCTCAACACCTTTTTGTAGAGCTATAGATGGGACTTTGTTAATCACTTAAGCAAATAACAATCTACAAATCCGTCACAGCGGTATAACAAGCAGACCCGGCCACACGTTGCTTGTTGCTTAATAGCTATAAAGCATTGAATTAATTATATCCTATTCTTTTTAGAACAGTCAAATAAAAATTCACTGATAAAGATAAAAACGTTTCAGCTAATCTAAAAATCAACGGTATTTAAAATAGAACACTTCGCCAAATTTAACATTGTTTGGCAAAGAATTCAGAAGGGTTAAAGTTTATATTTTTTACATCTCAAATTCGACTATAGTAAGTATTAATGGTCCATTCATTTAGCACATACCGAATTATTTCAGCAGAGGCGAGATTTAATATAAAAACATATAAGTGTAAAATAAACTAGTAAAGAATAATTGGAGTAGGGTTTAGTACAATCACAATGAACAGCAAAATGTGCCAAATTAATCTTTTGCCATAATACATACGAATTAAAGTCAGAATTTAACACATAGTGATTATGATTATGATTATGTAAAGGGAGCACGGAGCAGAATGAACCTCGAACCTCCATTTAGGTAGGGCGCACATCGAACTGTGTCACGCAGGCGACGCAGAGCAGAGCAGGTCTATGACAAGGAGATGACTAATAAGCAATGTTAACTTTAAATTATTATAAATAAAAATGATGAATATGTGTATATATATGTGTGTTGGATAAATATGTACATATTGGATGAAATTGACAGCATGCAATAAAGCATGAAAAGAAATTTTAAGTTGTTTTTTCCTGAAGATGGGGCGGGTGCCCCGAAACGTTGAAAATGAAAAATAAAAACAAATAGTGGAAGTTGTTATTTCATTAAACATGGATTAAAAATAATACTTAAAAACTTCCGGAAAAATAAAAAAAATAAATGATAAAATTTCTTATTAAAAAAGTTCCAATCAACAAATTGTTGATTTTTAAATAGCAGTTTTCTTTTTACTCAAATATATTTAATAAAAGAAGAAATATGCTATTAGAAATCGAGATGGCCATATGAATTAAAAAATATAATTAAAGCAAAAACTCGATTTTTATATAGCTTAAATTGGTTCTCTTGAACGTGTTCGGTTAAATGATTTGATTGTGTGTTTTGTTAATTGTAAATTATTTAATTGGCTTGTTTAATTAAAATATAAAGCACTTCAAGTTTGTTTTATTTTGTATCTTAAAAATTTGAGCTTGGTGAACTCAACAAAATTAACGAACTTTGGTGAAGGATAAATCGATTTGATTTATTGCAATCCCAACATATACATTTTTGGTTGTAATCAGCATTTCCATTAACTAAATTTCCATAGAGCCTATGTTTTTTTCAGTGAAATAATATCAGTCAAATTTTCCTAAGATCATAACTTGTTGAATCGTTTAATGAACTTCTAGTATCTATGAGAAGAAAACTTGTTTTTCTAATTTTTAAACGTGTCACAGTAAGACGAATAAAAACTAACGAAAGCCGAAATAAGGAATTACAAATAAAATAACAATATTAAAAATATTTAAACAAAAGTATCTGCTTTTAGAACTTCAGAAAGGCCCTCATCTAAATTTTAATATATCTGCATATTTTTTTAAAACTAATTTTTAAATTTTACAGTTACATTTTCATCCTGAAATTGTTTAGTTTTAAAAATTCAAAACACTCGTATCGTGCGCTTTTGGAATAGCGAGAAATTTCAAAATTATATTATGATTTTGGAATCTAAAATAACAGAACATATATATATCTTTTAAATTATTATATTTTTAAAACCTTTTTTTTCCTAGAACTTATCTAGAACACCCTATATATACATAAGACCTACTTAGTTTCATTAACCTGCTTAAGAGAAAAGTAGAACTTCTCAAACACTAATATGAAATGATAATAATAGGAATTAAAATAATCAAATATTGAAAACTGCGTCGCATCGGCACAGTTTTCTGTGGCAGATCCACGAGTGCCACATCGGCCTGCTCTGATCTGCTCTGCTCAGCGTCCCAATGTGCGCGGTTTCTATATATTTCAGTTACCACAAAAACTTTTCTGCTCTGCTCTGCTCTGCGTCGCGAGTGTCTCAATGTGCGCTCGGCCTTATTGTTGTGCTAATAGGTGCCCAATGATTTGGTTAACCTGTCTTTTGCTAACATAAATATACTCGATGTTTTCCCCACACATGAAAAGGCAACACATAATTACCCATGGGAAAAACATGGATTTTTCTAGTCAAAGCCGGGAAAAATAGTTTTGGCTACTGGATGCTTACCCACCCTAAATATCTAAAGAAAATGAATTGTTGCATTAATAAATAAATTTACAACGCCATCTGTTGGAAATTTATAGAACTTATATTAATTGCAGTATAATAAACATTTAACTTGCAATAAAAGAAATATTGAGGCCAACAATCGAGATATAATCTATCCTATCTGTTTAGTTGGAGAAAACTACACACACTCAGCCAAATTTCATCAAAATCAGTTGGGTAGTTTTTGATTTCACCCCCGTTTTTTATATATATATAAATATAAGATTGAATTTGATTGATAAATAAGATTGAAAGAAACACGCCTTACGCATTACCAGAGTACGAGTAGAATGCACGTTAAATCTTTAAGAAAGCTTTAGAAAAAATATTTGGGAAAGAATTATTTTTTAAAAAATATTGAGAAAAAATCTTCTTCTAATCGCAAACCTTTTACTTATCAACCAATTTCGAGCCAAAGTCGATGAGCTGTTTTAATAACATCTTCGCAGGAAACAACTTTCTTTTTTCAAAGTTAGTTCCTTATCCTTGTTTGTTAATTTCATTTTTGAACAAACAAAAAAAATTATCGATTTTGACTCCAACTGCATTAATTAAATAATATGTCGCTACTACTTAGTCCATCAATAGTCGAGTTTTATACCGTTTTTTTTTTTTTATATAAGAACATAATTATAAACAGAAATCAACAGAAGTGGAGTTCACAGCCCATAGGAAGTTAAAGCCAATTTTATCGAATTTTTCTCTGTTAAGCTTTCTAGCAACGTAAGGTATTACTTCCAAATAGGGCTAGTAAATATTCCAACTTTAAAATATGTTTTAGTACTGAAGTAGCTATTATTGATTAATGTTCAATACAACAGAAATCAACTTATCGAATTATTATCAACGAATATATCCGTTCTAAGAAAAATTTACTGTAATTTCAATATAGCAATTAACTTCAATATAGTACTAGAGCTTTCATCATGGACACTTATGTTTTCGACTATGACTATGACTAAAGAAGTATAAATTTCATTATTTTGCTTACTTTCAAATAGTCTTTATAATAAACGTTTTTTTTAATATCAAACTATCCTACCTTAGATGTCTTTATAGTCAACTGCCTATAATCTAACATATGACATTAGAGATATATGTATATAGAGAATCTATGTATATACAGTTTTATAATATGTTATTTTTTTCTTTTTTTTTTCCTTTCTTATTTTCTTTCCATTTAATTTTCTCACATTAGAGTCAACGGTTAACACTTTCAACGGTTTTGTTGTCCCAATCCATGATACGTGTCCATTTATTTGTTGTTTGTTCTTTAACTTATGTTTATCTGTGCTGACTTTTGTTGCTTTTACGAGTGTTTACTCTAGAATAACCTTTTTTTTTTTTTTTTTTTTTTTTGGTCCTCCCCTTCCTCGCCTTTTTTTTTAACACCACTCATTCTCTTATTAAACTTGTATTGCTTCAACAATATATTGGAATTTAAAAATTTCAACTGGTCTTCCTGCTCGCGGTTCAATTTAATATCACGGTAGTTTTCTAAAAAATACTAACCCGCTCAAAATTTATTTACAATTTATTATAGGCCATAAAACCAACCAACTGTATCGATCCCTTTCACGTATATCCTCGAAAAACTGTCTGTACCTCGACTAACCAGTTGCTTACTCACCCATTTGGGTCTGCATATATTGTAATACCCTTTAAAAAATCAAATAAATATCATTATTGCAGAAATTATCATATGTGTCAGAACGTGACACATTTCACATTAAATTATTTTATTACCTTTATGATGACTCGAAAACTATTCGGTTAAACATGGCGATCTCATATATACGTAATTTGAAAATGTTTCTTTGAATTTTTACCACACTGTTTACTTAGTTAGTAAATATACCTAAAATATTATTCATTATTTATTCAGTCGGTCTTATTTGAATAATAAAGAACCTAATATTAAAATATACAAAAAGTTCAAAGTAAATGTTCCATAGCACTGGCCAAGGCAATGCGTAACAACTTCCAACGAAAGCGTTTAATAAGAAGAGCTTAGAGAGAACCACCCATTTCAGACCAAGAGCTTCAATAGACCAGATGGGGTCTCAAGAAAACAGAGGCACAGAAAAGGGCTTGTTCTAAATACTTCAACCCAATCTACTTGGTGCTCAATCCAAAGAATAATCGTAACGGTATTTCAAACGTCCGTTTGGAAACGACATTCAAAAAACCCAAATAAGATTTTCGAATATTTCTAAGTATGTATGTTCATCCAACCAATATGGGGTTAGTAACAATCAAAGCCTTTTAATTTTAGTATAATTTGATTTACCAACAAATTTACCCACCAATTATCGATTTGAAATCGACATGAAAATTTACCAATACCCGCTGAATTATCGATAGAGATAATAGTTTCAAATAGTAATTGTGTAATGTAGCTCATAAAATGTCTAGATTTCGGTGCATTGTTATTTATTTACTTTAATTTTGTAAAAATATTTAAATATATAATGAACTTTAAGCTCTTTCCATTTTAGATGCGGTATGAATCTAATATTAATAAAAAAAAATCTGGTGCGTGCGCTCAACACACAACTTTCACTTACGAACTTACTAAAATTCGAAATTGATGTGTTTTGTTAATTGCCACTTCTCAAAGACACATTTTTTCACATTCATTTCTTAATTTTGTTTTTATTTGCTCTATAAAAAACACTATTTTTTTTTATAATTAAATAAAAGATTTTACTTACTATAATTCGGCCATGTAAGCATAAAACTCGTCTGATTTTATAATTCTCTATGTAGTTGTTGAAAACTTCATTTAGTTACCATGGAAACAAATAATTTCCATTAAATGAACAGAACGGCTTTAATTATGAACAATGGTCTGTCGTTAAAGGCGTACTCCGCGGCATGCATGTGCTCAACGTATTTTATGGGTTGACGGAATATTTTTCTTTTTTTCTCCTGTATAAGTTTACTTGATTTTTTTCATATCTCATATTTAGCCATTTCTTATTTTTAGGCGTAATGAGAGATAGTTAATTTTTCTTTATAAACAAAAACAAGGGTACTTTACAGGAAAACAAAAAAGGACCCTTCCCCATTTAAGCCCCCTCAGAACATTTTAATAACGATAAAGCTTATCTGATATTAAAGAACACCTTATTTTCATTAAACATGGCGAATTTGATAAAAATCATTAAAGCCGTTTTTGAGATAATTTAAAGAAAGCTATAAATTGGAAAAAAAGTTATGAAATAAAATGCCCCCTCCGTTTGATCAATTTTGCCTGTCCCATCTTTGGCTTATACATCATCACAATTGTTAAAGCCGTTTTTTAGTAAATAAAAAAAACACGTGAAAATGATACAAAATTAGGTAAAGTCCCCCCTCAGGTTCATCACTTTTGATGAAATTTTTACAGTCATATCTCGGGCATATTAATACATTAAATACTCAGTTTAATTAAAATCGTTAGAGCCGATTTTGAGAAAAATGAAAAAACTTCAAAAGTTATTAAATAAAGTGCCCCCTCCTTTTGACCAATTTTGATGAAATTTTTGTTGTCACATCGCGGGCATATACATACACTAAATACCAAATTTCAAGTTCGCACGGTTTATGGTTTTTGAGCTAGTCTGTTCACACACACACAGACACACAGACACACACAGAGACCATTTCGCGGGACTTGGTTATTTCGACTCAGGGGATCCCAAAACGTGTATTTCCGTTGAAAACCGGAAGTCGAAATTGTTCACGATCGCAATACTTTCCTTACTATATATTTCATATATACGTAAGTGGAAGTAAAAAAATCTGGTGCGTGCGCGCAACACACAACTTTCACTTACCAACTTACGTAGATTAGAAACTAATGCGTTTTGTTAATTGCCACTTCTCAAATGAACAGAACGGCTTTAATTATGAACAATGGTCTGTCATTAAAGGCGTACTCCGCATGCGTGGGCTCAACGAGTTTTATGAGTTGACTGAATATTTTTCTTTTTTTCTCCTATTTATGTTTTCTTTATTTTTATCATATCTCATATATAGCCATTTCTTATTTTTAGGCGTAACGAGAGACAGTTAATTTCTCCATATAAACAAAAACATAGGTACTTAATAGGACACAAAAAAAAAAAGGCCCCAGCCCCCCCCAAAAAAGCCCCCTCAGAACATTTTAATAATGATAAAGCTTACTTGATATTAAAGAACACCTAATTTTCATTAAACATGGCGAATTTGATAAAAATCATCGAAAAAAAGGTAAAAATTGGAAAAAAATTAAGAATTAAAGTGCCCCCTCCTTTTGACCAATTTTGATGAAATTTTTGCTGTCACATCGCGGGCATATACATACACTAAATACCAAATTTCAAGTTCGCACGGTTTATGGTTTTTGAGCTAGTCTGTTCACACACACACAGACACAGACACACACAGAGACCATTTCGCAGGACTTGGTTATTTCGACTCAGGGGATCCCAAAACGTGTATTTCCGTTGAAAACCGGAAGTCGAAATTGTTCACGATCGCAATACTTTCCTTACTATATATTTCATATATACGTAAGTGGAAGTAAAAAAATCTGGTGCGTGCGCGCAACACACAACTTTCACTTACCAACTTACGTAGATTAGAAACTAGTGCGTTTTGTTAATTGCCACTTCTCAAATGAACAGAACGGCTTTAATTATGAACAATGGTCTGTCATTAAAGGCGTACTCCGCATGCGTGGGCTCAACGAGTTTTATGAGTTGACTGAATATTTTTCTTTTTTTCTCCTATTTATGTTTTCTTTATTTTTATCATATCTCATATATAGCCATTCTTATTTCTAGGCGTAACGAGAGACAGTTAATTTCTCCATATAAACAAAAACATAGGTACTTAATAGGACACAAAAAAAAAAAGGCCCCAGCCCCCCCAAAAAAAGCCCCCTCAGAACATTTTAATAATGATAAAGCTTACTTGATATTAAAGAACGCCTAATTTTCATTAAACATGGCGAATTTGATAAAAATCATCGAAAAAAAGGTAAAAATTGGAAAAAAATTAAGAATTAAAGTGCCCGCTCCGTTTGTCCAATTTTGATGTAATGTTGGCTATCGTATCTTTGGCATATACATACATCAAATACCCAGTTTGATCAAAATCGTTAAAACCGTTTTTGAGTAAATAAAAAAAAACACGTAAAAATTATACAAAATTTATTAAGTAAAGTCCCCCCTCCGGTTGACCAATTTTGATGAAATTTTTACAATCATATCTCGGGCATATAAATAGATCAAATACCCAGTTTGATTAAAATCGTTAAAACCGTTTTTGTATAAATAAAAAAAAGACGTAAAAATGATACAAAATTTATTAAGTAAAGTCCTCCCTCCGTTTAAGCAATTTTGATGAAATTTTTACATTCATATCTCGGGCATATAAATAGATCAAATACTCAGTTTAATCAAAATCGTTAGAGCCGTTTTTGAGAAAATCGAAAAAACCTTAAAAGTTATTTAATATAGTACCCCCTCCTTTTGACCAATTTTGATGAAATTTTTGCTGTCACATCGCGGGCATATACATACACTAAATACCAAATTTCAAGTTCGCACGGTTTAAAGTTATTAAATATAGTCCCCCCTCCGTTTAAGCAATTTTGATGAAATTCTTACAATCATATCTCGGGCATATAAATAGATCAAATACCCAGTTTGATCAAAATCGTTATAACCGTTTTTGAGTAAATAACAAAAAACACGTAAAAATTATACAAAATTTATTAAGTAAACTCCCCCCTCCGGTCGATCAATTTTGATGAAATTTTTACAATCATCATCTCGGGCATATAAATAGATCAAATACCCAGTTTGATCAAAATCGTTAAAACCGTTTTTGTATAAATAAAAAAAAGACGTAAAAATGATACAAAATTTATTAAGTAAAGTCCCCCCTCCGTTTAAGCAATTTTGATGAAATTTTTACAATCATATCTCGGGCATATAAATAGGTCAAATACCCAGTTTGATCAAAATCGTTATAACCGTTTTTGAGTAAATAACAAAAAACACGTAAAAATGATACAAAATTTATTAAGTAAACTCCCCCCTCCGGTCGATCAATTTTGATGAAATTTTTACAATCATATCTCGGGCATATAAATAGACCAAATACCCAGTTTGATCAAAATCGTTATAACCGTTTTTGAGTAAATAACGAAAAACACGTAAAAATGATACAAAATTTATAAGTCCCCCCTTCGGGGACTTAATATAAATAGATCAAATACTCAGTTTAATCAAAATCGTTAGAGCCGTTTTTGAGAAAATCGAAAAAACTTCAAAAGTTATTAAATATAGTACCCCCTCCTTTTGACCAATTTTGATGAAATTTTTGCTGTCACATCGCGGGCATATACATACACTAAATACCAAATTTCAAGTTCGCACGGTTTATGGTTTTTGAGCTAGTCTGTTCACACACACACAGACACAGACACACACAGAGACCATTTCGCAGGACTTGGTTATTTCGACTCAGGGGATCCCAAAACGTGTATTTCCGTTGAAAACCGGAAGTCGAAATTGTTCACGATCGCAATACTTTCCTTACTATATATTTGATATATACGTAAGTGGAAGTAAAAAAATCTGATGCGTGCGCGCAACACACAACTTTCACTTACCAACTTACGTAGATTAGAAACTAGTGCGTTTTGTTAATTGCCACTTCTCAAATGAACAGAACGGCTTTAATTATGAACAATGGTCTGTTATTAAAGGCGTACTCTGCATGCGTGGGCTCAACGAGTTTTATGAGTTGACTGAATATTTTTCTTTTTTTCTCCTATTTATGTTTTCTTTATTTTTATCATATCTCATATATAGCCATTTCTTATTTCTAGGCGTAACGAGAGACAGTTAATTTCTCCATATAAACAAAAACATAGGTACTTAATAGGACACAAAAAAAAAAAGGCCCCAGCCCCCCCAAAAAAAGCCCCCTCAGAACATTTTAATAATGATAAAGCTTACTTGATATTAAAGAACACCTAATTTTCATTAAACATGGCGAATTTGATAAAAATCATCGAAAAAAAGGTAAAAATTGGAAAAAAATTAAGAATTAAAGTGCCCGCTCCGTTTGTCCAATTTTGATGTAATGTTGGCTATCGTATCTTTGGCATATACATACATCAAATACCCAGTTTGATCAAAATCGTTAAAACCGTTTTTGAGTAAATAAAAAAAAACACGTAAAAATTATACAAAATTTATTAAGTAAAGTCCCCCCTCCGGTTGACCAATTTTGATGAAATTTTTACAATCATATCTCGGGCATATAAATAGATCAAATACCCAGTTTGATTAAAATCGTTAAAACCGTTTTTGTATAAATAAAAAAAAGACGTAAAAATGATACAAAATTTATTAAGTAAAGTCCTCCCTCCGTTTAAGCAATTTTGATGAAATTTTTACATTCATATCTCGGGCATATAAATAGATCAAATACTCAGTTTAATCAAAATCGTTAGAGCCGTTTTTGAGAAAATCGAAAAAACCTTAAAAGTTATTTAATATAGTACCCCCTCCTTTTGACCAATTTTGATGAAATTTTTGCTGTCACATCGCGGGCATATACATACACTAAATACCAAATTTCAAGTTCGCACGGTTTAAAGTTATTAAATATAGTCCCCCCTCCGTTTAAGCAATTTTGATGAAATTCTTACAATCATATCTCGGGCATATAAATAGATCAAATACCCAGTTTGATCAAAATCGTTATAACCGTTTTTGAGTAAATAACAAAAAACACGTAAAAATGATACAAAATTTATTAAGTAAACTCCCCCCTCCGGTCGATCAATTTTGATGAAATTTTTACAATCATCATCTCGGGCATATAAATAGATCAAATACCCAGTTTGATCAAAATCGTTAAAACCGTTTTTGTATAAATAAAAAAAAGACGTAAAAATGATACAAAATTTATTAAGTAAAGTCCCCCCTACGTTTAAGCAATTTTGATGAAATTTTTACAATCATATCTCGGGCATATAAATAGATCAAATACCCAGTTTGATCAAAATCGTTATAACCGTTTTTGAGTAAATAACAAAAAACACGTAAAAATGATACAAAATTTATAAGTCCCCCCTCAGGTTGATCAATTTTGATGAAATATTTACAGTCATATCTCGGGCATATAAATAGATCAAATACTCAGTTTAATCAAAATCGTTAAAACCGTTTTTGTGTTAATAAAAAAAAACACGTAAAAATGATACAAAATTTATTAAGTAAACTCCCCCCTCCGGTCGATCAATTTTGATGAAATTTTTACAATCATATCTCGGGCATATAAATAGACTAAATACCAAGTTTGATCAAAATCGTTATAACCGTTTTTGAGTAAATAACGAAAAACACGTAAAAATGATACAAAATTTATAAGTCCCCCCTTCGGGGACTTAATATAAATAGATCAAATACTCAGTTTAATCAAAATCGTTAGAGCCGTTTTTGAAAAAATCGAAAAAACCTTAAAAGTTATTAAATATAGTACCCCCTCCTTTTGACCAATTTTGATGAAATTTTTGCTGTCACATCGCGGGCATATACATACACTAAATACCAGATTTCAAGTTCGCACGGTTTATGGTTTTTGAGCTAGTCTGTTCACACATACACAGACACACAGACACACACAGAGACCATTTCGCGGGACTTGGTTATTTCGACTCAGGGGATCCCAAAACGTGTATTTCCGTTGAAAACCGGAAGTCGAAATTGTTCACGATCGCAATACTTTCCTTACTATATATTTCATATATACGTAAGTGGAAGTAAAAAAATCTGGTGCGTGCGGGGAACACACAACTTTCACTTACCAACTTACGTAGATTAGAAACTAATGCGTTTTGTTAATTGCCACTTCTCAAATGAACAGAACGGCTTTAATTATGAACAATGGTCTGTCATTAAAGGCGTACTCCGCATGCGTGGGCTCAACGAGTTTTATGAGTTGACTGAATATTTTTCTTTTTTTCTCCTTTTTATGTTTTCTTTATTTTTATCATATCTCATATATAGCCATTTCTTATTTTTAGGCGTAACGAGAGAAAGTTAATTTCTCCATATAAACAAAAACATAGGTACTTAATAGGACACAAAAAAAAAAAAAAGGCCCCAGCCCCCCAAAAAAAGCCCCCTCAGAACATTTTAATAATGATAAAGCTTACTTGATATTAAAGAACACCTAATTTTCATTAAACATGGCGAATTTGATAAAAATCATCGAAAAAAAGGTAAAAATTGGAAAAAAATTAAGAATTAAAGTGCCCCCTCCTTTTGACCAATTTTGATGAAATTTTTGCTGTCACATCGCGGGCATATACATACACTAAATACAAAATTTCAAGTTCGCACGGTTTATGGTTTTTGAGCTAGTCTGTTCACACACACACAGACACACAGACACACACAGAGACCATTTCGCAGGACTTGGTTATTTCGACTCAGGGGATCCCAAAACGTGTATTTCCGTTGAAAACCGGAAGTCGAAATTGTTCACGATCGCAATACTTTCCTTACTATATATTTCATATATACGTAAGTGGAAGTAAAAAAATCTGGTGCGTGCGCGCAACACACAACTTTCACTTACCAACTTACGGAGATTAGAAACTAATGCGTTTTGTTAATTTCCACTTCTCAAATGAACCGAACGGCTTTAATTATGAACAATGGTCTGTCATTAAAGGCGTATTCCGCATGCGTGGGCTCAACGAGTTTTATGAGTTGACTGAATATTTTTCTTTTTTTCTCCTATTTATGTTTTCTTTATTTTTATCATATCTCATATATAGCCATTTCTTATTTTTAGGCGTAACGAGAGACAGTTAATTTCTCCATATAAACAAAAACATAGGTACTTAATCGGACACAAAAAAAAAAAAAAAAAAGGCTCCAGCCCCCCCAAAAAAAGCCCCCTCAGAACAATTTAATAATGATAAAGCTTACTTGATATTAAAGAACACCTAATTTTCATTAAACATGGCGAATTTGATAAAAATCATCGAAAAAAAGGTAAAAATTGGAAAAAAATTAAGAATTAAAGTGCCCGCTCCGTTTGTCCAATTTTGATGTAATGTTGGCTACCGTATCTTTGGCATATACATACATCAAATACCCAGTTTGATCAAAATCGTTAAAACCGTTTTTGAGTAAATAAAAAAAAACACGTAAAAATTATACAAAATTTATTAAGTAAAGTCCCCCCTCAGGTTGATCAATTTTGATGAAATTTTTACAATCATATCTCGGGCATATAAATAGATCAAATACCCAGTTTGATCAAAATCGTTATAACCGTTTTTGAGTAAATAACAAAAAACACGTAAAAATGATACAAAATTTATTAAGTAAAGTCCCCCCTCCGTTTAAGCAATTTTAATGAAATTTTTACAATCATATCTCGGGCATATAAATAGATCAAACACCCAGTTTGATCAAAATCGTTATAACCGTTTTTGAGTAAATAACAAAAAACACGTAAAAATGATACAAAATTTATAAGTCCCCCCTCCGGTTGATCAATTTTGATGAAATATTTACAGTCATATCTCGGGCATATAAATAGTTCAAATACTCAGTTTAATCAAAATCGTTAAAACCGTTTTTGTGTAAATAAAAAAAAAACACGTAAAAATGATACAAAATTTATTAAGTAAACTCCCCCCACCGGTCGATCAATTTTGATGAAATTTTTACAATCATATCTCGGGCATATAAATAGATCAAATACCCAGTTTGATCAAAATCGTTATAACCGTTTTTGAGTAAAAAACACGTAAAAATGATACAAAATTTATAAGTTCCCCCTCCGGTTGATCAATTTTGATGAAATTTTTACATTCATATCTCGGGCATATAAATAGATCAGATACTCAGTTTAATCAAAATCGTTAGAGCCGTTTTTGAGAAAATCAAAAAACCTTAAAAGTTATTAAATATAGTACCCCCTCCTTTTGACCAATTTTGATGAAATTTTTGCTGTCACATCGCGGGCATATACATACACTGCATACCAGATTTCAAGTTCGCACGGTTTATGGTTTTTGAGCTAGTCTGTTCACACACACACAGACACACAGACACACAGACACACACAGAGACCATTTCGCGGGACTTGGTTATTTCGACTCAGGGGATCCCAAAACGTGTATTTCCGTTGAAAACCGGAAGTCGAAATTGTTCACGATCGCAATACTTTCCTTACTATATATTTCATATATACGTAAGTGGAAGTAAAAAAATCTGGTGCGTGCGCGCAACACACAACTTTCACTTACCAACTTACGTAGATTAGAAACTAATGCGTTTTGTTAATTGCCACTTCTCAAATGAACAGAACGGCTTTAATTATGAACAATGTTCTGTTTTACGAATGTAATAGAGTTTCACAAGAAGACTTTCCTATTTACAATCGTTAATATGTTGTGACTGACGTGCAACTGGGTATTTGATGATTTATCGGTAATAGCCTATTTTTCAAAAATTCATAACTCCGGTAAAAAATTAATTGATTTAGCATAAGAATACAAATTAGAAGAAAAACAATTGTCCGAACGTTTCCAAAAAGCTTTAACAATAAAAGAAACTTTAAAATATCATTGTATTAATCCGATTTCGTTACAGCAATTGGAAGCAAAACGGTTTTCATCTTGCGAAAAAAAATTATTTATAAATTCATATTGTAAAAAATTTTAAACAGAAAATGTAAATATTGTCTTATTTTTAAATATTGTATTTATTTTTATATTCCAAATATTGTTCTTATTAACTAATGCATTATCGAAATCTTAATAAAAAAATTTCATTTTCAACAATGTTTTTTATTTATGTATTTTTTCTATTTTTTCCCATCTTCTTGGCTACTAAAATATGTTTTTTAATTAAAACAATGAAACAATTATTTTTATTTAAGAGATAAACGGTGTAAAACAAGAATATGAGCCGTAAAATGTGACCCACTTGTCGATGTGACGTACCGCGCTAAATTAATTAATTTTTTTTCTTACAGTAAAAATAACTTCTCCATCGTTTTTAAAAGCGTTTTCGATAGAAAATTGGACGCAGAATACGATAAAAATAGTAAAAAGTTGATTCATGGGTGGGGCCACTGTTAAAAACCGATTTAAACATTGAAATTGTTAATAACAATTTGAATTTTTCGACAATCTCTTTTGAAAGCATTTTTTTCTTAAAGCTTGTCTTTTTACCTTCAAAATAAAAAAAAATTAGATTTTTTAGCTTAAACAGAACCGGAGTTATGAATTTTTGAAAAATAGGCTATTACCGATAAATCATCAAATTCACGAATTTTCGATCTTGTTTATTTTTCAAAATATCGAAAATAAAAAAAAATCCTCTTACACGTATCTCCTTTTTTTCGATATAGAACCCGTAAAAAAAGTTTCAGTTAAATCTAAAATGTGTCGGTCAATTTTTGTCCAAATCTGTTCGGTTTGTAAAAGAATGTCCCATATACTATATAACAGCTAACAAAATATCAAGTAAAATATAAAATATTATGTTATGCACCAGATAAAATGATAAATAAAATTTTACTCGAATAGAATAGTTCAAGAAAATAGAATAGAAAAAAAAAAATATTTATACATTTATACATCAATTACTAAATTAATTTTGCAACAGATTAACATAATTAATATTATATTTGATCAGCTGTTTGGGACCTCTTCGAAGAAGCCACACTTCAGGTCAGTCTGACATTTTTTGTAATTTTTATGTGTTGTCTATGCAAAAAGTTGCTCTGTTTTGTTTTTTTTTAGACATTTTGAGTGCGCGTGTTCCATAAAATAACAGACAGTAGTTATTTGTGTGAAAGGTTGGGGGGCTAGACGCCCTATTTAGTTGCCCAGAGCTCTAGGCTCTGTAGCGACATAAAAAGATGTCTTCAGCCAAACTCAGCACCATGAAACGAACAAATATAAAGCAAACAGACATGTCAAATGTACAAAAAAATATCAGTTTTAAAGTCACATCCAACCCTAACCTAACAGAAGCTACAACCAGCTATTCCAAAGCCACCGCTACGGAACGGTTTTCAAAACGAGAAAACGCTATTATATTACACACATACCCTGGTATTAAACAGAAAGATTATGTATTGAAAATTGCAGCATTAATTGACCCAAAATACATCCGTTACACTTCAAGAATCTCAAACTCTAGATTTTGCATTCATTTTAGTAACAAAGAGGCAGTAGATAACCTCCTAAAGAACCATAAATCCATTAACATAGATAATAAAGAAATATTAATAAAACGTCTTGTAAATCCGGCAAAAAGGATAGTTATTTCGAATGCTTGCCCTTCAATACCCCATGAGATCATTGAAAAAGAACTGAAAAGCTTAGGTTTAAGATTAGTCTCCCCTATGCATTTTCTTAGGGCTGGGTACCAGGACCCAAGATTGGCCCATGTCCTAAGTTTTAGACGACAGGTTTATATCCCACCTGAAGACCTTAACAAACTGCCTTCCTCATTATTAATAAAGCACGAGAACGTGTCATATCGCATTTTCTTAAGCGAAGATATTGTGACGTGTTTTATTTGCAAGCAGCCGGGCCACATATCCACTGACTGTCCAGAAAATGACAATGACATTCAAGAAATACAGACCCAAGAGGGAGAAGGATTATTGATTCATTTTAACACAGATATTAATCAAAAGAGTGAACCAATAATCTCCAATCGCTCCTTGCTCGATACACCTAACCAGTCTTTAACCAGTATTACAGTAAAGCCAACCCCAGCCTGTCACCATGACAACCAATTAGGATCAACAGAAGCCAATGTAAACATTAAAGGCGACGAGGCTAAGAAACGGAACTCTGGTAACCATGGTGATGCTGACCAAAACAAAGCCGTCACTGCTGAGCCCAATTGTAATAAAGAAACAGCTGTTGATAACAGCAAAAATTCATTATCATCTCCGACGATGGTTTCTGGCATAAAAAGGTGCCACCCTAGCCCTCCTCCTTCTACAGTATCTACCATAGAAATAAATCTTATGCTAGACACCAATAATGATTCAGAAAATATTGTTAATTTTGAAGAATTTCCACCTATGGAAGCAATACAATCGGCTACCAAAAAATCCAAAAAAATAAAAAAGACCGTTAAAAATACTAAAATTAACCTCGAAGAAGCCAGAAAATCCATCGATGAAAATAGTCACAAATACCCTATTTCATTTGAAGATTTAATAAAATTAATCGATATGGCTTCTGACACGAAAGATCTGAACAATCTAGTGCATGAATTTACAGATAATATAGAAGGCCTGAGGGCCATGTTGGCTGACACCAGAAACCTGGTTACAAATCGGCGCTCTAAGATAAAAATATCAAAGCTTCTCAAGAGACAGTGGGACTCTACAGATAACACCATAAACACTGAAGATAGCTCTGATTAATTAGTCTAACCAATTGTTTTTCATACTTCAGTATTTTTTTTCTCTTTTATTTTTATTTTTTATTTTTATCTGATGATGGTCAAATCTACCAAAACATTAATCGCACAATGGAACTGTAACGGACTTTTCAAACGTTTCGAATATTTTAAATTGTTACTATCAGAAGAGAACCCAACCTGTTTTTGTTTGCAAGAAACACACCTTTTGAAATCCCAGAAATTCGACATGAAAAACTACAATGTCTATCGAAAAGATAGATCTGATGGTAAGGCCGCTTGGGGTGGAGTAGCTACAATAATTAAAAAAGATGTTTACTCGGAAGAAATAAACATTAAATCTATCCATGAAGTTCTAGCCACAAAAATTTACTATCCAGAACCGATTTCAGTTTGTAATATTTACATACCACCGAATAGAGATTTTACAGCGAATGATCTTCAAACCATAGTGGATCAACTCCCTAGACCTGTAATCCTTGTTGGGGATCTGAATGGGTACAGCACATTGTGGGGCTCTACATTGTCAGACTATAAAAATAGAGGGGCTGAAATTGAGAAGTTTATTAACGCTAATAACTTTCTCATTCTTATTAACGATGGATCCCCGACTCATTTCTGTACGAATGGGTCACTCTCTGCGATTGATTTATCTTTTGTTGATACTAGAATTTATCATAGAGTTCAATGGAGTATAAAAGACACTTTGTATGGAAGCGATCACTACCCGATCACCATTACACTCGATGATAACTTCACCAACAAGTCAAATGAAATACCGAGGTGGTCTTTCAAAAGGGCCGACTGGGAAAAATTTTCATGCCTGCTGGAAAAGGAAATAGAAAGAAGAAAAGAAAGGGTCACAGAAGTGGAGGAAAATATTTCTTTCCTCAACCTAAAAATCCTTGATGCTGCAGAGAAAAGTATTCCAAAAACAATAACTTTTAAAGATAGACGAATGGTCCCTTGGTGGAATGAAGAGTGCCGCATCGCAATAACGAATAAAAAAAGGGCACTAAATAAATTCAAAAAAACTAAATCACCAGAAGACTTGAACGAATTTAAAAAAAAGAGATCAATCGCAAAAAAGGTATTGAGGGCAAGCAAAAAAAACTCCTGGACAAACTATATCAGTTCCATCAACAGTAATTGCACCATAAAAGAAGTTTGGAGGAAAACGAATGCAATACAAGGATCCACCAAATATGAGCACATTTCTGCAATTCAGGCCGACAGCCGAATCATTAATGATCCATCCAAAATTGCTCAAAGTTTAGGCTCGCATTTCTCCTCAATGTCGAAAACAAACAATTACAACCCAGACTTCTTGCAATACAAAATAACCAAAGAGAAAGACACCATCCAATTCGACACAGAAGATTCTGAAATTTACAACCATCAATTTAGCCTAGCAGAAATGAAAGATACTCTGGACAAATGCAAAGATAAATCAACTGCAGGTCCCGATCAAATCCCATATATTTTTCTGAAAAAACTACCTTTAAATGCTCAATTATTTCTTCTTTCTATTTATAACAGACTTTGGACAACAGGTATCTTCCCAGAATCATGGAGAAAGGCAATAGTTATTCCGATCAAGAAAAACCCCAAAGATATACAAATTAATAACTTACGGCCAATATCTCTTCTTTCGTGCACTTCGAAAATTATCGAAAAAATGGTAAATGATAGACTAACCCATTACTTAGACTCTAAAAACTTCTTCTCAACCTCTCAATGTGGCTTTAGAAGGAACCGATCTGCCATCGACCAGATAATGAAGCTTAAAAATGAAATTCAAACTGCATTTTCAAATAAAGAGCACTTAGTTGCTGTCTTCTTTGACATCCGAAAGGCATATGACACTATGTGGCGATATAATGTGGTCAGTACACTTTCACAGGTTGGCCTAACAGGACGACTATTAACATTTGTTAACAACTTCCTAAAAGACAGAACATTCCGAGTGAAAGTAGGACCTAACCTCTCTCAAACGTTCTTACAAGAAAACGGCACACCCCAAGGGTCTCCCCTGAGCGTAACATTATTCTTGATAGCCATAAATAGCATTGCAAATACAACACCTAATGAAGTTAACTGCTCCATATTTGCTGATGATTTTGCAATTTATATAAGAAACAGGTCCCTCGAATATATTGAATGGAAGCTTCAAAAAGCATTGAATAACCTTGAAGAATGGTCGAAAACCACAGGTTTCAGTTTCTCAAGTACAAAAACACTGGCTGTTCATTTTTGCAAAAAAACAAAATGCCAAAAAAATCCAACATTGAATCTATTAAATCAGCCTATTATTTATACAGACACAATTAAATTCCTCGGGATATACTTTGATAAAAAGTTAACTTGGTCTCATCAAATACATCATGTAAAGGTAAAATGCCAAAAAGGCCTAAATCTAGTAAAAATTCTGGCCAACACTCAGTGGGGATCTGACAGGCGAACACTACTAATGATTTACCGTACTCTGATTAGACCTATCATGGATTATGGGGCAGTTGCTTTCAACTCGGCAAGTGCCTCAACCTTGAAACACTTGGATCCAATACACAACCAAGGACTTCGTCTCTGCACAGGTGCACAGAGGACCACGCCAGTAGAAAGTTTGTACATTGAGAGTGGGGAGCCCTCTTTGGAGTCAAGAAGGAAATATTTAGTTTTGGCATATGCTGGCACATTGGTGGCAAGAAAAGACCTCATCGCATCGGAACTTACGTGGCATTCAATTTCAAACGAAGAACATAACCCCTTATGCAAATGTTTCATCAACAGAGTCAAAAACCTAACCAACGAGTTGAAAATAACGTTTCCTAATTTTTTTAAAATCCCAAATAATTCGGCACCTTATTGGATACAACCAGAAAATTACATTGATTACAGTTTATCAAAATTTTTGAAGCCCACAACACCTCCACATGTATTCCAACAAATTTTCAAAGAACGAGAAGAGCTTTACTCCGACTACTGCCTATGGTTTACCGATGCTTCAAAATTAAATTCACTAGTTGGATGTGCAATAGTCACGGACTTCATTTGCCAAAAATTCACCTTACCTCAATCAAATAGTGTTTACACCGGAGAACTTTTTTTAATCTTCAAAGCCCTCACCCTCATATCAAAACACCAACACCAATGGCACCTGATAGTTTCGGATTCATTAAGCTCTTTGAAGTCTTTAGAAAACAAGAAATCGAAAGACATATTAGTGACGAAAATTCAACTACTCCAGAGAGAATGCATGCTCTCTGGGAAAGTTATAACCTTCTTGTGGGTCCCATCTCACATGGGCATTAGAAGAAACGAGGAAGCAGACAGGGCTGCGAATGCCGCTAGAACGGATCCTGCATCCGAAGCGAAGTACATCAACAAGACTACCCCCCTAGACTGGAGGAATTACGTCAAGAAAAAAATATACGAAACGTGGACTACTGAGTGGAGAAATAGGGGCGACAAATTTGTAAAAATATAGTCCCGCGTTCTGGAAAACTGCAGAGAGGAGAAACAGACGCGAAGAAGTTGTCTTGGCAAGGATGCGTCACGGACATACCTCCATAACGCATACTTATCTCCTAAAGGGACTGTTCCCTCCGACCTGTAAGACCTGCAAGGTACGGCTCACCGTCAAACACATTCTGCTGGACTGCGAGGATCTTAAGGACGCAAGGAAGGAGTGCAGCATTAGCAGCAGTTTGGACATCGCACTTGGCGACACAGAGACTGCAGTTGAAAACTTGATTAAGTTTTTAAAAAGAACACAGTACTATCACCTTATCTAGAACATTCTGTAGAAACTTCTAGAACTTATGTGAAATAGAACTATTTGTAATTATATCAAGATAATTCTAACCATGTAAAACCTCATGAAAAATACTAAAGTTGTATAAAAAAAAAAACCATGTATTCGTGCTAATGACCCATCATGGGTAGATGCACCTGTAAATAAATAAATAAATAAATAAATAATATTATATTTATAAAAAAAAATAACAAACTAAAATAATTCTTCCCAAAAAAAATTAATTATATGCACTGAGTGTTTCATGAGAAAAAAAAAAAGGTTTTCACTGTAAGATGAGTATTGAACTCTAATAGTTTTACTTGGAAGCTGGCACTTAACGGTCTAGCCACTGAAGCTGATATAAGTTGTAACTAATAATGAGTAATGCGCTACTCCAACTGTCGTATTGCACTATGAAGTTGAATATTAGGCACATATGCAACCACTTAAGAGTAACCTGAAAATGTTCACTTACAGTTTTGAAGAACATTGAAGTGGACGGATGGTACCTGGTACCCCCCCGTTAATTCGCTACTCTGGGAGCTGAATTTTCACTTGTTAGGCGGCTGGGCCGTAGGACGTAGTTCCCTTTAGCGACTGGTGGCCATGGGCCCTTGTTCATGGAACGTAGTCTTACTAAAGAAAGGAAAGGTCCTGGAGAAATGCCCTGGTGTTGCTTGTTGTCGCATCAGGCTACTACTGACTGCAGGGCCGCTCGTACCCTATACGAGAGTACAAGGTACGGCTCCCTTTGTTTATTGCCGGCGGCCGCGCATACATCGGTCCGCGCGTAAATATTAAAAATAAAATAAAACAATTTTCACCTACTATTCACTAATTTTAGAATAATAAAAAAAAAGAAATTACATAAAAATAAATAATTAAAACCTTTTAACATATTTTTAATCAGATGCGTCAACAGTCTGTCATTAAAGGCGTACTCCGCATGCGTGGGCTCAACGAGTTTTATGAGTTGACTGAATATTTTTCTTTTTTTCTCCTATTTATGTTTTCTTTATTTTTATCATATCTCATATATAGCCATTTCTTATTTTTAGGCGTAACGAGAGACAGTTAATTTCTCCATATAAACAAAAACATAGGTACTTAATCGGACACAAAAAAAAAAAAAAAAAAGGCCCCAGCCCCCCCAAAAAAAGCCCCCTCAGAACAATTTAATAATGATAAAGCTTACTTGATATTAAAGAACACCTAATTTTCATTAAACATGGCGAATTTGATAAAAATCATCGAAAAAAAGGTAAAAATTGGAAAAAAATTAAGAATTAAAGTGCCCGCTCCGTTTGTCCAATTTTGATGTAATGTTGGCTATCGTATCTTTGGCATATACATACATCAAATACCCAGTTTGATCAAAATCGTTAAAACCGTTTTTGAGTAAATAAAAAAAAACACGTAAAAATTATACAAAATTTATTAAGTAAAGTCCCCCCTCTGGTTGATCAATTTTGATGAAATTTTTACAATCATATCTTGGGCATATAAATAGATCAAATACCCAGTTTGATCAAAATCGTTATAACCGTTTTTGTATAAATAAAAAAAAAAGTAAAAATGATACAAAATTTATTAAGTAAAGTCCCCCCTTCGTTTGACTAATTTTGATGAAATGTTGGGCATCACATCTTTGGCATATAAATACATCAAATACCCAGTTTGATCAAAATCGTTAAAGCCGTTGTTGAGTAAATAAAAAAAAACACGTGAAAATGATATTGAATTTATTAAGTAAAGTCCCCCCTCCGGTTGATCAATTTTGATGAAATTTTTACAGTCATATCTCGGGCATATTAGTACATTAAATACTCAGTTTAATCAAAATCGTTACAGCCGTTTTTGAGTAAAAAAAAAAAAACACGTGAAAATTATGTAAAATTTATTAAGTAAAGTCCCCCCTCCGGTTGATCAATTTTGATGAAATTTTTACAGTCACATCTTTGGCATATAAATACATCAAATACCCAGTTTGATCAAAATCGTTAAAGCCGTTGTTGAGTAAATAAAAAAAAACACGTGAAAATGATATTGAATTTATTAAGTAAAGTCCCCCCTCCGGTTGATCAATTTTGATGAAATTTTTACAGTCATATCTCGGGCATATTAGTACATTAAATACTCAGTTTAATCAAAATCGTTACAGCCGTTTTTGAGTAAAAAAAAAAAAAACACGTGAAAATTATGTAAAATTTATTAAGTAAAGTCCCCCCTCCGGTTGATCAATTTTGATGAAATTTTTACAGTCATATCTCGGGCATATAAATACATCAAATACCCAGTTTGATCAAAATCTTTAATGCCGTTTTTGAGTAAATAAAAAAAAGACGTGAAAATTATAAAATTTATAAAGTAAAGTCCGCCCTCCGGTTGATCAATTTTGATGAAATTTTTACAGTCATATTTCGGGCATATAAATAGATCAAATACCCAGTTTAATCAAAATCGTTAAAACCGTTTTTGTATAAATAAAAAAAAGACGTAAAAATGATACAAAATTTATTAAGTAAAGCCCCCCTCCGTTTAAGCAATTTTGATGAAATTTTTACAGTCATATCGCGGGCATATACCTACACTAAATGCTCAATTTCAGGTTCCCACGGTTTATAGTTTTTGAGCTAGTCTGTTCACACACACACACACACACACACACACACACACACACACACACACACACACACACACACACACACACACACACACATACACACACAGAGACCATTTCGCGGGACTTGGTTAATTCGACTCAGGGGGTCCCAAAACGTGTATTTCCGTTGAAAACCGGAAGTCGAAATTTTTCACGATCGCAAATCTTTCACTTACTATATATTTCATATATAGGTAAGTGAAAGTAAAAAAAAATCAATCTGTAGGGTAACTGTACCATAAGTTGACAGTGCTCCAATAGTTGAAATTTTGTATAAAAAGTGTGAATAATAAGATTCATGTTTGATTATTTTGGTTCAAAATTTGGCGGCAATTTGATAAATTATACTAGTTAGCTGTGCTGCCATCGACATTAGTTTGATGATAACTCCAGCTTATTTGTGAGAGGTTATAATGACGAATTTTCTTGTGGCCTGAAAACTTAGTTTCTGCTACCCTGTTTCATTAAGGTGGAAGTCAAGTAAAATAAACTTATTAGTTGGTTTAATTGAGTTCAATTATGTTTTAATTTTCATTCATTAAGTTCATGAGAATCATTTGATATCCTTTTTAATATATTTATACAATGTTTTTGGGCTTAAATTTAGGTGTCAACTATTAGAACAGAAATTAATCCATTATTTCAATAGTTGACATCGATGTCAACTACCGCCAGAATTAGCAAATAGTGTATCTTCTGGGGGTGGTTTATGGAAGTCTGAGTCTGGCTGGATGACGGGTGTCTTATTTTATGAATTTATAGCTAGTGTGCTCTATACATGGATCTTTGCGAGCAAAATTGCATTGCCGATAATCCTATTCCTTAAGGGACAAGCGTCTCTTCTGACTCTCCCCACTTCCCAATTCTGCAAAGAACATTGGATACTTGCTATTAGTCGCAATCTATCACGCAATGTGGCCATCTTTGTCTAAAAGAGCACTGGAAGAGTGAAGTTCATCATTGGAGAGTCGAAAATTGTGCAAACCCATAAAATAATTAAATTGTGGAAATTTTATATGTTCCCATTGTGAATTTACTAGTTTATAAATAAAAATATATTAACTTTTAATTTAGTCCTTATATTCCGATTAAAAATCATAGGAAATCAAAAATTAATGCATGTGTCAACTTTAAAACCATAAATGTCAACTTTCCAAACCTTTACATTTTGATGTGTCAACTATTGGTTCATTTTGGAAGTTTCTGAGAAATCATTTTTTATTAAAAACCTAAATGTTGACCATAGGATATTGTATTCCTAGTTTTCTAGAGGGGTCGGCCTAACTAAATTCATAACAAGGAAGAAGAAAACAGTGTCAATAATATAATTTTTTTTTCTTAAACTGTCAACTATTGGTACCGTTACCCTAAATATTTTATGTTTGTAAGTCTGATGTTAGTAGTAATAAGAATAATCAGAAATGGTTTAATAGAATTTGTTGTGAACCATATCAGTTCAAAAAAAAAAAAGAAAAAAAAAAAAAACTGGCATGCTCAGCTATATGACTTTCCTTACTGCTTTTGCAACCGAAGTTCGGGTGGATATATAAACTTTACGTTCAATAAATGATGGTGAACGGGTTTGCATGCTTAAAGTACTTTATGAAACATTTGAACGAATTACATTTTTAATTTTTTTTTTTCAACCCTACCTTGCCATCACAGCAATACAGGTTTTTTATTCCGCGGTAGGAGAAAGGGTGACACCGGCTTTCCAACTTGTAATATTATTACAGGTTAACAATAAGATAGCATGAAAATGCGCTCCGACACCTCAACCAAATAACAATAATTATTTTTAGATAAACCATTAAGCGTTAAACCGGTCTTAGGATCATGGGTGAATATATATATACAGCCTTGGCCAAAAGTATTAGGCACCTTGTCAAAATTGTCAATTCACTTTATTTTATAATTCTATATACACTTTTGCTCCCAAAACTTGTTGTATTGACAAAAATGGATCCCGTAAATGGATTATACTCCTCATTAATAATCTAGAAAAAAAAAAAAATGAAATGTAAACAAAAGTTCCCAATGCAGTGTTAGCTCTCTTATTGGTAGCAGTTGAGGTTTTGTTGTATTTTATTATAAGCAAGTAAAATTTTTTTTTTGTTTATGATTAAAAATGGTCAAAGTAAAAGACCTAAGTGAGATCGAACGGTCAAAAACCGTTTTATCCCGTCGGAAGTGTATAGCCAATTCGAGATAGCAAAAATCATGAAGTGCTCTCGTTGTGCTGTTTAATATACTCTTCTTCGACATCGGAAGCATAAAGCATTTTCCTTTCTACCAAGAACAGGAAGAAATAAAATAACAGGAACACATGAGGATAAGTTTTTGGTGAGATGATCTCTTCAGAATCTCAAGAAAACATCGAAACAGCTGGCTGAAGAGATGAAAACCTTTTGTTCTGTTGAAATTTCTGCTCGGACAGAAAGAAGAAGACTGGGAGAGAATGATCTGAAAGGCTGTAAGGCTAGAAAGAAACTCTGGCTTGGTGAAGCCAATCTCAAGAAGAGGCTTACCTGGGCAAAATTTTACCAAAAACTGGACTGCTCAAGACTGGGCAAAAGTGGTTTGGTTAGATGAAAGCAACTTTACGGTAAATAAATTTATGTAAATTAAAATTAAAAATTGCCAAAATTTCTTAAAATCAATGTAGAATATACGAATATAGTTATTTTTAAAAATTCATTAAAGATTATCGGAACTCCTGGTGCTGTTTTCGTGCGAAGAAGGGAATACGAAGCCTATTATCCAGATTGTGTATACTATATTAAATATCTATACTACCTCTATACTGTTAAACATGGTGGAGAAAATATAATGATTTGGGGCTGTAGGGGGACTTCAGGTGTTGGAGAAATGTTTTTATGTGAAGGAAGAATGATTAGCGATGCCTATATTTCCATGTTAAATCAAATTTATAAGCCTTCATTTTAAAAAATATTTATACTAGATGACAGAAGAAACATTGTTTTTCAACAGGATAATGCTCCATGCCACGTTTCACGCAAAAGTAGAGAATGGGTCGAAAAACAACAGTAAGGTGCTTAACTGGTCTCCTCATTCCCCAAACCTCAATCCCATTGAGCATATAAGGTCTAAATTAAAAATTTAGTTGGTATGCATAATTAAAAATGCAGTAGGTAAACGTAACCCTACAAAAAATACAATTTATTTTTGTATTTAAAAGAAGAGTGGGAAAAATTAGACAAAGACGTTTGTTCAAAACTTGTGAATTCTATGCCAAAAATGAAAAGTGAGGTGATAAAAGCCAATGGCTTGATGACC
Source organism: Aelia acuminata (assembly GCA_911387785.2). NCBI lineage: Eukaryota > Metazoa > Arthropoda > Insecta > Hemiptera > Pentatomidae > Aelia > Aelia acuminata. The sequence continues at coordinate 127,049,579 of OU426978.1, read as the reverse complement.
AAATATTAATTTGACTTTGTTTTATCTTTGAATAAATTACGTTATGATAGTAGATGTTCTTTCTTCCCTCTTTACATTTTTTTAAGAAAATATGCAGGTGCCTAACACTTTTGGCCAAGGCTGTATATATCATTGTCCGACCAAAAAAAAAAAAATTAATTCACTAAGGTTTTTTGTACTATTGAATATTGAAAAAAATAGATTTTCACCAACAAGCCACTTACAGAAAAAATCTGCTTAGTTTAGTATATTAAAAAGAAAAACCAAAAAAAAGTGAAGAGTGTCAAGAGGAGAGATTTTAGATAGATCTCTTTTTCTTTATCTGTCCGCTCCGTAAAGAATAATAATTTACATTTTAAATTTTTATTTAATGAAGTAATCCTATATAATTTTCTTTTACATAAGTTATCCAGGATACATTTTATTAGTTGCATGTAATAAAGCAATATTTAAAAAATTCAGTCGACATAATATAGAGTGAATAAGTAATAACGTGAAGATTAAGAACAAAAGCACGTTGTTCTGGGTTTTTTCAGGCTAATAGAAAGTTATAATCTTCCTCGGATATTAAAATAAATAAAAGTATAAACTTACTTAGTTATTTTTTATTTATTTATTTTTTACTTACATTTGTAGCAGAAAAAAAATATAAGTGAGATATTTCTAGGAAAGTGGGAGGAAAGTCTTCATCAACAAAATAATGGAGGCAAAAGGAAAACTTATAATAAAACTTAACGAGAACATAATGAGGTTTGAGGTGAGCTTCAGCAGCCTCTAAAATGGAAAGGGGACACTACTTTAAATATTTAATTTGCTCACTGGAGGAAAAGTGGATAGACGGAAATCGCGGTCTAAGAATTTCTTGGATAAAATATACTTTATCATAATATAAAATATCCATTGCAACAAATATTAAAATGGCTACTTTTTCATAAGTAGTAAATTGCAATCAAGTGCAATTTTCTTCTAGCGCACCAATAAGGATTTTTTCCCGAGATTTTTATTTCGACTAAGGCAACTCTATCATTAATATTATAAATCTTAATCAATAACTACATGTTAATCATCCAACAACAAAACTTTTTTTTTTTTTGTAACTATCCAATTTGCTGAGTCAAGGACCTTTAGCATATTTAGCAATATTAGCACTCTATCGACTCATTTACACACTAACTATTCACGAATATATATAAATAAAAGAATATTTTTAGAAAATAAAAAAAAGTGTAAGCCTCAAAGAAGGGAAGAAAAAATATATAAAAATTATTTATATTAAAATTATAAATTTTCTTCATATTCAGCAACCAATTAAAAAAAGAAGAAAAAAGTTCGAAGAAACCTTAAAATAGGTTTAGAAAAACAAAACAAGGAACGATTAATATTTGTTTATTAATTTAATCTAAAACTTCTCAAAGCAAAATGAAAAATAAATAAGTTATTTGTTATAAGTCTTTTCTTCGTTCAAGTGAGTGATAGCTAATGGCTGTTGTATAAATTGACAACAGTTTTTTCAATTAAAATACTAAATTGAAATAAAAAATAAACTCGTGGCTAAAATAAAATACTTTAATAATACAAATCGCTTTATTATCTGATTTGCTTTCATCGTGGTAGAAAAAAAAAAATATATATATACAATCCTCTTATTGTCTATTAAAACATCATATAATTTTTATTTTTATTTTTTTCAGTAATATATTTCTCTCTTCATTCTTTTTGAAGTTTTTTATCTAATTTAATTAAATTTTATCAAAACTTTCAAAATTTTTATTTTTTGACATAGAATTTAATGACACAATTAGATTAAATTCATAAAGGTTGTAAGTTTTATTGAAATACTTAATGAGTAGGTTTTGGTGTAACAAATCGTTCGTGACAACTTTGCGAATTAAATCCGAGTTGTCATTTCTAGAGTACGATGAACTCTGCATAGATTCGTGCTTTGAATTTCTTCAGTGCGGCTCACGAAATGACAACCGATTGTTGAAGGTAAATTGTACAGAAATATCATAAATTAACCCGTATTTTACAAACATGTCATAGATTTTTTTCCTCCTCATCCATACTTGAACTTAATAAGAATCTAATTAAAATTTTAATGGAGTTTTAAAACAGGGTACGAGAATAGAAGGTAAAGTATTTAATTTTCTGAGTGAGGAGAAGTTTAATATAATTTTATGTCAAGAATTTCGTAACGAAATTTTTTTATCCTCGTTAATATTTTCATTTATTTATTTATTTTATACCTCAAATACTTAAGAATATATAAATTAGAAAAATATAGTAAAATATAAATAATAATTAGGAATAAAAATGGACGCATAGCTGTTACCAATTCATTCCAATATGTAAAATCAACAATTTTATTTACGAATACATCTCTTTCAGTTTATTTACTTATCAACGGAACAATTGAAAGTATACATATACGAAATAATTAGCCCAGCATATTCCCCATTTTTTATGTATGTACTTAGCGTTCTCTGAATTTCTTAAATAGATTAAATGCATCTATAGGCATGTTTAATATAGTTCTGGATTAAAAAAAAAAAATAAAAAATAAGGTAATACAATCAGCAAAGGACTAAAAAATCTAGAGACTTAACATTTTTTATTCTAAAGGCCGATAACAAGGAATGAATTTTTTTTGTCACTAATCTGAGTAATAGGTACATAGTAATTATATACCATGCCCAATGATTTAATCTTTTTAGGATTATTATATTGTAGATTATAATATATCAGCATTCTTTACTTTGGTTTAGCGTAGAATTAAAAACGATGATATTTTCTTAATCAGCATTAAATTTTCTAAAATATGAGATGGGCCTAGTTATTATAAATCTTATATTGTAAAAAAAAAAAAGATTTAAACTCACAACTTTAAATTAAAAGAATTTTCCTCTTCAATTTTTTAAGAACTATGAATTTTTTAACTAGAAATGTATGAATTCTCAATAATCTAAAAAAAAAAAAAAAAACTCCTTAGTTTAAATTAAAAAAAATCTTTCTTTAAAATTAAAATACATACTTTATTCTTTAGCGTGTTTTTAATCAGAAAAACTTCTTTTAGATTCAAAAGGTGAAGTGTAATTGAAGGGGTCGGGGCAAAATAGTGCCAAGCAACATTTTTAACAAAATAAACTGTAGCTGCAGTTTGCTTTATATTACGTAGGATTATATGTCTATGATGGAAATGCCACCTAAATATGACTATAGAGGCTCTCTATATTTAGGTGGCATTTCCATCATAGACATATAGTCCTACGTAATATAAAGCAGAATGCAGCTATAGTTTATTTTGTTAAAAATGTTGTTTGGCACTATTTTGCCCCGACCCCTTCAATTGTATCCTGGGTTACACCACTAAAAACTTTACTAAATTCCGAAGTTTTTAGGAAATTGACGGCTTCTAAAATGCTCCAGTGGGGAGTGAGAAATTTTCAAAACCTATTAAAACTTTAAGTTGTAATAAATGTTTTGTGTTTTAAAGATTACATCATTGGACATGGTCTATAATTACTATGTATTACTCAGATTACAGACAAAGAAAAAATACATTTCTCATAATCGGCTTTTAGAATAAAAAATATGATGTATCTGGATTTTTTATTCTTTTCCTGATTGTATTACCTTATTTTATTTTATGCAGTACCGTTTAGCATGCGGGTGATCCTCATATGAATTGACCATTAAGTGTCCCCGGTCTTAACATTCGTTTTTCAGATATTTTATCATATCCAAAAAATATTGTCGGTTATTTATTTTATAGTTTTCTGTTATAGCAATACGATGGTAACATTTAAATTAATCCAAGCATCATAAAAAAACAAAATATCTCAGTGAGGAGTTTGAAAATGTCACGAGTGTTACAGTCCCCAAGCTCCTCCTGTCACCCCAAGTCCAAGTCACTCCTGATAATTCATTAAATTTGAACAGTGGTATATTATTTATATATATATATATATATATATATATATATATATATATATATATACAATATATATACAAGGGCGTACCCAGGATCAAAAGTAGGGGGGGCAAGCTAAAAACTAGGGGGGGGGGGCAAGCTAGGGTCGTTCAGGTTGTAACACCTTACCGCGGAAAAGGTGAATGAAACCAAAATTATGTATAATTATAGCAGTGCTTTATAAACCATGTTATTACAATTATTTGCTTGAAAAAAATGTATTCTATTATTGCTTCCAATCTTAAAAGCCTAAAAATTATTGCTTCCAGCCAAGGGGGGGGGGCAGCTGCCCCCCTGCCCCCCGCTGGGTACGCCCATGTATATATATATATATATATATATATATGTATATATAATATAACGGTGGCGTTTCAAGGCATGAATGATATTTCTAATTACCTGTAATACTTTGAATGTAAATCAGGAAAATGAATCTGTCCCCAAGGTTAGTTGAAAAATTCATGGCGAGTGTTGTCGGCTGTTCAGGGCAACACTGTTCTTTGAAAATGTTGGGAATGGCCATGATAATCTTTGTTATTATAAATACTGGCTATCATTCGATGTGCAAACTTGGAGAAGAAAGTATCTAATGGGCAGCTATTCGATATCCTATGCAAAATCATGTATGTCACAAAAATTATAGGTCACGAGTGTTACATTAATTGTATGTATCAGCGTTCATTTAAAAATGTGAATTATTCGTGCAAAAGATGTTGGTGGTTAGGGACATTTATTTGAGTTCATCCTCTCATATATGTCCGACACTTGGTTTAGGTAAGGATGGCGATTTTATGTGAAAATGTCACGAGTGTTACGTAACACTCGTGACGGAAATTTTTTTTTGGGGAAGTGTTGTTATTGTTATGTTTTAATACCAACATGATTCATTTCTTTTGTATAGCCATTTTAACAAGCTGTAGAAAGAAGCAGTATAGAACAGAAAAAATAGACTAAGGTCATAATGAAAAATGAATGAAAATATACTGTATTTTGTAAATTAGATTACATTACAGGGTGTTTGGCCCTTAGAGAATATATATACAAAAATGTATTTACTCGGATTACAAGTTTTTTTTCTTTTTTCTTCTTTTTTCGCATAATGCCTCTTATATGATAAAATTAATAATGCATTAAAAGTAAAAGAACAAATGATACAATAAATAAATAAATGAATGAATGAAACAGCTAAACAATTCTTCTGATTACATAAAAAAAAAAATAAATAAATAAATAAAAATAATCCTCTAATTGAAAATATATACAATACTTAATATATACACTATACAATATATACACAATACTTAATATATGAATTGGGTTTCGTATATTAAACAAAATTGTCTAACAAAGCTTAAAAATGAAAATTTCAACGGTATGCAAACACAATAATAAAGAAATAAAAAAAAATCAATATCAATAATCTTACTGTACATGTCTGAAGAATTGAACACATTTTCCATAATTATTGAACACCTATGATCAGCTTTAGAGATGAAACTGTAAATAGGTAGATATCTCTGAGTTTATTGTTGTTTTCGACAGTTAATAAATCGGCTATTAACTGGGGGGTGGAGGGTGTATTAATATATTTGCTCAAATACTTTTCCCTATTTTCAATAAATTTCGGACATATTAAGAGGAAGGGTAATGTCGTCGTTCATACCGGCCTGGCAATGTTGACATGGCTCTCTACTGTTAAATTTCCTGTACATACCATTTACAATTATACGAGTTACCGCTTTGTTCGCCATTCGGAGTTGAGCAAGCACTCTTTGTTGGTTTATGTGGACATTGAGGGACAAGTACTGCTCGCGCATTCCCAGGCTGCTCGCTTCCCTGTAGTATAGGTTGAAAGAAGAGTTAATCACCATTTCCACGTCTCGGCTTAAGAGATGATTTTCCATTGCTTCTATTACATCATTTCTAAAATGTATTGCCCAGTCAGGATTCTGGCATGCCCAAATATCATCCCTCCCCACCAAAGCTAAAACATTTTTCATTTCAAGGGCCCAGTTATATAGAATGGAGCTATCAATAATTTCTGTCAACCTTGAATAACAAATTTTCGGTAAGGATTGCTCTGGCATCATGAGAAGTTTAATCCACCAATTGTACATTCTTGAGAATATTTTTTTTAATACATGACCCCTACCAGTTTCCAGTCCCACGTAAGAATTAGGCGTGTTTTTTGGCAGCTGCAACAGTTGCTTGTAAAATTTTAAACATCCCCTTTCTAATAAATTGTAATAAGGCGCTCCCCATATTTCTGTCATGTGTAGTAGGACACTTTCTGATATTGCCTCAAATAATTTTTCGTTTGAATCCCAAAAGTCGGATTTGCATGACTTTAAAATTTTTATTACTATTGAATTGGCGGCAGTGTTTTTTGATAAAGCCAGAGTGGGAGCATCTGTGAACATACCGGAGCTATTGATTGGAATACCTAAATATGTGAAACTATTTTTTGTTTGTAATTCGCGAGAATTCTAAATAAATTTATTCAATTTTCCCAAACGGCCCCCTTTGTGGAATAAATACTACAATTTTAACTACTAATTTGTTTTCGTTACAGTATTCGCTTAAAATTGGCAGGTTTTTTTGGGTTTCCATCCAAGAATGAGTGAGCATGACAATATCATCTGCATACAACAGAAAAAGAAGGTCATTTTTTCCTTTTAAGTTGATACCCACTGCGCCTTTACTATTAAAATAATTAGTTATGTTGGAAATGTAGAGTGAGAACAAAAGTGGGCTCAAAATTTCCCCTTGGAGTACCCCTTCAGACACGTCTATTTCCTTGGAAACCTGTCCATTCATAGATATTTTGAATGCTGCTTGGTCATAAAGCTTCTTTATAAAACTAATACATTAGCCACTCAAGCCGAGATTCTGTAACTTGTGCCAGAGAATCTCATGCGGGACAGAATCAAATGCTCTTTGAAAATCGACAAATGTACCAAAAACTTTCCTTCTTTTTAATCTTAGCTGTATGTTTATAGCAGCGGAGAGGGTGAAGAGTGAATCCCTGCAGCCTCTTCCCTTTCTGAATCCCATCTGTTCTTCTGGAATTAATGAATTATTTTCTGCCCAAGACATTAATCGTTTGTAAATCATATTTGTGAATATTTTTGTAATTGTGTTGAATATGGCAATACCTCAGTAGTTGTTCGGGTTTAATGGGTCACCTTTTTTGTGGATAAGGATCATTTTGATAGAGGCCCAGCTATCCGGAATATTTTGATCCTGCCATATTTTGTTCAATAAATCTAATAAAACTAATAACCATTTTTCATTTAGTTGTTTAAAACATTCGTTTGGTATCAAATCGAAACCCGTTGCTTTATTTATTTTTACTACTTTTGATACTTTCTAATAATTCTTCCATGGTAAAGGCAATATCCAATTCGGGATGAAAGGGACTGAAAAATGTAGACTTTATTTTTAGTTTAGGTGGTAGAACGATATTGTAAAATGCTTCCCATTGCTCTAGGTTTATAGGACAATATGGAATTTTTTTGTTTTGAAATAGTTTTATTGTGGACCAGAATTCAGAAGGATTATTAATATTTCTAATTTTATCTTTCATATTATTAAAAAAATTGTATTTGGATTTGAGGACTAATGATTTGTAATTATTTTTAGATTGCGTATAGTTATAAACATCATTGTCGTTAAATAAAAATTGTTTGCATAATTTAAGCAATTTTCTAGTTTCCCTTTTTGCCTTTAAACAATCCTGTGTGTACCACGGTTTGTAATTGTATTGTATTTGAGTATTTTTTTTTTCTTTTAAAATACCTGCTTGTAACATAAGGTTTTGAAAAGTATTGTAAAAAATATTGTAGGCCTCTTTAGCTGATTGCACTATTTCAACTTTCACATCATGATTATTTACCAGATATTTGAACTTATTTAAATGCGCTTCTGTTTTCTATTCTATTTACAGAATAGAATGAATTCGGTGTAATTTGTTCTTGACTACATGATTCTAAGTTGATATCGAGAGTTAATTTACATAAAAAATGATCCGAAAAGCCTGAAAACTCTTCAACTTATAATCGGTCGCATAATTAAAACATTGAGCCGATATCCACACCTGGTCTATGACACTCATACCGTTATCACCTACATATGTAAAATTGGCTGGACTGTCGTGAATAGATCTACCATTACAAATGATCATTCCGAATGATTCCAAGATGTTAACCAGTCTATGACCCCTCTTGTTAACTACTTCGTCAAAAGATGATCTATTGCTTTTGAAATAAAATCCTGGAACTATTTCATTACCAAAACTGTTTAAATCAGCTATTCTACTATTAAAGTCCCCTCCCAATATTACGTTGGTATAACTATGGATAGACATTATATTAAATAATTCATCGTCGAGTGCATTTAAATAAAAATCAGTTTATTGTTATTACCTGGTGGAAAGTAAACTAAGCCCAATATAAAAGTTTCTTTCATTAATCTAAATTTAAGACAGAGAAACCAACGGGTAAGGCTAATTATTTCAATATCCAAAAATATATTTTTATTTAGACATATAAGTAAACCCCCACTAGCTCTACCTCTACTGAGTTCTTTTTTTTCTGCGTAGGCTATGTAGTGATCATAAGTGTTCAAAAAATTAGGTAGTTCAGTTTTTTTACACCAGATCCATGTTTCATTAAAGCACAGGATTTGAAAATTTAACAGAAAACCTATTTCCTTATTTGATAAATTCAATAAAGTTTTTAGGCCTTTAATGTTCCAAAATCCTATATTTAACCTATGATTTTCAATTTTAACCTCTTTTCCTATTTTTTCTTGTTTATTGTGACTCAGCTCGCTGACGAAACAGGAATTCCTTTAACTTCTGCATCACTTTCGATTAGTTTTTATTTTCCTCAGCTTCCGATTTTAATAGTGAATCTATAAATTCTTCAGCTTCCTCTAAAGAATAAAGTACTCCTCTTATCTTAAATTTTCGGTAACTGTAACTCGCATTCTTATCGATTTTTTTTACTTGATTTAGGCACTTGAAAATCCTTTTACCTAGTTCTCTATCTTCTGGAATTTTGTCATGAGAAATAGGAGTGTTATTTTTATAAAAAAGATCTTTTCTTTTCATTATTTCTTCTTTGAACAAATAATTGGCCATTGATACAAGAATTGGGCGGTCTTTTACATTTTTGCCAATTCTAAAACAGTTATTGACCGCAGTATCTGGTAGTGTTAAGCCAACCCCATTACATACTTGTTTTACTTTTTCTAAGACATTTTCTGAATTTTCTTCCGGGACTTTATGTGTAAGAAAATTGTTTTTCCTTGCTTGTCTCTTAATAATGTTTATTTCATTTTCGAGAAATTCATTTTTTTTTTTTTTTTTGTAGATGGGCACATTGCGATCGTAGAGAGGAGATTTCTTCAAGAGCTACTTTTAGGGTGTCGGTTAATTTTTGGATCGATGTTTGTGTTTCTATTGTACCCTGCTTTATTGCCGTCATTATATCCTCATTTGTATAAGCCATTTTTATTTTACTATTATTACTAATTAGAAAAAAAATAGAAAAAGAAATAAGTCACAGCAGTAACAATAATATTCCAGAAAGCGAGAGTTGTGTATATCGCGTAGAATAAACACCGTTGATCCTCGCAGATGAGACAACACTGGCCCCCACTACTCTGGTATAGAATGATAAGGACACCTACCTTAGGAAATTGTTCCAATAATTATTCTTCTGCATTAGAATAACCGCTTATCCTTTTTCTTTGAAACTTCGTGTACTTAACTACAGTAAATATAACAACACTATTGTTAAGTTTAAAGAAAATCTATCGTCAGACAACCACTTTACACACAACTTATACAGAGAGCGATATATACAGTACGAGCGCTAGGGCCAAACTATGAAAAATATTTCTTAATAAAAAAGAGATATTGGCCAAGAGAAAGAAAATAAGCAAAATGGCAGCTTGTTAAACCATTCAATCTACTCAACTGTGAAAATACAGCTCAGTCTTTGAATTTGACCTTTATGTAAAGCAGTGAACGAATTGTTTATGGGTGAATCGTTGACACTGAACTGAGTAACAAATGTGCAGCAAAATCAGATATATTTCACAACGACCAATGAGCTGCAAATATCCGACTAAAACCCTAAGCCCTGACAGAACGACTTATTCATAGTAGAAATGCGAGAAAGTATAAGCTACTAAACTTGAAAAGTAAGAATAGACGCCATGCGTAGTAATTATTGTACAACAAAAGGAAAAACAAGATTCGATGCCTTACAAACGAGTTTTTACGCCGTGATATGGAGTGAAGAGAGTGAGCGACAATAAAAAAAAAACTCACTTTTTGAGTTGAAAAATAATACAAAATATCAAGACTGAACGAACTGATAAGCTTTTTTGTTGACAACTTTTGTTTTCTTGAACATCTTATTGATGATATTCAGATCAAAATTTATTCATAAGTTGAATTTTTTTAAACCCAAAATTCAATTTCTAAAAAAGTTAAATGGTCAAGTTAAATGAGAATCACCCATGCAGTATTACCCAATTTTTTTTTCTCGCTATGTCTGGGACACCCTGTATACATAATTTATATTGCTGATTTGCTGATCAACTGAATGATGTTTAATGAAGATGATCAGAGAATAGGTATAAATTTCGATACAAACAAATAAATTATTTATAAATTTTTGATCGCATCCTTGGCCATATTTTATTTGTATCATAAAATGTTTATACAGTAGAACAAGGACGATCCGGGTTCTCGATTAACATGGGATTTTTTCAATATTTGTTTTTTCTTTAATTTCTAGCATTGTGTTTTAATATTATAATAAATTTTAAGTGCATTGGGAGGCATTTAAAAAATAAATAAATGGTATAAATTCATAAGTGAAATGAATCGGCATCATTTCTGAAAAGGAGTTGAGAACTTCCAGAATTGTAACTTTTAAAAATAATCCGTCTAATGAATGCTTACCTTTTTAAAATTATATGAACAAAAAAATGCTGACAATACAAACATATTATATTTAAGAGAGGAGAAACACCTAAATTTTGAATTATTATTGTTCTAGAGAAAAAAAAATTAACTATCGGCACATTTGGTTTTTGTTTTTCCACGGGAGATTTCAATAATATTTTTTGATATATCTTAGAGACATTGTTTTCGTTCTTATCAATATATATTTATTGATGGCTCACATTATTATCACACATATATCACATTATAATGGAAAACGTAATTTAAAGAATTTTGAAGGTTAGAGAATGTAATTGTGAGTTAAATGTTTATAAATAGTAAACTGACATCTACATAAGATTTTTGCTCGTAAAAATAGATTACATTTTATAAGATCAAACGAATAAGTTTGTTTCTCCAGACAGGGGCTTTAACTGAAACCACTAGAGGTCCGGAGGGAATTGGAGAGATGGAAATTACTCGACAAAAGATTAAAACCTTATCCAAGAGGTGCTCAGTGCTCAGTATTCAGAACAGACAGGCCGTGGGGTGATGCATAATTTATTTCATTACTGTTGATTACTGCAGTCCTCGGCTAACTCAGTTGGCTGGTTAGTAATGCCATTGTACGACTTCGCCCTTGGCTAGAAATCACGGAACAGTTAAGAGTAATTATAGGCGTCGCTCTATCGTAGCTAATATCTTTGTCTAATGTACGAAAAGAGACTATAAACAGGTGATCGGATGTCTAGCACCAAGCCATAACTATCTAATACGAGTTTTAGATCAAAACAAGAAAATTTGGCTAATATTCTGGTTTGGTGGAATACTCATCAGAAATTAGGAATACTCGCAACGAATATATCAGATAAATTCGAACGTAGATAAAGCGATTTTCTATATTTAAAACAAAAATTAATTTGTAATATTGTAGCCAATAAATACTGTTGCGGCCAGCGCACAGTGGGACGAATCGCCAATCTAGGTGGAAATAGTTAATATCAACGAAATGAAAAAATCATGTCCGTCTCTTGAAAACAACAGTCTAGCTAGGTATAAGAGGAATACGGTATTTCCCTCATAATGCTTAGTCAGCTTTATTTCCAAATTATATTGTAAAAACAATTATATCGTTAAGTGGATCGTGTTTTTTTGAAAAAAATGTATGCTATGCAATGGAAGAGGATTCAGAAATTAAGTTTATATAAGTTGTTGATTCTTTTAATACGGATATAGTACAGAACACCCTCCTTTATTTTCAATAGTCGATAACCAATTTTTTTTTCTTATAAAAAATTAGATTACTAAAAATCTAGACCGATCTAAGCCGAGATATTTATACAGAAAATAGTCCACACAATACAGAAATAAAATATTAATTATGAACTGCTAATACCTGCTAATAAAAGTGTACGGTTTTCCTAAAGGTGTAAATCTGTCAGTGTTGAGAGCCTATATTTTTAGTATTTTGAGGCATTAGAGAGGTGCAAATGAAAGTTATAGATATATAGTATCCCAGTTTCAATGGAATACATTACGGAAATCTCCGAAGCTATGAAAAAACGAGATTCGTTGACCATAAGTACAACGATTAAAAGAAAGTAGCAAGATTTTTCCGAAATGAGATCTTTCCCTTTCGAGGAATAAGGTACTAAATATAATATACAGTTGAATGTATATTTTTGCTCAGAAAGTTTGATATTAGTGTGTGCAGTGCTCTCACAGATGAAAAATCAAGCTAAACCTGCTGTATTTATGGAGCAACTCTTAAATCGATGGATGTTCTACCAGGCGTTTTATCTCTAAATTGCAACGAAAAAAAAAAAACCGTTTCCGTCTTTCAAGTTTACACCAGTGGATCAGAATATTCGAATATTTTTTTATTATTAGGTACACACTAAATATTAAAAAATGGGCTGTAAGGAGTGAAGAAGATAAAATTGATGTAAGAAAAAGGAAATCAGACATTCTGAACGAATTTAAAGAAAAAAATCTGGTGCGTGCGCGCAACACACAACTTTCACTTACCAACTTACTTAGATTAGAAATTGACGTGTTTTGCTAAATATCATTTCCCAAATTCACACATTTTTCTACATTCATATCTTATTTTTGTTAATCGTTAAAGCCGTTTTTGAGTAAATAAAAAAAACACGTGAAAATGATACAAAATTTATTAAGTAAAGTACCCTCTCCGGTTAATGAATTTTGATGAAATTTTAACAGTCATATCTCGGGCATGTACTTACATCAAATACCCAGTTTGATCAAAATCGTTAAAGCCGATTAAGAGTAAATAAAAAAAAACACGTGAAAATGATACAAAATTTATTAAGTAAAGTACCCTCTCCGGTTAATGAATTTTGATGAAATTTTAACAATCATATCTCGGGCATATAAATACATCAAATACCCAGTTTGATCAAAATCTTTAAAGCCGTTTTTGAGTAAATAAAAAAAACACGTGAAAATGATACAAAATTTATTAAGTAAAGTCCCCCCTCCGGTTAATCAATTTTGATGAAATTTTAACAGTCATATCTCGGGCATATACATACATCAAATACCCAGTTTGATCAAAATCTTTAAAGCCGTTTTTGAGTAAATAAAAAAAACACGTGAAAATGATACAAAATTTATTAAGTAAAGTCCCCCCTCCGGTTAATCAATTTTGATGAAATTTTAACAGTCATATCTCGGGCATATACATACATCAAATACCCAGTTTGATCAAAATCTTTAAAGCCGTTTTTGAGTAAATAAAAAAAACACGTGAAAATGATACAAAATTTATTAAGTAAAGTCCCCCCTCCGGTCAATCAGTTTTGATGAAATTTTAACAGTCATATCTCGGGCATGTACATACATCAAATACCCAGTTTGATCAAAATCGTTAAAGCCGATTAAGAGTAAATAAAAAAAAACACGTGAAAATGTTACAATATTTATTAAGTAAAGTCCCCCCTCCGGTTAATCAATTTTGATGAAATTTTTACAGTCATATCTCGGGCATATTAGTACATCAAACACTCAGTTTAATCAAAATCGTTAGAGCCGTTTTTGAGAAAATCTAAAAAACCCTAAAAAGTTATTAAATAAAGTACACCCTCGCTTTAAGTAATTTTGATGAAATTTATACTGTCACATCGCGGGCATATACCTACACTAAATACCTAATTTCATTATCGCACGGTTTATAGTTGTTGAGATAGTCTGTTCACACACACACACACACACACACACAGACACACACACACACACAGACACAAACACACACACACACACAGACCATTTCGCGGGACTTGGTCATTTCGACTCAGGGGACCCCAAAACGTGTATTTCCGTTGAAAACCGGAAGTCGAAATTTTTCACGATCGCAATACTTCCAATTACTATATATTTCATATATAGGTAAGTGAAAGTAAAAAATTCTGGTGCGTGTGCGCAACACACAACTTTCACTTACCAACTTACTTAGATTAGAAATTGACGTGTTTTGCTAAATATCATTTCCCAAAGTCACACATTTTTCTACATTCATATCTTATTTTTGTTAATCGTTAAAGCCGTTTTTGAGTAAATAAAAAAACCCCGTGAAAATGATACAAAATTTAATAAGTAAAGTCCCCCCTCCCGTACATCAATTTTGGTGAAATTTTTACAGTCATATCTCGGGCATATAAATACATCAAATACCAAGTTTGATCAAAATCGTTAAAACCATTTTTGAGTAAATAAAAAAAACATGTGAAAATGATACAAAATTTATTAAGTAAATTCCCCCCTCCGGTTGATCAATTTTGATGAAATTTTTACAGTCATATTTCAGGCATATAAATAGATCAAATATTCAGTTTAATCAAAATCGTTAGAGCCGTTTTTGAGAAAATCGAAAAAAACTTGAAAAGTTAATAAATAAAGTACCCCCTCTCTTTAAGTAATTTTGATGAAATTTATGCTGTCACATCGCGGGCATATACCTACACTAAATACCTAATTTCATTATCGCACGGTTTATAGTTGTTGAGCTAGTCTGTTCACACACACACACACACGCAGACACACACACACACACACACACACACACACACACACACACACACACACACACACACACACACACACACACAGACACACACACACACACAGACACAAACACACACACACACACAGACCATTTCGCGGGACTTGGTCATTTCGACTCAGGGGACCCCAAAACGTGTATTTCCGTTGAAAACCGGAAGTCGAAATTTTTCACGATCGCAATACTTCCAATTACTATATATTTCATATATAGGTAAGTGAAAGTAAAATGGGTTTGATCGTCAATAGACCGAACGTTTGGTTCTACAAATTCTGCCAGACGTTTCTTTAAAAAATTTGGCTTGAGTTCCTCTATTATAGGTATAGATGAAAATATTCTTAATAAATTTTAGATATTTTTTTCCGCAATTTCATCTGGGTTCAATATTGATGTGCAGAATTTAAATGATTTCATAACTGAAACGGGGTATCATGGTATCATATGCCTGTGACAATGCATGAACTGTTAATTCATGGAGTTAAAATTATTAAATATTGTCTAGTACCTATTGGTATCCTTTCTGAAGAAGCTCAAGAAGACAGAAATAAAGATTTAATAGGCTTTAGGGAGTTTCATACACGTAAGAACTCACGGGTATCTACAAACAGGGATACCATGAATATGCTACTGTTGACATCAGATCCTCCCATCAATACCTTTAGGGATACCCCACGAAAATCCAGAAACGCATTACGAAGAGATGTACTTTCTTTTCTATAACCTACAGTAGTCGATAACAGTAGGTAGATGGTGGATTCTGAAATGAATCTAACCTGGATTCAGATCCTTCAGATTTAGATGATTTGGAATAAAAAACAATTCGGATATTTTCTCTTTTTACAGTTCGATATTACAATTTAATATACAATGTTTTTTTAAATGTATTTTACGTTATTTTATAGTTAATATCTTATTTTTCTTTTTGAATAATAGAAACTTTAATAAATAAATATAAATAGAATTGCTTTATTATTTACAATTTATCTGAATAAATTTATTTTATTTTAATATTTTAATTATAATTTTTTTTTTTTATGAAAACTTAGTCAAATGACATTATTTTGACTTTTATTTATTAATTCATGCTTAAATTTAATTTTCTACAAACATTAACATTAAATAAATCGCATCCAGAATTATTTCCACCTAGATTGGCGATTCGTCCCACTGTGCAGCGGGGGTAGACAAAGCCCCTATTCAGGGACTGGCGGGACTGGCGGCCGGCTAAGATCAAAGACAGTGTTCTACGCGAACGTAGAATCTTCTAGAATCTACCTAAGACTTATTAGTACCGGCTTTAACAAGCCTTAGCGGGGTTGTTTGGCAACACTCGTCAAGGGCACTTCGAAGTAATCAGTGATAAGTGATAAGAGGAGCAAAACAAATCTTGGCGGAAGTGAGTGTAGAAAAAGCTAAGTTCGATGTTAGTAATTTAGGTCTCGTCAACAATCTGTGGGAGCATTGTTCGTAGAACTCAGTATGATCTACCATATTTAAAAGTGTTCAACATGACATGTATGAATTCACTCTTGCTGACTTGCACCTATGAGCACCATTAATATCCCGTCATCGTTGATCGATAAATGGAGTCCTGACACAGGTTGCGTTATTTAATGCAATATCTGTGTTGTGGCTCATCTTGTATAGTGGGGGATTTAGAAATCGTGTTCATCCAATATGGGGTAGAGAGAAATTTCAGAACGCAATGGAACGAACTCATTGGATTCAATTAAGTGCGATAATAGCGGGCTAAAACATAATCTGAAAATCAAACCTTGGTTTATGGTAAATAAGTACCATAAATGGTATACAATATAAGAGGATCAGCCAATAAATATAACAATATAACATAATTTTATAGGATATAACTTTATCAAAATATTATATTAAAATAAGTATCGGGATCCTCACCGTGTTGCAAATAACACCCTCGTGATACATCCCTACATACTTGAGAAAGACAAGTGTATCCCTTACTAAGGTTCTTAACGACACTTAGGACAGGGTTAGCAAGCACTTTATATGTGAATTTGTGGTTTTTATGCGTCTTCTAGGGGTCTTTAACATCTAAACGTGTCGCACAGAACTTAGGGTGGCGCATAAGATTAGTGGACAACCTCTGTTCAACAGTCACTGGAATAAACTGACACCCAACGGCTTTTTTAAATATATTCCGCTTTCGGATGGAGGTGTTCAAGACAATATTAGCTACCTTATTCTAAAATACAGTGATCATGATTGATCTAATGATAATTATAATTGATATCTCATGACGTACTGTGAATTATGAAACATTTCAGTATTTACAAATTTAATTTAATATTTATATATTTTTTTTATTTCTATTCAAATATTTATGGTGCTTTCTTATCAATATTTATCATATAAATAAGTAAGATTGTAATTATTGTTATTTTTTTTATTTTAATTTCAATATAACTGACATACTTGAATAAAGTTGTACCGTTAAAACCAATAAAAAATCTTATCTAACTTTTTATATATTTTATAATAAATATACGTAGACGTAATCAATCAAAATATATAATAAAACACAACTTAGAAATCGATAATGGAAGTAAAGCTTTGAAATAAAATACAATTACTAAGGATTAGGTTGCATCAAATGTTAAAAAAAAAAACTTTAACATTATGAGCATAAGTGCTTTTCTACGCATTTACTCACTAAAAAGCCAATAAAAAGGTTTTCAATTTCATCTTTAACAATGGGATAATGCAAAACGTCATATATCATGGTGTCTAATTTTACTTACCTACATACTTGCAATGAAAAATTACTTTAGTTACCACGGAAACAGATATTTTCAATACAACAAGCTCTAAAAACTTTTCGGGATGCGCATTACGCCTTACTTGTAAACAACGAGCTGTTTTTTTAAGTCGTAATGCGCGTGCGAAGGAGTTGTCAACGTGTTTTAAGGGCTTTTTGGAACATACCTAATATTTTTTATGAATTTTGGGAATATATACATTTGACGACCTTATAAACTAAATATTATTCTTTCTGAGATTCCTAGCTTTCAACGAGATACTATACATATCACTGCACTCATCAATGAAAAATGAAGTTGTTTTTAACATTAATGTTTTTGTCCAAAATATCAATGTTTATGCATATTTGTTTTTACAGAAACATCGATGTTTTAAAAAAATGTGTTTTTAACATCGATGTGTTTGACAAATACGAATATGTTATAATATCGATGTTTGATTTTGACAAAAACAAAAATGTTTTAACATCGATGTTTTGAACAAAAAACATCAATTTAAATGCTCTTAACATAGATCTTAAAAACATCGATAATTTAACAATAAAAAGTGGTTTTTAACATCAATGACAAAAACAAATATGTTTTAACATCGAAGTTGTATACAAAAATGAATATGCTCTTAATATCGATGTTCTAACAATAAAAAGTTGTTTTTAACATCGATGTTTTTAAAAAAAGTTGTTTTTAACATCGATGTTTTGAACCAAAAACATCAATATATATGCTCTTAACATCGATGTTCTAACAATAAAAAGTTGTTTTTAACATCGATTTTTTAAAAAAAGTTGTTTCTAACATCGATGTTTTGAACCAAAAACATCAATATAAACTCCTGGACAAAATTAGCGCATCACTTTGTATTTCATATTTATTTGTTTACTTATTCATTGGAATTAAATGAAATCGCTCTAATCAACAATTATTTGTTGCTGTTGTTGTTTGTGTTAGTTATTATCCCTACTTAATCCTTATTTTCATGTTTGTAAGGTAAAAGAAGAAATTACCTCAATAGTATTACTAAGTATTTATTCTGACTGAGTCTTTCGAGGTTGTAGCTTACTATCATTTTTCATATTCCATTGTCTTTTCAAGTTTTTATTACGTTTTTTGAAATTTTAATATGGATAGATCGGAAGAAATTGCAGTTAGAGCATTGACACTGTTGGATGAAGGCTTATCCCAAAGGCAAGTGGCATTACGCGTGGGAATAAACCAATCGTCGGTTAGTCGCATATTCCATCGATTCAGGGAGACTGGCAGCAACAGTAGGAGACCTGGACAAGGTCGGCCAAGGGTTACTTCAGATAGAGATGACCGTTTCATAACGCTCTCGGCCTTAAGGCAGAGATTCCAAACAAGTCTTCAAATTCGTAATGACCTTCATTCTTCCAGAAACGTAATGATTTGAAGTCGAACAATAAGGAGACGCCTCAGTGAAGCAAATCTGACCTCCAGACGCCCTGCCACTGGCCCATTGCTCACCAGACAGCATTGAGTAGCCAGACTTCAGTTTTCACAACAATATGCAAATTGGACAATCGATGATTGGGGAGCGGTTTTGTTCAGTGATGAGGCGAGGATTGCTTAAATTCTCCAGATGGTCGGACGAGAGTGCTAAGACGCCCAGGAGAACGCTTTGCTGCCTGTACCATTTCTCCCAGAATTGCATTTGGAGGAAGTTCTGTAATGGTATGGGCTGGCATCAGTTTGGAAGCCCGCACAGAGATACACATAATACGAAGGGGTTCACTGACTGCAGAAACGTATGTGACAGATATCCTGGAGCAATTCGTAATGCCTTTTGCACCATTTGTTGGGGAAAATTTTCTTTATCTCCAAGATAATGCGAGACCGCATACTGCCTACCTATTCCTGGAAGAAGTCCGGATCTTAATCCTATAGAGCACGTGAGGGATATGCTGAAGAGGCGTATTAGAGCTCGGTCTCATCCACCAACAACAATTAATGAACTTGAAACCACAATATTGGAAGAGTGGGATAACATCCCTCAAGAGGACATTGCCCGAGTCATCCGGTCAATGCCAATACGACTGGAAGCAATAAGAAAAGCAAGAGGAGGTGTTACAAGATACTGACTCTATAGAGTTGCATTTCTTAATGTTGATTCTTTTTTGTGAATTTGATTCAATAAAATTGCTTTTAAAGTTTTCTTGATTTTTTTTTTATTTCCTACCCTATCTTTCTTAATTTGCCATTCTAATTTCTTTCATATTACCATAAATGGTATTTATGATAAATTTCTAAAGTCAAATATAGGAGGCTGTTATATTTCTATCACTTAATTTTTAAAAAAATTGAAAAAAGGAAGTGATGCGCTAATTTTGTCCAGGAGTTTATTTGCTCTTAACATCGATGTTCTAACAATAAAAAGTTTTATTTAACATCGATGTTTTTGCTATAACTAAGATGTTTTTAACATCGATGGTTAAAACAACATCGATGTTTTAAAAGAATTGTTTTTAACATCGATGTTTTTGACAAAAAAGAAAATGTTTTAACATCGATGTTTTTGACAAAAACGAAAAAGTTTTAACATCGATGTTTTAGACAAAAACAAATATATTTTAAGTTCGATGTTTTGGACAAAAACAAATAGGTATGTTTTAACAATATCCAAGTTGTTTTTAACACCGATGTTTTTTTTTCTGCAAAAACAAATATGTTTCCTCATCGATGTTTTGGACAAAAACATCGATGTCAAAAACAACTTTTTATTGCTAGAACATCAATGTTAAGAGCATATTTGTTTTTGTATATAACTTCGATGTTAAAACATATTTGTTTTTGTCATTGATGTTAAAAACCACTTTTTATTGTTAAAACATCGATGTTTTTAAGATCTATGTTAAGAGCTTTTAAATTGATGTTTTTTGTTCAAAAAACATTTTTGTTTTTGTCTAAATCAAACATAGATATTATAACATTTGTTTTTTTAAAACATCGATGTTTCTGTAAAAACAAATATTTATTAACATTGATGTTTTGGACAAAAACATCGATGTTAAAAACAACTTTTTATTGTTTGAACATCGATGTTAAGAGCATATATATTGATGTTTTTGGTTCAAAACATATTTGATTTGTCCAAAACATCGAAGTTAAAACATATTTGTTTTTGCCGAAAACATCGATGTTAAAACATATTTATATTTGTCAAAAACATCGATGTTAAAAACAACTTTTTATTGTTAAAACATGTTTCAACATCAATGAGATTAACAGCATATATACTGATATATTTCGTCCCGAACTTAGATATTAAAACATATTTGTTTTTGTCATTGATGTTAAAAACTTATTATTGTTCATCGATGTCTTCTGCAAAAACAAATCTGTTTTAACATCGATGTTTTGTTCAAAACATCGATGTTAAAAACAACTTTTTTTAAAACATCGATGTTTAAATTAACTACGATGTTTTCTGCAAAAACAAATATGTTTTAACTTCGATGTTTTGGACAAAAACATCGATGTTAAAAACAGCTTGATAGTTAAAACAGGGATGTTAAGAGTAAATTAGTTTTTTTCAAAAACATCGATGTTAAAAAGAACTTGGTTATTGTTAAAACATCGATGTTAAATAATATTTGATGTCTAAAACATCGATGGTAAGAGCATATATATTGATGTTTTTTGTGCCAAACTTCGATGTTAAAAACAGCTTGATAGTTAAAACAGCGATGTTAAGAGTATATTAGTTTTTTTTTCAAAAACATCGGCCCACAAACATCGATGTTCGGAAAACATCGGCTACGTAACATCGATGTTTTGCCCAAAACATCAATGTTTCAGAAACATCGACATCGATGTCTCATCCCTTGTTTAATCAAAATCAAGAGAATCGTAAGAAACGTGAAAATAAGATTTATGAAATAAAGTCTCCGCGTTTATACAATGTTAACGAAATTGTTGGTGTTACATCAAGGGCATGTACCTTCCTCAGATACCAAAGTTCAGGTTCGGGTGGTTTATCATTTTTGATCTAGTCTGTTCAAAAACACACAGACTATTTCGTATTTTGGACACAGGGGAAACTAAAACGTGAACTTCCGTCGACATTTTTAACGATCTTAATACTTTCCCTTACTATATATTTCATGTGTAGGTAAGAGGAGGGGTAGCGGGATGGTAGAGTAGGGAAACGCGTTGCCGCTGACGTTTTGAAATCCGAAGATAGCAAGTTTAAAACTCTGAGCCAGGGGAAATTTAAGAATACTCGGCATCATCCCCCACCCACTCCCCTGCCCTGGGAAACCCCGTATAGCCTATCCGTCGAGGGAGGGGAAGATAAAAATAAATAAAAGGTAAGTGGAAAAAAAAAATACTTAAAAAGCAATACCATTCAAGTGTGTAATTGAACGGCCATTAGAGAAGTGCTGGAAATCAATAGTGTAAATAATGGGTAATGCATGTTGTTTGTTTAAAAACAAGGTAGTAGTTTACTCTTGCTGATCAATTCCAGAAGAATTCTCTCCAACACCTCCAACAATACTTCCTTGAAGACAGGACAATCAAGGGCCAATGGCGGAACCTCATCTCAACAACTACCCCATTTCCCGGTCCCTGTGTTCCTAGGCTATTCTACGTTTACCTCTTCCAATCCCAGCTAACAGTTGGGGAGAGCGTTCGGGGCTCTTTGTATATTTCTTTTTTCTTCGACCTTATTTTAAGTGAGACTGTATTTTAACTTTGTTTAATTTTAAAACACACAGGTGTATAAGTGCTGTGCTAATTTTATCTTTAAAATGTTATCACATTTTTACATTTCTACATTTCTTTAAAATTTTATCGCATTTTTACATTTCTACAGTTCTTTAAAATGTTATCACATTTTTACATTTCTAGCGATTTTCTCAAATACGGCAATAACGATTTAGATAAAACTCGTCGTTTTTAATGAAAATCGAGAGGTCTTTAATATCAGATAAGTTTTATCATCATTGAAATGTTGAAAATGGCATAGGAAAATTATTTTTTCCATGTAAAGTACCAGTAGCGGATCCAGAACTACTTGACGGGCGAGCGCCTTTTTATTTTTAATTTTTTATATGTCATGAAGGAACTAAAGTGCAAAATTACGTTGAAAATTTCTATTACATGTTTAAATAAAATCCATTTTTAATTTAAGGAATTAAAAAAATTACTAAATATAGGAACACCTTAGCAACTAAGGCTTTATTATGAAAGGAGAGAGTAAAGGAATGTATATAAAATGAAAACTGTGTTAAGGTACGCTAAAAGTGTGCAGTTACAGGAAACCTTTAACAAGGCATTCCTTAGGAACGTTTATAAAAACGCCCTCATCCTCCAATAGAACCTAGTACGCAGATCGTTTTAGATAATTGCGTATTTTATTTCTCTATTTTTAGAAGAATAAATATAAAATATTTAAATTTTAAATATTTCCTCTTCATTTATGGCGATTTAATAATAAAAATAATATTTGCTCCTTGGGTTAATTAAATGATTTGACGATCTGAAAATACTTTTTTTTTTTTCCAAAAAATCAGAACCAGAATAGTATTAAGAAAAAATAGCTGATTATTGAAATATGACCTTGTTGAAAGTAATGAGGAATTTATGAAAAGATTGATGTTCACATTTCGCATAATTTTTCATTTTTGCCCTCTTGGATCTGCACAGAAGCACCTAAAGCAGATGCTAAGCTTCCTGCATACAACAGCGGCTAGTATTATTACCTCCTTCAAATGAAACTCGCTAAAGGACGGAGCAGAGTCTATGAATCCTGAAGTAGGACTCCATTGAGGAGCGTAATGAGAGGCCCCGGGCAGATATTTGAGTGGGCCTGCTGCTACACTGAAAGATGTTGAGGCTCTCAAGCCCTCCAGGCGAACTCAGCCTTTTCACTTTTGGTTTTAGCATGAGGGGATGATTCATTTGGGGGGGGGGGGGGGGAGGTTCAGATTTCTAAATATCTTTTCCGCCTCCTGGTAATATTGAAATTGAATTGAAAATATTTGAAATTAAATATGGAAATTGAAAAGAAGTAGGGTAACAGTCGTTATCGTATTTTAAGAAATATTTATAAAAATTAATTGAAAAATGAATTTTTAACTCTATTATGTCTAGTGTATTTTTTTTCTTTCATAAGTTTATATTATTGCATTGAACGTAAATAAAAATATAATTTTAGACTATTGGAGTATTAACTCATTTTTCTTCAACAGTCCTCCCAAATGTTTATAAATGGACAATGCAAATCCCGATTCTGTTCTATCTAGTTAGTGCTAAATCTTCGAAGATCCTGATCACAAAAAATATTTTATTTTAATGATTTTTTTTTATTAATTGAATAAAATTTACTTGATTTTAATATTATCAGAAAAAAAGTTAAATATTTTTGCACCATGTGCCCAATTTAATTTGTAATGTTCAGTCAGTTACTGTTCTTAAATTTCTGTAACAGAAAGTTTTAAAGTTATGAAACATTTTGAAATTATGAATCCATTATTCATGTGCTGTAATTTAGAGTATATGAAATGGGCCAGCAAATGTAGCGCGTATGTAGCGGCTGTTTACGCATTTGAATTTTTCAATTCATATAA
Organism: Aelia acuminata; assembly: GCA_911387785.2. Classification (NCBI taxonomy): domain Eukaryota; kingdom Metazoa; phylum Arthropoda; class Insecta; order Hemiptera; family Pentatomidae; genus Aelia; species Aelia acuminata. Next base: position 127,025,185 of record OU426978.1, on the reverse strand, counting down.
TTTAAAACTATACAATTATTATTTTGAGAAGTTAATTAACTTCCAGAGACTATAATATGCATTATGGCCTGCCGCGATTTCCTACTGTCATATACTCTTGCCAAGTAGGCATTTAGCAAATATCTACTTTTGAATTGTGTAGTTTCTAATTAAAAACCTTTAGGTTGGCATAAAATAAGTCACATCGGGCTCAGTTAGGAAAGATGTCGCGATTCTACAGTCGGGTAGAGTAGTTGTATATATAGGCCTTTAAGGGGCAACCACGAAGACGGATTAAGGGGCAACCACTGTATTAGCGTAATTGCAAAGAGTTTTTCGGTATAATTGGCGTTAATGGTATTATTTCATTTGAGTCCTACGAATAAGTAATTTTGCAGAAGTCCTCAGCAAACGGCACACAGTGGACGGTAGTCTGCGACAACCATCCAAAACGAAATCAGATATCCAATGAGTTAACTCATATATTTTTTTTTATTTCTTGTAGTGTGGTGGGAGAGTAATGACATTTTAAAGTGGTCATTCAAAACACGTGTGAAAATAACGTTCTTAGCGTACTAAGTTACTTGGTAGAGCTTTTGTAAAGGCTAACCTTGGAAAAGCCGTATGAGGTAAAGTCTTACTTAAAATCATATCAGATTGGGAGTTGAGATTCACTAAAGTCATCTGATGAATAGTACCTTCGTGTAGAACACATATATTGCATCTGAAGGTGATTCGCTGCCATCCTCATATTGACATCGAAGAACTTCGATGAGATACAAAGGAACAGGAAAACTTAGCTTTGTACCGCTGGTATTTTCAGGCAACAGTCTACAAAATTACTTTTTCCCGAGCTAAAATCTAGAGCTAGGATATCTCTCTAAAGAAGCTCAAGAGAGTCGAACCGAAGATTAAAAAACTTTCAACTATTCCATTCAAGGAAGAGTTCATAGGAAGCAAATAAAGAATATGTGATCATTTCAATGGATTTTTTTTTAATATATACATATATATATGATTCACAGCCCGTAAGGCAAGTATTATCGTAATTTAATTCCAAAGTCTAATAATATTGCTCCCCAAATTAATCCAAAGCAAATATTGCTCCCTGAGAATCGATTAATTTTTTTAAATAATTTTTTTTGTTTCTTTTTTAGATGTAAGAAAATCACGTTTTCTTGATACCGATTGAATATTTATTTATCGCGACCTAAATATGAAATCAGTAATTTAAAATGCAGCATTTTTTTTTTAATTTCTATGAATTTATAATCTATATTTACTCCCTTCGTGGTTTTAAAAGAACGAATTCATTTATGAAAATACAAATAATGTTTACTTTTAGAGAAAAAATAATTCAAACCAAAATATCCCAAACATTTATAAAACCACATTAAAAAATAAAATATCTCTAATGCAGTTAATAAATTCGACCGGGAAATAGTTTAATTCGATTCAGAACGCCAAAAAACATATAATTCCATACTATCTTCGTCTGTTTTTTTCCAATAAATAGGTTTTTACAAAAACGAATTTTTTCAGCAAAAACATGCCGCACAGTTTACGAGAAAAGATTATTTTTAGTAACTGAAATCAATGCGTTATTACAATCCAACTCTTGTGATCCGTACATTCCCGGACACTAATGGAGGTGCTCTCCGGTGGAAGAATCTGGGTGTTGTAGATAATTTTTTATTCTGTTACAATAAAAAGTCTTGGATTGACATTCTTGGCCACATCCAGTCATGTGCTCTCAATTAAATATTTTCCGAAGGACGGCGAAAAACTTAATTGGTGTTTTTGAGAGTAAATTCGGTCAAATTACCTGTTTTTATAACCTGCTTCTTATTTTTCTTCCACCCGTCTGCCTTTCAGCGTTGGGGTGCTTCCGCCATTTACCTGTCTCTCTCTCTCTCTCTCTCTCTCTCTCTCTCTCTCTCTCTCTCTCTCTCTCTCTCTCTCTCTCTCTCTCTCTCTCTCTCTCTCTCTCTCTCTCTCTCTCTCTAGCAAGCTTCCTCATTTCTCCATTGTCTTTCGTCTACGTCTCCCTATACATACTATATCGTTCATGTATGAAGTTCTCGGTCAACCGTTTTCTTCCTACTGGCCGCACCTCCATTGTTTTTAAGGGGTCTCAGTGGTGGTTCATACAAGAGGCATGTCCAAACTATTTTCCGTTGCCTCTTCTCTAGTGTTTCCATAATTGGGCTGCATTAATACACTGATTTCTTCCCTAAATCACTATGGCAGACACAATCCCTATGGTTCTGACGATTCTCCAAATTTCACTCGATTCTGAACGATTCTGAAACTTCATCTCAGCTGCGATAACACGGTTTTGAAGCCTTCCACGCAGGATCCAGCTTTCAGCTCTATAGAGAAGCACCGGCAAATGAACCGAGTTAAATTAATGTAACTTCTTCGTCTTCTCCTACTTTTCTTTTCCCCAGAGTTACAAATATGGTAGTATATGGTAGTATATATACTTGGATTCAGCTTGAGATTACCGATTCGAGTTATCCAGATCTATTCATTCTTTCACTTCTTCTAATTGAAGATCTACTAATTCTTTCACTACCTCCATCACCTCTTCATTAAATAGAATCTGGAAATCCTCTTGGGTTCTACCGAGTTGCTTTGCTTTATAGGTATTGATATTCATACCTTTTCTTTTCAGTTCATCATTCCACTGTATTACTGCCTATTGAAGTTGCTTGAGGGTCTCGGCAATATTTGCCTTCTATTAATGCTGTTATAACCATTCACCACAAAATATTTTCTTAGCAAGTTACGAAGGAACCATTTTGAGGAAAAATTTCCATGCCACCGAGTTATAGTGGCACATATTAAAGGTTATTTTTAAATTTAATTGTATTGAAATTTACAACTATATCGACAAAAATAGGTCAAGTAATTTTTAAGGTTTATAAAAAAGAATGTCATCATTAAAAGGCATATAGAGAAACTACCTATTGGTACCACTCTACTAAATTTCCTATTTAAAATAGCCACTAGGCCAACTTCTTTTCAAAAGCCCAAGAGGATTGTCCGGTATAGAGGAGGAAGGTACGTTGGATGAAATGGGTTCCTATGATTCAGGTGTAAGTAAGTATTGAAATACAATGGGCCAAATTAAGGAATAATAATTTGCTTACTTTATAGGAAGACGCTGAATTTATAAATATTGTAACGTGAAACCAAACAAAACACAAAACATATGTTTTAGTAGAGCTTTAGACTTCTTTTTGGACCGAACTAACAGTTGGAACAAACTTTCCGAGTATTATCTAAGCTTGCCTAAAAACTTCCAGACAGTTTGCTTAAGACTAAATATAAGTAGCGATGGACAGCACTATTAGTCTTGTTCTGAAGCTCGATTCAGATGATTTTTTTTGTATTGTAGTAACAAAGTGACACTTTTTGTAACCTGTTTAATTATTTGTGTTTTCATGGTTGGTTTGGCATTGTAAGATCTTATTTTCGTTCAATAAAAATTATTTTATCCCATCTATCTACCATAAAACATTATGTTGTCTAAATAACCCTGGTGATAACAAATGTATAACTTCCAATTACGTATGGACGTCAATAACAATGTGAAAAACTCTCAAGTTAAGCTATCTGGGAAAAAAAAGAACATGGCGTTGTTTACCTCCGGTGTACTGAAAAGTTTCTGATCGATTATTTTATGAAGGAAAATGTCCAAGAATGTAACAATTCAATTCAATAAGGACAAATAACATAAATATCGCCGATTTAACAAATGGGCAAATACACCAGAGAACTAGATGGCATCAAAGACCGCATGAGATCATCAATTCGATGAAAGGTTATTTCATCAAACTACCATTGTGGGGCTGTTATTGGAGTTGTATTGGATTAGCGACGCTGGAGGGGGCTATAAGAAGCAATTAATTGGACGGATCCTGAATTGAGGGAGGGTAGACGGACTGAGGTTGAAGTAAGGCGTGCTAAGAGGATTCCGAGGGCCGCCGCCAGATTATGCAGGTCCGGATCCTACGGCTATGGATATGAGGACTGATGATTACAGTTGAGGGGTCGCTATCATCCCTTACTCCTTTCGGATGGCTAGCAGGGATTTAAAGGATACCCTTTTCTCCTCACATACCATCGGTGTAGCAAACGAGAGAACTAATATATGAGCCTTTCAGTTGAGAAAATGACTATCTCCAAATTCAACCTTTGCAAGAAATCACTTTAAATTATATTTCCCCTGGAAAATTAGTATCGTTTTATTTCATATGTAAATTTTAGGAAATTTAAATTTAGGATTTAAAATTTGGTTCATACTATTACCAAAAAAAAAAGCTAAGATTTTCCAACGAGAAATATTTATTAAAAGTGATTTCATGTAAAATATTGAAATTAAGAGTCATTCTTTAGTTTGTCATTCTGTCAACTGAAAGGTCGATATGTCAATGCAAGTCAATCGCTATGTTAAAACACAACAATGTCCTTCTAAATTTATAAAACAAGAAGCAAGTCCAAAATTAACACACACGGCGAAGCTACATACAGAGTAGGCTTGAAAAGGTATGAATGAGGAAAATATGAATAAAGATATGGATCGATTACATGACAAAGGATAATTACTTCCGCCTAAACAAATTTCATTGACTGTTTTATTTTATTATTATTTTTTTTTACATTTAGCAATTACAACTAATCATTACCAAAAATAATGGACGATATCAACAAGATGCCTGGTCCGTTATTATTTGCCACTAATTTGGTATTTTTGACGAAATTCAACGCTTGATAAAGAAAACCTGATATCATAGCAATAATGTACAAACTTCGAAGGTCGTGCCTTTAAAAGTAACGAAATTTAACCTAACCACTTATTCACTGGGACGATATGTATATTTTTAAATGTTAATGTGTAGAACTTATAAGAGTTGTATTGTTAAATTAGCCGAAGAGAATCTATCCATATTATGCCTTGTCTCCAAAAATAAGGATCATAAATCTGTGGTTTCCACATTACTTTTTGACACTATTTTAGACCAGTGAAAGAAAAATCAAGAATTTTTTGTATTAAACATTTCGGTCGATATTTTAATCGGCTTTTAAGCTCACTAAATTGTAAAATATAACATTTCTCTGAAACAAAGAAATGTTCTTTGTATAAACAAAGAAATATCGTGGCATTGATAACATACGACTCTCGGCGTTATGTTTCATTCATGGCGATCCCGCAGACCGCCCGCTCACGAACTGAGTGAGCTCCAGAAGCACTAACTCAGTGGCCTGCCACATATTTTATATTTGTACGATTGGTAATCTAGATCTATAGCCCCACCCCCTCCTCGGTCCTTATTGGCCGACGGCTGCATTTATTCCCGCTATTTACCAGCCTAGTCAATAGCCGTCACAAAGGAAGATTTATTATTTTTTCAATCGTATCGGTTTTCCTCCAGGCCGTTGGAAGGATTTTCTTCCACTCCTCTCTTCACTTTGGAAAGGGGAAAAAAAAAAAAACATTATCTCGAGATTTATATATCTTTCCTTCTATTTTATCTTTTATTTTGTGTAAACTCTAAATTAGCTGGAGAAGGATTGCCCTACATATTTCTTATCTCTTCGTGCAATATATCTGACTATTACCATAAATATTATTTACAAAGAAATATTTCGCTGCCACAAAACTTTATATTAATAGAAGAATGAGCCTGTAGCTGTATAGAAAATATATACTGTGGTACTTCCTTAATACATAATAATAAATGATTTTGTTAATAAAAACGTTTAAATACATAAGAGAATATAAAACATTTATTATTATTAACATGAAATAATCAGGTATAATCCTGATTAGCAAAGAACTGCACAAACAAAAAATCTGGTGCGTGCGCGCAACACACAACTTTCACTTACCAACTTACTTAGATTAGAAATTAATGCGTTTTGTTAATTTCCACTTATCAAATGAACAAAACAGTTTAATTATAACGCATTGGTTTGTCATTAAAGGCGTACGGCGCATGCGTGAGCTCAAGGTGTTTTATGAGTTGACGGAATATTTTTCTTTTTTTTCTCCTGTATATGTTTACTTGATTCTCTTCATATATCATATTTAGCCGTTTCTTATTTTTAAGCGTGATGAGAGACAGTTAATTTCCCAATATAAACTAAAACAAAGGTACTTTATAGAAAAACAAAAAAAGCCCCTTCCCCATTTAAGCCCCCTCAGAACATTTTAATAATGATAAAGCTTACCTGATATTAAATAACAACTAATTTTCATTAAACATAACGAATTTGATAAAAATCGTTAAAGCCGTTTTTGAGATAATCGATCAAAAAGGTAAAAATTGGACAACATTTATTAAGTAAAGTCTCCTCTCCTGTTGATCAATTTTGATGAAATTTTTACAGTCATATCTCGGGCATATAGATACATCAAATACCAAGTTTGATCAAAATCGTTAAAACTGTTATTGAGTAAATAAAAAAAACACGTGGAAATGATACAAAATTTATTAGGTAAAGTCCCCCCTCAGGTTGATCAATTTTGATGAAATTTTTACAGTCATATCTCGGGCATACCAATAGATCAAATACTCAGTTTAATCAAAATCGTTAGAGCCGTTTTTGAGAAAATCGAAAAAAACTTAAAAAGTTATTAAGTAAAGTACCCCCTCCTTTTGAGCAAATTTGATGAAATTTTTGCTGTCACATCGCGGGCATATACATACTCTAAATACCCAATTTCAGGTTCGCACGGTTTATAGTTTTTGAGCTAGTCTGTTCACACACACACACACACACACACACACACACACACACACACACACACACACACACACACACACACACACACACACACAGACACACACACACACAGACCATTTCGCGGGACTTGGTTATTTTGACTCAGGGGACCCCAAAACGTGTATTTCCGTTGAAAACCGGAAGTCGAAAATTTTCACGATCGCAATACTTCCACTTACTATATATTTCATATATAGGTAAGTAAAAGTAAAAAAAGATCCCTTCATCCTACTATTAGGCCGATCCTACTAAGAAAAGCGAAATCATCATTAACAACGTAACCATTAGCTTTAAGTAGTCAACAACAACGTAATCATTAGCTTTACGTAGTCTCAATTCAATCAATGAATAAGGAAATCCGACAATAACTACAGCTGAGAAATGAGACTTCCTAATATTTGAAAAAGAACAAAAACTCTAAGGCCTTTTTACAAAGTTAAATTTATGGATAGAAGTTTGGAACCAAACGTTACTTCGCTTTTCGGGATCGGTCAGACCGCTACACAGTGCTTTGATCAATGGACAAAAATCGAAAAAAAACAAAGATTTTAGTTTTTTCTTGCATTTACATTTAAAATATTCCTAAAGATGTAAATGATCATTCATTATAATATTTACATATATTTATTAACTGAATTGCTATTAAAATTAAGAAATTTACCGGAAAAAAAACAGTATTTGTTACCACTTACTCACTCGTATTAGTCCAGAAGGGATTTTAGATCGAAGGTTAATACTAGATGTAAACATTGGCTTTGTCGTAATCTCTTCATTTAGCCTTCTTTCTGTTTAGAAGAGGTACACTGTGAACTTTATTTTAAGTGAAAGCCGAAATTATTTTGGAAAATATGGCCAAGGGTAAGAAAATTTTTTTGACTCATTTGATGTTCTACTATGTTTAAAGTCAAATATTACAAAATTTTCGCAAAATACCCCTTTCATTTTTTTAATATTTGCAGTCTAATTTAGAATAAAATTTTATAAAGATCATCTGCAATAAGCTGCAAGATATGACTTTGACAATTCTTTTTCATATGAAATCAGGCACTCAGCGCTTGCTTGAAAACCAATTCGCATCAACAATCCGATTAGCCGTTCTAATTAGATACATTTTTACAATAAATTTCATAAAAAATATTAGTTTTTATTACACTAAATTGACCAATAGCAATAATTTTAAGCAGTGTCTGAAAGTATGCCCTAATTTAAAAAATCAATTTAGCTACTATTTTTTATTTACAAATATTTAATTTGTGTTTGGAAATTGTGTTTAATGCAGTACACTATACAAGTAACATTGTTGTACACATTACCACCTGTAATTGGGCATATGCCTGTTGGTGGGCTTATGTAAAATAAATAAATAAATAAATAAATAAAAAACATTTGACTTTTCAATTAAAAACAACTCTCATTTAATTTTGGAACTGAATTTTTATGAAATTGGTCCACTAGTCATGAGTATATTTTTTAGGTCTTAAAAATTGAGAAGAATTGAGTCTGATGTTAAAGATTGTGATATAAAATATCCACTAAAATAAATATATTAGAGACAAAATCAAAACACTATCTTGTTCCAAGTGAACAATATTTAATATGTGAACGAACTATCAATAAGCTGACAAAAACAAGTTCAGATGTGTTCTACCGATATGAACTTAGGAGGTAATCTAACTAGCGAATATTCAAGTGAATCTGATTAATTCTTATAGTTATAATTTTCTAATTAAAATTAAATTTATGTTAATTTAATAATTATATAATTATAATTAATTATATAATTATTTAATAATTATATAATAGCCAATAATTCAAAATTAACTAAACTTATATAGATAAATAAAGAGGCAGCTCGCATGAATATTAAAGCTCTCCAGATTTACGAGCCGAATGACATTAAGAAATACCTAAAGAGAGAGAGTCAGGAAAAATTGGGGATTTCAATCCCCAGAAATCCCAATAACAAACAAACTAAGAAATATAAAAAAATAAAAATAAAACGGCCCTTTACCGTGACCAGGTCTTATCAAAAAGAAAAACTTTCGTAATCGGAGTTTCAACATTACTACACGACCTACACCTTGAAGCATCTACCTTCCATGCAACAGGAATATCACCAAAAGAAAATGGTTAGGGGTGCGGTCAAAATAAGTAGCACTAATATGTGAGAATTACATTGGTTTATTATAGTCGACTTTTCGATCCAAGGTCATCATCAGGGCTAATTGAGAAAAAAACAGAAAACAAACAATCAGAAAAATTATATTAACTAATATTAAATGTATGTGAAACATTAAACAAAATTAAATATATTAGATAAAAATAAACATATTTTTTTTTCTATGGAATTAAAAAAATTGGAAGGTATCCTTGGCTATGCCGTCCTTCGGAAAGGTCCGTAGCCAATGCGATGGCAGGTACTCGTTAAAGATCCCTATCCTAATTATACCTGGATAGGCAAAATTTAGGACTCCCACTGTAGCGTCGGCCGATTAGCCTTAGTAGCATAAAGGGACATTAAACAAACAAACATCAAACATCAACATCAACATCAAATTGAAGTAAGACCACGACGATAGTAATAAATGAAAATGAGATAAAACTCAAAATAGCCTATCTGAGGTAATGTTAAGTAATACTGAACTGTAGGTGAACATATTTTAATAAGGTTAAAATGGTCATAATACGTCATATAATTATTATAATATGTTCATGTAAAATATAACTTAACATTACCTCAGATAAGTTTGAGTTTTATCTCATTTTCATTTAATACTTTTATCATGGTCATATTTATGGTCTTATGTCCATTTTCATCTATTATATTTAATTTTGTTTAATGTTTCACATACATTTAATATTTGTTTATATAATATCTCTGATTGGTGATTTTCTGGTTTTTCTCAGTTTGCCCTGATGAACTAAAATTTGGGTCGAAACGTCGGCTAAATAAAATATGTAATTCTCTCATATTAGTGCTACTTATTGTAAACACACCTCTTAATTACATCACTATCTCAACTATGTTCACCTAGGTCAACTATCTTCCACCATCAGGAACATGAGCAATTCATCCTGGGGGATTTTCCACACCGAAAGTGTTCCTTTCTCTTGGCGTTTAGAAACAGTGCATAAATTTAATTAACCCTTAATTGGTACCATGGGTGAATATTCACCCAACAAAAATTTCATTTTTCAATTGTGGTTTGGTATCTCGGCTTTGGTGCTTGATAGTCCTGAAGTGTTCCAGCCTTGTTAGTGTCTTTATAGCTGTAGCAGTAATATTCGATTTGAATCAGCTTTGTTTGCTTATCTAACTTTTGCTAGTGTATTTTCACCCGTCATACCATTAGTGTGTGTTTACTAACTTCATTACGTTTTTTAAAAAACGTGGAGAAGTTTATTGTTGACGGAAAGGAATATAGTGCTAGTGAATTTAGTGGATTGGTTATAGAAGAAGGGAATGATGTGTTTAGTGACGATGAAGGTTCAGAGGAAGAAGATTTTTGTGTTGAAGATGAGGTAGAAGATGATGTTATTTATAGGCCTTCAGAGAATGACGATGATTATCACCCTAATGAAGAAGATGAAGTTTTGAATGAGAGGGACAGTGAAGTATTAGTAAATGGACCTGAAAATCCACCTCTAAAACGGAAACTGACTTCAAGCCGTCCTGACAGGAAAGACGATTCTACCTGGTTTAGTCGACAAGGTGTGTACATTTTGATTCCTAAAAAAAAGGGTGGCCTCATTTTCTATGGATTATTAAATGCAGCTGGAATTAACGCTTTTATAATATGGTCTTATGTGACAAGACCAAGAGGAAAGTCAAACATAAACAGATTTCAGTTTCTTCACCAACTTGGACTTGATCTATTAGTTCCACAACTGCAGCAAAATGTCGTCATTCGGATCGTCAATCTCTCCGTTTACCATTGACCTAATTGGAAACAATTCTAATATTCCAACACTACACACTCATCAACAAACACAAGACTTACAAGGTCCGAAACAAGTAAGATGTCAACTTTGTAAGAAAAGTGACAAGAAACTGCAATAAAAATGAGGGAACTATTATTCTTTTTCATAAATATAAAGTTGATTAGTAAAAAAAAAAAAAAAAAAAAAAAATATATATACTTACCTACTTAATTTTTTTCCAATTAATTTCAAAAGTTTTCCTTTTATCAATTAATATTATTTTATAAATGTATTTTTCCCCTCTTCCCAATATTTAAATTTAAATGGTATTTCTTTATAAGTTAAAAAAAAAAAAAAAAAGTCTACACAAAATTATAATTGGTTAAAATGATGGGTAAAAATTCACCCATGGTACCATTCACGTGGTAGAACGGTTTCGTACCAGTTAAGGGTTAAAAATCCAATAAAACGATGAAATTTCTTTTGGATTAAAGGATTTAGTCATTTATCTTACGAAATAAAATGTGAAATATATTAACATATTATATTTGGTCACACATAGAGTAATAACTAATTATAGAAGGTAGATTTAAAATCTCTGTTAAGCTGAAGAAACGGAAAATCACATGTTGTCTTCAAGGGCTTATATATTTATAAAATGAAGAAAAGTTTCCATATATGCTCAAAAAAATCCTGCTTATGCAAGATTAAAGGGATAACTGAATATTTCTCCAGATTCAGCGTGCTTTGGGAAAGGATTCATTCCATTTTATTCCACCTTTGCAAACCTCCACAGCAATATTAAACCATCTTCTTATGATCAAAGCCTTTTTAATTACAAAAAAAACATTAATATAAAAATAATATAGATATTTATATTTCTAGAACGAAGAAGAATATTGAAAACTTCACAGCAAAAGTCTGTCTGTGGTGTTATTATTAATGTTTGGTAAAGACCGTTGGAACGCTTAAGAGCTTGTATAAGCATTCGTCATAATATAAGACAATCCACTATTACCCTCAATAATTCCGAATAGAAAGAATTCTAGATTTTAGATTCTTAAATCTTAAAATTATGATTTAACCATTTGTAGATTTTTTTTTTTTATCCCAGACTATCTTTCTGCTAATAATATACACGGCCAACCATCAAATATGCAATATTTATACCTTAGGTCCTCGAGAAAAAGTATTCAAAAATCCAAAATTATCATTAAAATAAATATCAGATGATTTTTTTTTTTATAAAGGTATTACCTATATGAAATATCTTATTACCTCCTACAGATTTTCTCCCTTGAGCTAAATTTCAAGAATTAAAATTAAACAAAAACTATTACAAGAATACAATCAGCTAACTCGACACGCAAATAAATTTGATAAACCAAGTATAAAGTAAAAGTGAAAGGGAAATTTATTTTAAAAAACTTTATTAGGAGATCGCTAGGACCAAATCCAATTCTTTTTCAAACTTAATCTGACATAACTTAATCTAGGAAAAAACTATTAAAAAAAAAAATCACAGGTTCAATTCTGCAAGTAAGTAAACTGGCTCATGGTTCATTATAATTTAAAGCTCAAATAATCCTTAGCGAAATTTTATATGAATTATATTTTAACACTTCTGTCGGTTAACAATTTTTATTTAAAGGAAAATAACAATTATCAATGCCACACAAATTATAACAGCAAAAATATTAAAACAGGTTACAAAAATTATCACCTTGTAACACACGAATAATTATATGGCTTGAGATTTTACAACCAAGACAAATGCTAAACAGTCCAGTCACTCGCTCCTTATATACAGTCGTAAGGAGAATGGTCTAGAACCTCATGGAATGGCGTGGATGGATCTCGAACTTCGTAGTCACAAACACGTGCTGTGACAGTTTGTGCCAACTGTTCGTTCCAACAAAAGATCTGGGACTTTTAAATCATATGTTTTTGTTTAACGATTTAACATTACAATATACTGAAAATTATAAACTTATGAAAGTATAAAATACTTTTCAATGTAAATTAATTTAAAAAAATCTGATTCGTGCGCGCAACACACAACTTTCACTTACCAACTTACTTAGATTAGAAATTAATGTGTTTTATTAATTGCCACTTCTCAAATTTACACATTTTTCCACATTCATTTCTTATTTTTGTTTTCATTTGCTCCAAAAAAACACTAATTTCTTTTATTATTAAATAAAAGTTTTTACTTGTGATAATTCGGCAATGCAAGCATATTACCTACTCCCAGTCGTCTGATTTCATAATTATCTATGTATGTACTTTTTGAAAATTTCATTTAGTTACCATGAAACAAATAATTTCCATTAAATGAACAGAACGGCTTTAATTCTGTTAAAACAATGGCCTGTCATTAAAGGCGTACTCCGCATGCGTGGGCTCAACGTGTTTTATGATTTGACAGAATATTTTTCTTTTTTTCTCCTCTATATCTTTACTTGATTTTTATCATATCTCATACTTAGCCATTTCTTATTTTTAGGTGAAACGAGAGACAGTTAATTTACATATTAACAAAAACAAAGGTACTTTATAGGAAAAAAACAAACAAACACATTTTTATTTTGATAAAGCTTACCTGATGTTATAAAAACACCTAATTTTCATTAAACATTTGAGATAATCGAAAAAGAGGTAAAAATCGAAAAAAAAAAATTTATGACATAAAGTGCCCCCTCCGTTTGACCACTTTTGATGAAATGTTGGCTATCACATCTTTGGCATATACGTACATTAAATACCGAGTTTAATCAAAATCGTTAGAGCCGTTTTTGAGAAAATCGCAAAAAACGTAAAAAGTTATTAAATTAAGTACCCCCTCCATTTGATCAATTTTGATGAAATTTTTGCAGCAACATCGCGGGTATATACACACAATACACACATACACTAAATACCGTAAAACGAGGTGACTTTGTGACTAATGGGGTGACTTTGTGACAAGCCTATTTTTCTACAGTTTTTGAATTTCTCTCCTTAAAAAGAATCAGGTTAGTCAATTCAGCGTACCTTTCAGGTAGTCGGTAATGTGCTGCAACCTACTGGCCACATATGGACCTCTATAACTTCTTTCATTCCATTTACCATGGTGCTTTATTTCATATATGCTTGATTGTTTTCATTTAATTGAAAATTTGAAATAAAGCACCATGATAAATGGAATGAAAGAAGTTATATGTGGCCAGTAGGTTGCAGCACATTACTGACTACCTGAAAGGTACACTGAATTGCCTAACCTGATTCATTTTAAGGAGGGAAATTCAAAAACTGTAGAAAAATAGGCTTGTCACAAAGTCACCCCATTAGTCACAAAGTCACCTCGTTTTACGGTACCCAATTTCAGGTTCGCACGGTTTGTAGTTTTTGAGCTAGTCTGTTCACACACACACACACACACACACACACACACACACACACACACACACACACACACACACACACACACACACACACACACACACACACACACACACACACACACACACACCCAGACCATTTCGCGGAAATTGGTTATTTCGACTCAGGGGACCCCAAAACGTGTATTATTGTTGAAAACCGTAAGTCGAAATTTTTTACGATCGCAATACTTTCCCTTACTACATATTCCATATATAGGTAAGTGAAAGTAAAAATTAGTATGTTTATAATATAAATTTTTAATGATATTCCAACATATATTTTCCAAAATCGTATAAACCGCGCCTTTTGATGAGAATATATGTAAAATGAAGAAAATTCTTAAGATACGTAACTATCATCAATGAAGACGAGTGATACATTTGGAACATCAAACTACAGAAATCATGTTACTTGTATGATAAACACTTAACGAGCAATAAATTATATTTACTATAAATATTAACATAAATCTCACGACCACTACCGCAGGAAGCACTAAATTTTCGAACCGAGGAACGGGGATGATCTGAATTGTAGCTCCAACGGCTCAGAAGTGATTAATATGTCCAAGGAGGGCAAGGGGTGGGGGGAGTCGCAAGGGATGATTAGCGCACTCTGGTGATTGATAGCTGATTATCAGGACTGATAGCGGGCCTTTTATGAGTCATTTCCTCTCCAAGAGAGATAGGGGTAATTTAAAAGGGACCAATCTATCGATGATGAGTTATCATGTTGGCACCGAAGCCAAGGGGACTATACCTAATGTCTTCTATGATGGTTTGCACACTAAAAAAAATCATGAAACATAAAAACTGGAAGGGAACGCTTAACTATGTGTTGAAGAATATTAAGGTGCATATGCGATTTTACCGAACATTGGTAAACAACTGTATGAAGGTGAATCGAACATGCAGAATATAGTCCATGTAAATGCACTACGATTATCGATATTAAATCGAATTTCCCAATGTAATTATTTAACTTTGATGATGTGCAGTATTGTTAAATCATAGCAATCTTACTTCTTTTCATTTATGTAATCGTTTGTTTAGTTTAAATATATTTTTATTACTGATTTTATATTACACTTACTAATAATTTTAAGCTTGCTAGGTATCAATTGGGTTTTTTTTTATTGCTATTGTTGCAATAGCATTCAATTCCTTGGGAATGCTAAGAAATGAGGATAAAAGAAGGGAAAAAAAAAAAAACGAAAAACATTTTTTTTTTTTTATACATGACTGTAGTTTTATATATTAATGTACAATATGTAATATTATAATAATGGGTAAATATAATAATGGCACTCTGCGTGATAATACACTTTGCGTGATTTAAATCATTAAAGAATCCACTATAATACCAACCCAATGTAGTTTACAATATTGCTTTCTGAAAAAGTTGTTTCTCTCTACTCCTACAATCACTTAATACACATTGACAACTCTTTTGTATTTACAATACGCCTTTACTTGTTAGCATAGGCGTACTGGGTATGCGAAAGAATTATTAACGTGTTTTAAGTGCTTGTTGGAACAGAACGAATAAATACGATTACTATGATTAACTAATACCACACATTATGAAAGGTAAATAATTGACTAAGTGAATTAATTGATATATTAAGGAAACAAGAATTGAAGGTAAATAATTTCAGTTCGATTTAATATCGGTACTTGTGATACATGATAAAGATGTTTTTTTTTTTTTGTTTTAAACCTTATCTGTCTTGATACTAGATCATAATCAATGATGAAATGAGGTATCATTTTGAGGGTTACTTACCCCCCAAGTCAGACCATGTAAACCAGGGGATAAGAGCTATAAAGTAAATAAAAGTTCATTTTCGAATAGCTCAACAAATACTTATATCTTTTCATACTATTAAAAAAAAATCATGTTTTAGTTTACACAGCGAAAAAAAAGTCATCTTTTATGGCATATAATATGGCATGTTTCTTATTCTCTTGCTTGGAAATTAAGTCACTGCATGCGAATTATACACAGCGGCTGACTAGTATTATATAAAACCAACCATTTATAATACCATAATTTCCATAAGTGAAACAAAATTATGAAATTTTTACTTAAAAATCGCCAATAATGTTACGTATATATCGAGTTCAATATGCAATTAGTGATTGATGAAATGAGATATGTGAAATATTCTGAGTTAAAATTATTCTTGGAAATTTTTTATGAAAATTTATGAGCTGTTTATAAATTAAATTAGATAATTTTGTATTTGAATTCAAGTAACTCCTTAAAGACCTAATTAGGTTTCTGTGTATATCTCCGAACGGTAGACTTTTACTAGTAAGACTCAGAGAGTCAAAGAGAATAATTAACTTTAGTTATAAGAATGATAAAGTTATAAATAATTCTTTTGCGGCAGGGAATGCCTTTCTTCCACTAACTTCCTTAAAAGTTTTGTTTGGCCTACAAACTCTCGTCTCTTCCTTCATTAATTGAACGGAAATATTCATGAAAGACAAAGTTAAGAATCTACTTCTTAAGCAGGATTCTTCCTTTGTACAAATAGAAGCTTTTAATAAAGTTTTTCTCTACTCTTTCTCAAGCGTTCTTTTAAGACCTGTGTCATTTAAAAATTATTCTTTTTAACTACTATAAAATTTAAATTTTCTTTAAAGGTAGACTGGCTTGTTCATGAGTTTAGATGCGTTATTTATTGTCTCATCTACCCTAAAGTTTCAATAGGGGATGACTGATACATGAATTCCATGGTATATGGTAATTGAATAAAAATATTTTAATAAGCAAATGAATCAGATATTTATTTATTTATTATTCCGCTTGTAGATTTGCACCGGAGCATCGGAGCATCAAGCAAATTTGGTCACATATGTTTTTGACTTTGACTTTCTTGATGAATTTTTAATTTATTGGAGTAAGAGTTCTCTTGGCCACTGTCGTTTCAGTCGACGTCGAGGCTGAACAGGTAACAGGGAGGAGGAAAGGGAATGTATGAGGGGGTTAGGGTGATGTAGCGTTGAAGAGTGGAATGTTTGGTATTTGTCTTGTACGTAAGATTTTACTGTCGGTATGTTCATGTTGTTGTGCAGTGAAATAAACCAAGGTCCATTTGTGATTTTTCTGAGATAATATCTGCATTTATCAGATACATCTATTTTACCTTACATAATTTGTTTTTACTATTTATACAAATATAATATAACTATATTTCTTTTCCAGACTGATTGACATTAATCATCACCAGAAGGGACTGGATTTATATATAAAATAATATAAACTGCAAATAATAATATAAAATAAAATAAAATGCAAATACGGCCATAAATCAGATACTAATCATTTTATACTTGCAAAAAATATCCAAATAACGTATACAATAGAAAAGGCGTACTAAATAAACACAAAAAATTGAACAACTGCTTTACATTAATTTTTATTTATATAATTTATTTTTTTATGGGGTGGTAGTTCTAAATATATTTTCTTCCTCCAAATCGTTATTTCCCCCATGTTTACAGCAATCACGAAACAAATAAGATTCGATTAGTGGACGTATATTGATAAAAAATATTAATTGGACGACTTCTAGCGTTTCAAGATTAACTGATATAATGTTACCTTGACATGTCTCGAAATACGAAAAATTGTGAAAAAAAAAATTGCTTAGGTAAATGGGTTTAATTCTTTAAAACACGCGATTTTTCATTTTTGAAGTTGAGTGTTGCGCGCACTAGAATTTTTTAAACACAAAATCTTAATAAGGCTTAAAAAGATGAGAGGTCAGATGTCTTGGGAGATGAGCCAAAATTGCTTTTAATCTTGCCCATTCTTAATAGGCCCAAATATTTTGCAGAACATAACTACTAAAGAATAGAAAAAGAATTGAATTTAAACGCCAAAAGCATAACGTATCACCCGGTGAGTCATCATTATTTTTAATCAAGTCAATAAACATAGAAGATCGCCTTAAATTTCTATGTATGTATTAATTATATGAGTGTTTCAAGAAAAAAAAAATATCTGGCTCTAAATAATTAGCAGAAAATTCGAATGATGATTATCATCAACAGCTTTAAAAAGGATAAATATACTAGCTAAGAATCCAAAAAAGATCTGAAAATGCTGGATAAAAAATGTTGGAGAGGAGGCCGGTTGAAGAGATGAGAAATGCGACCGGGACACAGTGGGATGAATCGCCAATCTAGGGGGAAATAATTCTAGAAGCGACTTATTTTATGATAATGTTTGTAGAAAATTGCGTTTAAGCATGAATTAATAAATAAAAGTCAAAATAGTGGTTTTTGGCAATGGTCATAAAAAAAAAAAAAAAAAAAAAAAAAAAAAGATTAAAAACCAATTTAAAATTATTTAGATAAATTGTAAATAATGGAGTAATTATATTTATATTTCTTTATTCAATTTTCAATTATTCAAAAAGAAAAAAAAACATATTAACTATAAAATAACGTCAAATACATTTTTAAAAAATTATATATTAAATTCTAATATCGAAACGTAAAAAAAATTGTTTTTCATTCCGAATCATCTGAATCTGACGGATCTGAATCCATCCATCTGAATGCATGCATCCAGCGACTTCAATTCAAATATTCTATCCCATTCTCCCAAAAAACAGTTCATTTTAGACCTGGTATGTCCCCTGAACCTATTTATTGATCGTTTCGAGTCGAGTAATCATGCCCAATCTTTCTTTACTGATATCGATCATATTTTCGAGGACTTTTGTCAACAACTAGTATCATACTCATAAAATCTGTGAGCGACGACTTAGCCACGACTTAATACGTATTTTCAATGATCTTTCGAATCCTACTTTATTTCTAAAATATATATCTTGGAAAAACCTAGATTACCTGACAGCAGAAGAAATAAATCTATCCCTTGATCTATTATCCCGTTGTATAGGACCCATCTATTCCTATGAATCAATTGACGACATGGTAGAATGCCTTACATCCAATCTCGTTGCCATCCTAAAATAAATTGAACCCCTTAAAACTTGTACCCTCAGATGCTCCCTAGTCCTTGGAATTAACCCAGATATTCGGGAAATATTGAAGAAAAGGATGATTCCAGACGTACCGGAATTATCGTCCGGTATCTTACGGTATTCATTCTAGACCTGGTATGTTCCCTGAACCTATTTATTTATTTCGAGCCGAGTAATCTTTCCTTATTGATGTCGATCCCCCACCACTACAACACAAAATAAAGACTTTTTCAATATTTACCTATGCGAGAGGTAATTAGATTGGAAAGAAAAAAAAAAAAACCTGAAATATACATTTCATCTATACGACCGTGCTGTTCCCACATATTAAAAATATCGGATCTTAATAATGACACGTTAACACCTGGAAAAAAAAAAAACACCGTACCATACATTAGCAGGAATAAGAAATGCGTAATGAAAAATTTGTCATTATATAATGTTGATTGTATTCTGTGAAAATATCTGTCTATTTATCTAAGTCGTTATAGATTTTTAGTTATCGCATTTTTACTAACAATAATTAAATAAGTAGTAGTTTAAAGTAAGTAACTTACAAAGTTGACTACTGGAAATAAAGAAGGGTACATCACACTTAAAAAGCCAAATAAATATAAACTTACTTGTTTATATTGCCGAATCGTCTTCCATACCGTGGTATAAATTTTTTTCCAAAACAATATGAAATTCGCTGATCTATGTTGCCGCTTCATCAATAAGATGTTCAAATTATCTGACTTATTGTGACGAGTGTGGCGTGTTTATTCTTTTGTTATTCCGTTGGTATTTGTTTTAAGGAATTAATGGTTTGTAGATACCTAAGGTATACTGTTGTTTTCATGCTTTATTTCTTTCTTATTCCTAGAAAGGAAAAAATCTTGCTATTTGCTTTTAATTGTTGTACTTATGGTCATCGAATCTCGTTTTTTCATAGCTTCGGAGATTGCCGTAGTGTATTCCAATGAAACTGGTTTACTATATATCTATAAATTTCATTAGCACCTCCGTATTGCCTCAAAATATTAAAAATATAGGCTCTCAACAATGAGAGATTTATACCTTTAAAAAAAGCGCACACCTTTATTAGCAGGTATTAGCAGTTCATAATGAATAATTTATTTCTATATAGTGTGGACTATATTCTGTATAAATATCTCGGTGTAGATCGGTGTAGATTTTTAGTAACCCCTTTTTTTATAAGAAAAAAATATAGCTTATCGACTATTGAAAAGAAAGGAGGATACTCAGTATTATATCCACATTTAAAGAACCAAGAACTTATATAAACATAATTTCTGAATCGTCTTCTATTGCCTAGCATAAATTTTTTTCAAAATAACACGATCCATTCTATGATTCTATTGATTTTACAATATAATTTGGAAATACGCTGACTAAGCATTATGAGGGAACTACCGTATTCAAACCCCCATAATTCTGTTAATACTTGCTTAAAATGATTAATAATTTGTAAATGCCTTAGATAGACTATTGTTTTCAAGAGACCGACAAGATTTTTTCATTTCGTTGATGTTAACTATTTCCGCCTAGATTGGCGATTCGTCCCACTGTGCGGGAGTGACGTTATCGCTTGGGTTAGCTCCTACAGAAACAGCTAAATCCTAAACCCTAAATAAATTGCAGCTCTGTATGAAATTGCTCTAAAATCTTTCCTAAACCTTTCCCTTTTTTTTTTTTTTTCATATCTTAATTTATATTCTTTTTTAAACAGATTTCACTAATTACTTTTTTTTCCTTTTCATCTTTTTATTTCAGTTATGTATTGTACAACAAACGGCTAAATGCATGAAAATTAAAATAATCTTTCCTTATAAAATATTTTGTAACATGAGTTTTTATTAAAATATATCAATTTCAAAGGAAAAAATCAAACCTCTGACTGGTCCTTCATAACCATCATATAAATTAATTTCTAGTTCCCTAAGAGTGGAGAGATTATATTTTATTGTTATTTTTTTATTTTAATGCGACCTCTATAATGAGCTTTCTGATTGGATACTGTAAAACATAATTTAAATTAAGTAAATTTAGTATTTATCAGCCGAACATATGCTGATTGGAAATAACCTCAAGCTTATTGTCAGTATTGAACACACCTCCAAACGTTCACATATCGCGAATTCTGAATACGGTCCCGAAAATGAGCTAATCCTTGTTTGACAACTTAAGCGAATGGTAGAAATAAATGTGAAGCGTATGTTTACGAGATATTACTTCATTGTTCATACATCATAACATGGCATTATCCTTTGTCAATAGGACATTGACAATTAGTAAAATTAAAACATTAAAAGGGGATACTCCATACTAAGAACTTTAATCTACAAAGAGCTCGCCCGGTATCTATATTCCGTTCCAGCTCTAATAGTTTGTTCTTTAACGTGAATACAAGTCCTGTTACATATCTCTTTGTACAATAATCGTTTTATTTATAATTACATTTTTTCCCCGCCTAGGAATTGTATTCAGTTTTTCTTCAATTAATTCAAATTAGATTTCTTTTACACTATTATCATTAGTAACAAATCCTAAGATTATTTTCAGGAAAAAGAAACTTTAGCCATCTTTTATTTATCCATTTATTTTAAGTTTTAGGATAGTTTATTTCTGAGGACATTAGTCAAAACTTGATCAGATAAACTTTATCTCTAAAAGCGGAGTCTTGTAGAACATCGCTAGAGTGTAATGGCTAAAAGTAATGATTATTATTTAAAATTCAAGATTATGTACATAGACACGAGAACATATTAGGTGACTAGTAGGTAATAAATAATAAGTAAAAAGATTTCCTAAGGAGGTCATAAGACAAAAAGTTTATGAGGACCCTGATCCGATTCTATGCGGCAAAAAAAAAAAAAAAAAATGTTATGCACTTTTTGTCATATGGAAATCCAAAAAATATAAAAACTTACGTTTCTTAATCAACTCCATATCAATATCATAGTTTTAAATTTTGTATTTAACCTTTTACATGCGAGGGACTCAAATCTTCGCCGGGAGCAAGAGATGGATTTGCATGTGTTTGATTCGCACTCTGGCAAAAGTTAAGCCACATTAATTACATTTAATCAAGCAAGCTCATTAGGGATGCTAATAGATTAATTGCTAGAACCACTGCGGCTGCTAATGTTTTAGTTTGCACTAAGAGGCGGCGGGGGAATTGTTTGCCCATTCACTTTGAACTAGGGGATTGAGTATTGTCTCACAACGGGGCTTAATTGTATAAAATTAGTTGTATTGATTTAGCCACTGCTAGCCATCTCCTCTCCCCACTTGAGTTAAATAATGAGGGCTTGGAGTTAAGCTGCTAAATATCTAGTAAAAGGCAAATAGCTGGAGAGCCATGGCTGATACAAACATATTGACATTGTATTAAATACGTTACACTATCTCAACATATTTTTTATCCTAAATTAAATACTTTAAATTATCTATCTATTATTATTATTCCGACATTACCCAAAAGGGTCATTGACGTTTAATGATGATTCATATTCTGTTGTAAAATTCTATTATTCTCATGAATTCATACAAAGTAGATGCTACTTGTTCTTCATTTTCTTTAAAGATTTATGCTAGGAAGGCAATGCAAGAAGAATAACTAAGATTGTTTCTCGACTCAAGAATGGGAAATCCCCAGGACTTGACAATATTGCACCAGAACTTCTGACCGGACTGTTCAGTAAGGAGTGGGAAACAGAAGATGTCCCCCAACATTGGAAACGAGGACTAACTGTTAAGTTGCCCAAGAATCGTTTAGAATTGTTAAGAAAGAAGAAGGAGATAGAACTCTGTCCAATAACTGGAGAGGAATTACGCTCCTGTCAGTACCTTGCAAGGTATTCTGTAGGGTCGTTTTAGATAGAATCGTAGAGAGTGTGGAGACGAAGCTTCGTGAAGAACAAGCCGGGTTCAGACGGAATAGAAATTGTGTCGACCTCATAAATACCCTCCGAATTATAATCGAGCAAACCCCGGATTGGAGGAGTCTACGTAACATTTGTCGACTTCGAAAAGCCAGGACCATAACCTGGAATTTATTTGGGAAACTTTAAGAATGTATGGAGTGCCAAATAAAATAATCAAGAGCATTTATGATAGATACAACTGCAGTGTTTCACTTTATGGTCGGGTTAAGGAGTTCAGAGTAGACAAGGGTGTAAGGCAGGGATACGTACTTTCGCCCACCCTTTTTATCCTAGTATTGGATCGCATCATGCGCTCAACTCTGGGAGGAAGAAAAAGGGGAATACAGTGGGGTTTAAATAGAAGATTAGAAGACCTCGATTTTGCCGATGACGTCTGTCTCCTTGCACACCGCTACACAGACATGAAGGCCAAGTTGGAGAACCTGGAAGGAGTAGGAAAGCAAGCAGGGCTTGCTACGAAACGACGACAAGACCAAAGAAATGAGGATCAATGCGTTGTCCCAAGAGGTCCTTCAAGTGGGCGGTCTCGTTGTGGAGCAGGTTATGTCGTACACGTACCTTGGGAGCATTGTTGTCTTACTCTACGGCTGTGAAACCTGGAAAAACACGGTTAAAATCATAAAGTAGTTCCAAGTTTTCATCAACCGATGCCTAAGACTTATCCTTGGAGTGAGATGGCAGGATAGGGTTGGCAAAAAGCAGCCTATAGAGGAAGAAATACAAAAAAGAAAATGGAGGTGGATCGATCACACGCTCCGAAAAGAAGATGGGGCCATAGAGAAGACGGCGCTGGATTGGAATCCCCAAGGACCAAGGAAACGAGGACGACCGAGGCAGACCTGGCGGATGAACGTGCAAGAGGATTGATAGCGGCTGGCAAATCTTGGCAGGAGGTCAAGGCTCTCAGCCGGGATCGGGATGGATGGCGAAATTTTGCTTCGGCCCTATGCCCCCCGCAGTGGTGGCAACAGGAAATAAGTCAATTAAGTAAGTCATTGTGAAGTGAGGACGTATCAACATATAGTGCGAACCGTGAAGTTGATCGCCCAGAAAAACCAGTAACCTAACCTAACATATAGTGCGTACTTAGGTATAGTGCCTCTATTTTTGATAGGTATTTTAAGTGGTACAATTGTAGTGCATCCGCATAAAAACCATTCAGAATGAACCAGTCGGTCGAAAGTGTAGTTTATGTGTATGAAAAATATCTTTACATAACATATATATATTAGTTTATTAAAATATTAATATGTTAATTGTGCGAATTAAATATTACCACCAGAAAGTAGCCTGTAAGCTATTGTGTAGAGAAATAAAAATTTGGGCTCTACTTCACAGGTGAGTCACGTGGCCTTTAACTATTAATAATTATTATCTGTTAAAAATTTGTTTTCTTTTTCTCTACTCTTCGGCCGTAAGCAATAACTCATACCTACGTGAAATGAAGGGTTAGTTCCGAGTGAAATTAAATTAGTTAAAGGACATTTTCTAAATAAAAAAAAAGTAGATGACATTAAATTCTTCACAGAGCAGATCAAAAAAGATGTCAATATGGTTCAGGAAACAATAAAATGAACAGAACAGGAAATGTAGTAATTTTCAAAAAATACTAACAAGAAAAATATGAGCTGGCAAGATGAGAAAAATATCAGTGTAAAATCCAATCAGATGATTCAGAAAATTATTTCATCAGGTATTAAAAGCTTTTAGAGATATTTTCAAAATCTATGTGAATATCAGGGATAGAGACTTTGTTGAATTATTAGGCAACAATAGTTCTAATTTGAGACCAATTCTCGCAAAGTTCACCACTTTAAGGATGAAGTACCAAATTCTTAAATCGATTAAAAAGTCGATATACTAACTTACAATAACAATTCATATATAAAAAATCCATGCAAACTATGTTTCATACATGACGAAACAGTAAAGTGATTAAATTTAATGCAGAGCAAAAAATATAAGACGTAGAGAGCAATAAAATAAAATTTTGTTTGACTGCCTATACCGTATTATTTAGCCAAGTTTAGCAAAATATAATTGTATGTTAGGTTGTATTGTATTTGGCAATTGTACATGTGACATTTTGTTGACATAACATATTGACATGTGATTGTATATGTCATCCAAATTCCTATATATATTTTTACTTTCACTTACCTATATATGAAATAAAATCTGGTGCGTGCGCGCAACACACAACTTTCACTTACCAACTTACTTAGATTAGAAATTGACGTGTTTTGCTAAATATCATTTCCCAAAGTCACACATTTTTCTACATTCATATCTTATTTTTGTTAATCGTTAAAGCCGTTTATGAGTAAATAAAAAAAACCCGTGAAAATGATACAAAGTTTATTAAGTAAAGTCCCCCCTCCCGTAGATCAATTTTGATGAAATTTTTACAGTCGTATCTCGGGCATATAAATACAATTAATACCAAGTTTGATCAAAATCGTTAAAACCGTTTTTGAGTAAATAAAAAAACACGTGAAAATGATACAAAATTTATTAAGTAAAGTCCCCCCTCCGGTTGATCAATTGTGATAAAATGTTGGTTATCACATCTTTGGCATATAAATACATCAAATACCCCGTTTGATCAAAATCTTTAAAGCCGTTTTTGAGTAAATAAAAAAAACACGTGAAAATGATACAAACTTTATTAAGTAAAGTCCCCCCTCCGGTTAATCAATTTTGATGAAATTTTTACAGTCATATCTAGGGCATATTAATACACCTAATACTCAGTTTAATCAAAATCGTTAGAGCCGTTATTGAGAAAATCGAAAAAAACCTAATAAGTTATTAAGTAAAGTACCCCCTCCCTTTAAGTAATTTTGATGAAATTTATGCTGTCACATCGCGGGCATTTACCTACACTAAACACCCAATTTCAGGATCGCACGGTTTATAGTTTTTGAGCTAGTCTGTTCACACACACACACACAGACACACAGACACACAGACACACACACACACAGACCATTTCGTGGGACTTGGTTATTTTGACTCAGGGGACCCCAAAACGTGTATTTCCGTTGAAAACCGGAAGTCGAAAATTTTCACGATCGCAATACTTCCACTTACTATATATTTCATATATAGGTAAGTGAAAGTATTGCGATCGTGAAAATTTTCGACTTCCGGTTTTCAACGGAAATACACGTTTTGGGACCCCCTGAGTCGAAATAACCAAGTCCCGCGAAATGGTGTGTGTGTGTGTGTGTATGTGAACAGACTAGCTCAAAAACTATAAACCGTGGGAACCTGAAATTGGGTATTTAGTGTAGGTATATGCCCGCGATGTGACAGCAAAAATTTCATCAAAACTGCTTAACGGGAGGGGGTACTTTATTTAATAACTTTTTACGTTTTTTTCGATTTTATCAAAAACGGCTCTAACGATTTTGATTAAACTGAGTATTTGATCTATTTATATACCCCAAATATGACTGTAAAAATTTCATCAAAATTGATTAACCGGAGGGGGGACTTTACTTAATAAATTTTGTATTATTTTCACGTGTTTTTTTTATTTACTCAAAAATGGTTTTAACGATTTTGATCAAACTTGGTATTTGATGTATTTATATGCCCGAGATATCACTGTAAAAATTTCATCAAAATTGATTAACCGGAGGGGGGACTTTACTTAATAAATTTTGTATCATTTTCACGTGTTTTTTTTATTTACTCAAAAACGGTTTTAACGATTTTGATCAAACTTGGTATTTGATGTATTTATATGCTCGAGATATGACTGTAAAAATTTCATCAAAATTGATCTACGGGAGGGGGGACTTTACTTAATAAATTTTGTATCATTTTCACGGTTTTTTTTTATTTACTCAAAAACGGCTTTAACGATTAACAAAAATAAGATATGAATGTAGAAAAATGTGTGACTTTAGGAAATGATAATTAGCAAAACACGTCAATTAGATTTTTAATCACAACGGATAGTATTAGAACGTATTATTAATAAAACTAGAGAAACTTACTTTATATGTTTTAAATCATATGAAAACATAACAAGTACTTCTCTTACCTTTTATTTTTATTTTTTTTACTAATTGATAAAACTTTGTTCCGAAAACTATTTAGACACGTAATTGACTTTTGTATAAAAGTTTCCGGAAAGGGGAGGTTCGTTTCTAACGATCCTCTGCGAACTTACTTTGTCACGGGAAGTTAAAATTGCGCTAAATAGACTTTGGAGTAAGTAACTAAGGGGTTAGTAGAACGAACCTAGCGAAAATTAAATTAATTTACTCTTATATTTGTGTGTATATGTATATATATATTCCGTCATTATAATAAAAACTATATTATTGCGAATTTTAGAGACATAGTGTTCTCATTAACATACACTACCGTGAAAAAACTGGTTACAATAAATCAAATAAAATATATAAATTAGATTGGTATGTTTTTATAAAGTTTGGAATATATAACTTTATTCATGGGAATTGGTAGTACATTAATAGTCTATATGGCAATACATTTCGTAATTGTAAGTATATCTGTGTGGTTTATGTAGCAATAACGTATTAATACATAAATCACTTAGATGCACCGAGGCAATCAAAATATATCTCTAAGAAAGAAAACAAGGATGTTTAAGATTAGGTCGGTGATGAGTGCATGTTCTTAAACAGGACACCCTGTATGTGTATATATGTGGGCGATTCAGCACTTTGTAGGATAACTGTTGGAGTTTCTTATGGGTTTCACAGGGATTACGAACAGAAAACGAGTTAACTTCATTTTTGTATGTTCTAAAGGGGTTCACTTTTTCTTTCTCCATTGTATGAAACAATAAGGCTGCAAATACTCTAAAATAATTTTCTATGAAGAGGTAGCTATTTAATTTTCTTAGGCAATAGGTAAAAGGGATTTTCTGGAGTCAAAAAAAATTATATTTCTCGATAAATCAGAGTGTTTTAATATTTATTTTGTATTCGCACAGATTCTCTAATTTTGGGAAAACTTCTACAGTTAGTAAGCATTGAAGTACTTCAAATGAAGTTAACTTTATTGTGTTTAGAGTTGAGATTGAATAACTGACACAGATTTGTCAGCAAATTTTGAATATCATTATGATTGACAATGGCTCTAGGAGCTGAAACGTTGCTTAAATAAACTTCTGTTGTTTTTGGTGAATATTGACCTGTAATGGCTCTCTGGCCAATGAGGGCTGTCTTACCTCTTTAGAACCATGTCTGATTAGATAAGAGAGAGTTTTTCTCTGCTTGAGCTGCACTGCATGTTAGTAGTTTTTACTTGCGCATTAATTAATGGCATAACGTAACTTTTAGTGCCCAACTGCTTGCAAGTAGTTATTTTTAGCGTTTGATAAGTTTGTTATTATTTTGTTTTTATTCATACAGATATTTTTGTTTTGCTTGCTGTAGAGTAGTTTTGTAGAATTATCTTGTTCGCTTTTGTAAATAATATTTTTTATTAGTTACTTTTAACCTCTTTCTGCAGATACACAGATTTATTTTTAATTTTTTTATTTCAGCAAAGTTTTTTTGTAAATAGATATTTTGTTTATTAAAGGTTTATTTTTTGTTTGCATTTGTGGTGTTTATTGAGTGAACCTCACCAGAATCTCTTAAAATGGCAGCCCCGTTTGTTTTTAATATTTCTTATACGATTCTAAAGGATTTCTTTTACAGTAGCGCCTGATATTTTTCTAATAATTTATTTTTCCTCCAACTGTATTTTTTTTTATTTCTTTCCTCCTCCCTGATACCTGGTCAGCCTCGACGTCGACTGAAACGACGGTGGCCAAGAGACCTCTTACTTTAGTAAATTATAATGCCTCAAGAAAGTCAAGAGTTAAAAGCAGCAGTGACCAAATTTACTCGATGCGCCACAGCGCAGGTGCAAATCTACATGGGAAACATAAATAAATAAAAAAAATAATTAATTGTTGAAAATTATAACCTACCTTCTGACACTCAATATCTATCTTATGCTATAGCATGTAAATATTTATTTATTTTTTTCTCTCTTTCTTTGTTCTTATTTTTTTCAAATATCCACATGAAAAGTTGAAAGCAGTAAAGAAGAAAAGTAGCAGTAGCAGCATACATCCCTGGAGTCAGGAAGTAGCGTTGAACCAGTATCTCTTGAAGGAGTGGTAGCGTCATCCAGCAAAATACCTCCATTTAGAAAGGAGAGCCAGAGCTGTAGTTCTGAGCTATGTAGCCAGGGGTAATACTACAAATTCTTTAACTAAATTTCAAATTATGATCCCTAAACTAGAATATGAAGTATTGCAGGCTGCAGACATAATAAAAAAACCTCCAGCTAACTGTTATGAGGCATTGCAGTCTTGCCTCATCGAGGTGTACACAGAATCAGAGAACAGGAGAATTTTACAACTTTTGGAGGGTTAATAGCTTGGAGACGAAAAGCCCTCGCAGCTCCTACGTAACATGAGACGATTGGCTGGAGTCAATGCTTCGGAATCAATGTTAAGGTACGCAAGCAAGACTTTCAACGTCGGATGGCCTATCGTTTGCTCCTATTTCGGACAGAGTTCACGAAGTCCATTTTTCCACTCCATCCTCTAGTTGCAGCTCGCAACTGAAGCGCCTTAAAGCCTAACGTACATCCTGCGTTAGGTTCCTGTACTCATATATGCCTGCGGGACAGCACTGTTAGGAAGCCATTCCAGCCACCATACTCCGGTCCATATCAGTAGGATTGAGAAGGTTTACCATATCCAACTTTCTGATGGCTCCAAGCCCAATGTATGGGTAGACCGTCTTCAACCTGCCTTCATTCTGCAGGTCTCAGTGTTTTTTCTCTGCTTGAGCTGCACTGCATGTTAGTAGTTTTTACTTGCGCATTAATTAATGAAATAACGTAACTTTTAGTGCCCAACTGCTTGCAAGTATTTATTTTTAGCGTTTGATAAGTTTGCTATTATTTTGTTTTTATTCATATAGATATTTTTGTTTTGCTTGCTGTAGAGTAGTTTTGTAGAATTATCTTGTTTGCTTTTGTAAATAATATTTTTTATTAGTTACTTTTAACCTCTTTCTGCAGATGCACAGATTTATTTTTAATTTTTTTATTTCAGCAAAGTTTTTTTGCAAATAGTAATTTTATATATTAAAGGTTTATTTTTCCTTTATATTTGTGATGTTTATTGAGTGAACCTCACTAGAATCGCTTACAGACCTAATTATTTTATTTATTTAAATATAACAGTTTTTCCTTTAGGGATAAGCCGTTGGCTAAAGAGCAACGTTGTGTAAACGTTTAGAGTAAATCAATCGGCAACGTTAAGGTAACAAACATACGGACAGCCACTAATATGCACATGATCGAAAATAAAAAAACGTAACTCCGTTATTTTTTTCCCATTATGTAGTGAAGAAAGAAAACATCATTTTGCAAAAAAATAATGGGAAAAATTCTTCTAAACTTAATACTTTTCAATGGGAGATTTTTTTTTTTTTTTTTTTTTTTTTTTTTTTTTTTTTTTTTTTTTGGGACTTTAAGGCTTCCAGTGAAGCCCTATACTGCCCATACTAACACCCATGGCACTGGGTGATACTTCTCCTACGAAAGAAAAGCACCACCCAGGGCGGGACTCGAACCCGCAGCTCCGGCATGGGAGAATGGGAGATTTTAACAAAAAAGTAGATATAGCTGCTTTTTAGCTTATATAAAAGTTTCAAGTAATTCAATCGGTTTCTTTTCGACTTTTTTTATAAATCGCCCTCGCATTTTTATAAATAATATAATTGAATGTCGAACTCATTAGCATTATCCCACAAAAGGCTTCCATGGATATATCCGCTGGAAGGATTTTGAAAAGTCATTCGTGTCATCTGATAATAGACGAGTGCTAGGATAATCGGGGAAGCGTGGAGATGTGATATATTCAAGTTTTATTAGAAACAGATACGGCGGAGGGTTTGTCGAGGAGGTCTTGTCCTCTAGTGGCACTCCACAGATGAGGATAGCGAGGACCCAGACAGCGAGGTCCCAGGTAAGTGCCCATCCCCTCTGTCACTTCACAGCCAATACAACCTGCAGCCTCCTGGAGCACCTGTCTCCGCCATAAGTACCCATCCATATCTCATAAATCTATTTTCGTTGGATACCGATAATAAAATTTAATCTATATTAAACTTATCAAGAAAAACGTAAAAGCAATCAATAAAATACAAACAATGCGTGAGTCCTTTACCCCCAAAGTCAGTCTTCAAACTATTGATTTGTCTCATTTTAACGTTTTTTCGATTTTCAAAAAACGGCTGCAGCGATTTTGATCAAACTCGTCATGTTTAATGAGAATTAAGTATTCTTTAATATCACGTCAGTTTTATCATCATTAAACTGTTCTGAGAGGGTTTTAATGAGGAATGGGACTTTTTTGATTTCCTATTTTAATATACTGGACGAGAAGGCAATCTTCTTACTTAAGGGATTTGATAAAATCACAAAAGATTTACGCATAGACGATAAAGGAAAACAACACCTAAGAAAAATGATGCAGAAAGATTCTTAGCAATTACACTATTTAATTAGATATACAACTAATTGAAACATTCCTTAAGTAATGCTTAATCGAAAAGCATCCGCAAGTTAGATTTAACAACATTTAATTGTGACAGTTGCCTGGGAAATGAGTGGAAGGAGAGATGGGATGGGTTAGGGGGGAGGGGGTAGCCAGTTAGAGAGATGGGAGCTAGTCGCTAATCCTTTCACATATTCCCTTCATTTCCCGTCCCTGGCTCATTTCCTGAGGAGGCGACCCCCGAGCAATTCACTTCAATGAGGTCTGGATTTATAGGCGGGGCAGGGAGAGGGGAGGGGGAGGAATCCTCCTCTTTTGTAGTCTACCAGTTCTCGTTGGTATCTATTGTCCCTGATATCTAATAGAGTCTATCATCCATAACCTATTGATGTCCTATTTAATATAAGAAAGAAAATAAAAAATAAACGGTAATATTATTGATATAAAACTGGTAAGAAGAAACGGAACGAAAATATAAACTTTGACATTTGAAATATAAATAAGAAATTAAAGGCTTATAGTCTTCCTAAGTTTTCTAATATGGTATACTAGAAATGTTGTAAACAGATAAAAAAGTGTAAAAACTTTATATCTATCAAGCGAGACAGGGCATACATGCTCCGAATAAGGATCAGAGGTTGGCTCAAGAAATATTCAGGAAATGTACAGAGGCTTCCTCGACCCTGTGATTAGAAATGGACGAGAACAATTCTTCATTTATTTAATTTTCAGCCCGCTGCGACGTGTAGAATGTCGCTACTATGTCGCCCAAGGTGGAAATGTCTCAAACTTATGCCTTAAACGCGAGTTGCGAGTGTAAGATAAATGGATCAAAAACTTTTTTTTTAAATATTTTTGCATTCATTAGTAGTAAATAGGTCCAAAATTAAAAATTTCTTGAGCACATTTATTTATTTAATATTGGTACATATATTTAGCTTAATAACACTAGCCAACAAATTTTAACTTTTTGGAAGTAACACGGAAGTGAACCACCATTTTGGGGGTTTTCGGGTGTGCTGAATCTGAATCTGACATTAGTTCTTTCCCTATACGTCAAGTTTTTAAAATATAGGGATTTTAAGTTGTTTTATATTAAAACTGAATCTTAAAATTTGCTCTGTCTACAGAAATTTTTTTGGCGTTCTGGTTTCTATAATGTTAATGTTTTTTGGAGTGGAGAATACGAATATGAAGTAGGATTTCTCATAAGTTGGTTCGTTTTTGTAAAAATTAAACTTTTAACAAAAAAACGTGCAAAATTGCTGTAAAAGTCCCATTTTTTACCGTTTTCAATGGGGTTTTTGCAAAACATAACATTGGTAGAAAAAATCTAATTGCAAATTTGGATTCTACATTAAATTTCCTTTAAGAAACAGCTATTAGAATTTTCAAAATTAAAATTTTCAAAAGAGTTGTTAAAAAAATAGTATCCTGTACGGGAGAACCAGGTTGACTCTGCGGCTACAGACGGATGCTAGCTGAACTCTCATTTTCTTCTTGTTCTATCTACCAATCCTAACTTCATTATTAATCCTCAGCTAGGTATACTCCACATCCCAATTCTGGGGTAAATAAATCCTTGCTAAGTCACCCCTGAACTCCTGCCTGCAGTCTGACAGCTGTCAGATGTCATGTACATATAATTAATTTAGTATTCTATACTCAGTTAATAATAAAAATAAATAGAAAATTTTGTAAAGTTATACCTTCTTCGCCCTATAGAAATGAATATTAAACATATATTACATTTTAAAAGCATAGCCCTTTTTTATTCACCCCAACTACCAAACCTCTACAAAATAAATTTTTTATGAATTACAATCATTTGCAGAGTTAACAATTTAACATTTTCAGAATTAAGACAACAAAATACAATTGACTTATTTTGCTTGGAATGTGGAGTATACCTAGTTGAGGATTGAGAAAAATGAAGCTGGGCCCTACTGTAGGCGGAGAATCAGCCTGGTTCTCCCGTACAGAATACTATTTTTTTACCAACTCATTTTTGTAATTTTGAAAATTCTAATAGCTGTTTCTTAAAGGAAATTTAATGTAGAATCCTAATTTTCAATTAGATTTTTCCTATCAATTTTATATTTTGCAAAAAATTCATTGAAAATGGTAAAAAATGGGAATTTTACAGCAATTTTGAATGTTTTTTTGGTTCAAAGTTTATTTTTTACAAAAACGAACTAACTTATCAGAATTCCAACTTCATATTCGTATTCTCCACCCCAAAAAACATTAAAATTATAGGAACTTTAAGGATTTATATATATATATATATATATATATATATATATATATATATATATATATATATATATATATATAAATCTCGTGTCCCGATGTTTGTGGGAGGTAAAGTCAGAAACTACTCAACCTATTTTGTGTAGTTTTGTCCAACTTAAAAGATAGAATAGTTTTGATCTTGATTATTGACCCCAATATTTTGTATTATTGCGAATTCAGTATGTTGCTTATTGTTTCGATTTATTGACATGGCGTCATTTGTCGATTTCAAAACCTTTTTGTTGTTTGTCGGGGGTAAAATCAGAAACTACTCAACCGATCTTTATAGAATTTTGCTCATTGTCTGTGGTTTTGTACAATATAATAGATAGGATATTTTTTTTAATCTCGATTATTAGCTTCAATATTTCTTTTATTGCTAATTTAATGCTCACTATACTACAGTTTAGTGTGATTATTTGTAAGTTCTATAAATTTGCAACAGATGACAGTGTAAGTTTATTTATTGACACAACACTTCATTTCCTTTCGATATTTAGGATGGGCAAGCGTAAATTTATTTTTTCCAGCTTGGACTAGGAAAATCCGCATTTTTCCCATGGGCCATTATGTGTCGCCTTTTCACGTGTGGAGAAAAGATCCAATCTATTTAGTAGTATCTATTAGTCAAATATGAGATGTAAAAATAAAAAATTTAAACCTTCTTAATTCTTTAACCAAACAATTTTAAATTTGGCTTAAAGTTCTATTTTAAATCCCGTTGGTTTTCAGATTAGCTGAAACGTTATCATTACCAGTGAATTTTGATTTGACTGTGTTAAAAAGAATATGATATAACTAATTCAACGCATTAGAGTCTGGCCACACATGTCCGCACCGTAGCATTAATATAGGTTATGTTCAGAATATTTTTCATTTAACCTACATATTACCTTTAGTTATGCCTAAAGTGGCCTTTGTCTGACATGTGTGGCCTGAACTTTAGGCATAACTAAAGGTAATACGTAAGTTAAATTAAAAATATTCTGAACATAACCTATATTAATGCTGAGGTGCGGATCCGGTGCGGACATGTGTGGCCAGACCCTTATAGCTACTGAGCCACAGCAACGCGTAGCCGGGACTGCTCGTATACATATATATAAAAATTTCGTGCCAAAATGTTTATGTGGGAAGAAATCCGAAACTAATCAAACAATCTTGATAAAATTTAGCTCATCGCCTGTAATTTTATTCAACTTAAAAGATAAAATAGTTCTTATCTCGATTGTTGACCTTAATATTTCTTTTATTGTAAATTAAACGTTTATCACTGCAATTGAGTGTTATTTTTCAAAAGTTCTATAAATTTCCACCATATGGTGGTCGATAGGTCGATTTATCGAAAAATTTCATTTTCATACGATATTTTGGTTAGATAAATAACGAAAGGCTGACAGCTTTGTCTTTGTGTTGACAAGAAAGAAGGCGTCTATATACAAGTCAAATCAGCTAATTTATTTCTTACTGAAAATGGATGGCATTCTCAATATTCTTCGGAATCCAAAATCCTTCGGTCATCTGAATTCCTTCAAACCATATTTTCATAAGCAGGTCTTCTACAAAAGCATGGCAATATAAAGTACTTTCACACATCACGGTACATACTTCATGATTTCTTTTCGTTTGGAATTAAGACCGTATCAAGCTAATTAAAAAGGTTACTAGATCAGATTTTGGCTAGCTTAGATAGAGCCACGTATTATTATAACAATCGTCCACGGCTCTGCATTAGAATTATGCAAGAAAAAAGAAAGACCTTAACCTGAGCAAATTAAAATTTCCTTTTTTCACCATTGTGACAATTTAAAATAAAATTTTGGTTTCCATGGTACTAATCGCAATATTCTTAAAACTAACTCAGAACTTAGAGAATTACAAACAACCTTCTTAATTTTGTTTTATACAGAAAAACAAAGAACTGTTTAAATAGAAGACGATAGAGAGCATTGCAAGAGAAGACGAAGTGCGCGTTTTTTAAAATGTTATCGATCGGGAAAAAACATATGGCGATTCCTTATGAATCAAAGAACTGTTCCAACAAGAACTTAAACTTAAAACAGGATGGCAACTCTTGTATGCGCCGTACATATGTATTTACTAGTTGCTCGTTGTTAACAAGGAAAAGGGTACTGAGCATGCGAAAAGAGTTGACGTGTTTTATGAGCTTATTGGAACATACGTAAACTATTAATTTAAATAAAGCACTAATAAATGTCCCTGCCTGATAAGAATAACACACCACTGTCGTTTTCTAAGGAATACTAAGGTACTCAGAATAGAAAATTTAGTTCCAATTTATTAACGGGCGTAGTTATGATTTCTTTCTATCGATCCTTATTTATTGAGTCGAAAAAACATGATCGTTCAGTCTGAAACTCGATTAATATTTCTATAATCTCTTAAAAAAAAATTTATGTAAACAAATTCAAAAG
Source organism: Aelia acuminata (assembly GCA_911387785.2). NCBI lineage: Eukaryota > Metazoa > Arthropoda > Insecta > Hemiptera > Pentatomidae > Aelia > Aelia acuminata. Next base: position 126,988,828 of record OU426978.1, on the reverse strand, counting down.
AACCCCTGGGAAGTTTGGAGTACACGAATGGGGCCAATTTAGTTCTCTGTCTGGTAGCACTTGAGAATGCTATTTAAAAAAAAAATGTCTATTTTTAGTCAAATGAGAAGGGTAGTAAGTGAAAGATTTTTTTAGAGCGCGTACCATACCAGATTTTTTTTTAAAAATCAGAAAGGACAATTTTTAAAAAATAACATTTTTTTTTTTTAACATAGCCAAAAATGTTTAATCAAGTATTTAAAATCTGGAATGTTTCATTGAAAGCTCACCCTTAAAATTCACTTTTTTTAGCAAAAGTTTTTATATTTTAAAATTTTAGAGCTGAGGTTGCCAATATTTATTAAACTTCTTACCCAGCATTAAACATGTATGTTTATGTATGTATATTTGAGGTAAGAAAGTTTAGAAGGATCAGAAAGTACAACAAAGTGATTAATAAACTCCATCGACTGCAAACAAAGTTTCTCATTGATTGAATATTTAGTTAGTTCGTGAGCTGAGCAAACAGCCAGGGTAACAAATAGAGTGTACTCATGCCGTATTGCTTTTGGAATATCCAAGCACTTCAAGAAGGGTCTAATAACATCCCATAGCATAACTATAATGACTAAATATATGGCATGATTTGTGCTTTATATGACAGCCGTAGCCGGTAGGTCTCCAAATGTCGTGAAAGTTTTGTTATACTTGCCAATTATCTCACAATAACATCGAGATTAGGGAAAATATTGCAACGCCAAACAAAACAAAAACATATTGTTTAGAATAGTGTCGGACTTGATGTTGGAACGAACTAAAAGTTAGAACCAACTCTCATAGTACATGTTTGTGACTACGATGTTCGAGTACCATCTACGCTGGCCTCGAATGTTCCACGCTGTTACTCTTACGACTGAATATAAGGAGCGTTGCACTAGAGAGTTAATCTTGTTCTGAAGCTCAAGTCATTTCTGTTATTTCTGAGTTACAAAGTGATAATTTTTTTAACCTATTCAAATATTTGTGTTTTTATAATTCGTGTGGCATTGAAAATTTTTATTTTTCATTTAATAAAAATTGTTCAACCCACGTAAGTATTACAATAACTTTCTCAGGTCATGCTAAATTGGAACACTATCAGATAAATATATAAGTTCAAGTTTAAAGCAATAGAATTATTAAAATAATTATAATACTATAATTAAATTATTATAATAATTATAATACTATAATTATATTACTATAATATAATTATAATACTATAATTATATTACTATAATATAATTGTAATATTATAATACTATAATTGTAATACTACTAATAAAGACTATATAGATCCGTAAACATAAAATAAAAAAAAGAAACCAGTTAGAGCTGGTAATTATAAAAAAATATCTCAAAAGATCGGTAGTGAAAAAAAAATTAATATCGAAAGTCAACTACAGTTTCTATAAAAAAGGTGCCTTATCATAAAGTATAAATACATGTTATACCGTTAAAGTTTAGTAATAAAGTTTTGATGTTTTTGCGTTTTCGTAGGTTTTCAGGTCATAGTAACATATTTAATTGCCTAAAGTTGGCAACTCTTTCGGGAACCGCAAGATAGTCATTTATAGAATCTATCCATAGAACCTAAGGTAATCTGTTATTGAAAATTAACAAAATATAATATATACTAGAAGATGCTCGAGAAATTGTAAATTTTGACTACTGACTTGGACAAAAATACGCACAAAAAAACTTTTTAATCTATATATCCATATATTTTACACTCGCAACTCAAGTCTTAAAGCTTTAGTACAGACAATTCCAACTTGGACAAGACGTATTAGGGACATTCTACACGTTGCAGGGGGCTGAAAATAAACTAAATGAAGAATTCTTCCACTTCTTCCTCGTCCATTCCTTATTACGGGTTCGGGGAAGCCTCTATCTCGAATAGTTCTTGAGCCAACTTCCTATCCTTTTTCAGAGTATGAATGCCCTGTTTCGCTTGACTGATCTGATATAAAGTTTTCACACTTGTTTATAGGTTGTCCGCGTAGTCTTCCACTCTGTTTCACATTACATTACTGATGCGGAGAGCTTTGGTATTCCATTTCATAAATACAAGCTTGTCTAGGAATTTGAAATGACATAACATTAGTTCAGCTTTCAGTAGCAGATGTCAGCGTAATGAATAGCATTATATACTCCATCTTTATTTTCATCTCCACTTTCATATGACCTATTATGACAACCCAGTAGTAAAACTGTAGTTGTTTGTACTTTTGACACATTTGAAAAATATTTGGTGTCTGTACTGTTGTTGTACTTTTGTGAGTTTCCAGCAGTCTGTTCTGTTGTTACTAGATTTACCTGGTTCTGTAAATTATGGTTGTGGAATGATTGACAAAAAAATTAATCGGCTGTAGTGATAAATTCAATTATTGGAAATATTGTAAAGGGGGAAATAATTTAAAGAAACAACAGGAACATTCATAGTTATTGTTATTAGTGAAATTCGGAAAATGGATAAGCTAATACAAAACTTGATGAATTGGAGGTTTATGGCGAAACATAAATGTGGAGTTCTATTGGTTGATAATCTGTTAATCATTGAAATTGACTTACAGTTGATATGATGTAATTTGTACAATTGCTGGCCACTTTCTTTACCTACCCCCTTTTTTCTGATAGGTGTAGGGTTTACTTCGCCATGTTCCTGAGGACAAAAAAAAAAAAAAAATCTTGTATAATAAATAGGTCCCTTCTTTCCAGTTGTCACCAAGAGATGGAAGCACTGACGAACTTTGAGCAGGAGGTGCACAAGTTGAGCTGCAGCAAACACTTGGATTGAACAATATTGTTGATTACTGAACTGCGCTAGGTTTTAAAAAATACATTTAAAACACCTATATGATGTTCACGAGGTCGAGGAAGAACCAAGTTTTTTTGTTTTGTTTTTAATGAAAATGGAAGGAAAAAAAGAAAGATATATAAGACTCTCTTTCTACCCAAATATGCTATTATGAAACCGTATTATTCAGAATTCATATTCAGAAAGAGCTCGATTTCATAGACCGTGAGTAATTGACAGGATCGAAGAGGATGGAAGGAAGCTTGAGCTAGAGCCATTGGAAGATGGAGAGGCAGGGGCCGTTGGACGGTTGAAGAGGGATGTTCTAAGGTGTCACGGCTCCAATTGAACCTCCTCCATCCAATCTTTTCTCTCGGCTTTATTTTCCCAGCCTCCGCTTATTGGCAGCTTTCCTTTCACTTAGACTTTCTGAATATTTCTTCCGACAATTCTACCTAGTCGTTTCTCGCAAGCTTCGGTACTTGCTAAATTCTTCACTAAGGTTAGTTGAGATCCATTTCCTTTTATAAAAGGCCGTTTATCAAAAAAATATCCCTTGAAAGAAGGTGTTTAAGCAAAATGATACTAAAAACACTGTATGCGCTTGGGGATTTATTTTATTACATCTATTAACTCAGATCCAATAGTGAAAAAACTGTAAAGACGGAAATGAGTTTAAATGCAAGGGGAGGGACATTACATCTCGCTGTAACTTGGCTTTACCGAATCCTCATTTTAAACATCAATATATTTTAAAAGCCTTAGTAAGAGTTATGAATTGGTAACATGAGATTTGTTACTTGTACAATAATATTCTTCACAATGCGAAGCCTCAAAGTCCGAGATACGAGATATAGGATTTCAAATTGATATCGTCAGAGGTAAATCATATTCGATGAATGATAAGTATTTAGACTATAATATCCCAAGTGAATTATTAATATTATATTTAATTTTTAAAAGAAAAATTGGAAATTTTATTATTTTTCTCATTTACAAAATTCATAAGGGAATAGATGAAATAAATGCTTATTATCTCGTATGTTATAAAATATATGTTGGGGAAATATTCACATTTCTTTATGAATATGAAATCTTTAGTATTATTTTTGAGTTGAGGACTTCAATGTTGTATTTTTGATTAGTTTATATTAAATTTTTAGGCCTTTGGTCTGTAAATTGTCCATTTTTTTAATAAAATATTTTGAGCGTTTCACCCGTTGCGGAATCCTAATCACTGCAGAAAAATGTTTATATTAATGTATGGTAGATCTTAGTTCAATTTAATTTTACCTTTGAATATAAAAGTATTCCAGCCTGTGAATTTTCCAAGTTGAGTTTACACATTTATCAAAACATGTCGGTATCTACTGCAATTAGGTTGGTATGTGAAAGCTTTAGTAATTTATTGTCTAGGCATCTCAAAGATGACACCCGGCTATTGGAGTGTTAAAATTCTGCCGTATGTGAATATGTGAGGGTATACAAGAATATGCTTTTGGCAAAGGTTAAAGGTTAACAAGTACGTTAGACTCAGAATCCACAGTCAATCTTCGTTAGTAGAAGGCCATTAAAGTTTATTCTTACAAGGGCTAACATTTCACTGGTGCCACAGAGTCAATGATTTTTTTTTTTTTTTTTTTTTTCACTGATGATAAACAATTAAGAAGTATAAAAAGTTAATATATATTTATATATTTTAAGATCATAATGTTATATGCGTATTGTAATGTGGACAGAGAGACCAAACACTTGTTTTATAATATCTTAAAGGCAATCATCCTAAGATCAGACCTCAATCAGGGAAGAATAGAATTTACGAAAATGACCCAAATTCTTGCCTATGCAGATGACACCTTCATCGTCGGAAGATATTTCCAGAACATACCGAAGGCTTCTGCTGTGTTGGACGTTGAATCATTAAATCAAAAAGAACCGAACTATCAACCTTACGAATACTTAAAAGCTAATGAGCCGTAACACCAAGTTTTACGATTTACGACCATTAACAGATCTGTATTTGCATATGGAGGTAGAAAAATAGACCCTTAAGAAAAAACACATCAAAGCGTCGGATGCAACCTTTGTTATTTTTTATGTCTATGATGAGTTATTTTTTTGGAAGAATTTCGAACCCATATATCATAAACGATAGCGCCGAAAACAATTACTTAAATCTTCCGGCTCTATTTGGAACCTATTTATTTATATTATCTTTTTTTTTAATAGGACATAGCTCGCCAAAATTCTTAAAATTACAGATCTTTTAGCCTTGATGTTTTACTTATGTATTTTTAAAATCAATACCTTAATCTTAATTGGTCAACCTCTTGAGCGAGCTTAACTCGAAAGCTTAGATCTAATAAAGCTAATGATGGCCCGTTTTAACTAAAAAGGACACGATGGGGGTTTGCATCGTTTTTCCCTCGCATCGGTGGCTACACTAACCGGTCCTTTAGCAGTAGCGGATCCAGAAATTTTTTAAGCGGGGGTGCTATTTGTTATTTTTTAAATTTTGATATTTTGAAGTATTAGTGCATAGTTACGCAGAGGGTTTATATGTTTAATTTAATGTTTAAATACAATCTATTTTTCATTCATGGATTTAAAAAAAAAAAAAATTCTAGACCTATTTGTACAGAAATATTAATAGTTGATTAGTGTCCTCACTTGACAGGGGGGTGGGCGCGCCACCAGCGCCACTACCCAGGATCTGCCACTGTCCTTTCAAGCTGATCAGATTTCAAGATTCAAATTTTTTACATCATATTAAACAATTATAGCTATGTAATAAATAAAGTATTATTGAATAGGTGAAAATTCTTAACACTCGCTAATATTGTGAGATGAAAATGTCATATACTTGATATGAGGACCTCATTGATAACTAAGGGAGGTTGGAGAAGGTAACCATGATCAGAGTACTTACGTACTGTAAACACCACATTACGTAGGTACCAAATTCTCTGTTATATGACGTTCTAGCAAGTCAGAAACAGTAGCAGTTTGATCTAAGATAAAATAATGATATGAATAGAATAATGTGTAAGATAATTTTGAACGGTTCCGAAAGGTACTAACTATAAGTAGATTTTAATTTTTTAAATATACATGAACAATTGTTTGATTAGTGTTCTGAAAACACATTTAGCATAGTGTAACGTTAGACAAAGCACAAACATATGGTTAAAATATTTCTAGACTTGTTGATGGAACGAACTAACAGTTGAAACGAACTGTCATAGTAAATACGATGTTTGAGTACCATCTACACTGGCTTAGAATTTTCCTATTTAATTTAAGACCAAATATAAGGAGCGATGGACGGGAGAGTTAGTCTTGTTGAGTTGCTCTTGAAGCTCAAGTCACACGGTTATTTTTGTGTTACAAAGTGGTAATTTTTGTAACCTGTTTAATGATTTGTGTAATCATTGTTTGCGTGGCATTGGAAAATATTATTTTCGTTTGATAAAAATTGTTTAACCCACATAAATGTTACACTATGCAGCGTAATACAAGACCTAACTCATAAAATTAATATTATTCTACCCTGCGCTGGAGCACTTGAGCACAAATGGAATAAAGGCAGCATTTTAAAGGACTATCCCTAGCCAATATTCGAGACATAAATAATGCACTCTTGAGTGGGTAGAAGGGAAAGTTTATCGAGGACTGGGAGCGGTCGCCGGAAATGGTCTCTGGAAAGTTTTGAATGCTTTCAAAAATGAAAAATATATCATTTTAAGTTTTTCCATCAGGACAAGGGAGTTAAATCAAGGGAAGTTTGCAACTCCGAAGCCTTTTGTTTATACCGTTTTCTTCGGCGGGGGAGGCAAACGCTCTGACCGACAAAGAAAATTAGTGACTATGGACGAAAATCTTATCAAGTAACATCTTGCTGGCATTGTTATCTCCTCTCACCATGGCTGGCAATCTTAAGTAATTCGGATAGCTTTGTTTTCTCTTTTGTTGCATGATTTAGTAAGAAGGGCTGCTGGCGGTTTCCCCGGGCTGGTTCCCCTTTCCAACTTCGCGGCTAGAGCCTTCACAGCGGTTAATGATAAATGAAATACGCTCTTTATTCAACGAAAGAATCTTGTTTTATCTCCGTGATAATATTCTAGCTATTATTATTATATAAAATATTCAAGTAACGGCAAGCACTTTTCCTTTCGGCTCGAAACGGGGGCTTACCTAACCGTTTTGAGCATGGAGCAGATAAAATTGTCTGGTTCACTTAATCAGGTGTACGACCGTAAAAAAGCAATCAGGGTGACATTAAAACAGTTTTTAGGGAAATAGAAGGCTCAATTAGTGGGTCAGCTTAGTAAGATGGATCAACTACGAGTGACATGTAGCAGTTATATGCTTATGCAGATATGTTAAATTTGTTAAGGTTTGTATTCACATAACATTATCAAGCATGTGATATAATATTATTTCTGATTATATTGTCAATATATATCTACCTTTGTTGAGTAGTTATCTTTATTAATTATTAATTAATGCAGTAAGAAAATAAATAAATTCGTCAGTAGGTCATATTGAATTGAACTCAGCAACATTTAAAAACAAAAGCTTTTCTATTAATTTAATAATTATTTTAATAATGATTGAATATTTATAATTTATTTTTGATTTGTTTATAATATTGTAACACTCATGTGGGTTGAGAAATATTTATTTAACAGAAATATACAGTTACCAATGCCAACGAATTGTTGCAACTTAAATATTTGAGCAGGTTCCAAAAATGATAACGTTATAACACACAATCTTATGATTAGAGCTTACTTAGTCAAGACACAGACTTCGACTCAGACTAAATCGTAAAGTCACTGGCTACTTATATATAAACGTAAATGGTCAGGTCTGGAATGTTCCAGAACAATGTGGGCAGTTCCACGCCTTTGTGGACTATGCCACGGAAAGATCTAGACCAAAACAGTTCGTTCCAACCGCATATTTTGTTCCAACAAACGGTCTGGGAGATTAGGCCACAGGGTACCCTCATCTCTCAACCAAAGAGAACTCTCGTAAGTGTCTTTCCCGAGGATTCATTAACTGCAGAGCGGTAGGCCATGAGGAAGTATGGGATCTGACGGTCCCAATCTCGTTGATGGTCAAAGGTTACTTTATAAGGGTTCGGTTCATCCGGTCTACCATTCCGTCAGACTGTGGATGGAGGGCCGTAGTCCTGGTTTTTCGAATCCCAAGCCTCTTGCAGACTTCCTGGAACAATGGAACAACCCGGATCTGAATGTAGTTCAATTGGTACTCCGAAACAGGTGATGAACTCCTTCACTAAAACCTAAGGTAGCATCCTCTTGGTTGGGGACAGCAAATGCTCCACCCTCTTGGAAAAATAGTCCACGATTACAAAAACGTACTTATTTCCATCTTCACTTTCTGGAAATGGTCCTAATATGTCCATGGCTACCCTCTCAAAGGGGCTCCCCGCAATATACTGCTGCACACGAGCGCGGCGTTTGCGAGCTGGTCCGTTGCTTGCAGAGCAGGTGATTGTTACATTTATGACACCAATCCTTGACATCGTCAGAGAAGTTCACCCAGTAGAACCTTTCGCGTACTTTCTGGAGTGTTTTCGTCACACCAAGGTGTCCTCCTGACACTTCATCATGTAGCAGACGAAGTACCTCCGGCACGCAGGTCCTCGGTATCAGAAGCTGCTTCCTGGATAGGCTGCCGTCTACATTCTCCACAACCCTCTTGAGCAAGCCGTCTTCTATAACAAGGGAGTTCCACAGTGCCCAGTACGCCTTCAAAATAGGTGAGAATGGTGCTACCTCTTGCCAAGTCGGGCGGCGATTGGCTAGTTTCCAGTCCCGTATCATTATTAACTCAGGATCATTTTCTTGTCGGTCCCGGATCGTGACAGTCCATCGGTGTCCATTCTTTGCTAACTACTCTAACGAGGCGGAGGTTGGCCTCCTTTTGTTCAATTCGGCTACATTGGGAGCAATTAGACAGGGCATCTGCATTGCGGTGTCTTACACCTGGTCTGTGTTCAATTTCAAAGTCGTATTCCTGGAGTTTTTGTAGCCATCTGGCAAATGGCCCTCAGGATTCCTGAAATTTAGCAGCCACTTCAAGCTTGCATGTTCAATTTATTATTTATTTAGCCAGATAAATTAGGAAATTTATCATTTATTTCTGCCGATTGACTTGTTAATTTATCATTTATTTCTGCCGACTGGGTTGATAATTTGTCATCTAACCCATTTATTTCGGCCGACAAATTAGAATTAAGGCTGGTTAATTTTTCATTTATGTCCGCCGACGTGGCCTTCAAAAAGCTATCCTCAAACTCGACAGTTTTAGGATCTAAGCCATGACTCAAGTAATACCCACGTAACCGAGCCAACAAGGATTTCACTTGCTTAGTTAAAGACCAGATAAATTTCTAAAATTCAGAAAATGGGGGAACTAATTTAAACAGTTTTGGGACTTTAGAAAAATATTCAAAAGGGTCTATGTCATGGGCGTACCCAGCGGGGGGCAGGAGGGGCCCCCTGGAAGGCTGGATGCAATAATTTTTCAAGCTTTTAAGCGGGAAGCAGTAATAGAATAATTTTTTCAGGCAAATAATTGTAATAACTTAGTTGATAAAGCACTACTATAATTATACATAATTTTGGTTTCATTCACCTTTCCGCGGTAAGACCTGAACGACCATAGCTTGCCCCCCCCCCTAAGTTTTGATCCTGGGTACGCCCTTGGTCTATGTGTAGTTGTAAGAATGAAACAGGACCCTTTTATGAATTTACTCTCAAAGTTTTAAAACTTTTTAAATTATTAACCAGATTTGCTAATCTTTTATAGTTTTATCTAATTTTCTTCCAACTCGATTTTCTCGAAAACTGGTCGTCATAGTAGAAATTTACTATGAATACTATTAATGCAAAAGTCTTCTTCAAAATGTAAAGAGTTTTTACCTCTGCTCTGAAGAGTGGAAAAACGTAGAAAATGGAAATATAGGGTGTGAAAATGGGGGACATGCCCCTTCTGCGATGCCACTACTACTATAACCCTTGTATTTTTCTTAATTTTCAAAACATTAAAAATTATTTCGTTGGCTGTAGGATTTTTTAAATTGAGTAAAAAAACGTCGTTATACAATGTCCCGTTCCTTTTCTCTCATCACATGACCTCATCCAGATTTCATACGACATCCCCGTCAAACGTTTCTCTCCTAAGGTCATATCATCGCGCAATCTAGACCACCTTTCCTACGAATCCCTACAATCCGATCTCGACGCCGTCCAATGGGATATCATATATTCCTATGATTCTGTCGATTCCATGGTCTCCTTCCTCACCTCAAATTTGAAATCCAATTTAGACATCCATGCTCCCCTGAAAACCCGAACCTTACGTCGCCCCGCTGCACCTTGGCTGACTTCTGAAATAAAGTATCTGATGAAAAGAAGGGAAGCTGCAAGACGAAGTTTCGGCGTACCCGTTTGGCAGCTGATTATGCGTCTTTCAAAAAGCTTAGAATTTTTTTTTTTTTTTGGTTTCTTCCCTTCCCCGCCTTTTAAGGCTATACGGGGTTTTCCAGACCAGGAGGGAGGGTGGGGGATTGATGCCGAGTATAAAGCTTAGAAATGTGATCCAATCCGAAATCCGACGAGCCAAATCCCTCTACTGCCCGCGATTCCTAAAAGTAAATGGAAAATCCTTCGTCAATTATCCCTCCTTGGTTTCAATAACTCCAGTTCCCTTCCGTTCACTCCAGATGATCTCAATATCTATTTCTCATCCTTCACTTCTTTTGTATCCTTACCTGCAGTTATCAATAATCGTAATTTCAATCCGGAAAACTTCTTTTTTTCCCACATTACGTACGATGACCTTTTTACCGCAGTCCTAAAATCCCGCACCAACGATTATGGTCCTGACGAAGTTCCAGTAACGCTAACAAAGTCCTGCCTCCCCTCACTTATTCCTGTTCTCTATCACATATACAACTTCTCGTTACAAAACTCGGTTTTTCCTTCTTCCTGGAAAAACGCTCTAGTCCGACCTTTGAACAAAACCTCAAACCCATCCACAATGAATGACCTCCGTCCTATTTCCCTTCTCTCCAATCTCTCAAAACCGTTAGAACGCCTTGTTCAAAATCAACTATCAAAATTCCTAGAAGAACGCTCCCTCCTTAACCCACTCCAATCTGGTTTCCGATCTGGTTACTCAACTCAATCCGCTCTCTTAAAAATTACCCATGACCACCAAACCTCAATCGAACTCCGAAAGCTAAATATTCTTATCCTTCTAGATTTTTCCAAAGCCTTTGACACAGTCGATCATAACATCCTTCTTACAAAACTGCAAAAACTCCACCTATCTAGCAGCACCTTACAATGGTTCAAATCTTTTCTTTCAGATCGGTCACAGTATGTAGTCGTTCCTGGTCAACCTCCATCCAAAACACTTCCCCTCACCTGCGGTGTCCCTCAAGGATCCTCTCTATCCCCCACTCTGTTTGCTATTTATATTAACGACCTTCCTCTTCTGATTCACCACTCCCAATACCATATCTATGCTGATGATTTCCTAATATACCTGTCTTTTCCACCTTCCGAGTTGGTGCCAGCGACGAAAAAGCTTCAAGAAGATTTGAATCGAATCTGTCTCTGGGCAGAGGCTAACAAGTTAAAGCTGTATGCGGAGAAAACAAAGGCAATCTGAATAGGCTCCAACCACCTCCTTAAAACCGTCCCTAACATCCCACCCCTGTTCCTAAATAACAATCCCATCAAATTCTATCCAACAGTCAAAAACCTTGGTGTAACCTTTGACCAAACTCTTTCCTGGAAAAACGATATCTCCAATATCTCCCGTCGCACCATCTTGACCTTAAAGCAACTAAACCATTTCCGTGACCTTTTCCCTTTTGAAACACGCAGACTTCTGGTCACCTCCTTGATATTCCCCCACCTTGACTATTGTTGCACGGTGTATGGGGGTATCTCAGGGGATCTCGACGCAAAACTAAAACGTTTAATAAATTGCTCTATCCGATTTATATTTGGGATCCCAAGAGACGTCTCCATATCGCCTTTTTACGAAAAGTTAAAGTGGTTATATCCTTCCTACCGCCGTAAGTATTTCCTGGCAACGTTCCTTTTCCAAGTTATCCGATCCTGCGCACATCATATATCTCCGAACTTCTTCATCCCAAATCCTTGGTACATTCCCGCAATACCCGCTCTAGGCCTTCAGATCTATATACACCGGCCCACCGAACGTCAGCTTTCCACAGATCTTTCATTATCCGGTCCACCTCGTTATGGAATTCCATTCCCACTTCCATCCGTAATTCCAATACCCTCTCCGCCTTTAAATCCCGTCAATACCATCACTTCATATCCATCCAACGTCCTTTTTAAACCGATGGCAGTTCTTATTTTCTTTATATATTTTACTTTATTTTTTTATAATCATTTTTCTTTTTTTTTAGGAAATATAAATACTATTTAGCCAATCTGTAAATAGGTGTGTAAATATGTACATATTATTAGATGTGAAATCTAGTTTCTTTCACTTGAGCGAATATTTAATGTGTATTTTATTTTCTCTTTTTAAACTTGAGGTTCCCTAATTAGTTGTAGTTACTTAGAAGTATCATTTTAATTTGTTTATTTAAACTTTAAGGCTCTAAAGCCCCCTTTGTATATTATTTAAAATTGTTCTTAAGGGACACTTGTCCCAGAACAAATAAATAAAGAATTTTATTTATTTATACTGTCCTTTTGAGGGGACGTAAAAACGTCCCGAACCTTTGTGGTATCAGGTACTCTTTAAAGATCCCTATCCTAATTATACCTGGATTGGAAAAAAAAAAGTTGAATACGGCTCTCAGTGCAGCATCGTTCGATTAGTCATATCAGCATGAAGTGACATTAAATAAATTCACAGTATTTAAGTGCTGCCAATGAGTATTCTCGATATTTCTTTATAGGCTATTAATATTTTTACATCACATTGGCTTTGTTTGCAATAAAGTTATAAAATTTCAATAAGTAGATTAAACAATGAAGAATTTCAAACCGTGTAACCCTTTACTAAATAATTGTTTCACTCCTAATAAGCATTGTTTGGAATAATATAAACTTTAAAAAAAGAATCAGAAATAACTCTAAACATAGGATTTACTCAGACTGAGCGAGAAATCTATGTGCTTCGTTTTGCATAAACTACACAAATAACAATGGTAAACAGGTCTGGGACAGAATAGGCAAAATTATATCATCCCGTTTTTTCAGGGAAGGTATGTACGAAGAATTCAGCTGTCTCAGGAAATCGAATCGTCTCCATTTTGGTTTGGGCAAATTGAACGGTGATCTCCTCCCTTAGCACACAGCCTGAGCCAGCACCCTCTTCTAATTCCGAATATGCAAAATACCAGGACCTCACTTTCATCCCCTTCACCATCCCCGCAAATGTTTCAACAGACATCGCCATCTATAAGATATACGGTTTTGGACCAAATTAAGAGAAATCGCAGCCTATATGTATAAAAAAAAAGAAAGAAAAAAAGATAAAAAGTATAAGTCAAACTTAATTATTGACTTTAAATAGAGTTGATGAATTCTTGCCAATCAGCGATTAATTCAAGGAAGAAAAATAAATCAAATAGTATAATAATCTATATTCTATAATAAAGAAATATTTAAATTTTCACGATGGTCAATTATTTTCTATGAGTAATATATCTAGTAATATATAGAGTTATTTTTCCCCTTGTTCCTCCCCTTCTTCGCCTTTGAGACTAAACGGGGTTCCTCGGGCCAGGGGATAGGGTGGGGGATTAATGCTTTATTAAATTTCACCTGGCTCCGTGTTAATATATCGAGGTTGATAAATGTAGTAGGCTGCACCATGTTCCCTCATCCTGACATAAACAAAGAGAACAGAAACTCCCATGATCGTAAGACTATTAATTAGATCGACCAACTTCTGATATGCTCTCGTAACAAGAGTAAATCTTGACCTCTTTGAAATAAGAGGAAAGACCTTGGAGCTAGAGGCACCACACAATAACACCTCAAGGCTATTGGAAGGTGAAACTAACACCATAGATACAAGGAGCGCCGAACATAGCTCATTGAAAGGCAGACAACCAGGATAAGAATAAAAAATGGAAATCAATGGGGAAGGCCAACTCCCAAGATCACGATACCCTCGGACCATATGAACGTAAACCCAGGAATCCTTGGTTTGATGAGGAATGTATTCGAGCAACTTCCTAAAAGACGATGTGCATTAGGCAATTCTAAGAAACAGCACTGAAGGTTTAACAGAAGAGGGCCGCCAAGAAAGAAAAGTCAATTATGGAATAAGAAGTTATAAGATATTGAAACATTAAGGACCAAAATGATGCTTGCAACTTTTACTGTAAAATCAACCAGAGTAGGGAACCCCCGACTAGCTGTCTGTAAAGGATGAATTACTCTTCAACGAAGACAAACATTCTTTGCCGAAGAAAATCCTGAATAAAGGACACCATGTGGAGCATGCAATAAATAGACTAGGCCTGATTGACGATCTGCAACTCCTGGCTGAGCCTGAGACGATATTGGCAATGTCAAAAATTAAAAAAAAAAAAAAGAATCTGGCATGGATTGGTTGACAGCTTTCAAGCATGTTAAGGCTTTGCAGGACATCTTAACCCTTTAACCGGGAGAGACGTATATAGGCGTCCAACCTAAGCTATAGCGTGAACGGGCAGGACGTATAAATACGTCCTTGAAATATATGTTGTGCCCTGGAATGGGTGGGACTTATATTTTCGTACAACAGAGGTATTATTCATCGATACATGTACCGACGTGAATTTATACATATTATAATCACTGTATAATATATATATGTTTCTATATATATATATATATATATATATATATATATATATATATATATATATATATATATATATATATATATATAATTTATAATAATTCTAATAATAATATCTTTAATTTATATTGATATATATATTGTTTGTACTGTTTATAATTGGTTAAGACTGTAAAATTTATAATTTCTTAAATCGATACTTCTATATTTTTGTTGGTATTCTTTTCTATTTGTTTGTCATTTTGAGTTTTCCTTTGTGGTTTATATATAAATAAACAAAAGCGAATTTATTTCATAGCCTTTCAATTGATTTTAAGCATAAATAAAAAAAATAATAATATGAAGTTACATTGCACCGGGCGTGACGTATATACACGTCCTAGTGAAAGAGCTCGCGCCCGTTATAGGCTGCGTAATTTAAAAGGGAACTCCACGGTTAAAGGGTTAATGGATATATGGTTAAGTCTATGATAGGCCCTATCTATAAGAAGGGTGTCACCTAGAATGCGAGAGGTTTTTCAGAGATATATGGTTGCTCCCAGTTGTTTAAAAATTCTATCCATAAGCCTCTGTGACCGCCTTCAATCATTTGCATAAGGAAAAATCGGGAACTACAAGTGTGACATCCGAAAAGGGAAGTTAAGACTAGACTAACTTTTCACTCTACGCAAATGCTAGAGAAAATTCACGAAGAATAATTCTTTTAATTATTTTGCTTTCTTTTTAATTACTTTGGGCTTATCGAAGTTTTTTTAATAGTGAGGATATAATTTTGTTCATAAATAAATAATTTTATAAATAAATAAATGATGTAACATACTTTACTTTCTGTGCCTTAATCCCTTTTAGAACTATCTCACTACATATTCTTATTATATCATAAAGATTGATCGTAAAACCTAAATAAGGTTGCTTCCAATATATTCTTTAGTTAATTTGCAGGAGTAATCAATTATGATATAGAGAGTGTGAATTAAATAAAGAAATGTTATCTTTAAAATTTTCAACTTAAAACCTCATGTTTTACGGCATAAATCCTTTATCGGAATAAAGATAACGTATGAAATACATATCCACATACTCCTCTGTGCCATATTCCTAATGTCCTTGATGACGACAGGGCTACGGCGAAGAGGACAAAAGGGAGAAGCCGCCGCTCATAAATATTTACGGAGCTCATAGAGGAAGCCCGAGATTTGCACAGAGCTTCTGCCTAAATATTACAACAGCCCCGAGAGTTAGTACACATTATCTCCTTCCTCGTCTTAACGAATATAATGTCAAAAATCGAAAGGAAAATAACTCCTAATTTTTTTCCAGAGAAAATATTTTCATCTAATTACTGCAAAACATACACTCGTGTGTATACTGGTATATAGAGATCTGTTTACTTCACTAGATTTCGAAACTAAAAGTAGAAAGTAACATTTAACTATAAAAAAAATATTATTTAGATATAATATATTTATATTACATTAAGATTATAATCTTCCATTCGAAAGAAAATATCCTTACTTAATATTTAGGCTTAAGAATATTACGCCTTGACCAATTGGAACGGATCAGAAAAAGATGTGCCTCACTTTTATAAACCTTAAAGAAAGTTGACTAAACAAAGATTTAAACCTGTACCAATGCAACCTATGAAGAATCTTGTATTCAGAACCGTAAACACGGCTTACTTGAGCCCAGATTTTGAAACTTTTAACATTATTCCTGAAAATAGGCACAACATACTGTTTTCTTTGACATACTCACCTTTTATAATTAAACTACAGTTTATTATGAATACTTTAACATATAATATGCATTGTTTGGGACGTAATAAATATGTTTCTTTAATTTGGGCTCAAGTTAACCTTAAGGTTGGGTTACTTGACCCCAGACTCAATTCTCATTAAAAATAAAATTTGACGGCAGTTTGGTTTCAAGTAAGAAGGTGGTTATTAAAAAAAATAATTTCTGAACATCAAGTAAACATCAAACGTTCGTTTTAAAGACAAATATTATTTTAAAACATAATTTTAATAATGCTAGTTTTGAAAAACATAATTTAAGCATTATTTTGAGCAACAATTTAAAGATATTGTCAATAAATAATTAGTTGGGTGTACAACAATGTTTAGAGTCCTGTTAAAGAAAACAAGTGCAATAACTTCTGAAAGTGGCTTTGCTAATTTTAGTAATTCCCACCCCTTCTCGTCATCCCCTTACAGCTTTACAGCTTCCAGGCATTTTTTCCAACTTAACGTAACGGGAGTAACGTCAGTATGTCCGGCTTACAGACACCGGCCAGCATAAAATCAGGATTTAAAAATTTTAAATGTTGTCACGGTCACTTTAGCCCCTGGGCTTAAGTAACCCCTATTTTTAGATATGTCCCAGTTTTACTTAATAACAGTGTTCTATATATGAAGTATTTACAACTTAAACAGGCCTCAATTTGCTTTGACCGCAAGCTTAGTATGAAATATATGAGCTTAGCTTCTGTTTTAGGCTATTCCTGGTGTCTATACAGTCTATGGTTTGCAGAGTGAAATAAACAAACAACAGGTACGTAGTTCGCAAAACTAGTTCTGTTCCTATTGGTTTCTGAAGCCTCCTAAACTTTCCCTGTGGTCTACCTAGTGCTTCTGCCTACCAGCCCCAGGAACGAACTGCAAAAGAATATTAACGAAATTCTACCCAACAAGATTCGAAGTCAGTACCCTGAACACAGCAGCTCAATGTCTTACCCAGGGGCTCTCCCGCTTTCCTAACAAAACTAATTTTTATTTTCATTTATTTACCTTTAACGTTCACACCACAAAAGGTATGAACAGGGACAGAATCACAGGTAGGCTATTCCTGGACAGATTTTTAAAAGCGTATTTTATTAAACCTTAAGAAGCAAGAAGGGTTATGCAACGAGAGAGATGCAATGGAGCAGGTATTAGTGATTCATTGATTGACGCTGGGAAGTACTTATTCAGAAAATACATATATCAAATCTGGGGAGTTAAGGAAGGATTTGAGCGTTTTCACATGTCACCTATCATCTACAACCTACACATGAAGAAACAGTGAAGCTGTAGCATGAGCAATATTGGAGATAAATCTCTTTTATTAGTAAGAAACAGTTGCAGTCCTCGTTTTTCGAAATAGTTTATATAAGCTAAAGACTTAATACGAATCTAAGGGGGAGTACACGTCCCTTGTCGATGCTGATATTGTATATACTTTGGATGTTGTAGGGTCGTCTGAGCATAACGTCAGAAAGAAAGTAAAGCAAGCACCGAAAGCTATCCGAATGTTACTACAAGTCATCCTGAATTTCTGTTGGGAGCAATCCACATTTATAGTTAAGAGTATTCTAACACTTCAAAAAGCTTGACAATGATCTCCTGTTTGCACTCGAATGTGTAAATGGATCTATAGAGGAGGCATCAGTAAAAATCCATCATGAGATGGATTTCTAGCATCACCACAATTAGGACTATAATTAGCATTCCAAAAGTAGTACGCCAGTGATGTGGGGGTATCTTGAATTAAAATATAGTAGGTATCTGAAATAATTGTAGGACGACTGCTGGTTGATCCGAGTAGGATTTTGCCAGGAAAGCGAGGAGGAAGGAGAGGAATTTTATAATATATATTTTCGCACGTGTATGAGGTGTGTGTGTGTGTGTGTGTGTGTGTGTGTGTGTGTGTGTGTGTGTGTGTGTGAGTATAAATAAAAAAGTAAGAGAAAAAGAGGGGAGATACCAATAAAAATATCGACCATTTATTTAAAAATTAAGAGGCAAATTTTTATCATGTAACATTATAGTCACAAGGCTTCATTCATTAAATTTGCTTCTATGTCCAAGGTTATAACAAAACGTAATGTTTTTCATACAGCACACATTTATATATCATGTATACTAAATTTAGTTATTACTTTCGAAATGGATCATATAAAATTTCAATTATAAAAGTAAATAAAAAAACATTATTTGTGACGGTATAAATGGGCCAAGTGATATAGAGTTTCAACACTCCAGTCATACACAGTTAGAGTTTCGTTTAATTAACTTCTTTTAGTTAATTAAAGGAGGTACAAAAAATTCTAATATTCAATTAAATATAAAACAGTGAAGTAATTGAAGTCCGGTGCAGGTCTATTCGAAATATGAATAAACAAAGCGCAGATAGGTATGTTATTCATAGTTTATTTTATTATTTAGAAAGTCAACAACGTAGTTTACCTTCAACCTGCAATTAGGTATGGATATATCAAACTAATAAATCATACATAACGCCATGCACGTTAATTGGATCAACAATTAATATAAATTCTTTATATTTGTAAAAGAATATTAATTCAGAAAAAAACGCCAACTGACTTCAGCAACATAGGACTGAATTGCACTTACTTACACTAAAACGTATAGAAATCGCACTAATTATAGAAACAAACCTTACACCACGTTCTAAATTTCATATTTCTGGCTACGTCATATACAGAAAAGACCACACGGACAACACAGCTCATGGCGGTACGGTTATACTAATAAATACGTCACTGTCACATAACCCTTTATACTTACCCTGGGCACCTGACATCCAAACCACACGCTTAATGCTAAACATGAAAAAACACACTATAATAATAGCTTCGTTGTATTGTCCTCCTAGATATGTACTAACACCTTCGATGTTTTGCAACTATTTCGAAAGCTTAGGACGAGGTTTTATAGCAGCATATGACTTTAATGTGAAGCATCAATGTTGGGGGTCACGGCTATGTGCACCTAAAGGAAGAAATCTGAAGGCTGCAAACAAAAAACTTTCATTAGACCCTATATCACCTGATTCATATCGGCCTACCTCACCTCATAAAACTCCTGACCTATTAGACTTCTTTATTACTAAAGGATTGCGGACCATACCTTATACAATAGATATCGAACTCTGATCATTCCCTAATACTATGCTGAATTAAAATGGCTCTACCCAGTTTTTCGGCGGCAATATTTCCTTGGTGTATATATTTTCCGAACGTTCAGAATTAAGAAGCCTCTGTATATCCTGAATTTATTTACACCTTGTTCCTCCATTCACTCTCTAAATACCAGATCCTAAACCTTAAATCTATACACCCCTTCCTACCGAACTGCCTCCTTTACAAAATCATTTATCATCCGTGGTGCCTCCTTTTGGAACTCTTTACCCGTTTCTATCCGTAAAAATGCATCCCTTACATCTTTTAAAAACCAATTATTCCTCCATCTCCTTAATCTTCAAACTACCGCAACTATGTAAAATAATGAAACCTGTTTTGATTTGCAATACTTATCTGTGTTTGTATACATAAATCTTGTTTCTCTTTTATTTATTTTTTAAAGTTCAAATGGTTGAAAACTAGTCAACTTATATTCTAATTTCTTATGCTATTGTTTTTTTTTGTTCAATAAGACTCGCTTTTATTTTATTTCTTTAATTAACAACTTTGTTCTAAACTAGCCAGACAAATGACTCTGGATTTGTACATATATTGTTATTCTTAGGGGACATGACGTCCCAGAATAAAAATACTTTTCTTCTTCTTCTTAATACATTTAAGGAGCCCAGCAACGTTCAGCAAACACCAAAGCTCAAAAATGGCAAAATGGACTAAGAAAAAAATTTACCAAAAGTGTACAGAAAGCCGCATGGACTTCTATTCTAAAACCTTCAAGAATGGAAAACTAGCCATACTATCCTTAGTATATTAGGGAGCTAATCACAACAAAGAGCACGTAAGGCGTGGCAGTTAACGAACTGGTCTAACAGATTACCATCAGTAAGAACATTTAACAGCCTTAACAGTGAAATTTATCGAATAATCCAAAAATTTTATAGAATAAACTAGGATGCTTACCTTAACACTCTATCGACTGACGATGGAAGTATACTAAAAATTTGTTAAAACGAGAGTTGTCAGTACCCCTAAAAAAAAATAAGACGGTACATGGATCGTGTCGGATAAAGAAAAATCTGAACTATTTTCTGACCAACTTTAATCAGAATTTAGACCACTCACGGACTTAACAGATACAGAACACGAATACTTAGTACTTAATACTCTGGGCAAACCATTACAATTAACGCCACCCCCTCTTTCATTTACTCCTACACAAGTCGCACAACACATCAAACAATTATCTTAATGAAAAGCCTCAGATTATGACTTAATAACAGCCTCAGCTGGCTCCAGCAAATGCCTAGAAAAGCTCTAGTGTTTCTTATGACAATACATAATTGTATACTTAGGGCAACTAAATTCCTTACTCAATGGAAATATTCATACATCAAAATGATACTAAACCAAGACAAAATCCTAAAAACGTAAAAACGACAAAAACGTAAAATCCTTCCTCTTACAGACCTATCAGACTCCTTCCAATGTCCTTGCTCAAAACTTTTCGAAAAATTAATTTACAAAAAGCTTGTAGATATACTGACTAACGAAAACATAATTCCTGACCATCAATTCGGTTTTCATACTTCACACTTAACAACACATCAATACACCGAGTTACAGACGACATGCTGGAGAAAAAACTAGAGGAGAAAAAATATCCTACTGGAGTATTTCTGGATTTGACAAAGTCTGGCACCAGGGGCTTCTTTTCAAACCCAAAGCCGTACAACCCCACACATACTATCTCATACTCCAATCTTACCTCTCCGACCTATTTTTCTCTATCCGGCAGGGCTCAGAGATATCTTCAGTCGGACCAATCTTTGCAGGAGTTCCGCAGGGGTCAATACTCGCTCCCTTAATATACATTATATACACATATGGCATTCCTACACACCCAGAACATTAACTGCAACCTACACTGACAATACAGCAATTTTAACAAAACACCATAATTAATACATTTGAAAAAATATTATTCACTTTGCAAAATGGAATAGAACCATGGCAAATCACAACACATAAGATTCACACCCAGACGAGATACATGTCCATCAGTTATATCGGGGACCACCAAATTCCTCAAACAGACAAAATACGAAACATTGGAATAAAATTTAACAGAAGGTTGACCTGGGGCCCTCATGTCAAAATGAAAAGACAGACATTAAACAAGCGACTAAAAATACTATACTCACATTTTTCAAAATCATCAAAATTGAAAATCAGACAGAAACTTAGTACATATACATATAAACTAAGACGTAAGGCTCTAAAATTTATGGTACAGCAAACAAGACACAAAAAACTGCACGGACACAACGGACTTGTAAATGACATGGCCACGACTGACATGATTATTATGAGGCGACTAGTAAGGAGTTGGATGAGAGACCTCCACTCCTGAAACAAGACCGCGATGATGTGCAGCTGGGCACTATCTTCCCCCATGCCTTAAAATGCCATAACACAACAGCTTTCATCTCATTTGCTGATTGTCACTTATTATTAGCGACAGGTGCAAAAGTCTGAAGTAAAAAAAAAAAGTATAGTCATTAATATTTGTATTCCTACATTCCTAGTACGGTATTTTTTCAAAAGTTGTTTGGTATTGATGGATTATTATGGACCATGAAAGTTATCTAAATGGTCCTATAATCAACTCATTTATTACTTAAAAATCTAAAAATTTTACTACATATTGAAGAATATATAAACCATGAGATGGGAGAAGTTCGTTTCATACCTAAGAAGGTTTATGAACGTAATACTGAATTTTTATCGGTCTGGTACTCTTACTCTCTCAACTTTTAGGGTTACTGCAAACATTTCGACTTTTATTTGACCATCCGTCGAAATGAATTATATTTTATGATCTGTGACTGGGGCAAGACACCATAAATAAGCAAATTAATATGCCTATTAAAAAGTATACAGCCATATTTCAGATTTTTCAAGTCGTTTTATTCCTAGGCTGCAGATGTTATCACAAATTAGTTCTAAATTCTATTTGTAGCTTCCCATATATTTTTAATTTAAAACTTTAGTCAAACAAACATCTTCTTTGGCAGAAAATAGTGCTCTTTCACTCCTTTATAATTAATATTTAATTTAATTCGATATTTCTCAATAAAATATTGAATCTCGCAATCTATTAATTTAAATAATTTACTTATTGCTATTTCCAACTAATCAATTCCGAAATTTTCGTTGAAAGATGAACAAGCGTTTTAGGCCATTCCGTTAATCTATGAAACTTTGTGGTCTTCATTGCTAAACTATAATAATTCTATTTTAGCTTACACTTTTAGTCCCATAACAGGTTTTCATTTAAAATTTTTATAATTATTCATTTCTTTTTTAATTATATTTACACTTACTAACATAAGTCTCTGCACACCCTCCAGTTTTTTTTTATTTTACCTAAAGATAGGTTATGAGCTAGATATTGGCAATGGAACTCACATATTTTTTACATAATTTAATCTATTATAATTAACAATAATCAAATTTAATAACATGTATTTAACCTATAATTTATGAGGAAAATTACATAAAATGTCAGAATATTGATGCGCCAAAAGTCCCTGCACACATCATTTTTCTTTAACTTGAAGCCTAATTATTGATACCAAATCAACTTTAATAGGTAGTCGTTCCTACCTTATTTCTTATCACTTCTCATAATCTATTTGGCATGGTGTGAACTAGTTTTTTGTAGTTTCTGGAGTAATTAAACCTCACAATTCCTTTTGTACTCTTTTTAAGTGGTCTTTGTTATTTATTTTAATTTTTAATTTCTGACGGCCTAGTTGATCCCCCAGATGTTGTATTGGATTAAGATTAGGAGATTGGTGAGGTGTTTTAAGTTGCTGTGGAGCATTGCAGAGCAATTATTCTTGAACTTTCCGCGCTGTCGTTATCTTGTTGAAAAATTAATTTTTCCTGGAGATCAAACTTCATTAAACTTCCCGGTAAATTACTATTCAAAATATTTATATAAACGTGTTGATCCATTATTCCGTCGATAAATTTCAAATTACCAACTCCAGCAGCACACATACACCCCCCCAAACCAAAACACTCCCTCCACCATGTTTCACAGTACCAACTATGTTTTTTTCCAGGGGCTCTTTGTTAGGTTTTCTCAAAAGTTTCCCCCTTCCATCTGATCCATGAATGTTAAATTTTTTCTCGTAAGTAAATAAAACACGTTCCCAGAACTATAAGGGGTTGTTTACATGTTCCTTTGCGAACTGCAGTTTCAATTGCCTGTTTATTTACTAATGAATGGCTTACACCTAGGCTTACCCACATTATAGCCATCTTTCTTTAGGGTTCTTCTAATCGTTTGTGCAGATCTTGCAATTTTCTTACACCATACCTGCTAAATTTAGAGCACTTGTGTGGGGTCCTTCGGCCACAGTCCTTATGATAGCCCTCTTGTAGTGAGCTTGGAGTACGGGGGGCGGCCAGAGCGGTATCTAATTTCCATTGTACTCAGTTCTTCATACCGTTGTAGGACATACCTTACCGTACTATAGCCCCTGTTGACGATTTGTCCTATTTACCTGTAAGAGTTGTATGAGTTTCCTGAAATTTATAATTTGGTCAGGAATCGGTGTTGGAACCTCCATTTTTTATTATACTCTTAACTGTTTGGGCCCAAATTAACACTGGCAAGTTAGGATTAGCCAGAGGATGAATGGGATAATGTGCAAACTGTATACGTACGTGCAGAGACTTTTGCCGCATCAATATTTTGACAATTTATGTAATTTCCCTCATAAATTATAAGTTAAATAAATTATATTAAATATAATTGTTGGTCATTAAAATAGATTAAATTATGTAAAAAATATGTGAGTTTCGTTGCCCATATCTGACTCATAAGGTATCTTTAGGTAAAATAAAAAAAAGCTGGAGGGTGTGCAGAGACTTTTGTTAGTAAGTGTATGTACAATGCAAAAAAAAAAAAAAAAAAAAAAAAAAAAAAATAGACAAAAGACAAAAGAGCAAGATTCGGCCAATTTTCAGCCGAAACCGAAACTGCGGCCGAAACCAGGTTTTTCGGCCGAAACTGGCCGAAACCAGGTTTTTCGGCCGAAACTGGCCGAAACCGAAACTTCGGTCGGTCACTAATTAAAAGTGTTCTTTTTGTTATAAATTAAACATTTTACATGATAATTTAATATAAAATGAAGTATGAACCGTTATAAAACAACTCTACAATCCACTAATAAACACAATACAAAGTTCGAAGATGTTTTGTCCACTAAAAGTTATAATATTAGTAAGCAATTCTACCATATATAATCCCAAATAATTTTATTAGATTTACCAACCTCATAATCCTGTATATAATTAAAATTTATAGTCAGAGAAAATTTACAGTGTCGAAGAACTCTTATATAACATATTTTGCTTATTAATTAAATATTGAATTTACTTCCTTCAATATTTTCAAATGTTTGTCAGTCTGACAAGATTTTACATAAAAGTCTGCATTCGTGCAATGGTGGAGGAATGGCCGAGTCTCTGAACCGACTAACTCCCAAATATTATTTTGGTTGATACTTTGTGTGTATGTCTAAAATATGTGCTAGTTTGGACCTATTCATCAAACGAGTGGATATTTAAAAGATTAGGGTATAGATAACCAATCAAAAAGCAACCGTAGAGGGTACGATGGTGGTAGCGGTTGGGGAAGGGGACTATAAACTAGGCCAGTGTGTGTTAATGAGAAAGCGAAGGCGGGGAGCAATAAATCAAAGGGCGCCCTTAATAGCAACTGGATCCTCGGCCCACCTCCTTCTGCCCCCCCCCCCCCCCCCATATTCACGCTAATACTCATACTTCTCTCATATAATTACATAATTTATAATAATTATAAATGTATAGAATATACATTTAAAGTGTATAGATACAAATCCAAAACCATTAGACAACAATCACATCATATCATGACAAAAAAAAACTAAAAAAATCTGGTGCGTGCTCGCAACACACAACTTTCACTTACCAACTTACTTAGATTAGAAATTAATGCGTTTTGTTAATTGCCACTTCTCAAATGAACAGCAAGGCTTTAATCATGAACAATGGTCCGTCATTAAAGGCGTTCTCCGCATGCCTGGGCTCAAAAAGTTTTATGAGTTGACTTTATATTATTAATATTTTTCTTTTTTTCTTCTCTATATGTTTTCTTTATTTTTATCATAGCTCATATTTAGCCATTTCTCATTTTTAGGCGTAACGAGAGACAGTTAATTTCTCCATATAAACAAAAACAAAGGTACATTGTAGGAAACAAAAAAGGCCCCTACCCGATTTAAGCCCCCTCAGAACATTTTAATAATGATAAAGCTTACCTGATATTAAAGAACACCTAATTTTCATTAAACTCGACGAATTTGATAAAAATCATTAAAGCCGTTTTTGAGATCATCGAAAAAAAGGTAAAAATTGGAAAAAAAATTATGAAATAAAGTGCCCCCTCCGTTTGACCAATTTTGATGAAATGTTGGGTGTCACATCTTTGGCATATACATACATCAAATACCCAGTTTGATCAAAATCCTTAAAACCGTTTTTGAGTAAATAAAGAAAAACTCGTGAAAATGATACAAAATTTATTAAGTAAAGTCCCCCCTCCGGTTGATAAGGCATATAAATAGATCAAATACTCAGTTTAGTCAAAATCGTTAGAGCCGTTTTTGAGAAAATCGAAAAAAACTTCAAAAGTTATTAAATAAAGTACCCCCTCCCTTTGAACAACTTTGATGAAATTTTTGCTGTCACATCGCGGGCATATATAGACACTAAATACCCAATTTCAGGTTCGCACGGTTTATAGTTTTTGAGCTAGTCTGTTCACACACACACACACACACACACACACACACACACAGACCATTTCGCGGGACTTGGTTATTTGGACTCAGGGGACCCCAAAACGTGTATTTCCGTTGAAAACCGGAAGTCGAAATTTTTCACGATCGCAATACTTCCACTTACTATATATTTCATATATAGGTAAGTGAAAGTAAAAAAAAACGCACACTTATATAATCAAAAATATATTTTGAATGGTTAGCTCGAATAAATAAAATCGTCATCACCACGTTTTATGATCCATTATGGCTATTTATGCTTTATGGTTAACCAATAGAAAAAAAAAAAAAAAAACTAGCTTCAACTCCATATCGGGATTTCACGTCAAATCATTATCAAAGAAATCATTTTTAATCTCACGCTCTCAGATTTTCTGAAATTCGGTACAAGAACTAATACCTGTATCGATTAGAACAAATATTAAATGTTACTGAGATATATCTACTAGTTTTAGAAGTATG
The DNA here is from genome assembly GCA_911387785.2 of Aelia acuminata. Classification (NCBI taxonomy): domain Eukaryota; kingdom Metazoa; phylum Arthropoda; class Insecta; order Hemiptera; family Pentatomidae; genus Aelia; species Aelia acuminata. The sequence goes on along the minus strand of OU426978.1, from coordinate 126,961,848 downwards.
GATCTCCAAAGCCCTCAAAATTAGTTCCAGAAACATAAAAAATTATGTTTAAAAAGAGCTGTAGAAGTTTACCAGAGTTAAGTAGGACCATGAGATAGGTATCGTTTCACGTCGCATTCCATGGCATTTCATACGATATACAACATTGTGTAGGTTGGTTCTAAAGAAATTTTCTCGAAACTAACTTTAAAATTTTAATTTAAACTTTCCCGTATTAATATTTTTTTTTTAGCCCATTAGAGTCTGAGCAGTGCGAGTGTATTGCGGGCCCGGTGGCATGAGACGTAAGACCAGCTGCGGAGCCCTGGTACTTTTTGCCGAATTCAAATACTTTTTGAATTTTCACTCTTCTTTATCTCCTCATTCATATTCTTCTTCTAACGTTTTCTATCATCCTTTTGATTCGGACTTTGGACCGGCATTGGTGGATTTAAAAACTTTAATTTTTTTAAAGTAACAACTACTAATTATTACTACATTTTAAGAAATTAATTTTTTTTTACAGTATGATATATGCCGAAACGGTATAAATTGTTTAAAATGAAGTCTCCTTTGAATAACATTAATCGATAAGGAGTATTTCAAATGCAATTCAGCTAATATATAAAACATGGGATTGATCGAGAATCTAAGATTAAAAATAATTATTGACTGCCGGAAGTCGTGGAAAAAATTTGTAATACGTACTATTTTTAAAACAGATTGTCAACCGTAATGGAGCAAATATTCATTTACAATATTATGTAACTTTTAAAATTTAATAAAATACATGACAATGCATGTTCTCCCTGAAACAGGTTATCACACAGAGCGGTGGAAAGCTGTATATTATATATTATAATATAGTATTATATTCTTTATTTACACATTTGCAGGCGGGTGTTAGCAACAGGGAGAAAATCCCCAACAGGGAGAAGATGCTCCTAAGCCATTAAATTTTTCTACTTTCTGTTGTTTGAAATGTTATATAATTTTGTTCAATTGGAATAAATATGGTAAAATGCAGCCATTTGTCATTCTAATTTCCCTTAATAGATGTTAAAAACGGATAAAAATTATTACATCATTACAGTGCAGCTTTTAATAACAACGATATTTGTCAGGCACTATATCTCACCTGAATGAGATGGCCAAACCACACCACCTTCTAGGCCAACCTATCCCACGCCCGGGGGAGAGGGGTAATTGGCATAATCTGGTTTGATGAATTCCTTACTTTTCTATGATAATATTGTTGAATATTATGCTTTGAAAAAAATACTTGTAGTACTCTAATACTTGGGGTTTACAGTGGTATCAGCTCTATTGGGATTATATTAACAGGAACGACTCAACAATAAAGAAAGTGAAAACTGTTGCCAACCAACCCCGCTCTCCCCTGCAAAAAAAAAATATTTTCTGAAGAATTTTTGTAGTTAATGGTTTTAATTAACGTTTATATTAATTCTACACCAAAATTATACACTTTTTCTAATTTACTTTTTTCTTGTTCTTGAAGTAAGCGATATGAAAACATCTATTTTCATAAGTATTAACCTTTGTTTTTAAGTTGCTCCAATTCTAAACTAAATTTTGCTTTATATTCACATAGGTAACATTGTTGCTTACACTCATTAAGTACATTTTATGACATACATTGTATTAAGAAAGCTGTTCTTGGTCCATTGGAAAATATGGCAAATTCTTTAATCAATGATCCCAACAGAATTGGTTTAATGTGTGATTTAATCGGTCATCTCCATTATTTTAGCAAAATATGTTAAATTTAAAATATTAAATTTTTTGATGGATTCATGTTTTCAGCGTCGACTCATCACTCTCATTCCTAACGAGCTGTATTCAATACGACAAGGAATTATCTTCATAGCCGAAATCTAGCACTCACTGCAACCTAGGCCCAGGTCCACCTCGTTGTCTTATCGAATGAAATGAGGGGGGGGGGGCATTAAAGAATGTATTGTGCAGCATTGCTTCCTGAAGTTTCACTGGGGAGATTTTGTCTTGGGAGACAAGGAAGTCGTGGCGACTATTCTGCGTTTGACAACGTCTCTTTAAACTGCCTCCAAAATATTAGCCGTTAAGCAATCAGTCAAGTTTTGACATGCAATAAAAACGATCCATTTCTCAATCGCCTGGTGAGGTGTATTGACTAATGGATCTTATATGAGACAAGAAGGCTTAGTCAAAAGCCTGAAATAAAATAAATAACAAAAATATTTCTCAAACCTATCTTGCATCGGGAAAAAGTTATGGTCAGGATTTGTTGGTCTACTGTCGACGTTATCCTCTGTAACAGTGGTACTGAATTTAGGGCGCGACCATCAGGAAGGCACGACGAAGGGATCCCGGGTTGCGCAGTCACAGAGTGATCTAGGATTTATATGCAAGAAACCGATAAAATATCAATAAATTTTAAGGATTTTATGCTACTAAGCCTATACAATAATTTCACGTTTTGATTAGCTTCTCTACACACGAAAGAACTAATTTTCCTTTTCACAAAGTAAGGAGCTCGTTTTCTTGATAATTCGTATTCGTATTTTTACCGAACAGCATTTCCGAAATACCTAAAACTAGCTTCACCAAAGGTATATTTTGATATTTAGTTTTCGAATTTTCATGTAATACCATGATTATTATCTTTTTTTTTTTTAATTTAGCCACGAAGGTGTTTGAAAAGGAAACCACCAGCTCCTGAATTTGTGCCAGAAAAAATCCCAAAATTAGAAGAAAATGTAGAATTATTAAAGAAAACGCAATTAAAATTGATTAAAACTAAAAAACAATTTCGGAATACGAAATTTAAGAATAAAAGGCTTAATCGAAAAGTTGCCAACTTAAAAAATATATTAAAATCTCTGGAAAATCAAAATTTGATTCTCGCTGAACACAGTGATTTTTTGAACAATATTTCCAAAACATCTTATGTCTTGTAAACAGAGAGTCCGAAAAAAACAATCTGAGCTTTATGATGAGCGTCTAAGAAATTTTGCAATAACGCTGCATTTTTTATCACCTGAAGCTTACAACTATATTACAGATACTTTTCAAACATGTCTGCCCCATCCTCGCACAATTACGTGGTTTGCTACAACTGATGCCAAGCCAGGCTTCCGTAGTGAAGTTCTAAGAGCACTGGAGGAAAAATGTAAAATACAAGGACGATTGGTATGCTCTATAATTTTCGATTCTATGCATTGGGTTGATTGGGATGGAAAAAATATGTATGGATATAAGAATTTAGGCTTTGGAACAACATATGATGGAGCTCCTATAGCGAGTGAAGTTATCTATTTTGTGTCTGCAAATTTATTGTGGAAAATTATGAAAGGCATCACATCGGATCAAATTTATCTTTTGATATCTCAATGTTGGACACTTTTAGGCAATATAAATATAAATTGGGATGTGATTTTAAAGATAAGGCCTCATTTCGAAAAGACCACCATACTGTCGACGTGTTTCTGGATCCATGTCATATGCTAAAGTTGGTGAGAAATACACTCCATGATCTGGAGAATCTTATGGACATGCGAGGAAGACTAGATAGATGGAGTTTTTTAAGAAAACTACTAAATTCACAGGAATTCGAAGAAGTACAACTGGGTAATAAATAGGAAGAAAACATATATTTTACAGCTCACAAAAAACGAAAGTGAAACTCGCCACGCAATTATTGAGTACATCTGTTGCAGATGCTCTTCAATATTGCTTAGATAATAAAATTAAAGGATTCGAAGATGCTGAATTTATTAGAGTATTTAATGACTTATTTCATATCCTAAATTCTAGAAGCTTTAAATTAAAAAACTTTAAAAAGCCATTGAATGAGATCAATGAAAATGAAATTTTTGGGACTTTAGACAAAGCAAAAAATTATATAAGAAATTTGAAACATGAAAAGGTTTACCGGTAATCGGTGGTTCTAGGAAAACAGGATTCTTGGGCTTCCTTGTCTGCATTAATAGTTCGAAAAGTATGTACTACAGATTAGTCAAGAAAGAAAAACTTTTAAAGTATATTCTGTCATACAAAATAAGCCAAGACCACTTGGAAAGATTATTTAATATTAGAAGTAGGGGAGGACGTAATAATATTCCCAGTGCTCTTGAGTTTTGTAAAAAATTTAGGAAAAATTATTGTACACAGAGAGCTTCACGTGTCGTCATCAAGTGGAGGAAATGCTATCCCGTTGGATAAAATAAATATTTTAGGAATATATGTTTGCAAAATGAACAGCATAGACCTAATAAATCTCTCAAATCCTAAAAATTTCATGCTGGAGGAAAATGAAATCGCAGGTACTTAAACTTTTATTTTATTTTTTCCCAATAGCTTAATTTCAATTTCTTCAACCTTGTCTTCGAGTTATTGTCGAGTTACTGAGTAATTTTTAAATTTTAGAACCGAAATCTGAAGAATTCAGCAATGAAAGCAATGACATACTATCGAAAGTAGTAGTTGATGTAGTTGAATATATTGCTGGTAATTTTATTTGTAATTTTAATTTCAAATTTTGTACTTCAAATACCTATAAATTTTGTACTACGCTACCTAATGGTAAAATGAGGAATCTGTTGGATAGTCGTAAGCCAATGTCATTTTCACGAATTTACAACTTTGCCCGATTGAGTTATGCTAAATTTACGAATATGATATTTAACAGTTTACACAGTTGGACAAATACAAACATTTCCCACACGCTATAATCCAAACTAGCGAAAATATCAGTTTCATTAGTTTTCTTTACCACTTAGACAGTTGAATGCGCATATTGAACCATTGTAATTTATCGAATATGACACATTTGTTAGTATACGTAGTAATTTTTTTTTTTGTGTGCATAGTTATTCATAAAAACAATGTGTAAAATGAAAACAACTTAGTAACAATATTTTTTACGAATTGAAGTCTTATTTGAAATAAGACTTTAAAAAGAAATAAGTTATTTCAAGTATGAAATAACTTAACTGGAGGCGTATATTTTCTATGAACTGCGAACAAACGGTGGAACCATTCAAATTCGAAGAAAACTAAAAGCACCTCATTTCCTCAGTTGAGATCCTCAATATCGCATGAAAATGGCAGCACTATTGAGTAACAGATAGATTATTAGACAATATTATTCGTTTCTACCAGCCCAAATTTCTAGAACATTGAAGGGAAAATACATCCCTTGCAATTCTTAGGTAGGAAGCCTTCCTTTATAGATAATCTCACCAGTTTGCTTTTTCTGTTATCACAATCCAAGGAAGTCGACCTAGATACAGTCGCGCACTGGTTTCGACTTCAACTTCAATTTCTCATGGTGACGTCACAATATTTTTCTTTTGCTGACGCTCCACCGTATTTCACTCATTACAGCTATTTTAATTTATTTAATCTACAATTTTGTGAGCTGCATCTACATATTCCTGCTTGCTATTTGCAGTTGTTCAGTTCTAGTTAGGGTTTCCTTTTCTCTTTTATATTTGTCTTCTTATTTGTTTGCATTCTTGTATTATGTGTTCTGCTAGCTCATATAATGCCATATAAAGTCAACCATGGTATTAATTTCTACTGATGAAAATCGTTTTAATTTTAAATATTTTGCTCATTCAGATATTTAATATTTGGTTTCGGTCTTGTTTCTTGTTTTTGATTTTCTTGCTTTGGCCTTTAATGTCTCTCTTACTCTCTCACTGTCTCTCTATCTATCTCTCTCAATGTTCGGGGGTTATGTATAATGACTGATCGTCAGAGAATTATGACTCCTACAGGGTTATCTTCACGTGCCGCAAGGTTGGAGTGGCAAATGCGAGGTACTAAACGAGACTTTAACTGCCTTTCGGCAATTGATCCAGAAACACTCAGCGACACTGATGCAGCAATCTTTGAGGCAAGGGTAGCTAAAGCCGAGATTGAGTGAAAGAATTCCACGAATTCCGGAACGAGCGAGAGGAGATCGCAATTCTAATAGGACCTCGCAATACATGCAAATTCGACTAGAAAAGCACCTGTCGCCCCAATCGGAATGAGTGACGGTCGAGCTTAACCTTCTGGGTCCGTTCCCCCAGTTTGAGGCCTCCAGCAACTTCTTTGGGCCACAGCCTCGCGAGGCAAGATCGGCGGGGTTTTTTTCTGAACCGATGTGTCACCAAACGTCGAAGGCCAATATGTTGAGGATTTGCGAAACACGATTTGCCTCGAATACTCCCAGTTCAGAGTGTGTGACCAAGAAAGAACTACGTGAGAGTCCGGGAAGAAGCTCACCTCCTGCGTTATTGTTAATTTAATAAAATCAAATAGGTAGCAGAGATACAAAATTTTCTGGGTGAAATTGATATCAGCATAGATCGCACAAATAAAATGATTCATTTTGAACGAGCGAACAGCATTAGTATCTTATGTTTTGCGCTAAGGTATGTAATTTGTTTAATGTGTGAAGGATTATAAACCTTCCCACTAACGATCCATATTTAACGAGTTGTCCGCAGCAAGTGACTAGCGTGTAAGGACCCAGGTTTAAAAAGTCAGTAGCACGTGCCCGATTAATACTTTAATGTCGGTTTTTGATGACTCTAAAAGCAGTCATCAAAAACCGACAGATGACTTGTTTAGTTAGTTACAGGCTGACTTATATGTTTAGCTACAGGCAATCCACAACAAAGATGATATTTTTCGACGAATAATGTTGATCACTAATAACACTATATCTAATAAGATTTGAAATCATCAATGACGGAAAAAGATTTAAAAAAACTGAAGTACTTGAAACTTTCATTGAATTTAAACACGTCGTATTATTGAAAAAACATTTTCTATTATATTTATATATTGTATAGTTGGGATGCGACATAAATGCCGATATCTCCAAAACATCAATATTAAAAATATCTATATTTTTTTATTTTTTTTATCTGTTAAATATGTTTTTTCCAACAAGGTTAAAATATATTTCTTTTGGGTTAAAATCAACGACATTAAAAAAAAAAAAACACTTTTTTTTCAAAACATAGATTTAAAGATATCGAGATTTTGTGAGAGCATCGATGTTAAAAATCTTTGTTTAAATGAAAACATCGATGTTAAAAAAATCTTTTTTGCAATCAAAATATTGTTATTAAAAATATCCTTGTTTTTGTAAAAAAATCACTGTATAAATATATCTCTGATTTTGTCAAAACATTGATGTTAAAAAACTCTTTGGTCTTGTGAAATCGATAGTAACATGTTAAAATATATCTCTTTTATTTTGACTATTCTACTTTGTCAAAATATCGATGTTAAAACAATCTTTGCTTTTTTGGAAAGATCTACATTAAAACCATCTTTGTTTATGTGAAATCATCTATAAACAGCACCTTCATCCGTTCAAGTAAATTTGTCTGATTTGTCAAAGATTTTAGAAAAATATTTTCAAAGGGTACCTGTTGAAGATATCTTAATAATAATTTAAGTTAATAAAAACGGCGACTCTTGAACGTGATGTAAATCACAAAAACACGATACTGATATCGTGATATCACTGATAGTACACGTTTAAACCCGCCACTTTTTAGTATATAGATAAAAATCGAAGGAACGCTAAAATTCCGAAACCTCTAATTGGTTGTTGGTTATCGCCTCTTTGTCACGTTATTTCTTCTGTATTCATCCCTTTTGAGCTTAGATTCACTGAATGCTATAGTTAAAAACTGTACTACAGGGATAATTTTTTAGTGTTGTATTTTCCATGCAGTAGTACTTTTCAATAAAAAAAAAAAAAAAAAAATCAACTCAAAACATCGATGTTAAAATAGACACACAAATACCGATGCTCACAAATCATCGGCTGCATAACATCGACATCGATGTCGCATTTATAATTGTGTGCAGTCAGTAAGTGTTGAATTGTATTGTATAAACTTACTGACACATTGAACACGGTACGTTGCACTGTGTACAGGTTGGTCTAGTTCATCCGGTTAACAAATACTAATGTGCAAGCAGTGCAAGTCCGATTTTTAGTCCCGTCAATATGACTTATCGTCTGTTCTAAAATTATGATTTCAATGGTAGTACCGAGTATTTGAGCTCTCTTAGTTTGTTTTATGTCGTCCTAATCCAAACTTAGGACGTACTTTTAGTAGGTATATTAAGTTTTATGATTAGTCTAATCTGGAATCCAGAACAGTAAGACATGAACAATTATTCATGATCAATTAAAAATACAGGGAAAATATGATAACTGATAAGCGGCACGCGTGTGTATGGATTTCTAATAGACAATAAGGAAATTATAGAATCAGTAAAGTTTAGGATGTTTATAATATTTCTATAAATATTTTATTCTTTCTATACCTTTTTTAAATTACAAACTTCATTGTCACCCATGTTTAATTTGGTTATATCAGGGCAGTAAATAGGGAACGCAAAAGGGGTGCTTCTTAGGCAAGCAGTATTCGTAGGGCAGCAAATATTGAAAGAAAAAAAAAAAAAAACATTTTGGTAGCTATTGCCACAATCAGTCAATAACATTTAACATTATCTTTAAATAATATTTATTTCGCAAATTCTGATGTAGAATGAAAACTCATATCGGGGTTGGAGAACAAGTTTAACCAAGAGAAGTGAATTCCAATATTTATCATCCATAGAAATAAATAAATAAATTACTAAAAAATATATTTTTATTGATTTGAAAGTGTTGTGGCAGGCACAAACAGGAGTAAGAATAAAAATTAAAACACCTTCGATCAAAGCTCTTATTTAAACCACACAAGCAGAGGGGTGCTGTTGAGCGCTGTTCATTCCCATGTCTGGCATTTATTTTCACTGTAGCTATTAGCTTTGCTAATCGTCAACATTTAGAAAGAAAAAAAAAAAAAGTCCATGATGACGCTGTGGCCCCTTAACACACTCGACCATCGCGGCCTCAAGTTAGGCACGAAGTTGTAAGGTAAATGTTAAAGTGTAAATCCCATAATGTAACCAGCATTATTATACCTACTGGGTTTAATATTAATAATAAACCGAAGTAGCTTTAAGCCAAATTTTAAGGACATGAATTCCGTTGATGCCAAATTGTCCAATAATAATATGCATTTTTTAGGCATCCTAGGAATGAGCCGCAGGCAACTGATTTGGGGAATTTGAGTCACATAATCCGCAGTAATCAAGCTTTTTCAGTGTTTGGAGCGAAGTATCCGAGTCCTTTCCGGAAGGGCAACAATCAAAAGTTGCAGGGAGAATATAAACTAGACCCGAGGCGATCAAAGAGCGCTTAGAAGCGGCCCCGCTGTAATTGGTTTAAATTCATACTGAGCCAGAAGGAAGGAACCTCTAATCTAAATTCATTCTGAATGTTTTAGCCAGGGCGGCGGTGTTAATTCGCAATCTGCCGCTTGCCCCTAATGCAGTTTTAACATCTCCTAACTCAGTCCTTCGCAAACTTTGCCCTCTCTTCCGCCACTAGATTTTTACATGGTCATTTTCGTAATATAATATCCCGAAAGAACAGATTAAAGTAAGATAATCATAGAAAAGAGGGTAACATTTTTGGTGTTATAAGTTTTTATTAAGGAAAGTTAATGAAGTTTTTAAAAATGATATACTAATAAAATTTCTAATTTTTTTAATATTAAAGTCTTATAAGTGAAAATGAAAAGAAACACGATGTTTATATTAGGGAAATGTTGAATATATTAATTCTTAAAAGAAATAAGGGCTCATATAAAAATGGCGAAACCTAAGAAGAAATCCGGATTCGGCCATTTATCATTAAATCAGTGTAACATGGTAAGCGAGTAATATAATTGTTTTATTTCATAGAGATTGCTAAATTCTGTATTAGTTGTGTCATCAGAGCATCACTAAAAGTTTGTTTAATTATTTTCTTTAGCGTCACTTTATGCTATTGCTAATCGGATGCTTAAGTCGGAGATCTAAAGTTTGCCTATTAGGGTATAATTAGGATAGGGGTATTTAAAGAGTACCTGAAATAGCCTTGCTCGGGACCTCGTTTTACGTCCCCTACGAAGGACGGCATAATTCAGAATAATTTTCCCCCTTACTAAAGCCTCAGGCCATCTACCCACAGGTTTTTCAGGACTCAAAACACGCAACCTTAGGTTTAGTAACAAGTCATGCTAACTGCTACATTAAATTCACCCTCCCCTTAAATTCATATTTATAGGGATTCCGATATATATATATCCCCATGAATGTTTATTTTCATAACAGAGGCTAAGATATCATCATTATTGTACAGCTCATAAAGCAATTGATTTCTTATTATCAACTTATCATTTGTTCTCATGGGGCCGTATACTTTTATCTTTATATTTTAGCCGTATGTATTTATCTTTGGACCTCATTGTTCAAATCGAAAGTATCTTGTGATCTTCCGAGTTCAAAACAAAGAATTCACAACCATTCGTAACGACGGCCGATATGTTGTGTAGCTTCAAAATACGGTCTACATTATTCTTAAATGCGTTTTCCTAATATCCGCATGTTTTCGATATACTACTTCATACTGCCAAGTGGCAAGGATCAGAACCTCCTCATTTAAAGTGAAAATTACATTAAAAATAATGAAACTGCCTTTCCTGGTCGCTGAGTTATTTGAAGGGATTTAGGTTTATGAAAACAACTGTTTAGCGGGTCAATTGGCAATTATTTCCTTAAATATTAACCGGCCTGTTTTAAACGAAGGAATTTACTACAGTTATTGGAATTAGATGTTGAGCAGGGTATGTGTCCTCCCGAGGAGGAGGGAGAGATAATCCCGAATCAAAAAGGGTCCTCGTTCAGCGTTGCATCCAAATAAACTCATATAAATCCCCCAGCTAATCCAGGTTGCTAGTCCGTGGTCCATCCAAAATTTAAATATCCAGAAACCCAAAGTTGCCGATGTTGTGAAATTACAAAAAAATTATTATGTAAGTATCTTCGTTTGATACAAATAACAAAAAAATCTCAAAACTGATCAGCATCAAATAAATTGTCATCCGTTGAAGTACTTCAAAAAAATTAAAGTAAAATAACTCATTGACGGAACTTATAACTATGTCTATTCAACGAAGAGAAAATATCAAAAAAGAAAAAGTTATGAGAAGTATGCACCGTTCTAGTTTTTTAAAATAAAAAATATTTTCTTTAATCTGCAGGTATATTAAACAATAACTCTAAAATCTAAGAAGTTTTTTTTTCGGCTTTAAATAGTTATTTATGTTTAACGAACGTCTAACGCCATAAAATGGTTATCTTATAAATATAAATCATATTCGACGCCTATTATTTTTAATTAAAAAAAAACTTTGCTACCTTAAAACAAAAAAATAATTTGAAAATTTTAATTAAAATAATTTAAAAAAAAGGAATGTAATAAGCTCCCCGAGAAGGATGCTAGAGATTATTCTGTAACGAAACTGATATAATTTAGTTTCCTTTAAGTATACTTTCATCAAAATATGATAAATAAATTCACATTTATCTCTGAATCGTGGGAAAAAGTCCAAATGGTAGCAGAAACCGTCCAGTTCCTGGAAAACAAAGTATGTGCATGTATTAATCCACACCAAGCATTTATTTTCTACTACCGGAGGGCGAACTTAAAAACAGTGGTGTTAACTTCAACTGAAGGAAGGTGTGTTTATTTCTTCAGATTGTTTGATAAATTAAAAAAAAAAAAAAAAAATCTCAAAAGCTATGGATAGATGAGTTTGAAGTAAGCGTGGCTCTAATAAAACAATTTTCTGGATTGGGACTTTTTGAATCGTATCACTCAGCTTTACTTCTGACCAATAAAAAAAAAATGCTGTGCGCGGATCACACAACTTTCACTTACTATCCATCTTTTTTGACATTTTTTATCTTCGATTGAAATAAGAAGTATAAATACAAACCCAAACATAGTCTAATAATAATTATATATGTTAATAAACTTATGGAAATTATTTATTATTTTTACGAAGCAATAAAAAATCAAAATTTTGTTTTCTTAAATTACGCTAAGATAAATAGGATCTGTTTTCTAGTAATGCCCATCCTAGATTTAAGGAACTCATTCTTACTATTTATTTTAAATTTGTACCCATTTGATAATTTAGTTTCTCTCCATTTTTTTTTCTTTTAAATAATCCGTAAAATTAAAATATGTCGCATAAACATGGGATCGTTAATAGGACACTGGGCTGAGTTCATAGAGTACTTTAAAATGTGACTTAAGTGACTACGATATTATATGTTTAAGTGAAACTTGGCTTCAATATAATTTCGAGCAGGTACATGGTCGGTTTTCTCATCAACAAATAACTTGAATTCAAAATTGAATTTCAGTTTTTCGAAATCATGGACAAGGCTAATAAACTATTGATTTGCGTTAGTTAGGCACATAGACAGATCACCTAAGGTTAGCTTTTTATCCTCATTGGAAAGCTCCATAACTAAACTTTTACCCCCCTGCGAACATAGAATTATCACAGGCGACATAAACATTACCATGAATTCTATTTTATCCAGTGAAACCCGTGCTTTAAATAACTTTTTTTCATTATTAAACCTCCACCTTATACCATATAAACTAACTTGTCACACCTCAGTAAATACCTGGTTGGATGTTTTTGCAGTAGATTTTAAAAACATCGACTGCGTCCCGGTCAACTCTCTTTATCGTTCACAAAGACTCATGAAATGATATTAAACGAATACGAATTCCCCAATAAAAATCCACCAAAAACATTTAAATTCCGTAATTTCAAAAAGATAAATAAAGAAAAGTTTGAGAAAGATCTTGTTGGGAAAAACTTTATTCATCCGAAAACCTTGATGATAAGATAAATCTATTCAATACGTGCATTTTTGATCTGTTTGAACGACATGTACCAGAGACGCGCATATATTTTAAGCACCGGAACTCTCCTTGGATCACGATCTCGTGAAATTGCGGGACAGATGTAGGAAAAAATACATCAGAACTAAGTGTCCTATTGCTAAAGCCGAATTAAAAAAAAAAATAGAACAAAACATCCACTGCAACCTGCGATAACAGAAACAGGTTTTTTTTTAACTCAGAGTTGTCGAGCGAAAGTAAATCCACAGAGCTTTGGAATAAATTGCGTAAACTAGGCCCAGCAGAATAAAAAAAACCACTACCTCTCACTGTTACAATCAATGATTGATGATCAAATAATTATAGTTTTAAATCAAAAACATACCCATCGGTAGAATATCACCCCGACTTCAACGAAGATAGATTTTACCTTATTTATCCTGAAAATTGATTTATTTTTAAAATGTATATCCATAGCAAACCAAAAGTCTTTAGGTTTCGACAACATCTCAATCAAATTTCTTAAACTCACTTTTCCAAACACCATACAAGTAATCCTTAATATTTTTGACTTGTCAATACAAACCTCCAGTTTCCCTTCCTTATGGAAAACCTCATTGATTAGACCAATTCCTAAAAGAGTAAACCAACAATCCGTTGAACACTACCGACCTATTTCCTTACTCTGTCCCCTCTTCAAGGTGCTCGAACGTATAGTTCACAATCACATAACAAACTACATCACCGAAAATCAGCTCTCTGACTCTAGACGATCAGGATTTCGTTCAAAATATAGCAGTCAAACAGCCTTGTTAAAAATCTCGGATGACATTCGCCTTGCCATTGACAAGAAACAAATTAAGTACTATCCTTGTCTCTTTTGACTTGAGGAAAGCATTCGACCTTGTATGCTACAACTCGTTACTCTCAATATTAAAAGATCGATACAAATTCTCAAATAGTGCACTTTCATGGGTAGAATCTTATCTGAAAGACATGACGCAATGTGTACTTGATCATGAGAACAACAAATCCAATTTTCTAAATTTAAATTGTGGTGCACCGCAAGGATCTGTACTAGGGCTCTTATTTTTCACAATGAATATTTCCGATTTTCCTAAAGTCCTGACGCAGTCCCTACATCTTATTTACGCAGATGATATTGTAATTTACTGTTCACGCTTCCCCTCTGACAATAATTCCCCATCGATTTAATTAATTCCGATATAACAAGCATATGTAACTGGGGAAAAAATAAAAAACTAGTTATTAATCCTACAAAAACAAAAGCTATAATATTCGGTACGAAATCAAATTTAAACGGTCTCATAAATAAAGAAAAAATAGTTGTCAACGGAATTGACATAGAATTTTTGATATTTACCAGAAACTTACTGGGTATGAATTTAACATGCAATATAGAAAGGGACGAACAGGTAAACGCAATATAAAACAAAGTCTAATAATAGTTAGTGCACCTCAAACGTTGTAGCGATGCACTCCCGCAGACAGTACGCGAAAAATTAATTAAAGCCTTTTTTAGTACCACATTTTGTTAATTGTTGTCTATTATTCACCGGTATTACAAGCGAATCAAATACCAAGTTACAAAGATCACTGAATTCTTGCGTAAGATTTATCTTCCACATCACTCCATACTACAACAAACTTAAGTGGCTAAAATGTAAAGAAAGACGCTTATATTTCCTGGGATGCTTTCAAATATTTAAATTTAAAGAGCCTAATTATTTGTATGAATCGTTTCTTTCCGCAAAATCTGTGCGACCACAAAGAAAATCGTCTTTAAATTTGCATGTACCAGGTCATCGAACAACTAAATATTCCAATTCGTTTTATCAGCAGCCCGAGGAAATTCAGGCAAAATTAGAGGTAAGGAATGCTAGCCATTAACGAAATTCCTTAGCTCACGCCTTCTTCCTTTAAACTTAAAAATTCGAGTTTACAAAAATATTATTCCCCCTGCGGTTTTTTAAGAATGCAAAACGTGCACGCTAACATTGATTGTTGAGAGATAGCAAGTGAAATGATATGATATTGTGCAATGATTGCAAGTGAGGCGTTAGCAGACAGATGAATAAAATTGGAGTGTAAAATTGCAAAACAGTGGCGAACTAATTCCATAGAAATCAATAAGCGTGGTGTCGAATGGAAAACGTCTGAGGGGTGGGCTGAGAAGTAGGTGGGAGGATTGCGTTAGGGCAGATTTGCCGAAATTCCAATTGGGCGGAGATTGTTGGATGGTGTAGGGGTAGAGAATAGTCGTGACGGCAATTAACCGTTGGGTTCTCTAAGCCTATGTTATTATTATTTTTACCGGTTTATTTAATTCCAACGAAATTTTGAGATTTTAATAACTTTCGTTCACGGGTCAAACTGTATTATTATTGTAATTACAATAATGAGAAAAATATTTACTAACTAAACTCTTATTTTGTTAACTAATCTCTTTTTTTTTGTTTATTAAGTTATTATACTCAATATTTTTTATGAATTTTGTCATCAAATATTTTATATCTTTCGGGCTTACAATCACGGCCGACCTAATCCGTAACATTTAAGGTTTTCTCCCTCTATATTGGATTCGAGATCGGTTCAAGACTTTTTAAAATGTTAGCTATTTTATTATCAGAGTGTTTTTAATTAGAACGCATAAATGCTATTGCAAAGGAATAGCACTGATAGGTATTATCATTGATCGGGCTCTTGATTGAACACAGGACTGTTAGTCAAGGCGTAATGCCCAAGTGAAAGAATCAAGAACATAGTTGAACTGCACGTTGGAGGAAACTTCATGATTCTACGGCAATCCATGGACCAAGCGTCAGTTTGAGGAAAGATGTGAAACTATTATAGAAATAGTAATCAAATAAAAAATTCAATACCAACCTTTTTTTTTTATAAAACTTATAGTTATCTAATTAATTCACATGAGAATAGGGAAAAAGGAATGATTTTAACATTTGATTGAATGTAACCTACCCATCTTACTACCTAACATATGTGGGCCTCAACTGTGAAGCTGTTAACTACATTGATTGGGATTATTTAGGGTTTTAACTTTTTAAGTAAGGGGGAAACATTTTTAACTCTCATTCATAATTATAACTGTGTGGTGAATCATATACGAAATGGCAATTTCATCAGTATCGAACGAAGATACCCAAGAAATTCAAGAAGACTCCATAGCAATAATCATTTTGGAGGAAAGAGCTTCAAGGATTCCACTTCTAGGTGGTAAATTTTTCAAAATTATCCCTTCCCAGTCTTATTTAAACGGAAAAATTACTGCTGAATGTCAAGTTTGTAAAAGAACTGATAAACATATTACCCTAAAAGGCACATTTCATTTAACAAGCATTTTTTATTCTCATTTAAATAGGAAACATTTACTTGAAATTAATACATATGTTGAACATAAAAAATTTTCTCGAGAGGATTCGTCATTAATTATTAATAAAAAAAAAAATAACGAACTAAATTTAGAGCAGCTTCATTCGGACGTAACTAATTACATTGTTAATAGCTTTGCGCCACCGTCAACGGTTGAAATTATATATATTTTGAAAAAAAAATTTAAAAATCTTGGATTCCCTTTTCATTTAAGTAGAAGAATGTTATGCAGGAGAATACGAAAATCGTTCGATGAACAAATTCAACAAATTAAAAATAAATTTAAAGATACACGATACATTTGCACAACTGCTGATCCTTGGTCCGTAGATTTATCGGAAGTACTGCACACTGGATAAATGCTGAAACATATCAGAGACATTCAGTTGCAAAGCTTGTAAGCGGTTGAAGGAGAAACATACTGGGGAGAGCATTGATATTCTTAAAAGTGTTAATACAAATTTTGAAATAAGCCAAAAAATTATTTGTATCGTTACAGATAATAGCTCTAATTTTTGTAAAGCATTTAAAGAATTGAGGAGGTCCGTGCAATAAGGGCGTCTAGGCCTATAAGCCCTTCTTGCGGGAAATGCGGAAATAAATCCGCCATGATGTTTTCTACACAGGTACCAAGTTTCAGGAAGAAATTCCCACTTGATTTGTTGGTACCCCTGGTTTTTGTGTCAGCTGTTATACGCCGTTGTTGTAAGGAACGTCAGCTGTCTTCAGTTCTAGTTTAATGGTTATGTTTTTTTCTATTTGGCTTGATTTCGTACCGATCTTTTTCTAGTTTTGAGCTCTGTGCAATAAAATTATTATTCTAATTAGCTGGTAGAGATTGAAAATGAGTGAAGTGAAAAGTGTGGTGGCTGAGATGAGAGATGGTGCGAAATACAAACAAATGAGTCCTGAAGAATGGAAGAGAGCGCAGTCAAAGCGGAAGAGAATAGCTGGTGTAAGCTACACGTCTCAAAACACAGGTAAAGTTGTCAAAGGCAAGGATTTTGTGGTTGTGAAGGAGTGTTGCTCCAAAGCTTGTCACTTGAAGTTCGAGAGACGAGGACAAAAAGAGATATTCGATCTGTTCTATGGCATGCAGTCAAAAGAGTCCCAAGACACGTTTTTGTCGAGCTGTCTTAACAAATCCCTAACTTCTTCGGCTAGTATTATTGCAAACCCTAAAAAGAACAGTCTCATCTCTTGGAAATACTCCATAAAACTGAAGGGTGAAGACATTGAAACTTGCAGATCTTTCATCTTGAAGGTTTTGCAAATAACCGAAAAACGTTTGCGCATTGTTCAGGGCAAGGCTCTCACTGGAGATTCTTTCAGTGAAAAACGAGGTACTCACGGGAACCAGAGAAAGTTGGATGATGACGTTTACCAACTTGCACTGACACATCTCCAGAGTATACCTCACCGCAAGAGCCACTACACTTCAGGTAACCGTTCTAACAGACTATATTTTGATAATCCAAGTTTGACTGTCAAACTGATCTTCAGCCAATTTCAGGAGTACTACCACCTGCAAACAGGGAAGCCTCTTAAAATGCAACTAAAAACCTACAGAAACTTCTTTTCTCAGACAAACTTTACCACTAAGAAACCAAAAACCGACACCTGCGACTTCTGTTGTGCGAGCGAGCAAAAACTAAAGAAGTTTCCAGACGATAGCAAAACCAAAGTGGATCTCGAAATTCACCAGAGAAAAGCAAGGGCTCATGATGTGTTGAAGAAAAAATATATTCAAGAAGTCAAGGAAAGAGACGAAATCCTTGTATATGAGTTTGACTACATGCAAAATCTCCCCTTACCGAAGCTGACGATCTCTAAGCAATTTTATAAACGATTACTATGGTTATATGTTTTCAACGTTCACTGCCATAACGATGGCACTTCGGTAATATATACTTTTCTGGAGTCAACTGCGGAAAAAGGCCCGAATTCCGTCGCCTCGTTTTTATTTGACTTCCTTCAGAAGAAGACTGCTGCTTTCCCCTACCTCAAGAAGATTGTCCTTCTTTCAGACGCCGCCGGGGGGCAGAATAAGAACAACACTATGATGATGTTTTGCTCATGCGTTGCAAGTGTATTTTCCATCCAAGTGCTTCAACTATTCCCGGTTCGTGGGCACTCTTTCGGGCAGTGCGACCGTAACTTTGGCCTTGTAAGGTCAAAGCTTCGAGAAAATGAGGTCATTGAGACTCCCGAGCCTTATTATGAGGCAATAAAAACTGCTCGGGAACACCCATCGCCTTTCATGCTCATAAATGATGCCTCAATGATGTGCTACTGGGACACGGCATTGGCTGGATTTTTCGACAAAAGCCCAACATCCAAAGGCATGAAATTCGGGATTCAACAGTTTTGCCAGCTTCTGTACAGCTCTGCAGGAATCGTTGCAGCTTTAAAAAGTTACTTCTAGTCGTTTCAACCTTTTCGATTTATGAAGTCTAAACTTATTCTAATGATTAGGAACATGATGATGATCATGACGAGTTTAATTTTCAAGATGAACACATTGAAACATATAATTCAATAACGACAAACATCTTATCGAAAGGAGAAATTGAATCCCTCAGGTATCTCCAGGATAGAAGACAAAAATTACAAAGTCTGGATGATTGTAAATCTGGATGATTCTGGACGGTGATAAAAATCGTCTTTCTAAAGTATAACACCCTATTACCCACATCAGGACCAGTCGAACGTTTATTTTCGTTCGCAAATATATTAAATACTCTACTAAATATATTAAATACTTTACATACTATTAATTACGCAGATATAATTAATAAATAATAATAGCTCATATAAGATGTAATTAGAAAATTATATATTACAGAGTAGTTAATAACTTAATTATTTAGATGTTTGAAAAAACAGTAAATAAGCCATTATGATTTAAAATAACTTTCAAATTTAAGGGGCTCCTGCGCTGTAGCTATTTCAGTAATCATACTTTGAACACTTGAGTAAATTAAGAACATAAAATTCTGTAATTATTATTAATAAAAATATTTTCTGTCTATCAATTACATTACTTTTTTTCATTGCAAAACGAAATGAAAAAGGTAGAAAATATTTAAAGAAGTGTAGTTTGTAATTGTAAGTTTTGACTTAGTTTTAAGACAGTTGCGATTATTAGCATGGAGACCAATAGTTTCTGTTAAATAATCTATAAGTTGATATTATTATTTGATACTCAAATACTTCGTTACAGGGACTTTCTTTTATATTATAAACTAACTGTTACTTTCCAAATTCGATTAAAAGGAACAGCAGAGAAATGATAAAGAAAGACAGGAATAATGTTATATTTTACCCCCCTCAAAACGGATTTTTTTGTAATTTGCCTTTAAATAAATCTATTCAATCAAGGACAAATTTAAAGAGAGCCTCAGTAGTTTATAGTTGTGTTTAACAATCTAACCGATGAATTTAGTTGAAATTAAGCCATTTGGAGTGGCGGGGGAAGGACATGGTGATAAAGACTGGTGCTGGTAGCAGATAAAGGGGGGAGGAGTATTATGCTAGCGCTACGTGGCTGATAGGCCTCCTATCTCTAGCCCACCTCACACACACGCTGGACAATTAGCATTCCCTCTGTTTCTCTCTCTCTCTCTCTCTCTCTCTCTCTCTCTCTCTCTCTCTCTCTCTCTCTCACACCCTCTCTCTCCATCTCTCCACTCTCCCTCACTCTCTCTCTCTGTCTCTTTTCAGCTCTTCAGGCTGCTCTCTCATTAGGCCGAGTCCGCTCTCGTTTAATTCTCTCTTGGTACATTTGCAACCATATTCAAAAATGTTTCAATGGATCGTACATTATCTGGTCTGTAATGTTTGACCAAAATTTGATGGTTTTAGCTAGTAGCCCGTTGCTGAAAATTCAGGTTGTCCCGAAATCGTAATCCTATATTATAATGGCAGAAATAACTGGTACGATTAATAAATTCTTTTTGCTTTATCCACCCTTAGGATTTATGAATTATGGAGCTTAATCAGAAAAAGGCCACTTAAAATATTCTATTATATTATATTATATAGTTTAATTATATAAAATAATAAATATAAAATAATTATATTTTAAGTGGCATTATGTATTAAGTGTTGGCATTAAGTATTCTTTTAGAAAATTTAACCGTTACAGTTCATATGTATGTATAGTCAGGGAAATTATTGCTATTGTGAAAATTTCGACTTCACGCTTTACCATATCTACGTTCTGTCTAAATAACATGTCCCGCGATTTCAAGAAAACACCGTGATATGTTTTGGTCTTTTTACCCTGATTCCTTAAAAACTACAAGAAATTTCCGATATCGAGCTTTTACGTCAAGCTATAACACCAATATGTGAAAAATACTCGGCTTTGTTTTACACACGATAGAAAGATATGGTCCTGAAACTATTAAATGAGATATTATCTTTGAGAAAATGTGCAGCCTTTGATGATTTCAAGAAGATCGATCAAAGCATTGATGCTTTCACAAGCTGTGATGAGAAATCTTATCTTCTGATTAAATCCTAACTGAAAATCCTACCAACATTGCCTATTTTGTTCGCAGCGGCGGAGCGGAGTTTCTCAGCACTAAAAAGGTTAAAAAGCTGGACAACAACAAGAATGAGCGAGGAAGGACTCTGTGTAAACAAAAAGCTTTATATCGATTGCGAACTGAAATTAGATGTTTCAGGAATACCCGTGATGTGACATAAAAGTTTTCGTCAAAACTGAGTTAGCGTAGGGGCTGCTTCCTTTATTCCACAGATTTTGATTAAACTTGACATGTTTAATCGTAATAAAGTATTCCTTAACATCCGATAGGCTTTATTGTCATAGAAAACATCTAATAGCGCTTTAATAAATAAGAAAAATCTTCCTATAAGGTACCTTCATTTTAATCGACGGATGTCATAATTTCATCATACACAGTTAGTATAACTACAGATAATTGAGTATAATGCAAGCGAATTTAAAGCAATGCCAAGTCAAAATCGACCTATTCTATTAAAAATTCAACCTATTCTATGTCAACTTTAACCTTTTCAAATTATTTCCGACCTTTAAAACAGGTCCGGCCGATTAAAACCTTTAACTCAATAGAGTATGACATGACTACATGTTTAGTAAAAATAATATTTATTAGTGAGTTCGGTGAAGACATAGAAATCCTCGGCCATCTGTTGACCCTGAGCAGCTTTTGTCCATAGAAATCTAGTGAGTAAGTGAATGTTGCAGTGAATGCAGGCATCTACGAAATAAATTTGAAATTTGAAAAACGGTGGTAAAGAATATTAAACTTTAGTGGAATTATATAGTTTGAATTCAGAAAACTGTTTGAACATTTTCTCTCTAATCCACACCTCAAACCAAAACAAGTACAGATTTATGATTCCCTTTCACCTCTTATAAAACGGATACAAAACCTATTAATGCAAAGGCTGCTGATGACTGAAATAACACAAAGAAGCAAGTACGACAGTAGTACAGGTTCGGCGGGCAGCCCAGAAGTTAGGGTATGCTAACCGCGTGGTCGTTTGTTGGAAAATTGCAGATTGTTGGGAGGTAGTTGGCACATTCCAACAGCAAACCGCAGCCTCAGATAGCACCGCAGTCTACTCACCCTTTCAAAACAAGACCTATGTGCCACGTGGCCTCCGCCTTCATCCTCGTGTTGATAAAGACGTTTCGATAAACGTTTTCGGCTCATATGAAAAAATTGAACCACAAAAAAGGAAGACATCGTGCGAATATTATATTAGGAGTCCTTAGAAAGAAATGAATCGTTTGAATAAACATTTATCCTTTATCATCCTTTTTGATTTATTCGCGAACAAACTTTTATATTCATCCTGATTCCTTTCCGAGCAACTATCCGGAAAGTTATGTCTTATAAGTACATAAAGTCAAAGGATTCTGATGAGAAAAACATAGCGAGGTTTCATTGAATCAGGTTCTACAGTCTGTAAAAACAAAAATTAATTATTTTAGGTCACCATTTTGAAACTACAGTCGGTTAAGTTTCATAACCCAACTCTAAGACACTCAACATCAGCCTAATATAAATTGAAAAGTGAAAAAAACAAGGGAAATAATAGATGTCGCAAGAATTCAAAAACGAAAAAAATGCGGACAATTTGACCGAAAATACACATTCACCAAGTATATTCATATGACAGTAAAACAAGATCAAGCAACTAGTGAAAACACATATGTTCAATTATGCAATATGATTATGTATTCAGCATGTGCTGTATATAACATCAATAAATTAGTTCATTCAATAAGTATATATTATCAGATTAAGCAGTACATTTCATCTTTAATCAACTTGGGTACAACAATTATCTCTATTGGTATCATGTTAAATTTTTAATTATTTCGTTAAAAAAGGTTTTATATTTGAAGCAACCCAAAAGAAGTTAATAGTCTTTTTAAATTGAAGAAAACCATATTTTTTTTTTTTTTTGTAAAAATGAAGCAAGTCAAATTTCATAAATTAAAGGAAAACGTTGATGTAAATCTTGTGAACAAAAGTTCAAAACCACAGGCTCATGGCCAGAGAGTCGACTTATGCATTACCAACCTAGGTACAAAGCGAAAAATACCAACATCAGTTATTCCAAGTGCAAAAATTTTATTAGAGCTGGTCAGTATAGTAATGTTTTGGTTACACTACCTCCAGAAATTTTCGCCTTGTATTTTGATACCGATAACAACCCAGTATTTAAAGATTATTTTTTAGAAGAACAAGGTAGCCATTTATCATGAGAACATGTTACTAGTCAAGAAGATGTGACTAATTATTGGAAGCATCCTTGCTTTTTTTTAATTTTTTTAATAATTCCAATAGATGGATATGAATTTAGCAAAGGATGAGATAGAGGGCGAAAGTTGTGGGGAGTGTATTGAGCGAAGAAAAGAGACGAAGACTAAGAAATGAAATGGAAGAAGAGTTGTGTGACGTGAGGAGACAGGCTCCAATATCGGCTGTCTTCGGTGTCAGCCCCGGCCACCAATAAAGCCACCTCGCTCCTGGGATTTCTACCTCTCCTTCTCTAATATAAATATATCATAGCACAAAGGGAAGGGCTCAATACTATTCTCCGCTCTACTCCCTTTGTTTTCTACAATAAACATACCCTTCCAATAGTTTCCGACCTACGACCTCCCCCATCACCACTAGTAAAGCCTATATATTTCAAATCTTAAAGAGAACGAATCTATCTCCTCTAAAATGCACATTCATAATACGCAGATATGATCTACAAGAAACAGGAAGGTAAGTCACGTCATTACGTGTTTTCTTAACGTATTTTAAGCAAGTCATTACCACGGCCCGGATTTTTATGCAATTGCATATTTTTTTTGCGTGCTTCTTTAAAATAGCAGACCAGATACGATTGCGAATTGGAGCGTGCAGAGTAAGTACGAATTGGTAGTTTTATTTTGCATATTTGATGATAACTGCATATAATTGCATATTTTGATGATCTAATAAAGTATTTACTAATTTAGTTTAAAATTTCGTCCTTTTCGACCACTTGGGACATTTTCAAATTATATCTAATAAAGTAAACATGGGGCCCGGTGTGGCTGTGCGGTAAAGCTCAGCTCTAACTCCCATGCCGGAGCTGCGGGTTCGAGTCCCGCCCTGGGTGGTGCTTTTCTTTCGTAGGAGAAGTATCACCCAGTGCCATGGGTGTTAGTATGGGCAGTATAGGGCTTCAGTGAAAGCCTTGAAGTCCCAAAAAAAAAATAAAAAAAAAAAAATAAGCAATCCATTAAGAAGTATAATAGTAGTATCCAAAATGGTGCTAAGATACCCAATTACGATTGGGGACATTCGCCTTATATAAGCTCTTCTTCTTCGAATTAATGATTATTGAGATTCAAGATTTTCCAACTCCCTTTTTAGTAAATAAAAATATAAATTGCATCCCATGCCAAAAAAATCAGGGCTTAATATCGTGGACAACATAAATAAAATTTTAAACGGGGATAATTCAATTGTTCTCAGCGACATTGTCAACGACGCAATAATTTTAGGCTTTTATAAATTTGCTCCAGTCACATCAGATCATGTCGAAAGATCATTTTCGAATCATAAAAAATATTTGAAACGAACGGTTTGGAATACACAGAAATTAAAAAAGCTGTACCACTACAACCCATTCAAGGTCTAGGACGCAGTACTCTGTAAGGAATTACTGTTTCGTGGTCAGCGGTCGTGCAAGGAGTTGATTTGACCGTTGTCACACTCAACCGTCTCCTTTTGTTTCCCACATTTAGCAATGCGGGGTAGAGAACCCGACTTCAGAAATTCATTTATAATTTAGTATAAGAGAGAGAAACACTTTATTCATTATAAAAGCGATGCTGCCCAACAATATTGGGTTGCTAATACACAGCATACTATATTTAGTATAAGAGAACCAAATTTAGTACTAACAGTACCCCAATTTAGAAATGCATATAATAATTAATTTTATTATTATTTCACTTGTTTTATATATTTTTAATGATTGTTAATTTAGTTATCTTTATTAATGCTATTCGAGTATATTTCTTGTACAGTAGTTAGTTTTAATTATTTTTACATTTTAGCTTTAAATGCGTTTAATGTTATTATTGGAAGTATATATTTGATCAAGAGTTAAAAAAATTTAAAACCATAACCTAATATAACATTTAGAATTATATTATGTTACTAAAGTTTTTAAACTAAAATATAATTTATTATTTTTATTATGGTCACATAATTTATTATATTATAATATATGAATCATTAATATAATTCATTATTTACAATTTATTTAGAGTCAAAGATTTAAAGTTAATAACCAATATTTGATGGTTGGTGAACCAGGGACGTGAGAAACGAACAAAAGAAAATTCAAATTAGGAAATGCCTGCTCAAGTTCATCTCAACTCAAGGTGACTTGGCTTGGAGAATGCCAATAAATTTGAATAAGAAGGCGGAGGATGGGAAGCTCAGGCATTTGAATAATCAATGCTTCGGATTAGAACTATTACTTTAACCATTTTGGTTAAAGAAATAGTTTTTATGTTAATAGTTTTGGTTGGAGAAATTGCAACTCGCGACATGCATCTTGATACTCATCGAACACGCGACCATTAACTGTTTGCAAAAATTCGAAAGATGCTGGTCCGGGAATATTTACTAACAATAAACGCAAAAAAAAGCATTCCCGGTGTTTCGGATGAGCGGTGTAGAGTCGACCCACTGTCTTAGCTTTGAATATGCCTGCGATTGACGGGTGTGGTTCTCCTTGTGTACGTGGCTCCCATTTTTCCTTAATTTACTCCTTGTAAAATAGCGTGGAACATCGCTATATAATAACATTTTTGCGAATTGGCAGAACACAGCTGATCTTACACAATGTGAAAAATTCAGTTAATGTCGTTTTTGGCGACTCAAGCGCTCGTTGGAAACAAATTTCTTCGCTGAAATATCCACGTCGACCGTTTTCAAGATGAACTGCTAGATGCTGGACAGAAGGATCTCTTTCGTGTATGGGAAAACTAAAAATATGCCAGATAGCTTCGTTGCTAAGGGTTAATCCCAATGAAATCTGTTCAGCAGAGGTGTAATTATCTTTGTATGTAAAATTTAAAAAATGTCAGCAAAGATTTGTAATCTCTCCTTCATCAACAATAATTTAAAATTGAAAAATTAAATTTAATCCCAATGGAATAAGACTGTTCCTTCCTGTTCAGCAGAGGTGTAATTATCTTTATATGTAAAATTCAAAATATGTCAGCGAAGATCATCCCTCCTTAATCAATAATAATTTAATGTTGAAAAAATTTAATCCCAATGTAATATTCAAAAAATGTCCCCGAAGATTTGTTATCCTTTCTTAATCAACATTAAAGAGTTTTAATTAACAATAAAGAGTTTCCTCAAGCCATACACAAATGATACTATTACGAATATACGACGGTTATCCATTGTATCGTCGCAGAAACGTAGTGAAGGGTGGCCATACATGTACTATGCGAATATTACATTTTGCAGATCAAATTTAAATTTACTATCAGTGTGGTGCCTTACTCACCATTGCTTTCGAAAACATATAAGGCTCATATTAATGTCGAGTTTTGAAGTTCCGTTAAATCTATCAAGTACATTTGCAAATACGTTACTAAAGGCAGTGATTTGGCTGTATTTGAATTACAAAATATAAATAAAAATTATGATATTTCTCGATATCAGATAGGTAGATACATCAATAGCAACGAAGCTATCTGGCATATTTTTAGTTTTCCCATACACGAAAGAGATCCTTCTGTCCAGCATCTAGCAGTTCATCTTGAAAACGGTCGACGTGGGTATTTCAGCGAAGAAATTTGTTTCCAACGAGCGCTTGAGTCGCCAAAAACGACATTAACTGAATTTTTCACATTGTGTAAGATCAGCTGTGTTCTGCCAATTCGCAAAAATGTTATTATATAGCGATGTTCCACGCTATTTTACAAGGAGTAAATTAAGGAAAAATGGGAGCCACGTACACAAGGAGAACCACACCCGTCAATCGCAGGCATATTCAAAGCTAAGACAGTGGGTCGACTCTACACCGCTCATCCGAAACACCGGGAATGCTTTTTTTTGCGTTTATTGTTAGTAAATATTCCCGGACCAGCATCTTTCGAATTTTTGCAAACAGTTAATGGTCGCGTGTTCGATGAGTATCAAGATGCATGTCGCGAGTTGCAATTTCTAGAAGAGGAAAACCATTGGGATGTGACTCTTGCTGATGCCGCGTTGACATCCACGCTGAATAGTATTCGTCAGTTGTTTGCAATTATTTTGACGACATGTTATCCTATACTGTCATTGACTGTGTGAAAAGTATAAAAACTCTGCACCGCTTTAAACAGGCAAACAAATCTCCACATCTAGATTTTACACCAGAGATCTATAATGAAGCATTAGTGTTGATCAAGGATATTTCAATTTAAAATTTGCTACTCAATTATGCAATTATTGCCATTACCTAATCGCCCAGCCACTTAGTTAACACTTATTTGCAACGAGAAAAACAGTATAACGACGTTGACTTAGCTATGGTTAAATAATGAATAATGAATCATTGCTCACAGTTGAGCAAAAATCATGTTCGCTGTGTTCGGGGGTAGCGCTAGTGTCACTTTTGATTTGGTAACACAAAGTGACGGGATTTGTTTGTGATACTAGTGTGCCGTTTGTAATTCATCTCCTATTTTTTTATTTTTCAGATAAAATAAAATATATTGATAATGGATATTAATGGAATTTTTTCTCCACAGAAGCTAACGTTGGGTGCGTCAGCCATATTTGTTCGCTCAACGTCACGTTATGTATAAATGGCTGTTCGTGGAACGCCGTTACGGCAAGGTTCGGGGGAGAACCTATTCGAGGGTGAGGTTCGTAGAGTATAAGGCACCTTTAGATGGTGGACGAACGGCACATTCAGCATTCAAGCCATTAGACATTCATTACCAAACGCAATATGAAACATTAAAAAAAAAATAGTGGAATGGCTGCAGTATTGCAAAAGAGTTCGATCATATCCTGGGATGAGTGTACATAAACATGTACTCGAAACATTTCATAGAACATTGTAAGATTTTAAAGGGTATATCAAACTTTTCGGTGGTATTGTCCTTCTACTCTCTGGGGACTTCCGCCAGACATTACCAGTTATTCCCGCTCTACTTTTGCCGACGAGATTACCGCATGTTTGAAACAATCGGTTTTTTTTTTTTTTTTTTTTTTTTTTGGCGAGGTATCGAAATACTTCGATTGACCATAAATATCAGATTACTGCATCAAAACGATCCATGAGCAGATATGTTTTTAAACAATTGCTCGATGTTGGAAACGGTGAAATAGAGCTGCTTCGAAATTCACAATTTATCAAATTACCAGACAATTTCTGTACTGTTGTAGAGACGAAAAATGAACTAATAGAAAATTTCCTGATATTTTGAATAATTATTATGACCATAATTGGCTGGGTAGTCGTGCTATTTTGTCAGCAAAAAATATTGATGTCGATGAAATAAACTTCCAAATACAATTGTTGCCAGGTGAGCTCATTTCTATTAAATCAATTGACAATGTTCTAGATGAAAACGAAGCCATAAATTTCCCAAATGAATTTTTGAATTCCCTGCATATATCACCGATCATTCTTCTTCGTAACATAAATCCACCTAAATTATGCAACGGTACAGGTTTGGTCATTAAAAGGATCACATGAAGTGTTGATGAAGAAAAGATTTTGACTGGAAGGTTTAGAGGAGATACCTTCCTTTTGCAACGTATTTCCCTGACATCGTGAGAATTTTCGATAAAATTTAAATTTGCGGCTTGAACTTTGAAAATCCTTGTTTTTCCCTTGGGCAATTGTATGTCGCCTGCTCACGAGTGGAGAAACCATCAAATTTGCTTGTGTTAGCAGCAAACAGGTTAACCAAAAACATTGTACACCAATTAGCACTTGAATAAATAATAATACTTAATTGTATTATGTAAAAATAAATATTTGTAAATTAAATGTTATTTTAAATATTTTTATAGGCAGAAATTAACAAACGGTAGTAAAACAAGATCAAGCAACTAGTGAAAACACATATGTTCAATTATGCAATATGATTATGTATTCAGCATGTGCTGTATATAACATCAATAAATTAGTTCATTCAATAAGTATATATTATCAGATTAAGCAGTACATTTCATCTTTAATCAACTTGGGTACAACAATTATCTCTATTGGTATCATGTTAAATTTTTAATTATTTCGTTAAAAAAGGTTTTATATTTGAAGCAACCCAAAAGAAGTTAATAGTCTTTTTAAATTGAAGAAAACCATATTTTTTTTTTTTTTTGTAAAAATGAAGCAAGTCAAATTTCATAAATTAAAGGAAAACGTTGATGTAAATCTTGTGAACAAAAGTTCAAAACCACAGGCTCATGGCCAGAGAGTCGACTTATGCATTACCAACCTAGGTACAAAGCGAAAAATACCAACATCAGTTATTCCAAGTGCAAAAATTTTATTAGAGCTGGTCAGTATAGTAATGTTTTGGTTACACTACCTCCAGAAATTTTCGCCTTGTATTTTGATACCGATAACAACCCAGTATTTAAAGATTATTTTTTAGAAGAACAAGGTAGCCATTTATCATGAGAACATGTTACTAGTCAAGAAGATGTGACTAATTATTGGAAGCATCCTTGCTTTTTTTTAATTTTTTTAATAATTCCAATAGATGGATATGAATTTAGCAAAGGATGAGATAGAGGGCGAAAGTTGTGGGGAGTGTATTGAGCGAAGAAAAGAGACGAAGACTAAGAAATGAAATGGAAGAAGAGTTGTGTGACGTGAGGAGACAGGCTCCAATATCGGCTGTCTTCGGTGTCAGCCCCGGCCACCAATAAAGCCACCTCGCTCCTGGGATTTCTACCTCTCCTTCTCTAATATAAATATATCATAGCACAAAGGGAAGGGCTCAATACTATTCTCCGCTCTACTCCCTTTGTTTTCTACAATAAACATACCCTTCCAATAGTTTCCGACCTACGACCTCCCCCATCACCACTAGTAAAGCCTATATATTTCAAATCTTAAAGAGAACGAATCTATCTCCTCTAAAATGCACATTCATAATACGCAGATATGATCTACAAGAAACAGGAAGGTAAGTCACGTCATTACGTGTTTTCTTAACGTATTTTAAGCAAGTCATTACCACGGCCCGGATTTTTATGCAATTGCATATTTTTTTTGCGTGCTTCTTTAAAATAGCAGACCAGATACGATTGCGAATTGGAGCGTGCAGAGTAAGTACGAATTGGTAGTTTTATTTTGCATATTTGATGATAACTGCATATAATTGCATATTTTGATGATCTAATAAAGTATTTACTAATTTAGTTTAAAATTTCGTCCTTTTCGACCACTTGGGACATTTTCAAATTATATCTAATAAAGTAAACATGGGGCCCGGTGTGGCTGTGCGGTAAAGCTCAGCTCTAACTCCCATGCCGGAGCTGCGGGTTCGAGTCCCGCCCTGGGTGGTGCTTTTCTTTCGTAGGAGAAGTATCACCCAGTGCCATGGGTGTTAGTATGGGCAGTATAGGGCTTCAGTGAAAGCCTTGAAGTCCCAAAAAAAAAATAAAAAAAAAAAATAAGCAATCCATTAAGAAGTATAATAGTAGTATCCAAAATGGTGCTAAGATACCCAATTACGATTGGGGACATTCGCCTTATATAAGCTCTTCTTCTTCGAATTAATGATTATTGAGATTCAAGATTTTCCAACTCCCTTTTTAGTAAATAAAAATATAAATTGCATCCCATGCCAAAAAAATCAGGGCTTAATATCGTGGACAACATAAATAAAATTTTAAACGGGGATAATTCAATTGTTCTCAGCGACATTGTCAACGACGCAATAATTTTAGGCTTTTATAAATTTGCTCCAGTCACATCAGATCATGTCGAAAGATCATTTTCGAATCATAAAAAATATTTGAAACGAACGGTTTGGAATACACAGAAATTAAAAAAGCTGTACCACTACAACCCATTCAAGGTCTAGGACGCAGTACTCTGTAAGGAATTACTGTTTCGTGGTCAGCGGTCGTGCAAGGAGTTGATTTGACCGTTGTCACACTCAACCGTCTCCTTTTGTTTCCCACATTTAGCAATGCGGGGTAGAGAACCCGACTTCAGAAATTCATTTATAATTTAGTATAAGAGAGAGAAACACTTTATTCATTATAAAAGCGATGCTGCCCAACAATATTGGGTTGCTAATACACAGCATACTATATTTAGTATAAGAGAACCAAATTTAGTACTAACAGTACCCCAATTTAGAAATGCATATAATAATTAATTTTATTATTATTTCACTTGTTTTATATATTTTTAATGATTGTTAATTTAGTTATCTTTATTAATGCTATTCGAGTATATTTCTTGTACAGTAGTTAGTTTTAATTATTTTTACATTTTAGCTTTAAATGCGTTTAATGTTATTATTGGAAGTATATATTTGATCAAGAGTTAAAAAAATTTAAAACCATAACCTAATATAACATTTAGAATTATATTATGTTACTAAAGTTTTTAAACTAAAATATAATTTATTATTTTTATTATGGTCACATAATTTATTATATTATAATATATGAATCATTAATATAATTCATTATTTACAATTTATTTAGAGTCAAAGATTTAAAGTTAATAACCAATATTTGATGGTTGGTGAACCAGGGACGTGAGAAACGAACAAAAGAAAATTCAAATTAGGAAATGCCTGCTCAAGTTCATCTCAACTCAAGGTGACTTGGCTTGGAGAATGCCAATAAATTTGAATAAGAAGGCGGAGGATGGGAAGCTCAGGCATTTGAATAATCAATGCTTCGGATTAGAACTATTACTTTAACCATTTTGGTTAAAGAAATAGTTTTTATGTTAATAGTTTTGGTTGGAGAAATTGCAACTCGCGACATGCATCTTGATACTCATCGAACACGCGACCATTAACTGTTTGCAAAAATTCGAAAGATGCTGGTCCGGGAATATTTACTAACAATAAACGCAAAAAAAAGCATTCCCGGTGTTTCGGATGAGCGGTGTAGAGTCGACCCACTGTCTTAGCTTTGAATATGCCTGCGATTGACGGGTGTGGTTCTCCTTGTGTACGTGGCTCCCATTTTTCCTTAATTTACTCCTTGTAAAATAGCGTGGAACATCGCTATATAATAACATTTTTGCGAATTGGCAGAACACAGCTGATCTTACACAATGTGAAAAATTCAGTTAATGTCGTTTTTGGCGACTCAAGCGCTCGTTGGAAACAAATTTCTTCGCTGAAATATCCACGTCGACCGTTTTCAAGATGAACTGCTAGATGCTGGACAGAAGGATCTCTTTCGTGTATGGGAAAACTAAAAATATGCCAGATAGCTTCGTTGCTAAGGGTTAATCCCAATGAAATCTGTTCAGCAGAGGTGTAATTATCTTTGTATGTAAAATTTAAAAAATGTCAGCAAAGATTTGTAATCTCTCCTTCATCAACAATAATTTAAAATTGAAAAATTAAATTTAATCCCAATGGAATAAGACTGTTCCTTCCTGTTCAGCAGAGGTGTAATTATCTTTATATGTAAAATTCAAAATATGTCAGCGAAGATCATCCCTCCTTAATCAATAATAATTTAATGTTGAAAAAATTTAATCCCAATGTAATATTCAAAAAATGTCCCCGAAGATTTGTTATCCTTTCTTAATCAACATTAAAGAGTTTTAATTAACAATAAAGAGTTTCCTCAAGCCATACACAAATGATACTATTACGAATATACGACGGTTATCCATTGTATCGTCGCAGAAACGTAGTGAAGGGTGGCCATACATGTACTATGCGAATATTACATTTTGCAGATCAAATTTAAATTTACTATCAGTGTGGTGCCTTACTCACCATTGCTTTCGAAAACATATAAGGCTCATATTAATGTCGAGTTTTGAAGTTCCGTTAAATCTATCAAGTACATTTGCAAATACGTTACTAAAGGCAGTGATTTGGCTGTATTTGAATTACAAAATATAAATAAAAATTATGATATTTCTCGATATCAGATAGGTAGATACATCAATAGCAACGAAGCTATCTGGCATATTTTTAGTTTTCCCATACACGAAAGAGATCCTTCTGTCCAGCATCTAGCAGTTCATCTTGAAAACGGTCGACGTGGGTATTTCAGCGAAGAAATTTGTTTCCAACGAGCGCTTGAGTCGCCAAAAACGACATTAACTGAATTTTTCACATTGTGTAAGATCAGCTGTGTTCTGCCAATTCGCAAAAATGTTATTATATAGCGATGTTCCACGCTATTTTACAAGGAGTAAATTAAGGAAAAATGGGAGCCACGTACACAAGGAGAACCACACCCGTCAATCGCAGGCATATTCAAAGCTAAGACAGTGGGTCGACTCTACACCGCTCATCCGAAACACCGGGAATGATTTTTTTTGCGTTTATTGTTAGTAAATATTCCCGGACCAGCATCTTTCGAATTTTTGCAAACAGTTAATGGTCGCGTGTTCGATGAGTATCAAGATGCATGTCGCGAGTTGCAATTTCTAGAAGAGGAAAACCATTGGGATGTGACTCTTGCTGATGCCGCGTTGACATCCACGCTGAATAGTATTCGTCAGTTGTTTGCAATTATTTTGACGACATGTTATCCTATACTGTCATTGACTGTGTGAAAAGTATAAAAACTCTGCACCGCTTTAAACAGGCAAACAAATCTCCACATCTAGATTTTACACCAGAGATCTATAATGAAGCATTAGTGTTGATCAAGGATATTTCAATTTAAAATTTGCTACTCAATTATGCAATTATTGCCATTACCTAATCGCCCAGCCACTTAGTTAACACTTATTTGCAACGAGAAAAACAGTATAACGACGTTGACTTAGCTATGGTTAAATAATGAATAATGAATCATTGCTCACAGTTGAGCAAAAATCATGTTCGCTGTGTTCGGGGGTAGCGCTAGTGTCACTTTTGATTTGGTAACACAAAGTGACGGGATTTGTTTGTGATACTAGTGTGCCGTTTGTAATTCATCTCCTATTTTTTTTATTTTTCAGATAAAATAAAATATATTGATAATGGATATTAATGGAATTTTTTCTCCACAGAAGCTAACGTTGGGTGCGTCAGCCATATTTGTTCGCTCAACGTCACGTTATGTATAAATGGCTGTTCGTGGAACGCCGTTACGGCAAGGTTCGGGGGAGAACCTATTCGAGGGTGAGGTTCGTAGAGTATAAGGCACCTTTAGATGGTGGACGAACGGCACATTCAGCATTCAAGCCATTAGACATTCATTACCAAACGCAATATGAAACATTAAAAAAAAAATAGTGGAATGGCTGCAGTATTGCAAAAGAGTTCGATCATATCCTGGGATGAGTGTACATAAACATGTACTCGAAACATTTCATAGAACATTGTAAGATTTTAAAGGGTATATCAAACTTTTCGGTGGTATTGTCCTTCTACTCTCTGGGGACTTCCGCCAGACATTACCAGTTATTCCCGCTCTACTTTTGCCGACGAGATTACCGCATGTTTGAAACAATCGGTTTTTTTTTTTTTTTTTTTTTTTTTTTGGCGAGGTATCGAAATACTTCGATTGACCATAAATATCAGATTACTGCATCAAAACGATCCATGAGCAGATATGTTTTTAAACAATTGCTCGATGTTGGAAACGGTGAAATAGAGCTGCTTCGAAATTCACAATTTATCAAATTACCAGACAATTTCTGTACTGTTGTAGAGACGAAAAATGAACTAATAGAAAATTTCCTGATATTTTGAATAATTATTATGACCATAATTGGCTGGGTAGTCGTGCTATTTTGTCAGCAAAAAATATTGATGTCGATGAAATAAACTTCCAAATACAATTGTTGCCAGGTGAGCTCATTTCTATTAAATCAATTGACAATGTTCTAGATGAAAACGAAGCCATAAATTTCCCAAATGAATTTTTGAATTCCCTGCATATATCACCGATCATTCTTCTTCGTAACATAAATCCACCTAAATTATGCAACGGTACAGGTTTGGTCATTAAAAGGATCACATGAAGTGTTGATGAAGAAAAGATTTTGACTGGAAGGTTTAGAGGAGATACCTTCCTTTTGCAACGTATTTCCCTGACATCGTGAGAATTTTCGATAAAATTTAAATTTGCGGCTTGAACTTTGAAAATCCTTGTTTTTCCCTTGGGCAATTGTATGTCGCCTGCTCACGAGTGGAGAAACCATCAAATTTGCTTGTGTTAGCAGCAAACAGGTTAACCAAAAACATTGTACACCAATTAGCACTTGAATAAATAATAATACTTAATTGTATTATGTAAAAATAAATATTTGTAAATTAAATGTTATTTTAAATATTTTTATAGGCAGAAATTAACAAACGGATCATTAATAAAACCTAATTTGAAATATGAGATTTATCAATGATAAATTGAAAGATGAGAAACTTTAACTTTCCTGTATTCTTTACCAATTTTAAATGGTGTTACGTTCTATTCTCAATCCTAGTTATTTGATTAGCTGAAACGTTTTGCAAATCTTTATCAGTGAGTATTCGTTTAACTGTATTAAAAAGATAAGGATATAATTAATTCAGCACATCATAGCTACTGAACCATAGCAACGCGAGGCCGGGTCTGCTAGTTTATTAAATAAAATTGGAAGCACGTTACAAATATGTAGATGTGTATGAAGAATTCGAAATGAAGTAACTATTAGTGGAATAAAGTTTGCCCTGAGATTTGAAAATAAGATTTTCTTTTATTAAATAAAGTACCTTCGATTTATTATTATTGCATACTTTATTTCTGTCTAGAATAAAATTAATGCCATCAAAAGTGTCGATTCGTTTATTGGTGAAAGTATAAATGAATGATAAACCAACCTCGAACCCCTTCAACTGTCAATGTTGAAAGACGCTACTGCGGCAATAGAAAGTTGAGAACGCCTCAGAGCTCGGTCGCCTTCTTATTGTGAGCAACTTCTTAATTATTTCGACAATTATTGGCTCTATTCGATTCGTGCTCAAATTCTTAGAGAAGCGTTTTATAATAAAATTACTATACCTCTCATCCCAATGAATACGTGGTTAATCCAAATTTCCTCAATTTTCACGACCCAGCTTTTAAAGTTTGAACAATAATGATGAGAAATCAGGTTTTTATTATCAAGCTTTGAATTATCAAAAATACCAAATTGTTGTAACAGATTATGTCCATTAAGCAAACTGAAACGATCTTATCGGTAATAGGATATTAGAGTTGAATAATTTTTCACCCAGCTTTAACAAAAATAAAAATAACCACATTTCAAGGGAACGCTTGATCTATTCACTTATTCTCATTTTGGGTTATAGTCGACTGAACAACTTATTCACTGCAATGACAGATATATTCCAAAAAAAGAACTATTATCAGTAGAGGGTCAGTACACGAATGCGTAATTTTGTCTATTTCCTTCGTATATATTTTTATTAAAACCTATCGTTTTTGAACCTTTTGAATCAAGTTAAAGAGGTGTTTTCTCCTTTTTTCTCATTCGATTTAGGAGAAATTGAATTTCTCTTTTTCTTAGCCCCTTTAAAGGTCTTGATGGTGTTAAGGCAGAAAATAGTAAGAATTTCTAACTAAACCTTTTTTACAGCACTGGGCAAAGTTTAAAAGTGAACCTGCGTCAGTCAGAAATCTGTCTCATTAGTTCTGTTAAAACCGGAGAACGTCTGGTTAGTGTGAGTTTGAAAGACTGTATGAATCAATTTGCATGCATTTCTTCAGGAAAAGAAAATGTTCTGAAAACCCCAATTCATTAATAAAGTATGTTTACTTTAGATTATCTTACGCGCTACCATTCGTGAAAAATGCCCGTTTCCTTGCAATTTGGATCGATAGACATTTAATTTAAGAAAAAATACAACGCATTTCCAAGGAATCTTGAACATTCGTAAAGCCTTTTCGGAAATTCCAGTGGGACCGATAGGAAAACATTATTCACACTAAACAGGAGCAACATAGATTTGGAAGCATTAGATATAACTCATCTTCTGAAAGAACCCTAAAAATAGTCGACACTGTCCATGATTCCGCAATCAGAATATGCACGGGTAGGGTGCTAATAATTCTTCCCCGGTTGAGAATTTATACGTTAAAAGTTGGGAATGGAGCCTAGCGTTATTTAAAGATAGAATTGGACTTTCCTTAATGTAAGGAAGCAAGTTAAAGAACAAATAATGTGCAGAACAAGTAGAATTTTAGTTTTGGGAAAGGAATATAAAAGTTAAAAAGCTCATAAGCATATCCAAATGAAGGGCTGTGGTGCTGCAGCCCCCCCCCCCCCTTTAGGACTGCAGCCCCCCTTTACGGTTGGCTGGATCCGCCCATGTTTGACATTCTAGGGAGAACTCGCAAACTCCTTAAGCTTTTGGAAATAAAGCTGGACATCATTACAACATTGGACGAGGCTGTATTCGCCAGGGGGAAAAATTCAATCATAAAAATAAATATGAATATGTAATAATAGATACAGATACAGTTTTCATCTCTACCTCATGAGATAAAAACTGATGATGACCCCTTCGTTAAGAAGAAATTATCCAATGAAAAGAAACAGAAGTACCAGGAGTACAACTTCTTGTTCACAGATGCTTTGCCGACTGAAAACAATTTGGTAAAAAGCCCTTGGGCACAACAAGTGGCAAAGGAAGTGGGCTCATACTACCAACCAATTAAAGGAAATCAAATAAGACTTTATCCCATGGAAATACTCCTTTAATAAACCAAGATATCAAGACATAATATTGACAAGATTGAGAATAGAGCATCACGCACGGATACCTAGTGCGAGGCTTGGAAACCCCATTTTATTAAATATATATAAAACAACAATAACACTAAAACATATTGTAACAACATGTAGCCATTACTCTAGCACCAGAACAAGACACAATATACCTACTCTCGCTGAAGCACTGTCAGACGATATTACTAAAATATAACTATAATAATATTTTAATATCATAAATATAATGTATTACTATCATATTATTACTTTCACTTACCTATATATGAAATATATAGTAAGTGGAAGTATTGCGATCGTGAAAATTTTCGACTTCCGGTTTTCAACGGAAATACACGTTTTGGGGTCCCCTGAGTCAAAATAACCAAGTCCCGCGAAATGGTCTGTGTGTGTGTCTGTGTGTGTGTGTGTGTGTGTGTGTGTGTGTGTGTGTGTGTGTGTGTGTGTGTGTGTGTGTGTGTGTGTGTGTGTGTGTGTGAACAGACTAGCTCAAAAACTATAAACCGTGCGAACCTGAAATTGGGTATTTAGAGTATGTATAAGCCCGCGATGTGACAGCAAAAATTTCATCAAATTTGCTCAAAGGGAGGGGGTACTTTATTTAATAACTTTTTAAGTTTTTTTCGATTTTCTCAAAAACGGCTCTAACGATTTTGATTAAACTGAGTATTTGATCTATTTATATGCCTGAAATATGACTGTAAAAATTTTATCAAAATTGATTAACCGGAGGGGGGACTTTACTTAATAAATTTTGTATCATTTTCACATGTTTTTTTTATTTACTCAAAAACGGTTTTAAAGATTTTGATCAAACTTGGTATTTGATGTATTTATATGCCAAAGATTCGATAACCAACATTTCATCACAATTGATCAACCGGAGGGGGGACTTTACTTAATAAATTTTGTCTTAATCATTTTTAAGTGTTTTTTTTATTTACTCAAAAATGGTTTTAACGATTTTGATCAAACTTGGTATTTGATGTATTTATATGCCCGAGATATGACTGTAAATATTTCATCAAAATTGATCTACGGGAGGGGGGACTTTACTTAATAAATTTTGTATCATTTTCACGGGGTTTTTTTATTTACTCAAAAACGGCTTTAACGATTAACAAAAATAAGATATGAATGCAGAAAAATGTGTGACTTTGGGAAGTGATATTTAGCAAAACACGTCAATTTCTAATCTAAGTAAGTTGGTAAGTGAAAGTTGTGTGTTGCGCACACGCACCAGATTTTTTTTATCGGGGTTGAAGTGGAACATTCTTAATTGACAGCAGTTTACTGTTACCGATCTGATCCTATTGCCAATTCTGTAATTTTATATAAGCCTACAGTCAAAGGAAGGACATTACCTATTTAATGAAAAAAAAATTGAATTCTGACAGGTATTTTCAGAGATCAGCGACAGTAAACCCAATAACTCAACAACTAAATGTAATGATATAGATTAAATGAAGGTAAATATTTCGAGATATTTCTATTATAATAAACGCACAAGAAGCTATAGGTCTCATAGAAAGGATACAATTGCAACTAGACGCATTGCAGCATCGGCCGATTCCATACACAAACATTACGCCGGATAACAAATCGGAGAGGATCTGGTTCTATTTCCTCGTTACATTTATGCAAAGTGCCGGGGATTTCTTTCCGATACTGGCAGAATAATATCTCTAATACCCTTATCCCCATCTCGGGCTCCCGATTCGCCTCTCCCTTGCTAACATTATACAATCGCGGCTTTCTTTTACGAGTGGGTTTTATATTGACCTGCTTTACAATGCCAACTTTAATCATTTAATGAACCGTAACGACGATGAAGAGCGTCTTTATTTAACTCAAAACCTCTTGCAATCTATATTAGCTTGTAAATATAATATACTAATGGCTTGATTCCTAAAGTAGTAGTAGAAGACGAAGACTGAGAGAAATGGGGAATCAGCTATTCATTAAATATGTATTAATTAATTCAATTTATTTAGCTGTTGAAACTTTTTCATTTTAAACCGTAAATTGTTTTTTTAAGATTTATAGAAAACGAATGAAAAAGAACAAAATCTTTTCTAAAGATGAAAATATGACAACTCATATTTCTGAACTAACTGCTTTAATGTTGCATGAGTTATTAGTTTTATGT
Source organism: Aelia acuminata (assembly GCA_911387785.2). Lineage (NCBI taxonomy): Eukaryota > Metazoa > Arthropoda > Insecta > Hemiptera > Pentatomidae > Aelia > Aelia acuminata. Next base: position 126,922,045 of record OU426978.1, on the reverse strand, counting down.
ATTAACACAGAAAAATAGCTCCTCTGAAATAAATGATTTGTTGTTCGGAATATTAAAAAAAAAGTGGAACTGATACACTATCCGATCAATGATCTACTAAATATATAATTATTGAGTTCTGTAATGGCATAAATGTACCTGCAGCAGCAATCTATTCTCCTAGGGTTTCGTATTAAAATGAAATAGAAAATTATGGTTTTCCTATCCCAGTTTTCTGATATTTTGAGTCTGTTTTGCTACAAAAAGTTTAGATAAAAAAAGTTTCTAATAATGTTCTACCTCACATCATTTTAGACATTTTTGCGTATCTGTAATATCCCGTTAATTATAATAATAATAATAATAATATTAATAATTAGGTTAGAATAGTATTTACCTAATGATCGGGAATCCGGGGTCAAAGGACATCGATACTTTTCATGTTTACTTGGGAGCATGAAGTATAAACTCAATGATTTCGGGCAGGAAAAATTATTTAGCCTATGATTTAATAATTCAACATAATGTTCAAATAATGACACTTACTATTAATTACTGTCAATGTGGGATGTTTTCGGTGACATACAAAATTTTTTTTCTATTATCGTGCCAGAGAGGAAAATTTTTTTATTCGCTGACTATCTAACCGGATCAGTTGGTGCAAGCCCTGGATATATTCAGGACCCGGTAAGCTACAGGTCTAGGAAAGAAAAAATAAAAGGAACCCAGAGACAATAAAAATTTCCATGGAGACGAATATGCGTGCACGGAAGGACATACGGGAGTAAGGCGGTAAATATTTGATCGGACTAGGGGTCATCAAGTATAGAGGTCCTAGTGAATTTTTAAAGAATCCGGGAGGCAGGAACGGCGAATGACTCCGATTGCCATGTTTCGGCTCCTGACCTGGAGACTTAGCTAATTACCAACTCCGGGCCTATCAATAATTCCGCCATTCCTCGGTCTGACACTTATCGTCTTCACACGATAGCATATTAATAGCCCGTCCGACGGGATAACACACTCCTAGCTATTGCTAATGTACGCTTCCTTCTTCGATAACATTCCGAGGGACCTTGGACAACATGTTAATGGAAATGTCTGTGTAGTCGTACTTCATTTACAATATTTCTCTGTGTGTATATCTGTGGATTTTCGGTGTGTGAGAGAGATTCACATACACTCATTCAATAAATATTTAAAATATAAATTTATCAACAAATCTTTTTTAATTACTTTTTGGTGAGGCGTCTTAAAAAAACTCTAAACAGGTAATAAAATTGATAAATTTCTTAACGTTTTCTAAATAATCTAGAGCTACATTAAGCACAAGATTTGCAACCGAAAATATTTATTGTCTATAAATAGGAACCCTATTATGAACAGGAGATATTTCTCATCGAAAATCCTAAAAGATAAACTGATTCTAATCATATTAAACTTCAAGATAAAGAATATTCTATTATTTTTAACTTTAGAAGTATGAACCCTCAATAAAAAATCAAATAACGCCATTCAACATTTAATATAATAAAACTATTAAATTTGTATGGCAATATAAATATTTGTGATTCAAAGATTGAAAAAAATACGAAACAATATAGGTTTGTGTCACTGATAGTATGTGATTATTTTTAGCTATTCTCTTTCTATTTATTTTATGGTTATTATGCGCCTAATGTAAAAAAAAAGTTAAATTTAAGTGATCTTTACTAAGCAATGTGCCAGCTGTTGATCTTTTTCTGATGGCCTTTATTCCAAAAGTTTAAATACATATCGCAAGCTGGCAATAAGATGATTACAACTCAAAATATATCGATTTTGAGTTATGCATAGCGTTGGAATCAGAATGACATTTAATTGGAAGAATCTAGTCATAATAGTATTATTAGGTCCATCTATATAAAGATATTATTTTTTTAAAGGCTTTTAAAGCTTCAGCAGCATCTAGTTTAATTTCACCTGCGAAATGGAACGTTATTTAATAAGGTTTTACACGTTCGGATATATTAGAAACATGAGATAAAATTAAACCTGCAGACAGGCAGAGAGGTGGGAAAGCCCTAACAACATATCATAAGCTAATGGGAATATTAAAAAGTGGCGGCTCCCAGAGTGGGAGGGGGGGGGGCTGGGTCGGAAATATGGTCCAGTGGAAGGGGCGCATTGAGCTGGATGTTATATGTTAAAAACCCAAATTGAGCTCTATATCTCTCCACCTCTACCCATTGCAACGAGTTTTCAATTCTATAGGTTATTAAAAAAAAACTTTAAGTTCTATAGTTAAACCTTACTTAACTTTCCCAGATAGCAGTTTATCTATGTATAATAATGATAATATGATTAGTTTCTTATATGAAATTTTCTGAATTATTTTTTGCCCGATAAGCAATAACAGAAGAAAGAAACCTATTTACGAAAAAGTACCTATGTTGTAGAACCTAACTTACGAGGATATGGGAAAGGTGGCGATATTAAGAGAATAAATCTAACGAGAAATGTGTAGTTTTGATATTTTATTTGCTGATATTTTAATTTTTAAGGATAATAAAATGTTTTCTATAGCAATTATGACAAAGTTTATATTTAATTTTCTGTTGAAAGAAGCATTCATTGAAATAGTAGGCTCAAACTAAACTTAGCTTTCCCAGATAGTAGTTTATCTGTTAATTCTGTTATATGTATAGTAATGATAATATGATTAGTTTCTTATATGAAAAAGGTTTATCTCCCACAACTTCTATTAATCGATATACGACAAACTGATAACGATAAAAGATATTTACAGTATTTTTATTTATGCATATATTTCTTAAAAGTTTTTATTATTATTATAATTGAGCTATTAAGATTAAAAAGGCTATAATTGCCAAAAAAAAAGTAATCGGTATATAAAGACAATTTCATCGCCAATGTAATGGAAACAGTTGTAACTGCATATCTTAAAGATTTTTTATCTAGAGACGCTGAAATATGTCAGAACCGCTGTGAGCCTCACGGTGACACTGTAGAAAACTCTTAAGTGCCTCATGCTAGGGACGTTACAACACTTAAATATTCATACTTCTTTCGCAACGATATATTTCCTAAAAATGTTGTACATAAAGTATCAATATTGGAAGAAAAATAAGGTTATATAGCAAAAGAGATGGGATAGGAGAGTAGTAACTCTTATATTGAAGCTCTTTTGCATAAATGTACTCATGCATATTTTTTCCTACTTTTAGAACAAAATTTTAGCTCAGATAATAAGTAGTTTTTATTTTTTTAAATGGTTAATTTGGAACTTAAAGCTTTTTCGATTTACACTCCTCAATTTTATTAAATCAACGTTTCGGTGTATTTCAGTTTTCTTATAGCTTCGAATGAATTTATTTTTAATTATCAATCTGATATCAGTTTATACCTGTGAAAGCGATTTTGTTTTACTCATTATTATCAAGCTAAGTCAAGTATTTCACTAATACCAAGGCATGGTCTTTACTTGAATTATGAGAAATGACCTATCACAAAAAATTACTTTACAGTAAAAAAAAAGAAAAAGAGAATTTTCTCGAGGTATTTAAATGTTTTATTTTAATAAATCAAAGGTTAGTTGGTTATATAATATTGAAGGCATCGCCAATGGGTTCTCAATAAGAAGCAGCCTATGCACGGGCCGCAGCTTGATTGGATTTAACAATTCAGGGGGCGAAGTGTACACTGCACCATGCACCCGCCCGTATTTCCACACTGCATCCATCATATTACTTCAGTGGTCAAAATATGATCGAATACTTTCAGTTACGTATAGTAATAAGGAAATTCAAATTTTAATGCTGACCACTACCGAATATTCGCATACAGTTGGTCTTCAGATAATTTAATACCTGTGAGTAAGGAACGATTAGGCACCTCTATAACATAAGATAGGAAGAAAATGTATTTAAAATTGAAACAGAAAAAATGCACTTTTAATTCAGGTATCGAAGCGGCACACCCTAAATCATTCCTCATTAGCAAGCACTGAACCATTGGCGAATCCATACGGTGAGCTGTAACCCCTCTTAGGGAAATTTTTTTCATTTAAAAATACTATTTAACCTAACTAAAAGTAGGAAAATAAGGTAAAGAACAAATTATATGCAAGAGAAGTAGAATTTTAGTTGTGGGTAAGGGAACAAAAAGGTAAAAAAGCTGATTGGCAGATCCAGGGGGAGGGCTGTGGGGCTGCTTCCCCCTTTGGTCTGCAGCACAACCCTCTGGATCCGCCCATGCACTGAACATTTTTATTATTTTAACAAATTTAATTATTTTAAATAAATGATGAGAAGAATCGATCCCTAAGTATTGATAGTCTTATAATTACACGCCTGTAAATTGAAACACTTTTTTAAAATCCATTAATAGATTCTTGTAATGCATGAAAAAGGCTCTTGCATACAAAAAATATTCGGGAAACAATGGATATTAGTGTATTTCATCTCCTTATGACCTTTACCATTACCAAATACCCTCGACCCAGCAGTCCTACTCTCAACATTTCCGACTCTGGTTCAAAACAATGGTAATAGCGCAATATCAAGATAGACCAACGTTTAATTATTTCCATTCCTAATGAAATTTTTGTTTAAAATTGAGTTTCCTCAAAATGTACTTTCTCCCCATTTCAATGTTTCCTCTCTAACTAACAAGATCTAATGATTTTAATTTTCACCTTTATTTTCTAAAATTTTTACTATAGACTTATAGATTGAAGAAACATAATATAAATTAATTACAATTAAAAATATATATCAATTCATAACCCAATTTTTTGTTTAAGAAATCTTTAATCTGTAAAGAAATTTTAAACTATGGTAGCTGTCATTTCTTACTCTTCTGGCAAGTATTGTAATAGGTAAATCACTCAATACCTTTATGAGTATTTCATCTTTTAATATTGAAAGGGAAATAATAGGAATAAGCAAATCAAAAGAAAAGTAAGAAAAATGAAAACTTGCCAATCAAAAAAAGTATATTTTTTCAATAAAATTTTTTGCCCTTCAATCGCTTTTAATTCAGTTAGCATTATCTTCCAATGATTAATTATTTTTAACAATCGACAATTTTCATACATTTTGTCATAGGTATATTAGAAACAAATTTACAAATACCAGGTGTGTAAATATGAAACCGGAATTTTTCAAATAGCAAATAAGAGTTGATTGGGTAAAAATGATACATATTTTTTTATTAGAAGTACTGCCCTTCGCTATCTATGCATTTTCCTCGTCATTCAGACAATTTGTGGATTCCCCGCCAAAATAATGCTTCCTCTTCTGATTCAAACCAATCACTTAACCAATTTCGTACATTTTCATAAGAAGTGAAGCGCTGCTCAGCTAGTGCGTTTCCCATCGATGCAAATAGGTGGTAAACGGATGGGGCCAAATCTGGTGAATAAGCCGCATGCGGAAGAATTTACCAACCAAACACTTGGATCGTTTCCTTGGTCCGTTTAGCCGAATGTGATGGGGCATTGTCATGGAGCAAGATCACTTTGTGTGTCCTTTCTTGATATTTGGGAATTTTTGGCGCAAATCTTTATTCAAATTTATCATCTGTTGTAGGTAGCGTTCCGTATTAACAGTTTCCCCAGGTTTCAGCAGCTCATAGTAGGTAACACCCATCTGATCACACCAGACACAGAGCATTTTCTTCCTCCCCAAGCGATGCCGATGGTTCACCAGGAGTTACCCAGGATTTTTTACGCTTAGGATTCTCGAAGTAAATTCACTTTTCATCACCAGTCACAATTGGATGAAGAAATGACTTTTTTTCTGTACCTGGCGAGCAGCATTTGCCATGAGGTTTTTCGAGCTTCCTGCTGCCGGTCATTTAGTTGGTGAGGTACCCATTTTTCGACCTTCTGGATCTTTTCCATGCCTTTCAAACAAATGGAGACGGTGTCACATGTAATAATTGTCCAACAAACGCTTCCGAATCAGCGTTTTCAAAGTTTTTTTTTGTGGTTTTCCACGGTCTTTGTTTCTTTTATCGAAATCCATCTTTAAATTTTTTGAACCAATCGAAACATTGAGATTTGCCTAGGGCATGCTCCCCGTCAGCTTCAACAAGCATCCTATGTGATAATGCTCCAATTTTTTCAGAAGGAAACGGAAAATAAATGCTTTCCGCAAATCTTGATTTGTTGGCACAAAAGTCGACATGTTCAACGCCACTAAAAACACGGTTATAGAATGAAACTGATGTTGGTATCAATTGGATCTCTTTATTACATGTAGGCAAAAGCAGATAACACCACTGACGGATTAGTTAGAAGATTATATTGACTGCTTACTAAACTCCTATCATTGGCGAATTCCGGTTTCATATTTACACACCTGGTATTATTTATCGAGTTGCTGCGGTGCCGGACTAAAAACTAATAGTAGAAAAAATATTGACGTTCGATAATCGATCATTTTTAATTAATTCCATGTCTTAATCCAAATGACAAATTTTTATTGTATTATAGAACTGGATTAAAAATCGATTAATTTTATTTTTAAATCTTCTATTTTTATTTATTTACTGGCTTTAACGTTACAACATGTAGCCGTAGTCTTCTTTTTCATATTAGTGATAAATCTTTTAAATTAAGCCATTCAAAAATTGAAGGAAATTTTTCTTTTGCCAATTTGATTTTATCAGATTTAGCATAAGATTCTATCTAAGCTAGGATGTTATATATGAAAATAACGTTAATGTAACGCCAACAGTCTTGTTGTCACCTAGTAGGTTTATTTAACTCATTTGCGTGTACGCAAAAATCATTAAATTGGAAAGCCACTTGGTCTCTATTATTATTACTTAACCTTTCAATATTGCAAAAAAAGTCTTTTTTCACCTAAACACACAACGAATCTTAGAAGGACCTTTCCACGGCGTAACCATCAGACGTTGTGCGCAATTAAGCCATTCTGCGCTGAACTGACCTCTGTTTATAATTCATAAAATTTTCGTTTATTTAAATCATGTAAAGTTATTATGTTGACGAATTTTGTAACAAAGATCATATATTTCAGCGGCTTAAAACAGACCTTTCCGCATGAGACCAGCTGATGTATGATGCAATAAAATCCTAGAATTGAATGTCCAATACGTTGAGTAAACAAGTCGAAAAACCCATTTTCCTCTCCAGTCATAATGCGAGCATCATCAGTCAATAGGGAAACAATTTAGGAAAGATCTATTTCTCTTTCAGCGATTGCATTTACAACTGCATTGAAAATATCAATTCCTCTTGTTCTTGTTGCTGATGATGATGCTAAACCTGCATTTCTTCTTTATTATAATTTCCAACTACAGGCGGCCGTTTGTAAAGAGGGGGGGGTGCATCTTCCTTCCCATGGATCTGCCAATTGGCTTTTTTGCCTTTATTTTCCTTTCCCACAACTAAAAATCTATTTGTTCTGCATATTATTTGTTCCTTACCTAAGTTCCTTATTTTTAGTTAAGTTGAATTCTATTAAATGACAACAACTTTTCCAAAGATGGGGCTGCAACCTTTTTGGTGTTTTTGCAGTTGACATTTTTTTAGCCATTTGTAAGAATATACGTGTATTTATATCACCGTGTTTATAATCAAAGGCATATATTTTAATCTTTAAATGTTTTTTTCTAGCTATCAAAATCTATATACAGAACTAGTGCACATTTAACCATGCTTCTTTCATATATTCTGATTAATTACGTTTTAGGCGAAAAATATAGCAGCAGTTGTATTTGAACGACTTCTGTTAAATTAAATACCTGTATCCGAGTGATTAATGATATAAATAAGCAATTAAAAGTTGTACGGATTTTCCCAAAATCATTTACATGAAAACTGTTTTAATATTTATCATCAATGTTTTCTGGTTACTTAGTGATGCATTAAATATTTTTGTCATCTTAAATTAAAAACAGGAAGGACAAGAAGTATTATGGTGTAACTGACACGAGCCTTACGAAGCTGAAACTGGATATGAAGTGAAATTAAAAGGGGACTATAGTAGCCAGATACTATGCAAATGAAATAAGCCAAGGGAGGGGAGCTGCTGACTTGATAATATGTTGCCGGATAGGCTTGGCAAGTTGTATGCTCCCTGTGAGAAGGACTTAGCTCCAACTTGTTCCCTTGCTGTAAGCCGACTACCAGCCAGCATGTTAGCACTTCCTCCTGTCATAAAGCCCACTTCTAAAGGCCGATTCCTTCCAACTTCCCCATCCTCTCCTATCTCATCTCACTTAAAGGATTGTTGATGTCGCAAATTAGAGCAGTATAAAAAATCGAATATTTTTAATATCAATATAATCTAATTTATTTTATAACACTTCAATGATAGTAAGTCGTTTGAAAAACCACAAGTTTCCTAAAATTCAAATATATGGAAAAGGAAAATAAAACGTTTTCCTTTTACAGTAAAGATATTCCCTCAATTTACTAAAATTTTTTCTCTGATAAATATCCTTAAGTCTCTAATTAAGGCTTAAAATTAGAAATATAGTTATCAGTATACAGTTAATTTTATCGGTGAGAAAGAGGCCATAAAGTAAATAAAAACGATAGCAGACTTTTTTGGTATGTAAGGTCATTTGTTTTTCAATTTTTTTTTTAATTATGTCTTTCTACATCAAAAAGCCCACACCAAGATATGAGCAGTCGTTTTAAGATTCAATCAAAAATTTATTAGGTCTTTTCGGATATGCTCAGGAAGTTGTATGTTTCCTGTATATGTATGTTACTGAGAAGAACATGCATATTATTTCCTGAAAATCTAGGTTATATATTGGGTCTTATCATCATAGTTAATCACAGCTATTAAAACCATTTTAGTAATGAAAGTAGATAACAAAATAACTGATATGAATAATTCATTATCTGATTAAATTACTGAGTCCTTACGAATATATATCCGATATCTCCTGTTCTCTCTCTTCCCTTCGGAACAACGGAAGAAAAACATCCATGCAAGATCCGGAAACTTGGTAAACCAGATCTAAGAATAGTACTTAGAGCGCTGTCTGATTCTGATAAGACTACTCCTTAAGGCTACAGAGATAAGCTGGGACTATTTAGTTCAGATCAGTTATCTATCCCAGAGCTTGGTACAGATGAAAGATATCAAGTTATACTTCTTCAAAAGTATTTTCAAACATAACCATGAAAGCATCTTCATGAATAATTCTTCTATATTATTAAATCGTACTTAAAAAAATATTAATAAGGAGAAAATAATATTTTAGCTAGTATCTTTTTATGATGTTATATAAGTTTTCTTGATGGTTGACCCCATCCCAGAATATCTTGACACTTTGCTTGGAGATTATTGGTTCCGGACGATATTAATAATATGGGCAATAGCAATCAACGAGCCCCATCTTCTCAGCTTCTTGATGCACTGCCTTGGCTGCGTTGTTGTGCCTCTGCAAGCACTCTTTACTCGCAAGTATTCCACAACCCGAAGTACAGTGCTGTATTGACTCCTCGGTCTTTTTGCACGGTCTACATAAGTCACTGATATTCATTATTCCCCACAAATATTTTTTTTGATGTGCTCTTGTAGCTATTACTTGATCTTGGAGCCCTTATCCCTTTAACGCCTATAGACTGATATATCAGTTCGAGCGCTGCACTCCCTGTGGCCTGTGGACTGCCAAGAGTATATCAATTCCGCCCACTTCAGCGTTAGAAAACTGTAACTGCGGACCTTATTTTAATTGATTTCTTAACTCTTTCCATTTCACTATTGCACTAGGATAAAACCCCCAGAGTCAGCACCTTAAGAGATGTTTTTGTGGTTTCTTTTAAAAAAATTGAATGTTTACTCTTCGCTTTCGGATTTATCGTATCATTATTTAGGAATGCAACATTCATAAATCGTACGTAACAACTCGTAAAAAAAAAGGATAGTATATAATTTAAAAATGTTATAAAATAAACAGATATATATATATAAAACATTTCTAAATTATATGTAAGTATGTCTACTTAGGTACTTTCCTACATGTATGTTTTTATTTTCATGAACATTAGAGGAGCATGGTGAGCCGACAAAATAGCCATCATTTTCTTATTCATACTTAGGACGAGTGCAGGACATATAAAAATTATTATTTACATAATTGGCATTTGCGTTTCTCCAACTCTGCTTCCAGCCTCTCCGGTATTTCCCAAAATACCGGGGCTGTTTCCTCAACAATTTCCGAGGGTTGTAAACTAATTGACATGGGGTTCTTTTCGGGTTTTCCCAAATTAATTTTTCCTGCACCTTATTCCTTAGCCAAATAGGGCGAATTCTTTAGTCTGCTTTCTGGCAAAAAGTATTCAGGCTACCGGGCACGGCAGCCGGTCTAAGGTCTCAGGCCACAGGGCCCGCAATACACTCTCACTGCTCAGACGCTAAGGGGGTTAAAAGAATCCTTCAGTTTCGGAAATAAATGACAACTTGTTAGCCATGTTAAGGATACTTTAATATCTATCTCAGCATTTTTTAATGAATGGTATACAATTCCATGTAGTGGTTTCTTTTTCAATTTCTCTTTTAAAGTAGCGTAGTCTGACTCGTTTTTGGAGTTTTAGCGCTAAACAGATTTAAGCAGCGTCCATCCAGCGAAGCAATAGTTGAGAGTATGATAGAGTTATGACAGCTGATGGAAGCACGAAGATTGTTTCCTTACTCCCGCCATAAACTTAACTGGCTTATACTCCCATTTTCCTAGGAAGATATAACCTTGATACTGAAGATTTGGGATGCCTTTTTCTTAAAAGAACCATCTGGACTTTAAGAAGACGATCTAAGCTATCGAGATCTGTTTTTATCCATTTCAGTATACCAAATGAATAGGCTAAAGCTGGTTCTGCCTACATATCAATGCCTTAATGATTTTTCTTCCATTTAAACGAGACTTCAGTATTAATTTGATACTGCATATAAACTCATCATCGAAGACTTTTTTCAAATTAGCTTTGAATTTCAATAGTTGTTGCAGTCCCAGATATTTGTAAGAATAGATATATCTCAACTGATTGATAACATCTTCTGAAAGTTCCATATGAATTGCTTTTACTATCCTTCCTATTTTTACATAAATTACAGCACATTTATTCCTAGGTCCATTTTAATACCATCGCAAAAGTTTTTTACCTTTTTCACCAGAGCATTAATTTCGTCTTCGTTTCTAATATAAAGTATAAGACCATCCACATAAAATGAATGAGAGAGCTTTGTTTCAGAATTAAGTTGGTATCCCTTGCCTGCTTCTTTCAATAGTTTGTTTGCTTATTGGATTAAGCGCCAAACAGAACCAAAGAAGATTAAGGGAGGCACCCTGAAAAATACCCCTCCTTATTGGTATAAATTGATTCTCATTCCGTTCCATGTTGGTGTGGCGAGTGATATCTTCCTTAGTGGCATTAGCGTTTCAGTAAATCAATTTGTGCGGTGTCCGTTTTATATATCTTCAAAACCTTCAGAAGCCAATCATGAATCGAATGCTTTACGGTAGTCAGTGCAAGATAAGGCAATCTTGCGAGATCTTTTTGTTACTTGAGCAGCAACGAAAAAGAATAAATGATCAAGAGTTCTTTACACCCTTTTGAACCTATTTTAGTACCAAGCTGCTCCACTGCGATAATGCCCTTTATGGTATTTACAAAGTACCATAAGATTTTTTTTTTATTTTATTATAAGATAGTGTTTATAACTCCCGACAGCAGTAATAGGATGGAGCTACCTTTATTTTGGTGCAAACCCTTCAATTCTTAACTGAGCTTGAAGAACCTACTTGCATTTATTAACAGCTGAAAAGATATTTATAACAAATGTGATCGATATTTAAAATTTAATTACGTATAATAGTACGTATAATTTATTATAAATTACGTATAAATTTTAATGAGAAAACTCTGGAAATTGTAAGTACCACTCACATTTTTCACACAATTTTCTTTTCTTTCTTTTTGGAAAAACACTTCCTCACCATCCTCACACAATTCGTTTAGAATTATAAAATACTACATGGGATCGTGATTTTCTCTCATCTCATTTTCTGCCAAGAAGTTGAAGGTCTGTGGGCAATCAAGTTGCCAACGAAGTTGACAACCATGTTGGTCGTCTATGGGCCCATTAATAAATGTTGTTTAAGTTCTTAATTTAATATTTTTCAAACATATGACATTGATAAATAATATAATATCCAAAATCATAGTTACTGTAAAAAGTAACTGGCGCCCCTAAAGTTAAAAAAGACCTCCAGTTGCTCTCCCTCTCTAGTTCTACTCTCAATCGCTCGAGTTCGGCAGTCGGTATGTTTCCCTCTTCCTCCTCCGGGGTTGCTTTTGATTGAGATTCCTCTTCCAGTTGTCTCAATAGTATGTTATTCTTCTTCACTTTCTTTCAGTTCACGTGTCATTTGTTCAATGGCTTTTTTAGTGCCTCCATTAATGGCATCCAAAGCAATACATTGTTTCAAGACAGTCAAATCATTGCGCAACTTGGCATTTTCCATTTCAAGTTCTTGAAGCATCAGAGTGTCAATAGATTTTATCTGTGGCTGAGGCGCATTCTTCATCGAACCTAATTCCACATGTAGCTTTTTATGTTTTGAGTCCAAATACTTTATCGATGTTGTAATTTCAATATTAAATTGTCATCCACCTGATGATCATGGTTGGCGTATCATCCCTTCCAGAACTTGACCTTACAGAGCCGCATCTTCATCTTGCATAGAAATAGTACTGACGTCAGATGGAGACCTTTTGTGATGTTTTGCTTCAATAGCCTCCAGTTTATTCTCCAACAGATCCCTTTCAGCTAAAAGCTTCTGGTATCGAGATCTCTCTTCAACTCGTTCTTCACCTGATTTCTTCTTTCAGTTGAGCCACGATGTCATCAGATTGATTTGCTTCAACAGCCATTTCTTTCAGTAAAAAGAAATAACAAAATTACTTGTACCTGGGAAGACGGAGCAAGGTGCGCGAGATTCGGAAAGCAGGTAATACTCTGCCTGAGAATACTCATATATAAGAATCTACCTGATTCTGTCCATTCAGACTACCTGCCCCCTGGACTCCGTATCGAATCCCTATGCCTCACCGATCCTCTCTGTGCTATGCCCGTCTCCGACTCTGCCTGGCTGTCTCAGACGCCCTGACCGTCTCTCAGACTCTGCCTACCTGTCTCCTCAGACTTCCCTCTCCTCGCCAAGGCCAGCCTCTTCTAGGATTTATCCCTCTCTCCCAGGGTCTCCTAGGTTTAATGACCTGTTTAGCTTTTCAGCTATGGTTGTCCACGTGACAATATTTTGGTTGGTACAATGAAAAAAAAATGGAAAATAGTACAAGTTTCATCTCTCTAGGACAATTAGTATTTCAGCTAAATATACATATACTCGTATGCGTTTAGATGTTTTAAAAATTGCCATTCTTTGGCAATATTTCATTTTAAAATAATTGTAACTACAAAAGCGATGGAAATATAACGATAAGAATTTTTTTTTTGTTATTTTATAATCTGGTTCTGACTTGTATTAAAAAATCATAAATATCTGCAGACATAAGATTCCGACCGTTGGTCGGATATATAAAAATATAACATAAGGATATATAAATATAACATGGAAAGGCCCATTGTTCTTGTATGTAAATCTAAAAAAGAAATTGATTTGTGTTTTTGCTATAATAAAAAAAAAAGTAATACAAAATAAAAGCCTAGGCATTTTTTTCATTGTAATTACATTGAATTGAAAATTTTTTAGAGCTAAATTAATTCCATAAACTATAAACAGCTGTAAAGCTTAATAAACGTGTTTACCAATATAAATATGTGTTTACAGTTGTTTCCATTTCCTCTCCTATTTTATACCAAATAGTATTTTTAAATTTAGTACTCCTGTACATTCTATTTGCAAGATCATATAGCATATAATTCGATGAGTTTCGAAATTCACGGCCTGAATACGTCCGTGAAAGAATAAAAATATCGGCGAAGACTAACCTGACTTTCACGGTTAAATCACGGACTGGGTACTGGCTTCACTGATACGGTACGGTGCTGTTTGAGTATTAACAGACTCATCTGAAATACATGGAATAATATTCTTTAATCCACAGGTTGGATTACTGGCCGATCACGTCACTATGCCGTCACTGATGAGTGTAAATCGGCTTTTACTCTCTGGATCGTACCTGGACTAGTTTTTTTATCGGCCCGCGCATTGTGCAATTTGCATAATGGTTAATAAAAAAAAGCACTGTTAAAAGTTGACGCCCCTTTAAAAGGTATATTTCAATGATGTTCCCATTCCTACTGCCCAGGCAGTACGATACTTGGGACTTCACCTGGACAAAAGACTGACATGGAAAACCCACATCACACTAATCAGAAAGCAACTAAACAAACGATATGGACTATTATCAAGATTACTTGACAGACGCTTTAAATTATCCCTAACCAACAGACTTACAATATACAACATGCTCATTAGACCCATTTGGACATACGGGATAGAGTTATGGGGCACTGCAAAGCCCTCAAATATCCAAAGGATCCAATCCTTTCAATCGAAAGTGTTAAGGAGGATAGTAGATGCACCGTTCTACGTGACTAATGACTTAATACACAAGGACCTTAACATCCAAACAGTAATCGATACAGCCACACTATACTACAATAACTTCCATCAAAGACTAACTTTCAACACGAACCCACTAGCAGAAACACTTAAATCCACCACAAATCCACACAATACACCCCGACGATTGTTGAGGCGATGGCCTAGGGACTTATTGGTATAACCAACGCCAATGTATCTATCACACATACGTGTAGATCACAGATTTGCTCATTGCAAAAAAAAAAAACAAATTTGCAGATAGCAAATTTAAAACATGTGGATGAAAAAAAAAATAAAAAATAAAAGTTGACGCAGCTAATATAAGGCAAGTACTTATTAAATAAATATCTTATGAACATGTGCGTGTTTTGTCTAATTACGAAATGAAAAATTATGTTGTAGATATTTTTGTAATCATTGAAGTTAATTTTTTATGTTTTTTATTGAACAGCTGTTACGAAGTAGCGAACAAGAAAATATATATATATAGCGTTCGCACTCTACTGAAGTGTTATACAAGTAAAAGTTGAAAAATGATGGGGTAAGGATATAGGGGGATAGGGAATTTAGCGAGAGACAGGGGGTAGGTATCAATAGATTATAGGACAGTATTAGGGGATCCCATTGAATAGCGGGCCCCATACTCCTGATGTATGGAGCTCCCTTCTTGGATTTATATACCGTATTAGCCGACAGTTATGTTGCTTTTTCGTTATGTCTACCTGAACACATGGTCCTAAACATCAATCAATAGATCTTATCTATTGTATCCATATTAC
The DNA here is from genome assembly GCA_911387785.2 of Aelia acuminata. Classification (NCBI taxonomy): domain Eukaryota; kingdom Metazoa; phylum Arthropoda; class Insecta; order Hemiptera; family Pentatomidae; genus Aelia; species Aelia acuminata. The sequence goes on along the minus strand of OU426978.1, from coordinate 126,906,665 downwards.
CATGAATGAGTCTAAAGTTTTTTTGTTTGTATTCTTCGAAATTCTTTAACATGTAAACACTATACCTGTAAGTATGTTTTGTTAATATCATTCAATAATTAATGGAATAATGGGAACATTTTTTTGGTTCCTTTTTTTTTTCTTTTTCCAAAGTTCGAACTATCTCCTTTTTGCAGCAACGTCTTCAATTGGTAAAAATAAAATTAAAATAAGAACTTATGATTTCGAAAATTGGAGTGCATACATTTCATAAATGCTTCGCTATATTTATTATAGCCATTTCAGTAGAACATTTGAAAAAGAAATTCGTTTGGAACATATACTTTGTTATCCCGATTGAAGGGGTTGCTGCATTTGCCGAATTTTTCGAAAAGGAAAAAAAAGAAAACAAAGTAATATTAAAATATTGCATTAATTATTGAATGATATTAACAAAACATACTTACAGGTATAGTGTTTACATTTTGAAGAATACAAACAAGAAGTGAAGAAGAAGATTATACTATTGAGACAACTGGAATATGAACGTCAATCAAAACCAACCCTGTGGGAGGAAGAGAGAAACATACTGACAGCCGAACTCGAGCGAATGAGAGAACTAGAAAAGGAGAGGACTTCAGTCGCAACTGGCACAGCGCACGTATTTGTAAAGGGGCGGGTTACTTGTCTTTGTTCGGAAAAGTTGGAATTGTAAGAAAAGCAACATAGCAAGGTCCTTAGGTTGACTAGGCAGGTTGCAGAACTGAAAAAGAGACTTCAAGAGGCTGGTGTGAGTGACCATATATTTGTTGGTTCGTTTAACTTCACCTTATGACACTCAGGCTGATCGGATGATACTACATGATATATATGTATCCAGATATATTTAGGATAGGGATCTTTCACGAATACCTGATATCGTAAAGGCTCGGGACATCCATTTTACGTCCTATCCGAGGAAGAGCAAAGCCTTTCTTTTTTGTTAACTGCTTCGACCATCATTAGCAAGTCTTATCCTTCTGAGAGTATTGTAATTCCAGCGGAAACATCAAATAACTCATTAAGCAGTACAATTACAGCCCAACCAGAAACTCGCTTATCTATCCCCCAAGGTGAATGCGCACACTTTCAGGCAACCCAAAGCATTGCCAGTAAAACACTATCTTGTGAAATATTCTCCTCGACTATTACAAAATAGGGGATTCTCCAGATGGGAGGCAGATGGAACCGAAACGCTTCTCTCCTTGATTACTGTTAGATTCTGGTGCTGACAGAATTAGTCGACAGGTCGACACAGCCATTTTTTACTCCCTTCAAAAAAAGCTAGATTCACCGTGGGACGCGAACCCGTGACCTTTGGGATTTCAGGTTATGCTAAACACTACACCACTTGCGACCCCAAAAAATATTTAGGGGCCTTAAAATAAAATTTATTTCTATAAAAAAATTTTCATTACATCAAAGTTCCGCAGCACAAAAGGGGCAAGCAAATATTAATATAAAAATGGCTACCCCGTTAAGAATGAAGCGACAGGGTATCGGGAGTCATTTTATGGTTAATTTTTTAGTAAGAAGGATTCTCGATCCTGAACTTATTGACTTTTGTTCAACAATACTTTTTTGGTTGAGTCAATTATGTTCGTCATTCCTTCCGACGTATTATTGACAAAACGTAAGAGCGAGGCATTGAAATGATATCCTTTGTAATAAAAAAATATTTATAAAATGAGTCGCAAACACTATATACTATAGCAGAGTAGCTTTTTTTTTATATCAATTCTTAATATGGCTAAGAAATTTTTCCAACAACGACGTTTTTACAACGGGGTTGTTTTTATGAGATACCACTTCGTTTACGCAGTATTTCTTTTTATTTAAGTAAGCATCGGCAAATATTGAATTTTTTTTTAAACTTTTCAATTTCTCAAGTGATGATTTAATTATTACTAAACTGAGTTTGAGAGGAATTGACACAACAACTCCTTTATTTATAGTGAAAAATGCCCATTTACTATAGTTATTTACTCGACTTCCTTTTATTTAATGCTTTGGAAACTATTACACCACACAATTGAGGCACGTGAATGGAAAAGGCTCTAAGGCTGGAAAAAAAAAATTGGAATGGAATACTTCCATCGCCAATGTGATGAAATCAGTACTAAGTGCCTATATTGAAGATTTTTTTATATAGACCTCTACAGATAACAAAAACGCTTTATGCCTTAAGGTTTTACTAAAGCAAATCCAGTAAGTGCCACAAGCTAGGGAAGTTACCGATACCTCTTACCATACGGTGCTTAAAAAAAGAAAAGAAAATTAGCCGAAATACATGGAATTGTATAAGGAACAAAATAATGTTGAATTTACCATAAACGCATTCATCTCATGATTGGGCATGTCACTAATATTTGTTCATATATTTTTAAACAAATTTGAGTTCGGATAATAGTTTTTGTTTGCTCAAAATCAATAATTTGGCTCTTACAAGCAGCCTTTTTCATTTACACACCTTAATTGTTGCTGCAAAAAAATATCAATAGTAGTGATCTGGATAACATACATTGGCGGATCCAGGGGGGGGGGGAGGGGCCACTTCGAAAAAATTGTTAATAAATTATTAAAACGAAAACAAACCAAGAATAAAGTTGAAAGTGCACGATGATTATCACCTTCCCTTTCATAGCCCTTTATGGGGAACAATTATTCCATAACCGGCGGTAATTAGAAACAATTTACAAAGTTATTTTAATTGCTATAGGGAACTGGGGCTTACATTAATTTAAAATACCGTTCCAGCACCAAAATCCCCAAGTTAAAAACTTGCTGATTACTTGGGATTTCGTGAGAACCTCTGATGAAAAATTGCTTTTCAGTTTCAGGCTAAACCTTTTAGTTGCAGCTTGGCACCATTAACTAATCTCGAGGAAAAAGTTCAAAAACTTGGCTCATCTATTACACCTCCCCACTTTTCACCTTACATTGACCAGCAATTCCCTTTTCATATTTAGACCTCCTCTCAGTTCATATTAATAATCAGCAGGCTGGATTATTTTTTTTTAACGGAGAATTTCATTATTACTAATCGTCAGGAATGCGACCCACGTAAATGTGTACTTTTTCTTTGTTACCTGTGAACTCCGAGGATAATAGTTTTTAATGAGCCACGTGAGCTTCCGTGGACTCCTTGATCAAGGCCCAGTAAGAGTCCAGTTTTGACCGATAATTATTTGTTAATCACACCAAGCGTGGATTAACCTATGACTTTAGAGAACCCCTCGACTACACCCAACCTTTCTTTGGTAATGGGGTTACCATTAAAAAAATCTCGAAAATAGTTACCAGCTAGTTTAGCAAATAATCAAGAACGCTAAAAACTTCAACCTTTGAATGGAAAAGGCTAATTTGCAATATTCCATATCGGCTTTACTAACTGTAAAAAATGTCTTCCATTTAATCCTTACTTCGTCAATTACAAAATTGTCCGCATAATATTATTTTTCATATTCCAATTCTTTCCGAGACGGATACGTACATATCCTTTACACTCCGGACCAATCCTAGACATTAAAGAACAAAATAGAGATGCCTTCCCAGGTAAAGGGCTCTATGCTCAAGGCCAAAATACGACACCCACAATTTTCCAAATCATAAAAATTGAAAATCAGACAGAAACTCAATAAATACACGTAATTACTTAAACCTGTATGGCATACGCCTCACAATTTTATGGCTCAGCAAAAAAGACACCTACGAAAACTACAAGCCTTTTAATGTTTAATTTTAGGACTAATAACGACCGCACCTCTGTACGTTAGCAACAAAACACTCCTTACCGACTTACAATTACAAACTATCGACCAACAATTAAGAACCCTAATAATAATCTGGCTTCCATATCCAAAAGCACCAACATAACAACAGACTTAAAATGACATGGCCACAGCCGGTATGTATTCTATGAGGCGACTAAAAAGGAGTTGGATGAGAGAGGTCTCCTGAAACAAGATCGGGATGATGGGCTTGTAGGCACTACCTTTCCTCAAGCTATAAATGCCAACATAACAGGAGTTCGTATCTTATTTGCTGATTGTCGCTTAGTTGCGACAGGAGCGAATAATAATATCAACAATAATAACAAATTATTATTGTTATAATAATAATAATAAAAAAATTAATAATTAAAAGACTTTTTTTTACTTAATTTATCTCTTTTAATTGTTATTAGGGATATTGGACCTATTTCAAGAATATTATATGCACTGTCAATACGAAGGACATAAAAATATTTACCAAAAAGATAAGGATGGGGTGGCGCGGAGAGTGCGGAGTAAGGCATAGAAGGGGATCACGACTGCGGCACTATCCAGCAGCCAGTATCCTATTTCACAATACAGAGGCTCTTTTCCTTGGATAAGAAAATACTGCCCTCCTTCGAGTATTATAGTCATCTTCCACTCCCATACAAGATAACCAAGCCGCCTTCGAATGAATATACATTTGCAACAGTTTAATCAGCTTTACTCCCCAAATTCTAAGCCATTCCCGCCGAAAGATTACTTCTTACAGGGAATAAGGTGGGAATGCTACCCAGCGATCTTATGAGTCTCAGTTTATCGACAATAACAGTATTCTCTTGTTACCGCCGTTTTCGTGAAATGAAATAAGAAATACCAAAACGCCTACTTTTTATTTTACTTAACTTTTATGAAGTAAAAATATGTGATCCGTTCCCTTCATTATTATTGATATGATAAGAGAACCTCCGATAAACACATATGTGAGTATATATATTTATTCAGCCTATGGGAGAGTTTTAAATTTTCTTTTAGATGATGTGGAAGTTCTCTGAATAAATTAAATATTTGACCGATATCACTGAAACTTTTGGTAATTTCAAAATTGCAATAGGGAAACTATAAGGTAAACGTACCTATAGTGGACACTGTTCCAGTAGTGGCCACTTGGACAATTAAATTTTGAAACTAAGGCAGCGAGGCTTTGAATCAGCTTCAAACTTTGAGTGAATGTACCTACTACTATCCAGTACATTCACTGATTCAAAGCCTCGCTGCCTTAGTTTCAAAATTTAATTGTCCAATTGGCCACTACTGGAACAGTGTCCACTATAGGTACGTTTACCTTATTAGCCAATTGTTTAATGTACTCTGAGGACTGTAAATTAAATCACATGAAAGGAAATTTCAAACTCTTCCATAAAATGCAATCAGATTTGATGTGGCTGATTGTTTTAAAAATCATGGAAGCGAGTATAAAAAAAGACAGAGACAAATTGGCAAATATCTCTCAAGCGGACCTTACACTATCAATAATTATGATACATACATACATTCGATACATATGGGATTGGCAATAATTTTGATCGTTTAAAGTGAAAATTTGAGTATTCGTGGCGATATTGATGAAAATCTAGATATTGTGATTTCGGAGCGTCAATATCCAAAAGTAGAGGGGATATTGTCAATAATATTGAGCGTGTAAAGGGATAAATCATTAAAATCGTCAATACTCAGTTGGTGCCAGTCTTTCGTACGAGACGGTTCTTGTGTGTGGTTACTTTGAGACGAAGTCTGAAGACTTTATTGATTCAGGAGATGGGAATAATGTTGACGAGGGGACTGAAAGCTCGGAAGAGGAATCTCTTCGGCAATTTATTGAGGAATTTGAGTTGTCTCCGGAGCATTGGAATTGCGCAAACCGTAGGTACAGCAATAAAACATCCAGGACTGTTGCGATTGACCGCCTCATCCCGTTTTTAGCGAAGATAAAGCCGGGGGCCAGACGACGTAAAGAAGAAAATCAACAGCCTACGAACGAATTTTAGAAAAAAGTTGAAGAAGATAGCCACGTCGAAAAAGTCTGGAAATAGCCCAGATTTGGTATACAAACCTACAGCTTGTACACCATATTCTATTTTCTACTTTCCTAGATAAACTTGAAAAGCAAGTACTTAATTCAGGAACAACTGGTTACTTCAGGCTCAGTTAACTCCAGAGCTGGTTAACTCCATTTAATTACAATTCCCCTCATCCCAGTGGCAACCCACAACAAATCAACGACCAAAATAAAGAGGCTAACCTATTATAATATTATTTAATTTATTCAAGTACTTTAATGCGTTATAAATGCAGAATTTTCCCTAAAATTAGAGAAACCATGTTCCATCAAGAGGCTGAGGAAATAATTCCTGAAAAAATTTCTGATTAAACGTGAGAGAATGTACGCATGCTAAGTAAGTATTCATTTATGAGAATTACGTAATTATTGTAAAATCAGTTCCAGGCCACTACTTTCCACAGATGTAGTCAAGGGAAACTTTATTGTTTCGGGGAATTAACTGTACCTATATGTTGTTATGTAATAATTAGTTATCGTTAGATAATTAATTTATAATTTTTAAATTAATTTATTAGAAGATAAAAGGTTCGATCACGGCCGGGAATCGAACCCAGGTCCTCTGCATCTACGTCGCAGCGCTCTGACCACTGAGCTAACCTTGAGTCCGTTCCGATCGTGATCGAATCTTTGTTGTTGATCACAGAAGAGAAAGATTCGATCACGATCGGAACGGACTCACGCACAGTGGGGAAAACAGCCGATCTAGGAGTGCAAAAGTCCAAAATTGAAGTTGCGATATCAAGCCTAGTAAGAATAGATATGTAAACACAAGTGTCTAGTGAAAACAAAACAAGAGCTCCGACCTAATAATAATCCTTTATTTCAAGGTAAGTTCAATAATACAATTTTTATTCAAAATATCTCAGTTTCATTCTAAGCACTGTTGGGAGAAGTTGTACAAAAAAATTTTATTTGGAGTGTATAATACGAAACTTCAGTTACAATGGAAGGTAAGAAGAACAATATAAATGTTGAAATTTTTTTTGAAAATGTGGCTTTTGCAATATTTAAAAAATAAGGCTTTTTTTTATCGTACGCTCTGATATTCGCCCGTATTTGCGTTGATTCCAAAAATAGTACCTTTTAATTGAACTATTAAACGATTTTTTTCAAGAATCCCGTGCAACTATTTGCAACTTTTTTTTAAATGAATTTTTGAATTTTTTTTTGTTTCAGAAAAATTTACATTTTTGAAAAAAGAACTTTTTAAAGTATGGCGGAGCCAAAAATGTTTATCGGAGAAGAACACAAGCGTTCTAGATTTTATTCGTAACTCATTAGAAGACGAATCGACAACTCTTTCGGAAGACTCGATAAAAAAAATTAATAATTTTACGAGCAAACTCGCCAGTAAATGGGCAAAGCACCACCGTCTTGTCGAAGGGTTTTTAACAGTGGCGAGTGATTGGCTTGATGAAAGCATAGAATTGAGTTGTCATTTTAGCTCCCAAGCGCTTGACGCTCCCTCAACATCGACCTGCAAAGGTCGACCACCTAAGCCTTTTGAAGATTTGTCTGTATGGTCAAAACGACGAGTAATAAAACCTTTTTTTGGAAGTTGCGTCGATGGAAGAACTTACATTCGCTGCAAGTTGCAGTTTAAACCTAGCCGGAAGAAAACGTGCTGGCGAGTTAGTAAGAAGCATTTCTTCCCCAAAATTACCGTGTAGGGAAGAGAGTCGACCCCAACCAATACCCTATACTCCGGAAGAGCGTTGTTTATTGACGGGCGTTTTTCAAAATATACCTATACCTTGATGCAGCAAGGAGCTAAAATACGTGTTGCAAATTTATATCCGACATACAAAAAAGTGGCACTCGCCAAAAAAGCTTGTTACCCTCGCACTATTGAAATAACTGAAACGTCAGCGAAGGTGTCCCTGCAAGCACTAGCCGATCATACCGCCAATAGGCTTATCTCTGCTATTATGGAAAACTTATCTCCTGATATCGTACAAGGAATGAAAGCCGGAATAACTCTCACCATTTAATGGGGATGTGATGGAAGTTCTGGCCACTCAGCTTATAAGCAGAAATTTGATAGGGACGACGAATCAGATGAATTTTTGTTTATAGTCTGCTTCGTTCCCTTACAAATTAAGGCGAAAGATACCGAGCAAGTCATCTGGCTCAATCCAAGACCCTCGTCTACAAGGTTCTGTCGCCCTATAAAGATTATGTTTAAAAAGGAGTCTCAAAATCTCATAAAAGAAGAAGTAAAAATTATCGAAGAAGAGATCATTAACTTAGAACGTACTAAAGTTAAAATTTTTGGAGAAGAGATAATTATTGATTTCGAATTTCATCTCACCATGATCGATGGGAAGACATTCGGTGCAGTCACAGAGACATCTAACCAATCATGTGCTATTTGTGGTGCAACTCCAAAAATAATGAATGATTTGGACATTATCGAGAAAAGAAGAAAAGATTTTAATAACATGAAATATGGCTTATCGACATTACATTGCTATATTCGTTGTCTCGAACGTATATTGCATATTGCCTACAGACTTGAAATTAGTAAATGGCAAATTCGAGAGGATGACAAAAAAAAATTTCAAGACCGAAAAATATTCATTCAAAATGAATTGAAAAGACAATTGGGGTTATTGGTAGATATACCGAAGCCAAGTTTTGGAACAACTAATGATGGCAACACAGCCAGAAGATTTTTTGGGAATTATGACCGAGTTTCACAAATAACAGGCGTGAATGAAGAATTGGTGAAAAGATTCGGTGTGATCTTAAACACAATGTCGAGTGGGTATAAAATAGACGCTAACAAATTTCAAGTATATTCATATGGAACTGCAAAATTATATATACATCTATATCCATGGTACTACATGCCCGCCAGTGTGCATAGGATTTTGATACATGGTGCGGAAGTCATAAAGGCAGCTGTCCTTCCGATCGGGATGCTCTCGGAGGAAGCTCTCGAGTCCCGTAATAAGGATGTACGGCGATACAGGGAGAATAATACAAGGAAGAATTCTCGTTTAGGTACCATGACGGACTTATTTCAAACTTTGATGTTTTCGTCGGACCCTCTTATAGAGAGAAATGTACGATCAGCATCGAATCGAAAATCAGTTTTCGAAAGTGACATAAAGTCACTCACTTTAGAAGAACCAGACGAAGACGAAGAAGATGATGATTTATTAGATGATATTTATTGATGAAATATGATACAATTTTAAAATAAATCGTTTTCAGAACCTTTTTTTTCTTTTACTTGCGTTTTTTATTACAGCAAACACTTTTTTTATTACTTGTTTATAAAATAAATGTATTAATTTTCAGTTTTATTTAGTTTTCCTTGCTCTATTCTGTTGTAAAGATTAAGAAGAATGGAAATTTATATTTTACGTGAAACCGGCCAGTAATGTCTGGTATTAAGCCCAAGAAACCAGATAGAAAAATTGGACAATTTAGTTTACATTGTTTGGTGAAAAATGATTTACTGTTTTGTTGATATTGGGCAATCAAGACGTTTAGAATATAACAAAATTAAATAAAAATAAATTTAGAAAATTGTCCAGATACAAGATTTATTTTAATAATAATTAATAAAATATTTCATAATTTAATCGACTATTTTTATTAGAAGCAAAGAATTAAATATAAACGATGTTACAAAAGGTTAGAATTGAAAATAAAACAATAATTTAGGATCAGTGACAACAAATAATAATTCGACTAGTGAAAATTTTAATCCTAAATTATTTGAAATTTTAATCCTTTCATATTATATATTTTAATACATTTTCAGATCATATCTATAAATCGCAAGAGTTTTGTTGGCGAAAAGACTTTTGCACTCCTAGATTGGCTGTTTTCCCCACTGTGTCACGGTTAGCTCAGTGGTAAGAGCGCTGCGACGTAGATGCATTCTATAGTCGCAGCGTTTTTATATCGATAGCGAGTGGAAGTCGCAAATAAAGCTAATCAAGTGCCATCTTTAACTAACAAGGACGCAAAGGGAGTTTGCTTACCGGTCGCCACGCACAGAAGTAACATAGCAGTACTATTAACAACGATAGATTTGCTTTGAAAAACTCATAAGTGCTACAAACATATACCTGACTTTAATAGATTATAAGCGTCGTATCTATCTTTATATCATAAATGTTTTTAATTTTTACTTTTTTTTTTGTTCTAGATCAAGGTAGTAAACCGATTCCCTGCCAAAAGTAGAATTTTACTTAAAGAATTCTTAGAGTATACTATGAGGCATAGAGTATACTATACCTTCCCAAGGCACAGTCAACTATTCATCTGTTTTTGCCTCATGCCTCATGTCCTTTCAGTTGACAGAATAACAAACTCCAATTTAAGATTTTTTTAGGAAAACATTTCTGGTAATATTTCTGTTTGGAAAATTGTTACCCCTTTTTTTTTTTTAATAGTACGATAGAAATACTAAAACGTACAAAGTCAAAAGGTAAAATAATCCGAAAAGAAATACTATTTAAAGTGCTTTTCTGGCGTCATTCATTCAATTCTGTTCGTCAAGTCATTCTGTCATGGAATAGAATGGTTCATATATGAAATTAATTTTGTTTCTGCCATTTCCTCTTTCATTAGCTATTACTCTAGCGTCCTTGTCTCAAAGAAACATTGGAATGATCAAAGATGTAAAAATTGCCCATAAGTTTTACAATGCTTTCTCTACTATTTTATAAATATTATTTAAATGATCACAATGAGGCACAAATGATCCCATCCAGAACACAAATGATCCCAATACAGGCACTGAAATGTAGGTAAAAGTTATCAGGTTAATTACTTACTTACGATTTTGGCCGATCACTGAAAGATGCGAGATGAATGCCAGAATGAATTTATCTTGCGAAAGAGCTATTGGCTGGGCTGACAGGAAGGGCTGGCTGGCGGCGATCAAAGATCTAATTAAGTAATTATGTGAAACAGGGAGGAGTAGCGGCATCCTTCTCAAAAACCTTACTTCCATTAAGTTAATTGCTAGCATTTTCCACTCAAATGGCATTTCTCTTTTGACTAGCACAAGTACAAGAGTCGTGTAAAGGAAGTTTTAGAACAGATTTCTCCTTTCACTTTCATCAGCTTGTGTTCATAGAGATGATATTTCATACAATGAAAACATAATAAATATCGAATGGTTATTTAGTATGTATATATTTTATTTTTTTTAATTTAGTGTAATATTTTCTATAATAATAGTTAGCTGTGCTGTCATAAAAATTAGTTTGAGGAAGACTCAAGCTTGTTTGTGAGAGGTTATAATGGCGAATTTTCAAGTGGCCTGAAAATTTGGTTGAAGCTACCCTGTTTATTTACGGTGGAAGTCAAGTTACATAAGCTTTTTAGTGTTAATTTTCTAATCATTTTTATGGTATTCTTAAGTTCGAGAGAACCATTTGATATCCTTTTTTATATATTTATAAAATGTTATAAGGCTTAAATGTGGTTGTCAAATATTAGAACAGAAATTAATACTTCATTCAATATTTGACATCGAAGTCAACTACTGGTGTGCCTAACTCTGATGAAATTAATATAATTTGCTTGATTTGAAAAATATCTAGGTTTTATTTCCGTAGTGGAAACACTGATATAGCTCCACCCTAACCAATGGTCGACAGGGGTGTCAACTAACCGATCAACAGTGTCAACTAGTGCAATATTCTGTTAGTAAAGTTGACATAGTGTGTGTTTACAGTGGACACCCATGCATAGCCTTAGCTTTATTTCATCTAATCTTGTTTGGTTTATTTCTTAAATTAAGTAACATTCGTACAAGCATGTATGCACTAAGCGACTAAGTTTCTCGGACTCAAATGGCTCAGGTGTTAATTTTATCATTTACTTAAAGTTTTGACATGAAATTGTGGATAATATTTGAATAAAAGATATGCTGTTTCCACAGTTTATTATCATGCCTTCATAAACTGTTTGCCTATTCCGAAACACAAATGCGAGTCACTACTGCAGCGACAAACCATCGAGGTCCTCGAATTACATTAATCTATAAAATTGAAGATAAAAATCCTATTCAAAGAAAAATGGTCCAACAACCTTACTTAGCCATAGAGGAAGAAGATTAGTTAGCTAAATGGATACAGATTGAGGGTAAAGCTGGTTTCCCAGTTACAACTGAAATGATTCTCGACTGGGTTCAAAAATAGTGAAAAAATGTTTAACCGTCCAAATCCTTAGGTTAAAGAGCGTACAAGCATGGAGTTGGCTCTCAAGTTTTTGCAAGAGGAACTCATCTCTGGTTTTCAGACTACCCGAAAACCTTACTCTCAGTAGGAAATCTCTAACAGCTTATGACCTTAGGAAATGGTACCGTAAAGTGTTTGAATATCGTAACCCTTTAATGCATAGTGTTGCATATCTGCAACATAGTTTTTAACTTCATACCAGAGCTCTCTCTTGTATTATAAGTGAACTAAATTGTGTTGGAGATGTGCTACAACATGCACTCTAGACCATCTAGGGCTCTTACAGGTCTTTGCATGTCCTAACAGGTGAGGACAATCCTTCTTTTCTCTCAATCCCTTAGTTCAAGTCTAGCTGCTATATCTATGCTGTCAATAGCTGGATAATGTACCTTCGCTTAAAACAAGAAACAGGCAATAGAGTAAAATGACTCAAAAACAATTTAGGAAAGAGATAGGAGAAGTTCTTTGCAATAAAAGACGATTAGAAACACCAAAAAGAGGCCGACCTTCTGAGGAAAGAGAAGATCAACTAAGAAGAAAGAAGTCTGCATCTGCTAGGCCCTGTGCTGATGTGAGAAATGACGGAACGGATCACTGGCCTGAATGGAACGAAAAATTTCGAAATTTTTTTTTAAAAAATCCTGAATACAAACTATTAAAAATTGTAATGATTGCCTGAACGGAAATTCAATCACTGTTGAATTGAAGGAGATTCCTAGTTGCTGAGTCGCTTTAAATATTCTCCTCTAACGATTATAGAAGTTCAGATATCCTTTTCTAAATTGAAAGAAAGTTTAAGTGACAGGAGGCACTGTTTTACAGAAAAAAATTTAGAAATGTATTAAGTTATAAACTTTGATTAAAAAAGTACTGAAGTGTAGGTACATTTCTAATGTACTCCATTAATTTTTCTTTACTAATAAAAAAATCATTATTTTACCAAAATCTATATTAAAACCAATATTTTAAAAATATAAGTTTATACTTCAATTTATTCTCCACTACTTATTTGTTTCAAAAGTAGCTATATATATTGTTCACAGAAATAATTTAATTCATGAATTTCAAGCAATCATTTTTTTTTGCACGTTTTAAAGCTTTTATTGCACGATTTTGCATGTTTTTAAGTTTTTATTGCACGTTTTCAAATTTTGACTGCACGGAATTCCGAGCTTTAATTATAATATATATTATTGTATATATTATAATATATATTATTATTACAAATATGATAAGGAGGAATGTTTAACCATCTTAATTACAGCCAACGCACAAGGACAGCTGGCACTGCCAGAATTAGCAAATAGTGCTTTATCTGGGTGAAGTATATGGAAGTCTGAGTCTGGCTGGATGACGGGTGTCTTATTTTATAAATGTATAGGTGTGTTCTATCTACAGAGAATTCAGAGTAAAATTGGATTTCCAACAATTTATTCCCCATTTCTACTACGAACATGGGATACTTAGAATCAGTCGCTCTCTATCAAAGTGCTACACGTTTCATCCAAAAAATGAATGTGGCCGTCTTTAATTTTCTAAAAGAGCATAGAAGAGTCTAAAATTGTGCTAACCCAACATTAAAAGAACAATACTTCTGGTCATTACTAAAATCGATTTATCATACTCACTTTCACTGGATGATTTCACCGGGATTTTTTTTTTTTTGTCTCATTTAAGCCTTTTTGTATAAATTAATTAAATTGTGGATATTTTATTTTGTTTCCATTTTGAATTCACTAGTTTATAAATTAAAATTATAACTTTTATTGCAGTCATTACTTATTATTCTCCTTCGTAAATCAATAATTAATGCATGTGTCAACTTTAAAACCATAAATGTCAACTTTCTCTACCTTTGCATTTTATTGTGTCAACTATCAGTTCATTTTAGAAGTTTCTAAGATATCATTTTTTATAAAAACCATGAATGTAGACCATGGGATATTGTATTCCCAGTTTTTAGAGGGATAGGCCTATCTAAATTCATATAAAAGATTATCCTAACATCAATACATAAGTGAACAGTGCCAATAATATATATTTTTTTTTTAACCTGTCAATTATTAGTGCAGTTACCCTAGTCCTAGAGTGTATTATTACTATCAGTCGTATAAGATAAAATTAAAGTTACAAAAATAATGAACAAGAAACTTTTGTGAAGAGTAAGAAACAGCGCACGTTTGAATGTTACCAAGTTAAATGATTTACGTGATTATTAGATTGTTTATAAATTTCCAAGGGATATGAAAATAATTTAACAAACACTTTTTTAAAAGCTATGAGAATGAAACACATGATAATTGTAAATTAACCATCACTTGGTAAATAACTATAATAATATGCTTGCTAGATCTTTAGTTATCTTTTTACAGTTCACTGAGATTGAATACCGACTGGAGCTGACCCCAGCATCTATAACGAACAGAACATCGGACTACATTCATAATATAATTCCCGTCGTGTCACTAATTTAAAGCCAACATGGGTTACACATTTGACAACGCCCGATCCTATGTTCTGATTCTGATGATCCTATGTTACCAACTTTAGAAAACCAATCAGAAAAACTAGGATAGGCGACAACATAGGAATTGATTGATTAGCGGAGATCGACTAAGGGAAGAAGGGGAGCAATACTTCTGAACCTAAAGAATTCCATTTCAAAGTAAACCATCAATCGGACTGGCCTCAATTGCGGTTGATAAAGAAAAGGGTAGGTTTCTGAGTTTTTTAACTGCAGACCTCGTTACGTAATACAAGAACTTTTTCATTTGTTGAAATTTACAACAGAGTGATAAATAATACAATTTTGGTACTTCTGATTTGAAACCTTCTAAAATCGCGACCCACCTTAAGCAATCATATCAATTACAATAAAGCCAAAGCATAAACACGATGGGTGATTAATCAGGCGAAAAGAAATTCATGGGCTAAATTCGTATCATCCATTTCATCAGGTATTTCAACGAAAATAGTTTGGAATAACATATCAGCGATCAAAGGTAGAACCATAAACCAAATACCGCGTGCAATAGGTTACAATAAAAAAACACTTACTGATCCAAAGGAAATAGCCGATGCCTTTGGACATTACCTATCGAATATTTCAAAAAACAATCCGTCACACCAATTCCAGCTCACAGTTGACCCTGCTTATGACACCAAACCATATAACGTTCCTTTCACAATGGAAGAACTGCGACGTAGTATAAAAACAACCCGTTCTAAATCCCCTGGCTCGGATGAGATTCACATCGAGTTTATCAAACACCTTCCTCCTAATGGCAAAAACTTATTATTAACGCTTCTCAACAATTTATGGATTAATAGATAATTCCCTAAAAGTTTGTCATCGGCAACGGTAATACCCATGCCGAAACCAAATAAAGACCCCCAAACTAATAACAAGTTACAGGCCTATTTCTCTTACCTCGGTTCTCTGTAAATTGAATGAAAAAATGGTTAACTGTCGCCTTTTGTGGGAACTGGAAACCCGGAATCTGCTACATAGCGAACAATGAAGTTTCAGAAAATCGAAATCTACAATGCACCTTCTCCTTAAATTTAATTCGTTTCTGAAATTATCTTTTGCTAGAAAATAACACGTTTTTGCAGTTTTTCTTGATTTGGAAAGCGCATTTGACTCATGTTGGAGAAATAAAATTCTAGTAACATTACAGTCATGGGGATTTTCAGGGAACATTCTGTTTTTTTTTTTCAAAACTTTCTCAGAAATAGGAATTTTAATGTTCTTGCAGGATCAGTATTATCGGATAATTTCGAATTATTAAACGGTGTTCCGCAGGGGTCTATTTTAAGCCCAACACTTTTTAATATTGCCATTAATGACATAAGAAACTACATCCCAAAACCAGTTAATGTCGCACTATACGCAGACGATGTTTTAATTTATTACAGCTCGACCGATATAAATTTTGGACAATCCGTGATACAGAAAACACTTGATAGCCTTAAAAAATGGGCAACGATTCGCGTTTTTAAGTTCAGCCTTTCCAAATCAGCCGCGGTTCACTTTTGCCGACTTCGAAAGTGCCCACAAACGTTTTCTGTGCATCTAGGGAATCGGAACTTAACCAAACTCGATTCTTTTCGGTACCTTGGAATGACTTTGGACTCAAGATTGTCTTGGAAGTCACACACTGATAATCTGTTGTCCAAACTATCAAAAAAAGTTATTGTTCTAAATGTTCTTTCCGTTTCCACTTTCGGTTGTGATAGAACTTCCTTGTTGAGGTTGTACAGATGTTCGATAAGGCCGGTGATTGACTATTGTTGCAAAGTCTATGGGAATGCCTCCAAGAAAGCTCTGATGAGGCTGGACCCAGTACACATGCTCTGATCCGCAGGGCTACTGGAGCGTTTAGGACCAGCCCGATCAGCAGCCTGCTCTGGGAGGCCAGTGAATGGTCACTAGAACTGCGCAGGAACTACCTCTTACTAAAGTTTATAGGCCGTCTAAGAATGCCTCCGGACTTTTTTGACTTCGCACGATATAAACTGCCTACACGCCTCTGCATCTCAACTCAAATATCCCATTCGTTACTAAACGTATACAGTTGGTCGCCGAACCCATTTCCTCCTTGGACGGATAGCAATGCGAGTTTTGATTTCTCCCTCAAGAAAATAACAAAATTATCATACCCCCCTGAAGTTCATAAACAGAGCTTTCTAAATATTCTGACCGCATATAAAGACTTTATACCTATTTATACCGACGGGTCGAAACAATTGGGAAATGTTGGTTGTTCCGTAGTCCTTCCCACGGAGACAATCCGATACAGTCTTCCGTCCATCTTTTCCGTATTCTCCTCTGAACTATTTGCCATATACCTATCCCTAACCTTAATTATAAACAATGACTTCACCAGCAACAATTTTTTAATTATCAGCGATTCCTGTTCCGCTCTAAAGTCCATCGAAAAGTTTCATTTCCAGGATAACCCCATAGTAACCTTTATAATCCAAATTATTTTAGAAACCAACAAAAGTACAAAATTTCTTTGGGTCCCGAGTCATATCGAAATAACAGGAATGAACTGGCTGACACAGCCACGAAGGAAGCCTGCAACCTATTTCCAGGTTCCTAAAGTTAAAATTCCTCTATATGACTTCCAAACAGCTATCCTCAATCAATATAAAGAAGCCTGGGGTCATTTTTGGACAACGGTTCCGGCTACTAATAAAATGAAGAAGCTCTTCAGTGATAGTAAACCTCTCCCAGAAATACAAGAAAGCCGCCGAGAGCACACTATAATAACCCGCCTGAGGATTGGGCATACCACATGGGCACCTCTTAGAAGACAAACCTCCTCCAATGTGTCGAACATGTAATACAAATTTAACATTACAACGTTTTGGAAAATTGCCCGGAACTGGAAGCAGCGAGGAATACACACCACGTCGAGGGATATGCTGAAGCCCTAATACCAGAAAATTCAAAAAACTTATTTAAATTTCTTAAAGACACAAACATTTACAACTATGTATAAAGCGGTATTTAATGCAGTTTCCATGAATTTGAACTATGTGATCCAATGAAATTGATGTATATGCATTAGATGTATTGTAATTGATGTGTGTATGGCATTGTATGTTATCTGAATAGAATTTGGTGCCTCTAGCCCATGTTGTTGTACACGGCACCTTAAGTGTAATTAAATAAATAAATAATATGTGTGAGACTACGGTTTTACAAAATCCATACAGCACATAGTTTTCTCACTTACGGTAGCATGCTGTAAGTGTGCTAACAGATGAATATATTGCTAATAGATTGAAGGAAATGATATCAAGAACTAGAGACGTCAGTTTTAAGGCATATACATATTTAAAACGTATATCAACTAGAAAATAAATACTGAGCGGAGGAAAGGTAATATAAATATTGGTTAAATTTTACTTGGACTAGGAAACCTGCAATGAGAGAGGAGGGGGTCGGGCGGCAAGCTTACGAAGGAACTAAACAAAGGGAAGAGAAAGAATGGGGGCAGAGAAAAGAAATAAAATAAAGAAGTGAGGACGCGGTGTCAAAATGTAGGCTACTTAGCCGCACCTGCTCCAACGGCTCCAACTTTTACTATTCTAAAGAATTTATGTATTTCTCTTCATTTCTTCCTAACTCCTTCCTAATGGCCTAAACTATTTCAATTTGTCAAAAATGTAGCTTGTTATGTTCTCAGTTCGTATCATAATGGCCACCTTCCTTTTATAAAGCTAGACTTTTAAATTTCAACAACAATCTTAATGCGAGAACTTCTTTATTTCCTATCTGTAAGATGTTTAAATTCCTTCAGGCTTCTACAAGTTCTGAAAATATTGAAACGACTACAAATATTCAATAATCTACCGTATATTTAAATTTATAAGCATATAACTAAAAAAATATAAACAACAAACCATTTATTGAAACGTATCTCGCTCCAAACCCTCACCAGTTTCACCCTGTAACCTTATTTTAAAATATTTTGAGCATAGCATTTCAAACTAGAGGAAAAAACAAAGTATTATTAGAAAATTTTCTGTCTATAGAAAGTATGGTTATCTAGTTCGTGAAAAACGTTATGTCAAGTGCATACTAATATTGTGCGTAACGTGCTTTTTGTTGGGGAAAAAATTAGTTCAAATTTTAATGGTAATCATTACTCGAATCAACGTATCCTTTTTATTATTGCTAGAAAAACTAGAGATATTAATAAGCTTGAAAATAATATTAAGTGTTTCTATAATTTCTGAACGATTCATGGGTTTCCACATCCTCTGAACAAGCCTCGTGTCGAATAGAAGCCACCACTGACATATGTGACCGGGACGCCCCCCTTCCTCCTGCTGGCCCCCATCGGTCTGGGTGCGGCTCTCGTCGGGGCTCTGAGGGATTCGGGTCGGTGGTCTCCCCAAAACAGATAATGATATAAACCAACGGGCGTTGATGACCATAGCTGTTTTTCGCCCCTAAACAACATCAAACAAACAACGATTCATGGGTTGGATACATTTTTATTTATTTTATTTTTTGATCCTCCAGATGTAATCCGCATAAGTGTTTTCCTTTTCAAAAACTAAATTTTCGAATAAAAATAAATTATTGGTGAAATTACAAAAAAAAAAAATATAAGTAAATTAAAATTTATAAAATGACCTTTAAAAAAAAACATAGATACATTACATGTTTAAAGTAAACTAGTAGTAGTTCCAACCAAGATTTTATGCCTACCCTTTCTTATTTTTTATATGAATAACTCCTTAATATACTTTAAAAACAAAATTTTAATATCACCAAAACATTTCAAAATAGATGTGAATTAGAGCTTAACTAAAAATCTAGTAATGTTGTGAATTTTAAATAAGTATTTCTAGAATAGCAAGTACTTTCAAAAAGTGAATTCAGAGTTAGAATTTTAAAATTGCTGAATTATTAAACAAATGTTTTAAACTGTACCTTCTCTCCTTTTCAATTAGTTTTTTAACATTCTTTCCGTGAAATTTTCAGAAATAAAATGAACACTTCATACCAGTCTAAAGCTTATTAATGGCTCCAGTTTTCCCGTAATGAGACCTACATGTCGATTCTTTCGCACAAAATAACTATTATTAATTTAAAGTATGATTAAAGAAAAAGCTTTGTCCCGGATTAAGATGGTTGCAATTGATATAGGAACCGAGATATATCAGATATATCGAGATATACTCAGACAGAGTATATATAATATATACTCTAATCTCATTTTGCTTTTTTTGCCTGTTTTCTAGTTATTGTAATTTACCTGAAAATTTTCGTCTAAAACTGCAAAAACAAATTATGCAATACAAATCAATTATCATTTCGATTTAGTACGAGTTAGCGTATGCACATTGAGTAAACATGTTTTTTCCGATAACGGTAATTATTAGACATCAAAAACATTCGATAAATCGATAATATTCAAACTTCTAGCTCAACTCCTAAAGGTTTTAGTAAAACGATGAAAACCGGATAAAAGATTGATGAAATAATTCTTTCCTGTTTTCTCAAATGGTATTGCGCAATCTCTTTGTCTAAATTACAATTTTTAAGTTATTTAAGTTAATATTTAAGAATATTTAAGTTTCTAATAAGTGTATTTATTACGTTTCAAATTGTATAGTTATGTAACTTTAAATTTGGACTTTTTGTCCAAATTGACTGTTAGTTGAATTTTTCGCAATGGAGAAACGTCTAACTATAACTTATAGTAAGTTATATCATTACATTATAAGCATCATCTCTAGCAACTAAATTTCTTTTTAACAGTGCATTGGTGTTATACATTACCTGACCTGTCAGAAGAGGGAGTAAGTTCATTTTTAACGGAAATACACAAAAGGTTTTTATAAAACTTTATGGAAAAATGGAGATCAGTTAATCGTGACAAAACCATGTTCAAGAAGAGTTATCGCAAGTGGATGAATAATGAATTTATTTATACTTTTTACGATGATTTTAACACAACTTTACAACGGCCTAGTGACAAGGAAGGCCAAAAAAAAAAAAAAAACTTCGAAGATTTTGTGGAGAGAATCGGATATTCAACTGTTCCCGTGATACTATATGGTACTATAGTAGTACCCTCAACCGTACACGAGAATTTACTCCACGGTTCCGAAAGCATACAAACACCAGCTCTGCCGATTGAAAAGTTATCTTAAGAATTTAAAGAAAGTTCTCCCAGGAGAACAGGAATAAAGATTAAAATATCTTCACACTGAACCACGCAAGAAAAAATTCTCGAATATCTACTAATGAAGATGTTTTTCACAGGATTTTAGAATCATCCGACCCATTTATTTCTAGTTTGCGACCTAAACCAAAAAAGAATTATTTTCCAGTAAGTGCAGAAGCCTTAGAATTATTGATTTTATAAGCACACCTATTATCATTACTAATACATATTAATAATAAGTAATATTTAAAGTCTAACTAGCTGCTAGCAACTATTTTTATATCTTCGTAATTATTACGACCAATTTTATATTTAGTATTTAATAATTTTTAATTCTTTAACCAATAACTTTTTTGTTAAGCTAAATCTCTATGTTCCTATAATCTGAACTGAATGCAACCTGATATTCGCCAGGATACAGGTAACTATACACTTTTGAAATTGTGACAAAATGACTCAATTCCTGTATTTAGGGTGACTTTCCAATGCACTTTTCCATAAACTTCAGTTATTCCGAACATTTAATTCTTGTTTATATGGTGATTGGATGAATAATGAATTTATCTAAACTTTTTACGATGAGGAACAAGAAAACCACGGCCTCATTCGAGGAAGGCCAAAAAAGACTTTGAAAATTGTGGGGAGAGAACCCGGAGGAACTAAATCAGAGGACTTAAAGAATTTTACTCACAAAATATGATTATGAGGTAATTCGTAGGGCATTAAAAAATGCAGGCTGTAATTTCTTCACGAACTGTAAGAGACGGCAGACTTGCATATTCAACTGGGCCCGTGGTACAATATGCCCTTAACCGTACACGAGGTTTATATGAATTCCCAATTTATAAGCCGCTAAAGCGATTTTTCAAGAATCATAATGGATACTTTTGAACCCTCCAAACTTCAGCTGTCAGAATGTTAAGTCAGTTATGAAGCAATTGAAATAAGGACACAAAGATGGGATAATCGAGTAATTATTTTTTAAAATAATTTATATAATAATAATATTATAATTATTATAAGCGTTAACAAGTTACTATCATGAATATTAATATTAAAATACAACATTAATATCCGACAGTGACCGATTGTATCCTGAACAAGAAAGAGGTGCCTGAATCGTTTGTTAAGACCCCTAAATCAAATGAAAATAAGATTTCTGAGGAAGAATTTAATCCTTTTTAATGGGCATAGCGATTGGAAGTTGGAAATAAAAATCTAATTTAAAGCAATAATGGCTATTTTTCGAATCTCTTTTAAAAAGTGTTATTAATGCTCGGCCTTTCTTTAAATTCTACGAATTTTGTGGTTTTACGATTATGCTGTCCATCCGTCGTTTAGACATCCATTTAGGATTTTTTAATGTTATGGGTGTTTAATGTGCTTTAATCTTCTTAAATCTATAAAAAAAATCTTTTAAGCAACCCAAAAAAAATGTTCTTGAGTTTTATTTCTTGGCAAAATTTTGCGGGAACAGGGTCGAAACAACAATAATATAATAATAATAACTCGTTAATAAGTTAATATAATAATATTAACAATTTTATTATAAATTATTTATAATAAAATTGTTAATATTATTATAAAAAAACATATTAAATGAAATAGAACTATAGTTAATTCAAATAAATTTAAATTAAGCTAAATTTTATTAAAATTAAACTAAATTAATTTAAAATAAAGTTTTTTTTTTAATTCAGATCAGAATATCAGATCTTAAGATGTCTATATTACTTTAGAAAAGTAAGATATAATAATTTTATTTAGTTTCAATTCCAATGTATTTTTCCATCCAGAATCGAATGAAACAATTTGCATTTCGTTAGAACCAACCGTTCTCGAGATATAGAGTTCTTTTTCCGCTTTTTGCCGCACTGCGCGGCACCAGTACACGCCGTAAGCCACACCTTCATAACGACCTCATATCCTGACTAATTTTACCAATTATGCCAAAAGGAAGAGCTCATCAGAAACAACTACTACAAGGGCGCTATCTTAATTGCGAACGAATTAAGCCACCGTTCCAAATGACCCTGCCTAAATATGCGTTTACCTCAGTATGGTTAGCCTATCTGGCAAAACACCATATAGCTGTCCAATTTATCCTCTATAATTGGCCAAGTTACGCACACAACATTAAGCTGTATTCCTCGAATGTCAAATATTAACTAGAATTGGACATGTTATCTACCACAGTAATAATCATGATGGTAAGTTTATTTACAATCAAAAGCTTACCATGATATTGTCAAAATGAGACTCACCTTAAATTAAAATGTCGAAATTTCCTTCACATCAGCCTTGCCTCCTTGTCATGGGTAGCCCACATTACGCATTACCCAAAAGCACCACTGTCACACTCATTTACGCATAACCCTAAAGCACCACAGTCACACTCATTAAAAAGTGTAATGCCAAACAAAGGGCTCCCAGCCTGATGGATCGGACTGTATCTGCGTGTTTCTATATTTAAAGCTTTCTTGATTTTCTTAACTTTCTATTTCCAAGGTATTCCTAAAGAATATGGAACCCTCTTTCCCTGGAAGAAACAATATGAAGGAAAAACAAAATCAGCTTGCATAAACTAAAAATATAGAAAATAATAACGCTTCAGTTAATATAATAAAAAAATGTTTGCGAATTGTTGGCTCCCGGTCATTAATTCTACCGTCAAAGTATATTTCCTACTGATCAAGAAACACCACCAAATTTTCATACTTGCTCTCTTAAACATAGAAGCCGTTGCCGTCATTAGGATTTCTATGACATATGAGACTTTCAGTTGACAGAATGGGGCTTAATCCACTTTTGTGATGGTATGATAAAAATATTGAAACATCAAAGTTTACTAAAATATAGACACAAAGTCTTAAGGTATGAATTTTCCACATTGAAATATTATTTGAAGTGCAGCAAAATGTTGAAATTGTTATCATTCTGTCAACTGAAAGGCTCTTGTGATTATCGTCCTGGATATGCATTTCCCGATTTCGCCTACAATAAGTCAGGAAAGGCCTTGAGGTATTAATCTACTTGCGAAAAAAATTGAAGGTTAATCATGTTACTGAACAAGAGCTCTAAATGCGTTTCCCCGAAATCTGCTAACTTTTACTTATTGCTTTATTTTTTCCGCACTTCAATAATATAAATAAAAAGAAGCAGGCACTACTAGTTAATCTATAATTAATTAATATAACAACAATTAATATTTATAATCATACTTACTATTAATATACTTAAATTTATAGCAAATGACTCCGTTTTTTTTTTTTTTACGTTTATGTTGAGAATATTAAAGGTTAGGTTAGACCAAGTGGTTATCAACAAGGTTCTTACCTCCCTTCATCATAACTTGAAAGACATTTTTGGGCATTATACTAATCAAGGGATCTATGTAAGTTCTAGAATGTGCTAACTCATATGCTTGGATTCATAACTTTTGAACGTATAGGTAACAATTTTAAAAGTGGAAAAACGGAGGAAGAGGGTGACGAAGGAGAGGCCCTCAGAGATCAACGATCCTCTGCAAAAAGGCCAAGGCATAAGTCAAAACTTAAATAAGATTGTATGCAGAACGAAAGCTTGCTGAACGAAGCTAGAAGCATCCAACCCCACCAAAAAGTATTTTTTAATAATTTTGATAAGAAAATGAATAATATGACCCGGAACTACATAAATGATTCAACAGAGAAAATAATTAAAATACCAGAAATCATGAACAACAAGGGCAAAAACTTTCAGAGAAGCATGAAGGTAGTCTCTTACGGCCATGGTTAAGAGAATTTTAATATATAGAGAACCTCTCTGAATTAATTTCTAAGTTAATTATGTTAAAAAAACCATATGGGGAAGTTTATGTTTGTTACTGGTTTATAACAGTTCATCTAAAAACCTAATAATGATTATGTTTTCGTTTTCTCACTATTAAACAATCTTGTATTGGCCACGAGGAAAAATGCAAATGGCCTCAAGGAAGATAAAAGAAAAATATGAGGAATTCAGGGAGGAACTCCGGCTTAAAATGGAGAAGTTCTCGATGCATGCGTTCGATGCATCTAAGGTTAGTCTTGAAAATTATATTTCTCATTTCGAACGACTTTGTAAAGTGAAAGGGCTCGGTGGGGACCGAAAGCTGGCTCATGAAGCAAGGAAAAACTTACTATTAGGATATGTTGGGGCCAACGCGCTACGGCAAATTAAATTTATTTTTTTCCGGAGTCAGTGGATGATAAGAAACTCGAGGAGGTCACAGCGGCCATTCGCTGTTTGTTCAGACCTGAGCTAACGATATTTTCAGCTCGTATGGCATTTGAGGGGGCAGTCCGTAAGACTGATGAGACCCTCGGGGATTTTTCTAATAGGTTGAAGGAATTAAGTATCCATTGCGAATATGGGAAGAGTCAGGATGAAAGGCTCAGGGATCGCTTTGTGGCAGGAGCTGGTTACTAAAAATTTGAAATCGAGGTGAGGCAAAGATGACTTCAAGGAAAAACATTTTAATGATAATGCGGTAACCTTTAGGGAGGTTTTACAGTAGGCCAGTTCCATTTGTAGCTTAGTTTCCATAGGCCAACCTTTCCGACAGTATACTAGAACCTTATCTAGTATTCTATCAGCAGCGGTGGTCAGTCACAATCTCTTCCTTTGGGCACAGCTTAAAGGCAGATTTTTTAGTAAAAAGATTTTTCAGTATCAGTGGCACTGTGCACCAGTTTTCGTCTTCTTCAGTTTTTCAAAAAAATTCTTGAAAGTAGGTCCGGAAAATGAAGATGTTTGCCAGGAATATAGTTAACGTTTAGATTAAAACAGAGTAGTTTAATTCTAAATCGTTGCAGTCATGTCGATCCAATTTTGCAAATATGTTTCTGAAATATTGCCGATAGTGGCTTGTGATCAGAATGAACAATAATTGAAGGCATACCATAAATATAGCGATGAAACTTGAAACACCCAAAATATATCGCAAGCATTTCTTTTTCCGACTGACTATAATTCAATTCTGAAGAGTTCATCTGCCTTATAACACATGCCAAAAGTTTCACATGACCATTATCTTGATTGATGAATTTAAAAGAGACAACTTCCGATTCCATTTTTGCTTGCATCACATTGCATTATAGTTTTCTTTTCAGGATCAAATTGAACTAGTGCTGGTGCATCACAAATAAATGCTTTTAACTGTGTAAATGCTATTTAATGAGCTGGTGTCCAAAGCCACAGTATTCTTGCATAGTAATTTTGTTAAAGGCGCAATCATTTCGGCCATCTTCGGTATACTCGTATACTTTCGGGCATAGTTAAGAGAACCAATGACTTTTTGTAAGTCTTCTATATTTTTTGGAAATTCTAACTTCATAATTGCTTAAATACGTTTTAGATCGATTTTCATACCCTCCTTAATGAATAATTGCCCGACATACCCCACTCCCGTTTAACAATATCGAAGCTTCTCCTTGTTAAAAACTGCACCAACTTCGCGAGCTCTTTTCAGCACTTTTTCAACGGTAATATCATGATCTTCCTAAGACTCTACCTAGAGGTCGTATATCCAAATTATCACATTTTCAATGTCCCCAAAATATTTCTCTGCTGCCTCTTGAAATTCCTCGGGAGCTTAGGAAACCCCGAAAGGAAGAACAATATATCGGAAAACTCCAAAAGGAGTGGCGAAACAGCATTTCCATGAAGACTCATCACTAAGTGGTAAATGAAACCTTCAGAGAGATCAAGGACAGAAAAATACTCGTATTTTATTACAGGTTTAGTTGCTATAACTGCATTGAAGCAATCACCAGGACAATCACACAAATATCTTTTACTGCTTCAGCGACAACGTTTCGGCTTTGTCGCCATTTTCTAGTCTGAAATTGGTTCAATCAATTAAACATTATTTAATAGCAAAAGTTAAAAAATAATAAATAACAATAGTAAAAAAATTTTTTTTCTTAAAGAAGGAAGCACTATCCAATAGTTCTACAATTTTCTAGCATACTTTGTACTTAAGTACAAATAATAAAAGAACTAAAATTAACATTTGTATTTTTAAATTCAAGTACAAAGACTGCTTGCTCAGTTATAGTTAATAAAAACAAAAACTACTCAAAAACCAAACTAGAGAAATTTTCATTTTACAACACGCAGTTCACCCGATTGTGGTGAACCGCATCACATTCACTTTACCCATCCAATGCATACCCTTATCAGTTGTCGAAACTTTAAGCCATTAAAAGCTCTCTCGTCATCAGTTTGGCGAATCAAGTCTCCCTGGATTTGTTGATTAGGCAAGACCTATTTCCTTACATTCTAACCGACGCTCCTTTCTCGTCCGATGTTGATCTTCTATTTCTTCCAACTACTTTTGGCTTAGTGGTCTCTGGTTCCCTCTGCAACTTTCCTTCTCACTCCTCAACGACATGCTTCCTCGATTCACCCATTCCTAATTATTTCGGAACAACACAATAATAATAATAATAATAATCGTGGCAAATTTTGAAGGACCAAGGATGGTGTTGAGCATAGAAGATTGGATCTCCCTGTTCTCATATTTCCCTGAAAAGGATGATAGCAAAGGTTCTGCGCTTCATAAAAGATAATCAATCCAGTTCCTCCCGTCTTGTTCGGGTCCGAGCACGGCAGAAATTCTTGGATGCCGAAATCATGTGCACTCGTATTCTCAACGCAAATATTTTCCAAAAAAAATCTTCGAGCCAACTTCTGAGTTACCTAAGACCTTGGTGCAGCTAACGCCTTTTTGGATAAGCGGGGTATTCTAAGGGTGAGCTGTAGGTTGCAAGACATCCCTTGAAATAGGAAGGAAAGCATCTGATCCTTATTGAATATTACTCTTAACGAGAACTGTCACATCCCTAGCACCTTTATTTCACACTGAGCAGGAGGGGGAGTATTTTTTTTTTCCTTTTCTCTTATTCCTCTATTTTTTTTTATTCATTTTACTTTTTATACTATATTGTAACACTTCTGTGGGTAAAACAATATTTATTCAAACAATTTTCAATGCCTCACAAATAATCAATGCACAACTAATTGAACAGGTTACAAAAATTATCATTTTGTAACACAGTAATAATCATATGGCTTGAGGTTCAGAACCAAGACAAGACAAGACTAACTGTCCAGTCACTCGCTTCTTATAAATAGTCGCAAGGGATGGTCCAGAACCTCGTGGAACGGCGTGGATGGTGCACGAACATCGTATTCACAAACACGTGCTCTGAAAGTTCGCTCCAACAGTTAGTTCGTTCGAACAAAAGGTCTGGGATTTTAAACCATATGTTTTTCTTTAACGATTTAACGTTACAGATGTATTTCCTTTGCATTACTGAATTTATTTTGTTTCTTCTTCTGAAGGAGGACTTCTATATATCTTTACTAGTTTACGTACCAATGTACCTTTTTTTTTTTCTTTGTACAATTTTAGTATTGACGTAAATTCATCAACCTGTAACAAAATCCCATCTGGAGCTCATCAATGCTAGAAGTCAAATCCTGCCGCCGTCCATCTGTAAAGAAGCTATCCCAAGTGAGTCCATCACGTGACGATACGGCTCCCATGGAGTTTGACCGTCAGAGATATCACAAATTCAGACCTGTTTTCAATCAGTTTTTCCCTCTGAAGTGAAATGAACGAGTAGACTCCAAAATAGAGAGGAGGCAGAATAGAAAAATGGGAATGTTCAAGAATATCCTGGAACTGTAAGTCTAATAAATTAAATGATTAACTCGCCCGGCTGAATATTCTCGTATTGAATATTACTCCATATAGTACCTTTATACCTATCATAGTATCTTTCACCACATAGTCTCAGTCTATCATCAATCAAATTTTCTTTTATTTTATTACCACCTCTAATTCATTCACAATACTAAAAAAGAATGTTCCTGGTTTTCTTTATATTATTTTTCCCCTTGACATTTTACATAGTTTAATAGATTTCTAAAATAAGTAAGATGCTTCCAATTCATTTTACATACAGTCCACAAATCCAGAACATATTACGGGTTTGTATCGCCTCACAAGCTGAAGTAAAGCAATGACCACACATTGATCTTCTCAATAAGAGCCGATTATTTTTAATAGAATTTAAATATAGTTTGATAGATTTCAAGAAAATTAATAACATTCAAAAATTTTAAAAATTACCACTAAAATTGTATGTAAAAAATTTGATATCTAATTTATAATACCTAATTTCCCTTAGCTGCGATGACGTTTGATTGCTAATCCTAGTTGCCCCGGGAACGGCGGTGGTTGAATAAATTTATAGGCTGAATAAAGGTATAGTCGTAAGACTCATTTTGGTGCTGAGGGAAAGTATATCTTAAAATACCTTTAAATAATTTTCCTAAGTCTAAAATAAAAATCTAAAGTCTACAGCTAAAAACATCGTCAAAAAAAAGTAATAAGTTGTGAAATATAACAATAAAATAAAATAACTGCTTATGTAAGCAATATACAGTTATATATACAGAATATATAATTTTCGATCAAAACGGAACAAATAATCTGGTCGGGTTGGTATACCTCGATTCTCTTGGGTATAAAATTTATCATTGTGCTATGTATTGTGGATGCTGCCATGATTGGAAAAGTAAATTGAATTAATAATTTAATATCAAAATATGTAAAGTACTGTATATGGTCAACCCGGTGGTCAGTTTTACCTGAAGGCGGCTAGGTCTTGGAAATACCGCCTTGTATGTTATTGGGGCCATAAACCTTCTGTTAGAGATTCAAAATAAGCAAAGCTTAGGACCGACAATGCTGCCGACAAACACCCAGGGAAATACCTAAGAAGATTGCTAGAGAAATTTGTGGCCATAAACCCTGGTTTTGCCCCGGCAAAGAGGCCGCTGGGAAACACGTTTAATATAGAAAGGAAGGGAAATTTTAGGCAGCCAGCCAATCAGACGAGGTCTGGAACCAACCAGCCAGCCAATCAGAAGAAGTCTGAAGAGAGTGGGGGAAAGAGGACTTATACGGTGAAGAAGGAGGCTCGGGGAGTTCGGGTGGGGAGTGAGTTCGGAGGTGGACAAAGGTCGGGGAGTGTGCCAAGAGGGCGAGAGTGGAACGAGAAGGGCAGAGGACCAGATAGGCAGGAGCGGAGAGTCCAGATTTCCGAGAGAGACTGAGATGGGATGCTGTACTGAGACTGAGAGAGCGTCAGAGATGGCAGAGACTAATCCAGCAGATAGGCCAGAGACAACACCAGAGAGTGCCCACCAAATAAGGTTAAGACATATACAGTACTAATTGTAATATTGTGTGGTTAGTATTTATTTAAATAATGTTAAATTGCCAGTCAGCATCCATTAACTAATTTGTGCTAGTAAAATATGTTTATATGATATATTAAAGGGGGTATAAATGATTCACTTAATTGGTTAATAAAATTAAAGATATAGTTCAATCTAGATTTGTTTATTTATTATCATTTACCCTATGCCACAGATTTATTAAAATAAAATAGAATTGGTAAACGCGTCACCTTTGGAAAAGTATCCAATTTACATTAAGGCGTATTAACAACATTAATTAGATATATGCCGTTTCTGGTAACCCCCACCCGCCTTAGAAAAGCGGGAGACCAGAAACGTAGCAATTGTTAATAACTAATAACAAACTGGCACCCTAAAGGTCAAATATAATGGACTCTTCCGGTTCCCTTCAACACCCCGAAATATTAAATGAGTTGGAAGAACTGACTTGGAAATCCAAGAGCAGAAGGCGCATTTGTGAATAATGACTTTGAGGTTTAATAAAGAAGAGATTAAATGACTTATTGCCATCAGTTCCTATGCCATTTTGGTAAAGATTTTCAAGATAAATAATAATATTTAAATTTTGTTGATAAGGTTTTTCTCATTCAAGAACTTTTTATTGGGAGCTTTAGGTAATTTAAATTAAGGAAATTAGTATGATTTATCTAAAAAATTAAAGATTAAACAGCATTTTTTTAAAACAATATTTAGATTTTAAAAATATCTGAATAATTCAACGACGAATAATAAATTCCTCCCATCTACCAATAAAAAATATGAAATACCATGAAAAATAAATGGGCTCATCCACACACACTGGAGCGAGCAGGGTTTTGCAGGCACATTTAAATATTTTGCAGAGAAATATTCAGCTGAGATACGTACCTCGATAAAGGCAAACCGATAGCTACCCTATTGACAAAACCTGTGGACTAATATTACCTACCGAGAGAGAGGAAACACAACAACCCACTCGGCATAAATAAAAACGACAGCGGACCATTTTAATGTATAGGGTCGGAGGTGTTAGATAGAACCGGGGACTGGTTTTAGCTCCTCCAAAGATTGATAGGCAGGTTTTTGCCGCTGCCGGTATTGATATTAAGTGGGTCTCGTGATGCTTTCAGACCAGATTGCTGCTACCTGTCCCATCTATTCTCATCATCATCAACATGTACAAACAGTCGTCGGATCTTTAAAGGCATCCACTGTTGTGTTTACATAGTCTCGATAGTTTCTGTCTGCTTCAATGGCGTATCGATCTTAACACGTCAGAGTTCACAGGTTGATCCTTAGTATAACTTAAAATAAAATAAAAAAAAGTTATTTTTAACAATAATTAATTTTTCTTAGTCCTTAATTGACTTCGTAGATTGGGATTACCAACGAATACCCACCGATATTAAAAAACTGTGCTCTGCAGAAAAATAAATGATGATAATAATTCAAGAATATTTTTTTTTTTTTTTGCACTAATCGCAATTGATGGAATTTGATGATACGTATACTATTACTTCTGGCATGAACAAATTTTAGTGGCATTGAATTTCCAAACACATAACTAACTTTTAACATCAAGATTTTTTCTCTTAAACTAATTTTAAGATCATATTAAAAAAAATAAGAATTTAACATGGACACATTGTCCGAAACGTCGACGACTATGTAAAAGTAAAAATAATGAAATTTATGACTATAACTGGACATAATCACATTACAATAATTTAAAAAGAATAAGAATAAGATTGATCTAGTAATAATATTATTGTAAGAAACCCGTATAATATATTTCATGTTAATTGATTATTTTATTATCATTTTTATTGGATGAGCAAAGATACAGAGGAACATTCTAATCAGTGGTTATATTCAGTTTAATGTTTAAATTCGGTTGACTAAAGTCAGTCGAAACAGAATGGAGAGTAGTTTGATTACTGACATTTATCATTATGCTTAATTTCGTCCTAACTAGTATTTTATTAAAGCTAGATAGTGTTAGATTCAGAATAAATAAACAAACGTACAAAAATAATGTCTAGATAATATAAAATACCTTTAAAGTCAATTCATTGCAAATCACTCCCGTAAAAGTAAAAATTTCAAGTTAATTTGTGATTAAACGATCATTAACGAAAAATGCCCTAAAATAAAACATCTGGAGCAATTATTCTTCTTTAAAAATCACTGGTCAAATTTCAAAATATATAAACTAGGTTCCTTGAAAACGGACCGTAACGGAGAAAAGGCGCCAGTGATTCGGGCGCGTCCAATCCTTTGCCACATCTTTCAATTCTCATACATGATATAAATACAGTGGTTTTAGGACATTATTTTGAATGTATAATCGAACCTTACGCGCAAGTCTGGGGGGGTATCATAACTATCAGGAGCTCGAGGGTCTTCATAGATTTTTTTTAAAAAAGCTATTTCGTCTACCACCTAACACACCTAATTATATGTTGTACTTAGAGACTGGTAGAAATTTACTGTACCACAATTACTTGAAGTTGCATGTAAATTACATTTGTAAAATACTGAGTTATAGCTGTACACGTCTCCCGTATATAATGGCTCTGGAATGTATAAAATCAACTTATAATTTATGGTTTAAGGAATGGCAAACACTAGCAAATATGTTGGAATGCAATTTAGATATAGTATTTGTATCAGGGGAACGTTGGCGCAACCAAATGTATAATATATTAGGTAAAGCCCAAGAATTTTTTAGAAAAGAGTTGATGGTATCCGTCTCAGCCGCTGAATATCATTCGCTGTACAAAGAATTAGACATTAAAGTTAGTTACATTAATAATGAGCATAGTATGGACTTAATCCAAACAATATTTAAAACTAAAGGTGAATTGTATAGCTTCAATAGTAAACCTTGGTTGGAGGGCATTGTTTATACATGCTCCATGTGTAATTTAAATGAGAATGAAGATACATATCACATAGTAGCCATGTGCCCTATCTTCAATTCTTACAGAAATAAATATTTTGGCTCTATTCAACTAAGTAAGCATCAAATTATAGATTTTTAAATGGGAAGGATTGGCACAGGCTATATGGATTTATGAAAGGTGTTTTAAGGTACAGAAAATTTTTAATTGCAGAATTTAATTTTAATTAAAATTTAGATTCATAATAGACTAACAGATGTGTAAATAGTATTAAGTATCTTTTTTATGTTTATTGAAGGCCTTTATTTTTTATTTAGAATTTTTTAAGTTTGTTTTATTCTTTTATTATTTAATTCTAACCTAAGATGTTTATAGAGGCAACTCCAGGCAGACGGTATTAACCATTGTCATAGTGTGTTTTTATTGCAATATATTACTTTGTATAGCTTTACTATATAATAAAACATGATTATCTATCTATCTATCTATCTATCTATCTATCTATCTATCGATCCTTACGATTTAGAAAGTTTATACATTACACAATCTAATTTTAAATTCGAAATTTGACTAGTGATTTTTAAAGAAGAATAATTGATTAAAGTAAGAAACTCTTAAATACAGTACATATATTTTTCAGACATTCATATATCTACAATAGGAGCTTTCGGCGCCTTTGTTCACCAGCAAATATTCATCTAAAAATACAATTAAAATTAAACAATTTCATTAATGATTATAAAAATTGTCACGAGAAATAAGAATTATCACCTGTAATAATGATGAAATATCTGTTAAAAACAACCGTCACTACATATCCATAAGCACGAGCTTAATGGTCAATAGTTTTATAGAAACTAAACAAAAAAATAGAAAACATATATATATTGCAAAGCATTTTTTATATGTTCAAGTTTATTGTTCATTAACAACTTACTGAAGTAGATAAGAATAATTCCTCCAGATGTTTTATTTCATTTAGTTAATGATGGCCGTTTAATCACAACTTAACTTGGAATTTTAACGTTAACTTAGGGACTTATTTTTAACTTAGACAAATTATTTGTGTACGTTTGTTTATTTATTCTGAATCTAGAACTATTTAGCTTCAACAAAAGACCCCTTATGGCGAAAATAAGCATAATTGTGAATGTCAGTAATACAAAAACGCTCTAAAATCAAATTCGCCATTCCGCCATGTTAGAACGCCATTTCGGTATAGTGCGCCAACTTTTTTTTTCTGGGAACATTGGCTTTTTATTAAACTGTAAGAGATGCTAAGCCCGCATGACAGCTCAATGTTGCAAGTAGGGTAGCTAGGGCGCCAGAGATAAACTAATTTATACCTTCAGTTTAATTTATTAAGTTTACCTATAGTACATTTTTTATATCAAGTTCGTATCATTAAATACTATTCTCGTAAATTCAAGTAAGCTCCAAATACATTATTTGAATACGTCTCCAAACTTTAGGTCTACTTCAGTATCTTGAGTTCGTTACTTTTTATGTACCAAACGTCTATTAACAGTCTTAAAATTTTGGACTAAACATAGTAAGGAATGGTGGAGTGTCTTATTGTTGTCGATCATATGTTCGTATGTTTTTTGTATATGCAAGAGTACCCACTCCGTATTAGCTTGTTTAAAGTAACTTTGTGCTACTAAGGCTAATCGGCGGATACTACCATGGGAGTCGCTAAATCTTGGCTATCCAGGTATAATTTGGATAGGGATCTTTAACGAGCACCTGACATCGTACAGGCTCGAAACCTCCATTTTGCGTGCTATCCGAGGGAAGGCAAGGTCAAGGATTTTTTACATCCGTTAAATCCACCGTGGGACGCGAATTCGCGACCTTCAGGTGACCCAGTATCCATTCCGTTTCCGCGAATATTTATTTTGATTATAAGGAAAAATGAGTAGTTACAGTATTATCAGTATTTGTTTAAAGTCTTTTCATCTTTCACCAACACATTTGGTCAGTTTTCATCTAAGGAATTTGGTTCTTGCTTATATAAATTGGCGAAGACCTGTCTTATCTTATTTGAATAAGTTTCATAATATATAAAAAAATATTATAAAATTTATTTCTTTTTAACTAAAATTACAATAAAAAAAAAAAATATACTCAGCGAGCCCTTTTTTCAGTTTCACGAATTGATTTATTCGTCCCCGTACTATAATTTTGTGATGTAAAATAAAAATTCTACGACAGCTGGGAACACCACCGGGCCCTTGACACCTGTTTTCTTCTACATTAGCCATAGTTCCTCTCCTTTTTCATAGTTCTTTCTACCTTCATGCCAATGATCACATGGAACGTTTGTATATAATAACAAATCACTGTGGTCTCCACAGTCAAAGCTGTCGTCTTGGATATTGGAAAATCTCTTAAGTTTAAAAAACCTAATTTTGTAGATAAAAAAAAAATCAACAATCAGGAATTTGCAAACCAGCCATATACTTTTTAAGTAATTTTTCCAAACTTGTTGCAGCAAGATAACTCTACCAACCTCATCACCACTTTATTTGCACTTGGTTCGGAAAAATTATTGAAAAAAAAGTGATTGAAATTTAAAAATTTTGTATTAAAAATTATAGTTTCTTTTGAGCGTAAATGTTTATTTATCCCTTCAGTAACATTAGAAACAAAAGTTTTATTATTTCTGAATGAATACGTACTTTTATTATCTTTCTGTTTTAGAGAACCAACCAGCCGAAAAAAAACTTCATTTCCACCAAATAAAGATTGATACTATTTATTAGCAGTATCGTCTTGTGAGGATGGTCACGTTTGATTTACAAACGTATAAATTAATGAACGATTAATCGGGATCTGCTGATCTAGATTCTTATAACTGTCGCGGTTATGACTATGATTTCGCGAATGTACGATTTTTGCCTAATTTTCCTAAAAGTAGTCTGCTGTTAGGGTCCGTACGGTTCGTCATGGCAGATTAGATTGCATGTCTTAGAAGATAGTTAGTTGATGCATCTCTGTTTGTAGGATGTATAAAAAATGACATGAAATTGGAGACTCAAAAAATGTTTGTAGTTAGTTCTTGACCGTCATTTTTTTCTGAACCATAAATCTGTGAGGATTATGTCCATTTCGATTTTAGCAAGCATTAGTATACTGTTTCTCTAAAAAAAAAAAAAATATGGTACAATACTTCCACATTTCCATAAAATAATAGCACCATTTTTTTTTTTTTTTTTTTTTTTTTTAATAAAAAGGAAGTAATGAGTCCTACTAAGAATGAAATTGAAGACAGTAGACGTATCGATGTAGTCTCTTTCCCCTCGGACGTTATGCCTGTCAGTGAAGAACGAGAAATGGGACGTTTAATATAGGGCTTTGGAAAATAGTATAATAAACAGAGAACAGGTCTCATGTCAGGAATTTTCTTTATTGCGCACGCAACGGGGCACCACCTGTCGTGATGCCTAGTAAAAAGTAAATTACGCTGCAGTTGCTCAGTTTTTATGCACTACAGTCTTGCTCCTGGACACATTTAACTTCACTGCTCATCCTAGAACAATTGGCTAACTATATATTAAATAAAATTTAAATTCCGTCATATTGGTCTTTGTCGTTGGTTTGTATCAATGATACTGTTATTTCTGTTGAACAAATCAGGTTAACATCAACGTATCTTAAAGGTTTGTGAGCAATAATGGAGTTATAAAAAAATACCTAATTGATTTAAAACTATTACATAAATTATAAATGAATAAAGAGATTGATATGACTTGTTGAATATTATTTACACAGAGATCTGCCTTGATAGTTAAAAGAAAAGCAGATATAAATATCTATCTAGCAGATCTATATGTATATCTATTCATTCAATGTTTTTTCGTCTTAAAATAAATGATATCTGTATTATCCGGGAGTATCACTAATACTTCGTTTAATAGGAAAAATGGAGACTAAATTGTAAAACTATTCTAAACAGTGATGAGGATGATTTGGAAAAAAATATTTTGGTAAAGAAAAGAAAGCTACTAAAGAACTCCAAAAGCTAGTATGAGGTTTATTTGTGAGCCGGATCCCCTAAAGACCGCCCTATATGAGCGCGGGTGTCATAATAGTTTACCAGCAGGGTAAGAAGAGAAGGAAGCCTAATTTAGTGCACTGCTCCTGGCAGGGGCGGTTTTGCTACCTAACAGCAATCTCCTTATTTTTTATGAACCACAGGGCTACACGCTTATTACGTCATTGTTGGGAATGGTGCCATCTATCTCAGGCCTGGCTGCTCCTATAGGAATCTTCCCCCTCCCCTCTGTTGTAGTAAGGGGAGATATCCACGTTTCCGGATCACTGCTGGCCCGATAAAGGAATATATCAAACTCTTATATATAATGCGATCCCGATAATATATCAATATGGCAGCTATCTAAAAAAAAAAAAATCTGGTGCGTGCGCGCAACACACAACTTTCACTTACCAACTTACTTAGATTAGAAATTAATGCGTTTTGTTAATTGCCACTTCTCAAATGAACAGAACAGTTTAATTATAACGCATTGGTTTGTCATTAAAGGCGTACGGCGCATGCGTGATCTCAAGGTGTTATATGAGTTGACGGAATATTTTTCTTTTTTTCTCCTGTATATGTTTACTTGATTTTCTTCATATATCATATTTAGCCGTTTCTTATTTTTAAGCGTGATGAAAGACAGATAATTTCCCAATATAAACTAAAGCAAAGGTACTTTATAGAAAAACAAAAAAGCCCCTTCCCCATTTAAGCCCCCTCAGAACATTTTAATAATGATAAAGCTTACCGGATATTAAATAACAACTAATTTTCATTAAACATAACGAATTTGATAAAAATCGTTAAAGCCGTTTTTGAGATAATCGATCAAAAAGGTAAACATCGGACAAAATTTATTAAGTAAAGTCCCCCCTCCTGTTGATCAATTTTGATGAAATTTTTACAGTCATATCTCGGGCATATAAATACATCAAATACCAAGTTTGATCAAAATCGTTAAAACCGTTATTGAATAAATAAAAAAAAACACGTGAAAATTATACAAAATTTATTGAGTAAAGTCCCCCCTCCGGTTGATCAATTTTGATGAAATTTTTACAGTCATATCTCGGGCATATAAATAGATCAAATACTCAGTTTAATCAAAATCGTTAGAGCCGTTTTTGAGAAAATCGAAAAAAACTTAAAACGTTATTAAATAAAGTACCCTCTCCCTTTGAGCAAATTTGATGAAATTCATGCTGTCACATCGCGGGCATATACATACTCTAAATACCCAATTTCAGATTCGCACGGTTTATAGTTTTTGAGCTAGTCTGTTCACACACACACACACAGACACACAGACACACAGACACACAGACACACACACACACACACAGACCATTTCGCGGGACTTGGTTATTTTGACTCAGGGGACCCCAAAACGTGTACTTCCGTTGAAAACCGGAAGTCGAAAATTTTCACGATCGCAATACTTCCACTTACTATATATTTCATATATAGGTAAGTGAAAGTAAAAAAAAACCAACTAGCAAAAGTCATGAGAAGAATAGTTATTTATTATACAAGTGACGAAAGTAGATCATTTTACAACTCGAGTGAAACGTTTACCCACACGAGCGAAGCGAGTGTGGTAATTTCACGAGAGTTGTAAATTCTACTTTTTTCACGAGTGTAATATTAAATTTTTTTTGTAATCGTGTAATACATGATCAGATCTAACCAGAATATGAACAAAATTAGGATGTTGTGAAGATTATGGTATGTTGTTGGTAGGTTATAAGCATGGTTATAAACAAGTTATAAAGTTATAAACAAGTGCAGGTTATAAACAAGAAAGGTAATTATTATTATATTTAAATTTTAAAATATATTGATTATTTCCACCAATAATTCATTCACATTTCAATTTATTTTGTTAAAATAAATTCTTACAATGTTAAGAAACATTTAAAAGCATTTAATTTCCAACTTCAAATTATTTTTTAATTTATACTTATTACTAATTAAGAAGGCAATTCACTTTCTTCACTTGTGAAGAAAGTAATCACTTTCTTCACTCTATTGCAAAATGTTTCACTTTCTTCACTCATTTCAGTTTATTAATGTTACCATTATTCAACGATTACAGAAAAAAGTATTTAAAAAATTGTTGACGGTTTCATAATCATTCAATAATCACATAATCATCAACTCGAGAAGAATGAACCTTTCTCTTACAGGAAATTTTCAAAATCTTATTATGAACTACCTTAACATTTCTTAAGAATTTAATCAGAACTAAAAAATATATTTTAAATAGATGATAATTGAAAAGTAAATCTGTTATTTTTAACTATTTTCTTTTATTTATTTATATTTAGATTGGTACCTGCGTTAAACCGCGTTAAGCAAATCCTTTCTTCATGTTTTCGTTTTTCTTTGATTACCTTGTACTATTTAACTTATTCTTTGAGTTAATTCATTGTAGTAGAATACTCAACCACTTTCCTTTCAGCCTGCATCAACTAGGTAACATAACGGGAAAGGGCAGAGACGAGTGGAGTTGGGTGATCCTGAGTTGTAGATTGAAATTTCGTTCATTTGTCGTCTATGTATAATTTAATTTTTGGAAAGACCATGATTTTTGAACTGTGTGATGTACCATGGTTACTTAACAATTTTTTAAAGTATTTTTGACGGTGTTGTTTGTATTTTGTTGATATGCAAATGTTTCGCTGAACCCATAAGGTCTGCTCCATATGTCCGAGTAGGTTTCAATAAAGCGTTGTTAATTATTCTTGTGTTTCTGTATTATTTTAATTGATAAAATAAAAAATAATTGGTCTCTTCTAGTAGAAATAACCACATAAAATTGTTGAGTCGCAGATTTCATTGCGTATAGTCTAGAGAAGCAATCATCATCAATCACTACTTGGTCTTTAGAATATTTCGTATATTCGTAAGAATCAACTTCATAATTCAACGAATAACAGGTAAGTCATTATTTAATGTATTAGTGACATAGCTAGTCTGGCATTATTAATTTTTTAAACATTTTTAGTATGGCCCAAAAACTGCTTTATACATTTTTATTTTGTTTCGTTAGGAAAAAGCTTAAAAGAAAATTAACATATCGCAAGGAGATGGTTAAAACTCAAAATATATCAATTTTAAGTTACGAATACCGTTGGGATCAGAATTACAAAACGTACAATGCCAGAATATCGTCACAATAGTATTAATAATTCCGTTAGTGTGAGGTACAATTTTCCACATTCTTTTATGGAGGGGATGATAGTAATATCACAGGCAAAGGCCTGGCTATTATGAGTTGCAGTCAATGGTACGTAGTAAAATGCAGTTGAAAATTCACAAGTGATTTTCCATAAAAACCGTTTTTGGAGTTGTGACCATCTTCTTGCCGACGTGGGATATAACCAATAATGTAATCGTAACTCAAACTTTAGCAAATAAGTAGTCATTAACATAGAAACATTTTATTTTTATTTTTACTTAGAACGTTTAAAGTCATATCTAAGGACACTTGGTTAAGATATGCATAAAGTGAAATCTTAAAATATTATTTTAATGAGAAAAAAAAGGAAAGGTTTCAAAACAATGGGGAAGAAAATATTTTAAAAATATAGTGTATAAGAAAGAAATATTTGAGGTAGGGAGGAGAAACACACTTTTAGTAGGCCCTGAAAACAGAAAAAATGGTCACCCTAGAAGGGATGTTATGAATACAGGAAGGAGTTTTTGCTGTGGTTGAGATATTGAGGCCGGGAGAGAGTTCGTAAGTAGGCACTTCTCACTGGAATCTGTTCCATTATAGAAGAAAATAGCTACTGTTCCCTCCTTCATGACCCCCCTTGTCCCCTGATTAAAAATGTGTCAGCACCATGGAATCTATTAAGATGTAAGATTTTTTTTAAAGTGAACTTTCTTAGGGCAGGTTTTTCGTGTGTTTATCAATACTTCTACAGAGGCTCCTTGAGGTCGTTGAAACGATCTACGGTTCAGGTCACATAGTTGATCCAAGTTATGATCAACTTATCAACAAATTATAAAGATATTCCTAGTAGTAAATATAATACAAATATATGATTAACTATTTTCATTTATAAGTATTTGTAAAGTAATTTATAAGTATTTGTAACTTGAGACTGTTAACTGAATTAGAACCGTCCATCGCATAACCATGCAGGATTTTGGAGATAAAATGCTATTAATGTGTTAGGTTTTAAAAAGAGAAGTTTTTGGATTTTGAAAATTTATTTCCTTAGTTTGCGGGCGTACCACAAGGTAATGTTGTAGGCCCTCTTCTTTATTCCATCTATACATCAGATATCTCTAATAGCCTAACCCTAATCTAATCCTAACACCTTCGCACCGTCATCTATAGCTTCACAGACGACTCGGTAATCCTTTCATCACAATCGCATTTTTTGCCCTTCTAAACCATCTTCTTGAACTCGAAAAGTGGTATAATCAAGGCCACGAAATCAAACCACATTAGTTTTTCTTTTCCTATTATTTATTTCTTAATTTAATCGTTACAATTTTTGTAAGTTTTAACTCACTGAAAAAATAATAGTAAATCCAGGGATTGATCAGCTGGAGATTACTGTGAAAATATACCTGAACCTACCCCCCTATTTTTTGCCTCATCCAATTTCCATCAACGATAGTTAGCTTCTACCCTTGGAGCCGTGGCTACGCTCGATTTTTTTTTTTTTTTTTAATATTTCGATCTAATTAGTCCTTTCTACTCTTTCGATTTAATTTGCAATTTTTAGACTGCCTAACACTCCGCTCTCGTTCAATTTGTATGCTTTCGAGGTATGATATCTGTAGCCCGAAAATAGGGTTAAGGGGGTGGGTTAGAGCGGTTACACCGATTTTTAATATTATTCCTGAACCTACTCCCTATTTTTGGTCTCATCCAATTTCCATCACCGATTGTTAGCTTCTACCCTTGGAGCCGAGGACTACGCTCGATTTTAATTTACTTTTTTTTTTAATTTTATTAATATTTCGATCTAATTACTCCTTTTTACTCTTTCGATTTAATTAGAAATCATTTTTTACAAGTATTTGTAAAGTAATTTATAAGTATTTGTAACTTGAGACTGTTAACTGAATTAGAACCAAAAGTTATGAAATGGGATATATTAATGTGAGGTTGTTTATCTAAATTGCAATTAGATATTGTAAAGAAAGGAGTTTTGACATTAAGATAAGATAAATGTGCTTTGTTTGCACTAGTTAGTCATGTATGGTGGAAGAGAATTCGAAATAAAACCAATATTACTTCTCAGATTTATCATCTAACTTTCAACGCCAATAGAACTGAAGGTTTTCATTTTCATAAGAAAACATATTACGTTAGTTTATATAAAACTATAAATTAGGATATTAAATCATGCACTGACCATCAAATTAATCATGGATCATGCGTTGACCATATTTTCACCCTGAGGCAATTGTTGGAGAAACATCAAACCGTTTCTCGTATTGAATTAGTATTTATTGACTAAGAGAAAGCGTATGATAGTGTCCCACGAAAATTGTTATGGCAAGCTCTCCAAAATGCAGGCATCAATACAGATCTAATAGACATAATAAAAGAAATATATAAAGAAAACACCTGCCAAGTCAAAATTGGACCTTACCTTTCTGAGCCTTTCTTAACAGGTAAAGGGTTACTCCAAAGGTGCATCTACCTCCCTATTCGAGATTTTTCTTGAAATATGTCTGAAAGGGTGGAGGGAGAAATGTAAACCGGCGGGACTCCAGTTGAAAGAAGATGTATCCCTTTATAATTTATCATTTGTGGACGACCAAGTCATCATTGCTCAGGATACAGAAGGTGTTAGATACATGTTAAAAAAGCTTAATGAAGAATACAAAAAATGGGGACTAGCCATTAATGCTGAGAAGACAGAATTCATGTCATCCAGTAATGAGGACATGGAACTGCACCCAGGACAGGCTCTGAAAAGAGTCAAACATTTTAAATACCATGGGTCAGTAATTGAATTGGACGACTCGTGTGATAAAGAAATCAAGTGGAGAATTTCGAATGGGAAAAGGGCCATATCGAAGCTTAACCCAATACTGTGGAACAAAAATATCATCCCTAAAAAAAAAAAAAAAAAAAATTTATAAAAGTATCAAGTATAATGACATATGGAGCAGAAACCTGGACCATAAAGGGCAGTCAACGGAACAAACTTCTGGCCACAGAAATGGACTACTGGCGCCGAGCGGCAGGAGTATCCAGAATGGAAAAGGTGAGAAATGAAAATATTAGAGAAAAAATGGAAGTTGCAAAAATCATTCTGGAGGTAATACAAATGAAATGGATTGATCATCTGAAAAGGATGCCCGAGGAAAGACTGCCAAAAGTTGTACATTCCTGGAAAATAGGATGGAAGGAGAAGATGAGGTAGACCAAGGAAAACATGGAATAACGAGGTAGAATTCTTGATTAATTGATAGATTGATTGATTAATTGATTGAAGGTAGAATATCTTGATGGGGCATGATCTACGAGAAGACTGGACCTTGGATAGAAAAGTCTGGAAGGAGACCATATACAATATATAGGTTAAGGAAACCCACTATAGGTGAAATAAAAAAAATAAAATAATAAGAACTTAGTTACGTACCGCTGCTTTGTTCCACACCGAAACCAAGTGCGTATCCTAAGGTTAACAACATATCTATTTTTACTTTCCCTTAACTATATATGAAATATATAGTAAGGGAAAGTATTGCGATCGTGAAATATTTCGACTTCCGGTTTTCAACGGAAATACACTTTTTGGGGTCCCCTGAGTCGAAATAACCAAGTCCCGCGAAATGGTGTGTGTGTGTGTGTGTGCGTGTGTGTGTGTCTGTGTGTGTGTGCGTGTGTGTGTGCGTGTGTGTGTGTGTGTGTGTGTGTGTGTGTGTGTGTGTGTGTGTGTGTGTGTGTGTGTGTGTGTGTGTGTGTGTGTGTGCGCGCGGGGGTGTGAACAGATTAGCTCAAAACTATAAGCCATACAATACCGAATACCCGGAATGTGACAGTCAAAATTTGATCAAAATTTATCAATTGGAGGGGGCACTTTACTTCATAAGCGGCTTTAATGATTTTGATGAAACTGGGTATTTCTTGTATGCATATACCCGCGATGCGACAGCCGAAATTTCATCAAAATTGGTGAAACGGAGGGGATACTTTACTTAATAAACTTTTTCTTATGCTCACGAGTTTTTTTTATTTTGTTCCATAATAAATTTCCTGAAGCAATATAAAGCGATTTTAGAGGAACAGTAATCGTTCTCGATTTTCAGAAAGGCATAAGAGACCAACTTTACAACGAGACGTAAAACGTCAACGCACCCATCGATTCACCTTCACGACATATTTACAAAAAGCAACTCTTAGTAAAAGACAAGCAAGAGTAAAAAAAACTCGACTGTTGATGAAATTAGGTCCCTTAAAAAAATAAAAAAGCAACAATGAATCGAAAAATACTGAGAACTTCTAAATTTTGCTATACAGAATATAACTTATGGAGATATACAAATATAAGCATATAAATGTGTGAATGGCGTTTACAAATTATCAAAACACGTCGATTTCTATTCTAA
Organism: Aelia acuminata; assembly: GCA_911387785.2. Lineage (NCBI taxonomy): Eukaryota > Metazoa > Arthropoda > Insecta > Hemiptera > Pentatomidae > Aelia > Aelia acuminata. The sequence goes on along the minus strand of OU426978.1, from coordinate 126,862,054 downwards.
GTAAGTTCGTAAGTGAAAGTTGTGTGTTGTGCGCATCGCACCAGATTTTTTATTTAATTAAGAGTTCCACTTTCGATCTAAACAGGATAATAAATACTTCGAATTAAGATTTAATAGTAATGTAAAAATCGTTCATTACCTGTTTCATTTACGACAGTCTTGGTTTTTATCAATAAAAAACAAATATAATAAACTATTTATCACGGAATTGAAATAGAAATGTTAAATTTAATAAATAAAAAAAATAACATGGAAATTGTGTTTTTTACATTCACGGTTATGAATTTTTCCAATAAAGACATTTTCAGCTTAGCTACTTCTTCGGCCCTGTCCTAATTAAAATATTAAGAAATCAAATCCAAAATAAACAATAGAATTTTAAGAAAGATGGGTCTAATTTTTTTTAAACCATTTTCTTGAACTGGAGTTGGGGAAATATGCTCAAAACTTAGAACTACAGAAAGGAAATATTCATCCAGTCGGGGTTCCGAGTTTTTCATCAATCCTTCCAGTAGGATTCTCTTTAAGGTGCGTTTTTCTCGTTACGACTCTCACGATAAGCATTGAGTGATAATTATTTACCTATTAATCGTTGAATTTCGTTTTGCTCAGAACGACAACGATTTTATAATTTTCCAGTAGAGTAGTATTCCTTCACTCGTGATGCAATGTGGCAAATCGTTCAAATATTTTGGATTAGAGTGAGTTTAAGGCAGAATAATAAGACAGTGTAGGGCCAAGGCCAGTATTCAACAGTATTCCCGGCCAAGGCCAATCTTTTTTCTTCTTATAAAAAATAAAATAAAATGAAACAAAATATAGTATTTTCTTTCTACATTTCTATTTAAGAAAATACGCTTAGAAAATTTTATATATATTCCATATACGTTCCAGGCCGTAGAGAGGAAATGACAATGACGATTCAACTTTGCAATCCTGTAATTTTAAACGCAAGTCATTTGGAAGAGCTATTGTAGTAAATACTAGAAAAATGTGTTGTCTTCGTAAAGCATGCATCACAAGGGAATTGGTTTCTGATATCACTATCTAAGTTACACTTGTTTATACTTCCGAGACATGAAAGACAGACGATAGGCTCGAGAAACGATTATAAGCGTTTGATAGTCAGATGCGTAGGCCGCATTGTCCAAGTTAACTCATGGAGGAAACCCGAACTTAGCAACGGCAAGGAACCTGATCAGTATCTCCCTCTTCGGTAGTTAGCATTATAGTCAACTGTATACCGCTTCTCCTCTCCCAATTATACACTACCCCGAAACGAGAACATACATACATCCTTATGTATGTATGTCCTTGTTGATACATATAAATAAATATAAATCAGGCAAGAAAATGAACCATTTATAAATATCTTTAAACTCAACACAATTTATTTCTGTTGGTCTAAACACAAGCCCCAGATTTTCACAGGCATGAAGTGTGTACCTAAGAAGTCCAGATAATTTAAATAGTTTAAATATTTAAAGATTAATAATGAGAGTACTTCGGAAAGTTTAAATCCGCTTTTGAAACTATTTCAGAAAATTATAGACCCTCTCGCCATAAAATGCTTTCTTATAATTTCAAGAGTTCTAAGGTCACAAACTAGATGACTTTCATATTACTGAAACACACCCCTCCCCATATATGTAAGGTTTCCTTGGCAAACTCTTCAATATTTTTTTTGTGTCTCTTTTTCCGCTTAACGGAATAGGGTTTTCTGCCAAGAACAAACCTCCATCCCAAGAATTGACTTCCCGTGAAGAGTTAAACTAAGTAATGTCCCAGTCCCAGGCTTTGAATCTCCGCAAAAATATGGCTGCTGGAAGTATGCGGAGAAGTGTATACGTTTTCTTATTTACATTACATTTCCTTACGAGACGAGAAAAAGAGCTCGATGCCGCCTCCAAATCTAATCTCTTCCTCCCCTCAGGCCAGCCACTCTTCCTGATGGTTGCTCCAAAAAGCCTCTTCTAAATTTAGAGGGGTCATGAAAAAGAAAAAGACCAGATAAAAAGAGATGTCGTGGGAAAAAACCGCTAATGGGATGCCTTGTACCATCTTGCATCTTCTTTATTACTGAAGCATTAACCTTTCAATTCGGAACGTTGTTATGAAACTATAAACATATGATTTTCGTAACATCTAACAGTTTAATAAATAGAAAAAAAATTCTTCTTTGTTTATTTAACATCACATTATGCTGCTATGAATCGAATAATGCTGCAGTGGGAGGCATAAAATTTGCCTGCCTCGGTATAATCAGGATAGGAATTTTTAACGATCGCCTGACATCGCACAGGATTTACGCGGAGCCCCTATTCAAAATCCTTGACTTTCAGTGTAGTAGTAAGCTGTGCTAACCACTACACCAAAGGTTATCCACAGAAAAAAAGTTTACTACTTAATTAACCATTATTGATTATCAATAAAGAATTCCTATTCATTATTACACAATAACAATAAGGCCATCCCCAATGCTTTAAAAACGATCATATTAAGTATATGGCTTAATTTTTATATTGTTTCGGCTCAGAAATAATAAATAAAGCATATATTAAATGCTTAACCAACTTAAAATATGCCAAAAAATATGACACGGTAATTAATTAATTTCACAAAGCTATCTAAATTTCAACAATGCTAAGGTAAATGGAGAAGTTCAAAGGATAACTAACACGTTATAAAATCGTAATAACCAGAGGGCAGGGCAGCAAATGGACTAATAGATTCCGATCAAAACCACAAAGGCATTGGCTGTACAACAAAAGGGTGGGGTTAGACAAAGGCCTTAGGAGACGGCCATTGGTTGTTATTGGATAATGATCGAGCTGATTGGCCATTACGAGCGAAGAGCTATTGCTAAGATGTTTCCTCCACCAATGGCGGTTATAGCTCTTTTGGATAGGCATTGCTAATGGCCGGTCCATTGTCCAGCGATGGTAACACCAGGTCCTGATAAACATCACGGTGGTCTCTTTTATCTTCTGCCTTCCCTGTCACGATCCGCACCACATACTAGCCACCGATGAATAAATCCAATCGAACTCACACCATTCACACCTGTTCTCGCTCGTATATCTCCTCTTATCTCCTAATGAAACCACAGGAAAATAGCTCTTTTGCTACATGCTTATCGTGATTATCGAGGTTTACAAATGGATGAGTTGCGAAACCTTGGATGTAAACGTTTAATTATAATAATTGTTAAGAACGGTCTCCACTTAAAACGATAATACATTTTATTTATTTTTTACATTAATAATTAAACAAAGATTTCAAGTTTTACTTCAATAGTGTCTCTTTTTTTTAGATAAATCTCGTTGTTTCACACAATGTTATCATATTGAATTTTTATGAACAAAGCAATTTCCTCATTATTCTAATTCGAAGCTGTTGAATCCTTTTTCGACAAACAGAAAAACGTTAACATACAAAGTGTTATGCTCTGTTGCTACTGTATAATACTCCAAGTGAAACCTTACATATGTGCTTCACTAAACTTAACCCTTCACTACATAGTAATAATAATATGCATGTAATAATTCCACTTTCGAAGGACTCTGAATACGGCTTTCTTAAAGGTTATTTTAATGATAAAGATGTTATATATGAAAATACCAATTTAAAAAGTAGAAGTATGAATGTGCTCAATTACCAATATTACCGTTATCTCGAATGAGACTGAATGTAATGATATCAATAAATAGTGTATTCTAAAAAAACAATTGTGTTAATCTTCCTAATTATGTGATTGTAGGCAAGGGCTTTAAAAATAATCAATTGACCATCGATCTGTTTCGATTTCATATATTAACATTTCTTATTGTCATGAGTGAGTCCCTCGAGAATTCTAATCTCACCTCATTTTCTATACTATTAATGGGTGCGGATAAATACAAAAAAATAAAAATAGTACGTACTTCTTTTAGTTTCTATCACGTTGAAAATACATTAAATCTCCTAAGACATAACAAAGACTTTATTTTTTCTGCATCCCTTAACGGATAACATCTGGTACACGGAAAGATTCCTGCACGGACTTAATATATATTAATTTGGAACTTAGAAGAATATCAAACTATCTTTAATACAACAAAAAATTAAAAAATGTATATACTTTATATAATTAAGATATACACGTATAGTTAAGTTCTGTGACCTCAAGGGACCTTAAAACGGTTTTTAGTATTCAAAGAAGAACTGAAGTCGAGAATCGAAATGCAACGAAGAAAGTTGGCCATTAGGAGCAATGAGGCGGAACAGACCTCAAGGATCCTTAAGAAGGAGGAAAGTGGGAAGAAAGAGCGGCAATTCGGGGGACTACTAAAGATGAAGTATAAGATTAGCGCTGAGTAAGGTTGTTTAATTGATGGTTCTATTGTGGAGGGGCTAAATGCTTGGGGAGATAAGGGCGTCAGCGGAAGCGTTCTTCACTTCCATCTCTAACTGGGGTCTTGTTTTCATTTGATTAAAGGCCCTGGCAAATCCCACCGATTCTGGGGCAATCGCCTGTGTCGGCTGATAGCATTATCTCCTTTATAGCTTCTCATTACTAGCACAATCAAATTCCGTTCTTCTTTGACGTCTGGGCGGCCAGTCCTTCCTTTCAAGCTATCTGAGATTGTACAAAGAAAGTTATATCAATACACTGAAATACTGTAAACCGCCTATCAACTTTACATTGACCATCTTCGACTTAATCTCAAGCCGAATGAATAGATATAAAGAAATAGCTACCGAGACGAAACCCTAAGTCAGGATTTCAAATTCTTCGCAAGTATATCATTTAAACTAATCGAACTATGCAAATAGGAATGAAGGATGCAAATATATGCAACATATCTATGGTGCAACCAAAAGAAGGGACGAGAATTTTATTACTTTATTAGACAAGCAAATCAATTACTCTTTTAGTAAAGCAGTGGGTAGCTTATTGCACCTAGCTACGAAAACAGACCAGTTCGAAACTAGGTGTATAACTCCAAAGTATATTTAGCTTTGGAAAGGACTATGCGGATGATGAGGGACTCGGAGGAGGATAAAAGTCGTAGGGATTAATATTCTACATCGGAGCACCAGTTTTTGTTAAAAATATGTGTGGAAGCCAATTGTAGATTTCAGTAGTACTGAAGCTGTGTATTCATTGGTGACTTAATATACTCTTCTCCTGCTAGTTTTTGTGTTCGTACCTTTGGTTAAAATAAAACTATTACTTTGTCAAGTTCTGCGTAATAACCCCAAAACCAAATTAATTAAAACATTGCTTGCGAAATCGGTGTTTTTATCCCATAATTTCTATTTTTGCCATCGTTAACAAATATATGTAGCAAATCAAAAAGAGCATGATCTTTTTTATAGTTAAATAATAGTGTTCCTTATTGTGAAATGAACATGTCCTTAAAGCTATTTTTTTTTAAAATGCATGAACAGACAAATATGTTTAAATGCTTTCTGATTCTTAGAATTTTTCAGAAAAGTCAGAATCCTATATCTCGATAGTTTTTGATTTTTACATTCCGAAGAATCTCCAGATAATGTTATTTTAAATGAATAATAGAAAAATAATTTCGAGTATTTTTTTTATGCGTCTGGAAGTTCGGAGAACTACAATTATAAACCACAGATCAAGATTAATACAGAAGAAGTTATACAGACTTAGATTTGGGAACTGCCAGTTTACTCTTAGTCATCACATAGAAGTTTTTTAAGTGCCCATTTGTAAACATATTTTACAACAAAACACAATTGGTGAAAAACTAATTATAAAAAATGTCCTCACTCTGGAATATAAGAAACGCTAGAGTTGCGGAAATAAGTTATTGTTAGATGTTATTGATCCTAAATAGTATAGGTAAAAATATAATTATCTAATTATTTTAACATTTTGTTGCATTCGGGATATATAAATGAGCCATAAAACTTATAAATATTTATATCGTTAGAGCTAGAACACTAAGGGAGAGCCGAGCTCTATTGGAGAGAATTAAGTAAGCGGTTCTTTGATGATCGCCACTCTGGGCGAACACCGATGAAAAAGAAAAAAAAAAGTAAAAGAAAATATAACGACCTTTTTTTTTTTTTTTGAAGAAACTAATATTTTTTAGGCGCTCCATTCTTTGATCTAGGCTGTTCCTAATGGGCATCATACCCCAATAAGCACGAAGCGCATAAGCCCCGGGTTAACAACCGAAGCAATTTCAATGAACGTAGTCCAAGGCTAGGTTCATTGGAAAAAAAAATTCCCTTTACACAATTTCTCTGCCACTCTAACCACATACCTTGATATGGACGCTATTTCCTATATGCCGGCAAATCGGTTTCAACGTTATCAATTTTAACAAAATACCTTATAATTTCCTTTACAATACTGTGGTGGTATTATGTATGTATATATAATTATAAGTACGATTATATATAATGATATAATAATTATTGTTATTATTGAATATGTGAATAAATTGAATCATTAAATATGTAGGTTTATATAAATACGTTAAATAATAACATAGGGCAAATTTTGTACTTTAAGCCCTCGTTATCGGCCCTAATTCTAAGAAGGCCCCACTCCTGTGACACTAGAATTCAGATCTTGATGCAAGAGTGTACTTACGTACTGCTGCTCTACAAAAACTGCTTGTGTTCTTGGGCACCACACTTCCTTTACAAGCCTTTATATTTGTAATATTAGTTATATTTCATTAGAATCCTTATAAATGTATATCATATATTATGTAATATGTATATCATATAACAAAATAATAAAAGACAATTTGCTTCCACAGCGCAAATTTGTCTTTTTTGTTATGTTCACTTAATTACAATAATTATCATACCATCATATATAATCGTACTTACATAATAACATAATAATTTTAGACGACCAAAAAACCTTGCATTGCTGTCTAAGTAGAACACTTTTTGGTTTCCTCTTTTATTTTTGTATTTGCTTTTCTCCTCCAGATCGGGTTTACATTTTTTTTCACCAACTTGTGGAGAGGGTGAGAAATCAATACCGAGTACCGGGAATCAAACTCGTTATCAACCCACTTATATTTGTCGTTTGTTCAGTATCGCGAAATCGTGTGAAAATAGTCGTATTCTATTTTCACTACACTTTTCGTACTTTCCTGTCTAATTCTCAACATTTCCCAAACCAATGAAACGTTTTTTCTTACTTCCCAATTTTAAAATAAAAATATGTTGAACGGAGACCTGTCATTACGCCCAACAAATTATTCAAAATCAGAATACTTTAATGATTAAGTTTAAAAATAAAGCTCTCTCATAATAAGAGTTACTTTAATTAAATATTAAAAGTATTTTTTTTATTTGATGTGAATGATAATATTTGTACTGAGATACACAACAAATATTTTCTGAATACTTCCATTTTGGAATATCGTCTTTATAGAGATCTTTCATGGCCATTCTGCAATATGTATGCTTGTTTCTTAATAGAAAATGATAAAATATTACAATAAAAAATATAAGATATAAATTTTGTCGCATGTTAATTATTGACAATGGAGTCATTCCCCGTCAGATCAACACACTTTTTTCCCTCACCATCTCAGATTTTAATGAAATTTGTTAAATAGGATAATTTCCTGTAGACTAGGAAAAATACAAAAGTTCAGCTCAATATCTCAACCAGTTTTCAAAATATAACAATGTAAACACAGTGAAAAAGTCACAATTTCGACCTGTCGCATCATCTGGAAATTGAAATTGCAGCTCTTCTAGTCAAGATAGAGAGCTGAAATTGATGTAATTTTAAAACTGAATCTATGAACTTCCTTATGATATGCAATTCGGTAGGGGTTAAGAGAGGTTTTTTCAAAATTTGAATCAAAATTTCAAATTTGAATTTCTCAAAAAGCGTATTTTTTAAAATTCTGAAAAAAATCAGTAAAGTTGAAAAGGTTGTCATTAAAAATTGCTATAAAAATTATGATGGGACAGCAATAGGTTCATGCCTAAAATAATTATTAAAAAAATTGAGTTTTGCTTGTTAATGGAAAAAACTATTAGCTAAAAGGCTTCTCAAACTGTAGCCTATTTTATCAAACTAATTTCTTTCCAACACTTATCACAAATCTTTGAAACATTGTCTAATTCTGGATATTGTGATTTGACACATCCATTTGTCACATTTCTTAGTAGTATAGTATAGTAGTTTTTTTAATCTTTTAAAATTATTATATCGTTATAATTAGTATATATAATATGTTTTTTTGAAAATTATTTATTTATTTACATATGTTAGCTTGAGACATTTTTATTAAATTTGCCATCTATTTGCGTAATAAGCAAATATGCTGGCATGAGTAATAATATGAAAATGAAAGAATGAAAAACACTAAACACAAAAAAACAAACACAAAACACAAAACAAACACAAGAATAAATCAAAATCGAATAAGTTGACAAGTGTAAGAGAAAACTGTAAGATATCTGTTTAATGCAGGAGATCTCTTGGTCAACGCCTCAACAATCTTCTTGGCGGATTATAAGGGTTTGTGGGAGTGTGTAGAGCTTGTGTTAGTGGGTTGGAATTTAGAGTAAGTCTGTCATGAAAGTTACGGTAGCGCTCTATGGCTGTTTCTTCGACGTAAGGAATGTCAAGGTCAGTGTGTAAGGTCTCATTAGTGACATAAAAGGGGGCATCTACGATCTTTCTTAATATTTTAGATTGGAATGACTGTATGAGTCGTATATTAGATTTTTTGGCTGTTCCCCATAGCTCAATACCGTAAGTCCAAAGTGGTTTAAGAAGTACTTTGTAAACGGTTAATTTATTTGTCATAGATAATTTTGATCGTCTGTCAAGTAGCCTTGAAAGAAGTCCGTACCGCTGGTTCAGTTCTTTTCTTTTGCGTTTAACATGGTCTTTCCAAGTCAGTCGTTTGTCCATGTAAAGGCCGAGATAGCGTACTGAATCAGAGGTGGGTATCGGAATGTTGTTAAAAAATACCTGAGGGCAAGAGTCGTGCTTAAGTGAAAACGAGACATATTGGCTCTTGGCTTCATTCATTTTTAGCCTCCATCTTCGAGCCCAAGATGCTACCTCGTCTAGGTGTTCTTGGAGCACTTGTGAGGCTTTAGTGGCATCTTTGTTTGATGTCAAGATAGCTGAATCATCAGCGAATGTAGCCAATAGGGTTTCCGGATGTTGGGGAATGTCTGAGCAGTACATATTAAATAATGTCGGGCCCAAGACACTACCCTGAGGCACTCCAGCTCGTATTCTTTTTATTTTAGAAAATTCATTATCAATTTTCACGCGGAAAAATCTATCTTTTAGATACGATTGCAGTATTAGAAAGTAGGTTGATGGTATAAATGATTTCAATTTACTAAGTAATCCGTCATGCCAAATTCTGTCGAAAGCTTGGCTCATGTCTAAGAAGACACCCGGGCAATAAAATTTAGATTCTAAGGAGAAAGAAATATAATCGACTAAACGATAACATTGTTGAATTGTAGAATGATTTTGTTTAAACCCGTATTGAACATTTGGAATAACGTCAAATAGATTAAGAGAATTTAGACGCCGCAAAAGAATTTTTTCGAATAATTTGGATAAAGAAGGTAGAAGACTGATTGGACGGTAAGAATCTACACAATCTACGGGCTTGTTGGGTTTGTGAATCATTATAATAACCGAGTATTTCCATAAGATTGGGAAGTGCGTGGTTTTAAAGATTGAATTGTATATGTTTGTCAAAAATATTATTGCTTTTTTAGGTAAGTTTTTTAAAATACGATTGGTAATGAGATCATATCCGGGTGACTTTCTGTTAGGTAAGCTATTGATAAGATTACTAATTTCGTCAGGATGGAAAGGTTTCGGTGGTGGAGACATCTGCAAGGGAATTCGTAGCTGATGCTCAACTAATCTTTCACTCAGCGAATCTTGAAATTCACTGTGTGGAGTAAATATGTTTTCCAAGTGACTTGCAAACAATTCAGCTTTTTGTGCATCTGACTTGGCCCAGGAGCCATCAGGATACCGAATAGGATGGGATGTTTCTTGATGGTCCAACAAGCGTCTTGTTATCCTCCATATTGATTGACTGTTGTTATCAAAACTACTTAGAAGACTGTTAAAATTTTCATTTTTTGCTATTTTTAATTCATTCCGCAATTCCTGTGTTAGTCTATTTAATAGCAACTTATCAGAAGGATAACGCGTCCGCTGCCATTTCTTCCGTGCTCTTCGTTTCTGTTGTAATAGATATCTTATTGACTCTGGAACCGCATGATTTTTGCTATTAATTCCAATACTCTGTTTTGGGGGACCGGAGGAAGAGTTCCAGGCTGCCTGTTGTATGGCGCGAGTTAAGGATTGGACAGCATCGTCAACATCTTCTGGTGTCCTCAATGTAGTGTTTAAAGATATTGATCCATTCAATATGGTCTTGAACCTTTTCCAATTAACATAACCAGGGGTAAGAGTCGGTTGTGGAGTTTTGAATAATGGATTAACATCAATTGATAATATTAGCGGGGAATGATCAGAGGAAAGATCAGTTAAATTTTTGACATCAAAGTGCAGCTGTTTAAGCCCCTTACAAATAAAAAAATCTAAAATGTCTGGGATTCTGTTTAGATCAGTGGGCCAGTAAGTTGGTGAAGTAAGAGGAATGGCTGTACAATTGTTCGAGAGCATAGCATTATGGAGAGCCCTTCCTCGGGAATTAGTCATTCTACTACCCCATACTTGATTTTTGGCATTAAAATCCCCACCACAGATGAACTTACTACCCAAGGTTTTGAATAGAGATTGAAAGATTGGGAACGACAAGCTCATACCAGGCGGACAATAAGCAGCAGCAACAGAAAACTCAAAGGAAAAGACTTGTAAGACAATGGAGGTGCACTGTAAACATTCACTTGCCTCAGATGAGTTAAAGTAGTGACTAATGGATTTTTTAACAAGAATCAGAGAGCCACCTTTGGCACAGTTTGAAGGGTGGTCAGTTCTAAAAGTGTTGAAAGTTGGAATAAGGAAGTTAATGTTGCTTGTCAGGTGCGTCTCAGTTATTAATGCTACATCTATGTCGTTATCTTTTAAAAATACTTGTAGCTCATTTCTGTGTGAAAGTACTCCATTTGAGTTCCTTAAAACAATTTTTATCCCACTCATGATGTTAGCTTAGGCAAGAGGTGTTGCATTAAGGTGGTGAGTAGTGAAATTAAAGGAGTAACAAGATTTTTAAATTCACTAATGAAGTCAGTTAGTTGTGTAGTTATGTCAGGTTGGATTGTGCTATGGGAAACAGCATTGGGTCTAGAATCTGCCGGAGTTGTTTGTGTTGGTACAATGTGTGGAGGTGTTAAATTTGTAACGTCAGGTTGTGTTTGTTGAGGCGGTGACACAAGAGATTTTACCTGCATAACTGCTCTGTTAGGCGTCCCTTCTTCCTTCCGCAATCCCTCAGATTCTGCATAGAACCTTGGACTTCTTGGTGGTGGATGCCGTCGGAGCTGTTTCAGTTCTTTGTGAACGATGCAGCCTCTGTAGTTGGCCGGGTGATCTTCTCCACAGAGGGCACATCTGGGGGGAACATCCCGTGGCTTCTTGCAGCTAATTGAAAGATGTTGATCTCCACATTTGACGCAACGTGGCTTAAGGTTACAATACGATTTCGTATGCCCGTATGATTGGCACCTTTTACACTGTACAATTTCATTTCTGTGAAAAGGTTCCTCTACTGTAATTCTAGTATGGTACAGATATTGAAGTGTAAATATTTTATCACAACTTTCAGTTTTTTTAAGGTCAACATAAAACATAGGCAATGGAATTTTCGTTCTAGGATGAAGAATGTTATGAACTTTGATAACTGCATAACCTTCCTCTTCGAGTTCCTGTTTGATAATCTCACAGCTTAATGTGGGGTGTAAATTTTTTATGACTACTCGAAAAGGCCGATCTTCTTGCAGCTGATATGTGTGGAATTGGGCGTTTTTTACTTTTAAGTATTTTACAGTTTTCCTATAAGCATCTGAATCAATTGGCATAACAACGGTATTGTTTAGATTAGATTTTAGTGTAAATTTTTTTACCCCTACTTCTTTAATGAGATCGTCACAAAACTGAGCGAAATTAATAACGGCTTTAACATAGATCGGTGGTGGTGGCTTGGGAGTGATTGAATCTTCCTGCTTCGTAGTTTGGCATTGGGTTTCTTCTTCGACATTCAAGACGCTAAACGGGTTCACAGATTCGAAGCTATGTTGTCTACTAAGCACAGTTGGCTCAAGCCTAGGAGACAATGAATTTCTTCTGGTTACCTCGGTCCATTCGTTATCTTTGCTTGAGTTAGCCACTATAACAGGCTGCGTAGGTAATTTACTTTTGTTAATATTTATAACCTTTTTACCTGAGGCAGTGGTTTTGGTTAATTGAGCAGTAGACTGCATAGGCAGTTTAACTTTATTAATAGTTACAATCCTCTTACCCTGAGCACCAGTTCTGGATCTCAATGGCTTAGATGAGAGCGTAGATTTAATAGTATTCTTGCTGACAACCATGATACTATTTGCAGTATCACCGTATGTATAGTATATTATATGTATAGTATATATAGTATAGTATATCAATATAATATGTATAGTATATTATTTTATCTTTTAGGATTACTCATAGTATTTTTTTATCTTTTTAAAGGATTGTAAAATTGTTGTTTTTTGTATCTTTCCATGTCTACTTAGAATAATCCACAAAAATCCAATGCTTAAAGTAAGGAAAAAATAGCTAAAAGTAAAAAATATGTTTGTAGTTATAAATATTTTTTATTAATCAAAGTTAGTTTTTTAGTGCTGGTTAATGTTTTCCTGAAGCAGTCAACATTTTAATTAATTAATTTATACGAGTTTGACAGTGGTTTGAATAATCTTGTTTATGTGAGTAGTCGAATCAAAACCTGCAAATTCATTTTGTTCTTGTACTCTCCTGCATCCACGTCAGATGCATGCAATCATGATATAGTCACTTAAGGTGTCCTTACTAAATGAATAATCAGATTTATTGTGACAGTCTCTCACACACGAACACAAGTGCAGCCGTGTATTCCTAGCAAAAGAAAGAATCCACAGCTTAAGAAACTTTTTTCTCGTAAAAAATTTAAACTCTATATTTTTTACTTTTAGCTTCTTTTTTTTCTAAGCATTGGATTTATGTTGCTTATACTAAGTAGACATGGAAAGATACAAAATACAACAATGTCAAAATCCTTTTAAAAAAGACAAGCATTCTATAAGAGATAAAAAAAACTAAGAAATGTGGATATGTTAAATCACAATATCCAGAACTAGACAATGGTTGAAAGATTTGTTACAAGTTCAGGAAAGAAATTAGTTTGATAAAATAGGCTACAGTTTGAGAAGCTTAATAGCAAATGTTTTTTTTTTCCATCCACAAGCAAAACTCAAATTTTTCAATCATTATTTTAGGCATGAACCCATTGCTGTCCCATCATAATTTTTATAGCAATTATTATTGACAACCTTTTCAACTTTACTGATTTTTTTCAGAATTTTAAAAAATAGGGAAGAGCGGGGTTGGTTGGCATAGGGGGTAGGTTGGCCTTTGGCTTATAATTTCCGTCACACCTCTTGTGAAGGTGCCACAATTGTACCATGTGACCTGCTCAACCTCTGGACTCTTGTCCTGAGTTTTCAGTCCGATATTAACAGTGTAGAGAAGAGTGTGCTTCATTGATTGGTTTTACAACATTTAAGTAAATTTTTACATTTTCAGTAAATTTGGTTTTAAACATTTGACTCCGATTCTGTTCACATAGCCCCAAACTCCTTTGAAAAACCTAACCTTTCAACTAACCAGTTTCTTATTTGGTTGTTCTTCCCTGTCCTATCAGCCATGTTTCATATGATTTCTCCTGTGGGGTTAGTAGGCTATCTTCAACGGGGGTTTGTTGGCGCAGTAGCTTGTCACAAAAGTAAGGAAAACATAAACAAAGGTGAAACTACCAGTTGTCTTTAGTTCCAGCGAGGAGGAGGAGAGCAATATTTCCTATGCAGAAAGTGACGACAGTCTAAAATTAAACTGAATCTTTAGGAACAACGAAAAAGATATAGAATAGAAAAAAAAGATATAGATAGACATCAAAGATCACCTTCAGCCACAATCGAAGCTTATTGATGAACCAGCCTCACCTGGCTACCATGAAAATGAAACTAGAGCACCGCAGACAGTTTCTCATGATACGATTGAAGGGCCAGAGAATATTTATCCTACATAAAGTTTTTGAAGATGTGTTGAATTCGTTTTGTTTTATGAAAAATTTGTTTACATTGTTACGTAATAATGATTCTAACCCATTACATTTTTCTGATTTCTGCTGTTTAAAATGTTATATAATTTTGTTCAATTTAAATAAATTTACTAAAATGGAGCCATTTGTCACTCTATTTTCCCTTGATAGCTGTTAAATCCGATCAAAATTATTATATCATAATAGTGCAGCTTTTAATAACAATAATATGTGTCAGGCAGTACTTGAATGAGAGGGCCAAACAAAACCACCTTCTAGGCCAACCTGCCCCACACGGGGGGTTAATTGGCATACTCTGGCTTGACGAATTCTTAAATTTTCTATGATCATAATGTTAAATATTATGTGTTAAAAAATATTTGAAGTACTCTAATACCTAAAGTTTACAGTGGTATAAATCCTATTGGAATTATATTAACAGGAACCACACAACAATAAAAAAAGTGAAAACTGTTGCCAAGCAACCCCGCTCTCCCCTACGATTTTTGAGAAATTTGAAATTTTGATTCAAATTTTTAAAAATAAACTTCTCTTTACCACTATCGAGTTGCATATCATCAGGAAGGTCATAGATTCAGTTTTAAAATGACATCAATTTCGACTCTCTATTTTGCCTAGAATAGAAGCAATTTCAATTTCCAGATGATCCAACAGGTCACACTTGTACGTTTTTCAATGGGTTTAAAAAGCTATATTTTGAAAACTGGTTGAGATATTGAGCTGAACTTAGGTATTTTTCTTAGTCTACAGAAAGGTATCCTATGTACCAAATTTCATTAAAATCTGAGATGGAGAGGGAAAAAAATGTGTTGATCTGACATGGAATGACTCCATGGTTACAGAAAATCTGATGGTTCGAAAAAAATCATTGCAAACTCGTCCTAGAACTACCTATCTTCTAGCCATAGTAAACCTCATAAGTTTCTCTTTTAAGGAAACTTTGGAGGCAGCAAAGAATTTAGGCTTTTCCGGCAACTGTTGTGACCATACCACTCCCAACTAAACAATGAATACACAAACCTTACTAAAATGTTTTCCACCTCTGCGTAAATATAAAAGCTATATCCAGCTGGGGTTAACTCAATTAAAAGTCCATCCCTCTGCAGTTAATTGGATTAAGCAAACGCGCTGTCCCTTCCTGATTGCACAATTCCACATTTTTACATAAACCATTTAAAGCAGATCCGACTTAAAATATGCACTCTTTATTAAATCTTTTAAACTTAAAGTTATTTTTTATATATTTATCGTTTTATATTTTTAAAAAATATTTAAATATAATACAGTTAAAGTTAAATTTTAACAAAGAGAATAAATAGGGCTTTGGGACTTCCTAAGTTATTTCGGTTGAAGGTGATCGTTAAGTTCCAGAAGATGATATCAAATATGTATAATTTCAGTGAACCATCAGATGTGCTAAAACAATCTTATGCAGCTATCATAAATGTCATAAAATATTTAGAATATGCATTATAATTAATGCCAATGTATATTCTACAGTTAACGCAAAGTACATTTACTATTATATATTTATACAAACAAAAATTTAGGTCTACAACTCACCCGTAATGATTCGTCACATTTTTAATTTTTCCGTTAGGGATAACCTAAATTAAATCCTCCAATTGATAAAGTATATATTTATATTTATTATTAACGAATTTTATATTTTTCTATTTCAGATTAACAAAATATTCTTAAATTATTACATTTTATATGTCTAACCAGGATCCCCTTGTGGCTTCAATTTCAATTTCAGAAAAGCAGTCAAATCCTTGATGATAAAGGATTAGAAATGAAAGAAACTACTTTTTATGCTGTCCCACAGGTTTTCTTTCATTCCCCTGTCAATTTTTAAAATTAGATTCTCACCACTCTTTTTTGGCGAGAAATTAGTAAAAAATATATAATCAGCTGGTAGGGGTCTCTTCCATTACTGTTGAACTTACCTTAGTATAAATTCAAGCTCCCCATAAGCAAATAGTTTCTCATACCTGAGAGGTCAAGTTTAATGGTTACCATTCCCCTGTCCTCCATAGTTTGGTCAAGCTTTTTCTTTTCTAATTTATTTGAAAATAAATTATTTGGAGCACTGCTTTTTCTTTGGCAAATGGCATTGTTATACTTTTTTTCCGTTTCACCGGTTATCAAACTAACCTTAAGAATTCATTCTCCTGTCAATCAAATATGGCAGGGGAATGAAGATAGCAACGGGGATTGAAGTTTTAGTTTGTTGCTTAACTTTTTTAAAGCATCGTCAGGCCTTAACAATGAAAAATCCAAAAAACAAAAAGTAAACATCCAAATACAATGGAGAAAAAAACTCTTGGAATAAATTTATCTGAAGAATGTACCACTCTTTCAGATAGTTAAAAAAAATGTCCCCAATAAAATAATTCCGAGAGAGGAATTACTTGAAAGAGTTCGTTGTCAAAACAAGAAAATGATCCAATTTTTCGGGTAATTAGGGCGGAGAAAGAGAAGCAAAAATATAAATGAAGCGACAAAAAAAAGAAAGAAAAATTGGTTAGTGAAATGACTCCCCATGAAATTCACTTGAAACGGTAGCATTGGAGAACAAATTCTAATGCATATTTTTTTAGAATTTTTTTTTTTTTTAAAGTAGATTTGATGATACAAGCTGTCCTCGTTCAACCGCAACCACTGTGATTAGTGTATGAAGATTATGCTAAGTTGCGCAACGAAAAAATTCTTAACTTCTTCTTGAAGTCTTACACGACAATATTAAGACTATGGTAAAAGATATATCAAGAAGTAAAAGATATATATATCAATAAAAAACCAATTCACCAAAATCAAAAGTGAATCAATATTGGAAGAGGGGGGTCTAAGGAGAAAAAAACATAGTTTTCCATTAGACTTTAAGTCAATTAGACTATTAGACTAACTCTTAAAAAAGTCAATAACCGAAATGAAAAGAAATTTTCGCCAAAAAATGTAAGGGCTGTAGCTCAATAATTGTAAAATACTCAACTAATGTCGATTGATGAATGGGCTAAAGTTTTTAATTAATGAAATACTTCGACGAAAGTAAGTGACAAATAAAAAAAAAGTTGCGGTAACGAATATAAATTGTACACAAACATATTAAAAATGGCATTGAAAGTTTTTTTTAAGGAGATGAAATTAGCAGATTTTGTCCTGGAAAGAAAGACACCACCACTCGCAATAAGATCAAGAAGCAGAAAATAGTGCTAAACGACAACTTAAAAACTTGTACAGTATGTTTTTCTCACGTTTCTCCAGCTACTAAGCTATGTATCAGTTTGTAGGTTGAAGCCGTTTTAGGAACGTTGCCTGAATTTGAAAGAAAGAGACACATGTGCATGTATAAAGCATGCGAATATGTCTTTTGTTATAGTGGCATCATTTAATCAAAATATATTCAAAGAGAAAGACATCAATGATTACAATCAATACAAGACATTACAAGAAAAAATTGATTGTTTTTTAAACTTTATTTCGATATTTACGCCTGTCTTAACTGAAAGATAAACAGTAAATTTGCTAAAATTATAAGATAATCTTGGCATAATCGGCATCTTCTTCCTGTCGTAATTTGCGCTGAGGCAGGGAGAAATCTAACCAGCTCCCTTTCAGTCTTCTATCGGTTTTATCGGGCATGTGGGCATGCCAGTGCTTTCCCCTTTTTAGCTGAGAACTATGCTAGTTTTAAGTCACAAGCTTACCTCTTCTCAAATTGACCCATCGATTTAGGAATCAACCGAATTTCATTTTAAGTCGATATAATTTTCGTACTTTTAAAAACCCGCGACTCCCCTTGGTTTTTATGGACATTTCCTCATATTTCGAAGTATAATCGGAGTCACTGAGATATATTTTCAAACCTATGCCATAACAAACAGAAGTGGGACTTATTTCTATTCGTATCCCTATAAGTTTTAATCAATGCTAAATATCTCATAGTTTGGTTCATACCTATTAATTACTCTGCTTTTTAATTAAATTAACATCATGAAATACTGTTTAACTTTACCAGATACCTACCTTTTTAAGATTAACATTTTTTCCGCATATTTGTTTTCAATATTCTGTTGATATCCCCTTCTTTGCTTTACTATCCATTTCATCAAATTTTCTATTTATAAAAACCTACATTTACTTACTATCTAAAATATTAGTTCAAAAAAAAAAAAAAAAAAAAAAAAAAAAAAAAAAAGAAATTAACGACAACTACCGATTGAAGTGAATTTTGTCTAAGAAGTTTAATAGATTATTGGCTTATACACCAATATAAGTGTATAAGTGTTTAAAATAAGTTTAATAAAACTATATGCATTATGAAATGATAATAGCTAACTAATAAAAAAGCAATTGTGGGTGAAGTAGTTCGCATTGGCGCCAACAGATAGCACTGCTCTTATTAGCTGTCAAAGCATGAAATTACATTGGGAAGCAAGTAACAAAATATTTTTCGAGGAATAACCAAAAACCTATTTAAAAAGCGAACCTTTTTTTCATTTTGTTTATTATCATTTTAAAAATTTATAACTTAAAATCCATAAATCCGGAAATTCTAAAATGATGTATTTTATTTTACATTAATGCATGCAACACATAACCCAAAAATTAACAAAATCCAACACCTTTAGAGTAGATTTGATATGGAATGGCCCGGGGAGGATAACTGGGTTTTAGAACTTGCATTTTATTATATTTAGTATATATATTTTTCCAGATAAAATGGATTCTAAACGAAAAACTTCTGTAATTTGGATTTTTTTTACACCAATTAATGATATTGAAGCGACATGCAATATTTGCGAACAAAAAATTAAATACAAATCATCAATCACAAACATGGAAATAAACAGTAAAAAGAAGCACAGTTCAATAAAATCAGATGGCATAGAGTCAGAAAAATGTGTGCAATTCATTGAAAGAGCTCATTTATCGATGCGAATTTTGAATTATCACCTGTATAAATTTGGCTAATACGATAACAAGGATGGTATCCGAATGGGATATAGAAAAAAAAATTACTACCGATAATGCAGCCAATAAGAAAAAAAACATTATAGAGCTGCAGTGGCGACATTTGAGCAGTCAACCAATACTATTAACTTGGTTGTCCAAAATGAGTTACAACCATTAAAAATATCATTGGACAAAGTAAAGGACCGAATCACAGATTTAAAAAAAGTCCCGTTGCTGAAACCAAACGCAAACTTGCTAAATTCTTAAGGAACTACTCCAAGAAGTAGCAACTGGATGGAATTCTGAAATTTATGTGTTAAAAAAAATCATTGAATTATAAGAGGAAGACAAGCTCCTTTAGCCACGATTGGGAAACATGATTGACTGAACATAACAAATGAAAAATTTAAAATTTTGAATGAAGTAGTGGAAATTTTGACTCCAATGGAATAAGTAACCAAAAATATGAGTGCAGAAAAATACGTAACAGCTTCATCAGTAAATATTTTTGCTAATGGTCTAAAAGACATTTATCAGTCAGTAAAGATTTGATTTTTAAATCAAACCAAAAAACCATAAAGGGGCTCAAGAAGAGATTAGGAGATCTAGAAAAAATCCGAAATTCAAAAATATTGTATTCAATTGAAACAAATGCTGCTTATATAAAAAATATGCTCTCATAGTTATTTATGTTTATGTATTGTTGTTTTTTTAGGGGTTGGGGTAAGGCTATTTTTTTTGCTCACCCCCTTTGAGTAAAAAGCGCTGTAGCAATGAATCCAAGTGATCCCAAAAAGTGAATCATAATTGGGTTCCGGATGGGACATAAACGCAATATAGAGCAATCGGTTAGAAAACATCATTTATTTTTAATGAGGTCGGTAAAAAGATAACAGCCGATGATCCAAGAACATGGACCAGATAGCCGCGAACCTAGGCTGTTTAAATAAGTTATTTTTCTCTTGTTTGGCGGGAAGAATCGTTGGCAAAAAGGTTTTTGAACCAAGCTAAGAGGGTGAACTTTCACAAAACTCCCCTCATAATCCTCTGGAGACAACTTCTTATCAGCCTTTCCAGGGCTCGGGAAAACTTTATTTACGGCGGCTTTGATAAAAAAAACTACCTAGGATCTCCTCCCCTACGGGCAGAGACGCACTTCTTTCCCTTTCTTTACATCCCGCTGCCATTCAGAGATATTCTATCTCCTCCGAACAACGGGCTAACGACCCACCTCTTGTTTCGCTTTTTGTGTTTCCGCTGTCAAACTAGAGATGTGACAGTACAAATCTTTGCTGAATACACCTCGCGATAACAAATTAGTTGTAACTAATTTCTTTGGATAGAAAGTTCATTACCAAAACGAATAATTTTATGATATATATTATTCCTTATTTACCATAATACAATTGAAGGGGTCGGAGCAAAATAGTGCCAAGCAACATTTTTAACAAAAATAAACTGTAGCTGCCGTCTCTTGTATATTATGTATTACTATATGTCTATGATGGAAATGCCACCTGAAATATGACTGTAGAGCTTTCTATAGTATATATTTAGTATTTACTAAAATACTATATGTACAATATGTACATTTACATATTTAGGTGGCATTTCCATCATAGACATATACTACTACATAATATACAACAGATGGCAGATACAGTTTATTGTTGTTAAAAACGATGCTTGGCACTATTTTGCTCCGACCTCTTCAATTTTTAACACAGGAAATGTAAAATACCGTACCATAGTTGTCGATCACTATAATAATAATAGTAACTGATCTAAATCTAATACTGAAATATAAGAACTAGAAATCTTCACAACTGTGTTAAACAAGCAATGAGTATTAGATCTTTATTATCAATGATTGAGAACACGGAAGTCTTACGTTTCCATAGCTCCCATGTAAGAATGACTGTTTAGAGGAATAAAACCCGTTATTTTATTTTAAACAAGTTAATTTATTTATCTTTATACTGTTAAAATGTTAGAACAAAAGAAACCATTTCAGTTATCCGGTTTCAATTTATTTTTAGTTATAAAATCAATAAGTTATATCTTTGTAGTTAAATAAAAGATAGGAGCTGTGGGCTGTTGATATAAAATCATGAAATGAAGAATGTAACATAGTAGCTGTAATAGAGATATGATGTATTTACTGTTAAACATATGGGACTACCTGTAACTATTTAAAAATATAAATACTCTAAATAAATAAAACATTTTTCCATTTAAAAAATTGTTATTCTTTGAAACAACCGCTTATCGCAGTAACTCATATATAATAATGAAATAGAATTAACCGATATAGATTATTTTATTTATTTATTTGGGTAAACATATGAATCTTATATAAACATATAAAACTCTGAACTGAGAGTTTTATAATTATACTAGCATTCCCCGTCGCGGCTTTGCCCGCGAGACTTTAAAATCAATTCTGTGATCATTATTTTGGCACTGATTTAATATAATATGTTAAGTGATGTTCAGGAGATTTAGTAGAATCGGAGCTTCCGGTAGGTGGAATGTTGGAGGGGGAAGCTGCAGGCTCGGTAGAAGAGAGGGAGACACGCAGTGGAGAGTTCACTAAAACCGCCAAAACAAAAAATTGCTTACTCGTCGTGAACGCTTCATTTTTCGGCTTTAAACTATGGTTTTCGACGCCCCGTAGGCCCTTTAGAGTTAAACTCGTTGTATCAAGATCTTTAAAATGAGTCCAAATTAGATATTTTTTCTCAAAGTGCAAAAATAGTTGTCCGTTAGAGTTAAACGACAATTTCGCCATTTAAACCCCTTAGGGGTTACATTTTTGAAATTCCTTTCTTAGCGGTTACCTAAAATCTAAATTCCAACTTCAAGTTTCTATCATTAGTAGTTTTTGCTCTGCATTGATTCTATCAGTCAGGACAAAGCCTCTTATATATAGAGAGAAGAGATCGAATTAAACACGCACCATCCCCAATCATGGGAATCACAGTGTGCATAATTTGTTTACCACTAATATTTAAATAATCAGTAGCCATATTTTATATGAATGTCTATTTTAATAATATTGTAACGTTAAATCGATATTCAAATAAAAAACATATGGTTTAAAATCGCAAAAATAGATTTCCGTTAGAATTAAAAGACAATTTCGCCATTTAAGCCCCTTAGGGGTTACATTTTTGAAATTCCTTTCTTAGTGGTTACCTACATCGCGTTTAAATCTAAATTCAGAATTTCAAGTTTCTATCATTAGTAGTTTTTGCTCTGCGTTGATTCTGTCAGTCAGGACAAAGCCTCTTATATATATAAAGATTAATAAGGAGAACTTTAACTATGTTAATTAATTATTATAAAGTTAGATTTATTAGTAATTTATAATTAAATTCTCTACTGGTCATTTTAGTATAAAAATACTTGAATGGTAGAATGATCTAGAGAAATCATTACAGCTTTCATTAATTTAAGAACGATTATAAATGTTGTGGATCTACGAATTCACAAAGGCATAATTGAAATAATTATACATTAAGGAGTATCCAAACATTTTTGGGTACCGGAACACTTTGCATACTAGAATTTTTCCCTAGCACCCCATGCCAAATCTCAGGGCAAACCTTACGTTACTAGTACCTTTTCTATTTTTTCATTTCGAAGTCCACGGATTTCCATAGATCCATAAGGAGTCTTGCCGAGTCGGCTATCTCACAGTCTTATCTCTAAGGCACAATATCATACACTCTGAGCCCTTATGAAGGTGGTCAAACTTACGCAGTAAACTCGATTGTGGTTGATCGCATTACATCTGCTTTGCCCATACCTAGCATACCCTTATCTGTTGTCAAAAGGTTAAGTCACTACAAGCTCTCTGATCATTAGTTTGGCGACTCACGTCCCGTGGATTTGTTAATTGGGGGAGATCTATTCCCTCACATCTCACAGGCGCTCCTTTCTCGTAGGTTCCCTTCACACACCATCGAGCACTATTGCCCAACTAAAGGAGTTCTGGGAGATATAACCATCCTCAGTTAATTGTAGTAATCCAGATGACGTATTGTGCGCGGAGCACTTTATGAGAACCCATGAACGCGATCTCAATGGCAGTTACATCGTAAGACTTCCGTTTAAAAAAGTTTTGCTCGTTTGGGGCAACAGCAGAGAGATGGATGTGAAGCGATTTCACTCCTTGGTGAATAAAATAAGAAGAGATCCTAAGTTGCGCGAGCATTATATCCACTTCATGAAGGAGTATATAGATCTCGGTCACATGTCACCCTCTGTGAACCCTTCTTCGTATCTAACACCACATCATGTATATGAGTATAGCGGGAAAGCACTTCTGGTGCTAAATAAAGAGCCATATTTGATGCATAATTCGCGTCAGATATCACCAGCTTGAATGCCGCCCTACTATCTGGACCCAAGGAGCAGGAAGATATATGCAACATTCTAACTAGATTTAGACTGAATGCCCGTTCCTTTATGATGTGACCTGGTGAAAATGTACCGACATCCTTATTCATCTAGAGACCGCAAGTTCCAGCACATTTTGTGGCGCGAGCACTGCTCGGATGCCGAGACGGAATAAGAGTTAAACACAGTCATTTATAGTCTAGCGCTTACTAGGCCTTGCACGGGATCAAACAATTGGTAGCTGATGAAGGGCTGGATCACCCTCTCGCAGCATGCCGGGTGATCACCGACATGTACGTGGACGATATGGTCTCCGGTGCAGATTCAATTGAGGAAGCCACCAATCTTCAAATGGATTTAATCAGCTTATTCAAGAAAGGAGGATTTGCTCTTACAACTAGGTCTCTACCTATTTGAACCTTTCCCAGCGCAAGTTCGAAGGCATTCCCATTACACCTCCTGGAGACGATTGGTTAAAAATTCTGGGACTCACTTAGAATTCGTCCAATTGATCAATTTTCCTATTCGGCACTTACGCCACCCTCTTTCCGCGTCTCTAAAACAATGATTCTTTCCTCAGTTGCCAAAATATTTGACCCTCTTGGACTGATTGCTCCAGTGACTGCAAAATCCCCAAGCTGCTCCACTGCTAAATCCAAGACGTTTGGAAGGCTGGCATTGGTTGGGATGAGGAACTTCCCAGCGAAAAAGATATAAAAGAAAAAAACCAGAAAAAGATATCTGGATTTCGGGCTACGGCGTTTGTACAAATGAACGCTCATAATAGCAACGGTCGAAAAATCCGAAAAAATCGGACTACTTTCTCTACTCTCACCACCTTACAGTAGACCTTCACAACAAAAGAATAATAGATCAGCACACAGCTATGAGCACCAGTGGACGAGTTTCTTGCATATCTTCCTCCACTATTTCTGCAATCCCTGGTAATTGCTCGTACGCACACTTACTCCTACAAAACCCTAATATTTGTCGGCCTTCACCTATTAGAGGTACTTCTATGAGCGTAATTGAGCACGTCCTAGAGACAAAGGGGAATCCAGTGTGAAGAAAAGCTCGCCGCCTTCCTTCCGAAAAGTACGCCGCAGTCAAAGAAGAATTTAGGCAGATGATGGAAAAGGGAATATGAAGACCTTCAAAGTCTCCTTGGGCCAGCCATCTCCACGTAGTAACAAAGAAGGACGGAGGCCTTCCTGTTTGCGGCGACTATAGAACTCTCAACGCCCAAACAATTCCAGATAGTACACAGTGCCTAATATAATGGATTTTACTACGCAATTAGAAGGCAAAACTATATTTTCCACGCTCAATTTAGTGCGGGCGTACCACCACATCCCTATTGCACAGAAGGATAAACAAAAAACAGCATTCATTACCATTTGGGCTTTTTGAGTACCGGAAAATGACGTTTGGACTGAGGAATGCAGCACAAACATTTCAAAGGTTCATCGAAGAAGTTTTCAGGGACTTTAACTTCGTTTTCCCTTACCTGGACGATTTCCTTGTAGGATCCATGATTAAGGAGGAACATGAAAACCACCGAACATGAAGACGACTCATTTTTCAGCGCCTGAACGAATACGGACTCTCCTTGAACATTGCCAAATGCGTATTTGGGCAACCAGAGGTAGATTTTCTTGGATTTAAAGTCGACGCTAATGGAATTACGCCTCTACCAACCAAAATACATAGCATTATAGAGTTTCCACGTCCACAGACCATTTGTGAAATTCGCAGATTCCTGGGCATGCTCAACCTCAACAGAAGATGCATCCCTAATATCGCTATGTTTCAGGCTCCACTCACCGCTCTTTTACATAACTGCAAAAAGAACAATAAGACGCCCCATAACATGAACAGAAGAAACGATCAAAGCTTTTGAAGATAGCAAGATTAGCTTAAGCGAAGCAGCGAAACTTGCTCATCGTGCCACCGCCGGACAGCTTTCATTGGCTTGCGACGCTTCCGATAGAAGTATAGGGGCGTTCAACAGCAAAAGAAGAACGACGATTGGCGACCACTCGGTTTCTTTTCTCGGGTACTCTCTTCCACAAAAAAAAAAAATTATTCTACGTACGATCGCGAGCTTTTAGCGATTTACGAGGCTATGCGTCATTTTCGTCCTATTATTGAAGGATTGCAGTTCAAACTAGTGACAGACCACAAGCCACTTACGCACGCCTTTTTTCATATACCCGAGTCGGCATCACAGCGCGACCTTATGTATCACCGGACTTTAGGAAACAAATTTTCCAACGTCTGCATGGACTCATCCATCCCGGAATACGCGCCAGCAGGAAACTTATAGCATAGCGTTATTTTTGGCCATCTCTAAACAAAGACATAGGAGATTAGGCAAAGGCATGCATTCCTTGCCAGCGATCTAAAGTCAACAGGCACACTTAAACCCCACTGGTAACTTTCAAACCATCCGGACGGTTTCATCATGCCCACATAGACATAGTAGGACCATTTCCACCATCCGATGGTAGGC